>JAHREE010000279.1:24994961-25057324 GCA_033628505.1 Tringa tobata | reverse complement strand
TTTTTTCTGTTTTTGTCTTCATGATCTGACATGTACACGGAAACTACTGACAGACACGAATTTATAGGGCAGGATCTTACTAACATTTTTCTGAGACATACAACACTGAATTTGTAAGTAAAAAAGAGGGGTTATGATAAATGCAGGTTAAATGATTTTTTTATGTTTTTCTGAACCAGAGGTATTTAAGGCACTGGGGAATTTCTTGTCATAACAAAGACAGCCTTGAAAATCTAAAGTTCTGATGCCTTTGTACTGCCACATCAGCAAACTTTTTCTGTCATACTTACTGGAATTTCTGTTATTGTTTTTTGTGTAACTAGATATGTGACTTTTTACAAATGCTCTACTAGAGCCTCTATTCTTCCTAAACACGTTTAAGAATCTTTGTTTAAAATAGCATTAAAAGAGTATTAGACAAGTGATGAAAGAAGCCATAGCTTTATGCAAGTTATTGAGAGAACATATTTCTGATTTGGAGGCACTTGTACATGAGCAAAGATGAGTCAGATGGGACTGACACATTTCTTAAATTTGTTTCTCCTGTTCCCAACTACTCGATTCATCAAAGCTGTTGTGTGGTGTATGGGCTGGTGTTCACTTGTGCTCCCTTACTCTCTCATACCCCTGCACTCCCCCTTTCTCTTTGTTCCCCTTTACCCCTACTCTCTGTCCTTCTCTCTCTGCCCCTGCCTGCCTCCCACACGCATGCTTTTTTTATTTTTTTTTTTATTTTTTTTTTACCCTGTGGCCCATTTTAACTTACAGGAGAGAGGAAACCTGAATTACACAAGCTGAAGTATTAAAATCTGTACACACTTTAATCTTGCTGCCATTGGGATTTCTTTTCAAAGCAATTTCAGTGTGTTTTAAATCCTTAGAAATATGTTTTCAGAAATCAGTCATCTATGGAGGCAGAGATTATTCTGAATATTTTTATTTTGCATAAACAAAAGTATTTAGCTTATTTCTTTCTTTATATTTTTACATTATATAATCTTAATTTGGTTAGAATATATTGATAGGTTAGATTTGCTTTTTTTTCAGATGTTTATTTCTACCAATAAATATTTAGAACTGTGCTTAAGTGTTCAACTCAGAATATTTAATTATACTACAGCATATTGACTCATAAACAAAGTCTTCTTGTAGAGGAAAACTACTTTTTATTTGGTTATCTCAAATGATGTTTAAGAGACTAATGGGTAATATTAAGTGGCCAGCTACTTTATTTGTATATTCATGAAGAGTTTCAGTTGGTAACAGAGGTTTCCATATTGTAGTAAATACGGTGTCAGGGTTTTGCAAGTGACATAAGGTCAAGGAGCCTTTCCCAAACAGTGGCAAAAGTGGAAGCATCTCCATTTTTGTGGAGGTGTTTGTTTAAGCCCTGAGAGAAGCACCTCAGCACACAGCTGTGGTCTGATCAGGCATTCCTGGAAACTGTGCTCAGCATCAGTTTGCTGCCTCCAAACTACAAGTCTAGTTCAGGATGTGGGAACAGGGACATGGCTCTGAAGAGGTGGCAAAATATTTGGAGTTTCGTTGTAGGAGAGGGATTGGCATTGCAGCAGGATGCAAGTTTTGTATGTGGTTATGGGGAAGATTTAGGGAGTAATGGGTCACTGTCACAGTTTGTAACTTCCTGATACTCCTACTGATGACAATATGCACAGCTATTTCCAAGTTTATTACCAAACTAGTTAATTTTAAGCCCTGGACTATATTACGAATATTACGAAAAGTGGTAACACATTGAAAACTTTCAATTTAGGTTGAACAACAGGTCAGTGAAGTTATAGTTCTTAGATTATTGTGCACTAGCGTAATGAATTTAATGTTCAAATAGTTGAATGTGTTGGGTTGGGTTTAGAATTAGAATTTGAAATTTGTTTCATTTTTTAAGTTGAACAGATATTTAGCTGAAATAATTCTTATCACGAAGTATTGACATTTGTAAAATATCATAATTGGTTTACTGTTTATATGGCAAATTCAGAAGAGGCAGCAAATCACAAGATGCCTCTGCAAGTCATCTAGTCCAACCCTCTGCTCAAAGCAGGTCCAGCAGGTTGCTTAAGAAACTTATCCAGTCAAGTCTTAAATGTCTCCAAAGATGGAGAATCCACCACCTGTCCAAGCAACATGTTGCAGTATCTGACCACCTTCATGATAAAAACATTTCTCTTTTTATCCAGTAAAAAATATGTGTTCTGATTTAAGTTCATTGCCTGTTATCCTAATCACTGCACATTTCTGAGAGGAGCCTGACTCTTGTTTTCATTGTACCCTCCCATTTGGTAGTTGGAGACATCAATGAGATCTCTCTCAGACTCTTATATGTCATGTGCTCTAGCCCCCTCACTCTGGACTCCCTCCAATATATATCAGTGTATTTCTTGTACCGGGGAGCCCAAAACAGAACGTAGAACTCCATGTGTGGTCTCACAAGTACTGAATAGATGAGAAGGATTATTCTCTTTGACCAGCTGGCTGGAATCTTGCTAATACAGCCAGGGATGCAGTTGCCATTCTTTGCTGCAAGTTGTTTCATGGTCAGCTTCTCTGCCTGGCACTCAGATCTTTTTCTGCAAGGCTGCTTTTAGCCAGTTGTCCCCCAACCTGTACTAATGCATGAGGTTATTCCATCTCAGATGCAAGACTCTTGCATTTTGCTTTGCTTAACTTTGAGGTTCTTGGCAATCTGTATTTCAAGCCTGTTGAGGTCCCTCTGAATAGCAGCCCTGCACCCAGTCTACCCTGCTGCCCTCCCACCCCAATCTGGTATCCTCCTCAAATTTGCTGGAGGTGCACAATATCCCATCATCCCATGCATTGTTTGTAAAGATGCTTCAAGAACAGTGTTTGTGCATGTGTATAATTATAAATAGAATTGCTTGAAAGTTTGTAAATTCCTACACTGTAATTACGTTCTTCAATAGTACCTTTCTATAATTTTTTTCAGTGGAAGATGAAGTTGAAGCTGAAAGGGTTCTCTTCTCATATGGGTATGGTGCTAATGTTCCTACAACAGCCAAAAGACGACTAAAGCAAAGGTAAAAAAGCGTCTCCTGAATTTATTTGTTCAATATAAAGTATATGAAGATACATGCATTATGTTTTGTCTTAGAATCCAGCCAGTTTGATTAACATAAAGAAGTTTTTCTAAAGACTTAGGTATACAGGAATAGAATGAAGACTAGGACCTGTTAATGTGGTTGATGCATATAAATGAGCATATACATATTTTTCTAGGCCATTTTAAGATCTTTTTTTTCTTGTCTTACAGAAAGATGAATTTTAAGTGTATAAAACTAAACAGCTGTAAAAACATTGTTTACATTTATATAACAGGAAATAAGTTTTTAATACCCTAAAAATGATTGTATGTAATTGTAACAAAAACACATCTGCCAGGAAATTAAGGCAGCCAAGGCTTCAGAGCATCTCTATTTCATCTTTACAAATACAGCATCTGATTCCAGTTACATTTCTTCAGTTTACTCTGATATCATTTGATCAATAGATACAAATGATGCATTGGCTGAATAACATACCTCTTGATCACAGTAATTTTTAAATAATAAATTTGCTCTTTAAATAAAAATTTGCTCTTTCATGTTTTTAAGCCTCTTCAGATTGTAAGATTTCTTATTATATATTGCAAAAACCCAACTCTAACCATTCTATAATTCTATGAAAATTCAAGAAGAAAAAAAATAAAAAGGGGGGGGGGACAGACTCCAGTTTTTGTATGTCTGTTTTAAGAGACCATTGAGAGTTCTACAGCGTCATTTCCTAAAAGTTCAGTGCCTTCCTTCCCTGTCAGTAGTTTGGAAACTCTTCTGAGTGTCCGCTTCGGTGCTTCTTTTTCCCCACCTTACTAGGTTTAGATTATTTACATATAAAAGAATTCTGCTAAATCACCTTTGAATGGTGAGTCTGATGATCAATAAGCCAGGATTTCAGATGTGCCTAGAAGACACTTTCTGAGCTTAGAAGTTGCTCTATCAGAATACCTCATATACTCCACTTTTGTTCCAGAAGGCATCGGCAGATAAGGCTGGTTGAATCCTTCGTAATGGTGTTGGAGACTTCATAGACTTTCTTTATCTTTTAAAATTAAGAAGATTAAAAAAGCCATAAAAGTCTGTGTATGGTTTGCCTATTGTTGTTCTGACTCAAGGAAAACTGCCGTGCAGAAAATGTGTGCGATGCCTTTGGCTCTCTAAGCTTTAAAGCCAAGTCTCTGTTACACCAACTTATCCATGTTTCTTTAATAGCTCTAAACATAGAAGTTCTTTGCTCTCTAGGATTGCTTAAGGAAAGAGAATCTATTACAAATGTGAATAATCTTCTTTCTGGAGTCACTACCTGCTCTTTAATTCCAGACATAGGGGATCCTAAAATGAAGAGCTCTTAAAAGTTCACCTGAAACTTTGTACAAAACCACCTATTCAAGCACAGTGCTTTGTGGCCTCTGTATCTCTTTGCCTACTTACCAGAAACAACTATTTCATTACTTTGGAGGGAGGCACAATATGCCCATACTACTAAATTAAACATGCTTGGGAACATTCCGAAGCATCGAGACCAAATGGTATGTAGTAGCCCACTTCCATAAAACTAAACTTTCAGCGTAGGTTAGCTGCATGTAAACGATATATTGGCAATGATTGCTTGCCCATGCTAACTCTTCAGTTACGCTTAGTGACTGTTTAGGAGACTGTTAATGAGTAAATGCCAGAATACTATCAGAAAGTCTCTAGTGGTTTGCTAACAGTAAATTATCACAGTCTTGAGCACTGCATAATTTTCTAGTATAGTCAGAATCAAAGTTTTCCAGATTAAGATGTCTTTGCAGATCAGTCCCTTTGCTTTAAACTAGTCAAAAAACATACTGACAAGCATACTTGAAAGATATACTTGTGTTTATCTTTCAAGACTTGCAAATTCAGGTCTGGTTCACTGAATAGTCATAGCTGGGAAAACTATGATGGACTACATTCCCAAAGTTGCCATGGGAAGGTATCCATGTTTCCCCTTGTGCTCTACTGGAGATATCAGAGAAGTGGTTTGTTTCTCTTTTGTACTAGATGGGATCTCAACATGCATCTCCTAAGTGAAAATCCAAATAACTAGTTTGGAGAATTAATTTCCTTTTTTCTCAGTTATTGTTTACACAGTCTAATGCTCCTTGTAGGAGGAACTGAGAGAACCAACCTCTTGGTGAATGCTATTGAGAATTTCAGATATTTCTTCTTATAAAAGGCGAAAGTAAAAGATTGTCTGTATGAAAGCTTAGGTTTGTAACACAGGTGAAGGATTTTAAGACTTCTGCCAAATCTAAAAGTGTATTCTCTTTTACTGAGAAGAAGGTGAAGTTTATGACTGGTCAAATTAGAAAGAGACCTGGGGGTTCTAATTGACAAGCGGCTGAATATGAGCCAGCAGTGTGCCCAGGTGGCCAAGAAAGCCAACGGCATTCTGGCTTGTGTTAGAAATAGCATGACCAGCAGAAGTAGGGAGGTGATTGTGCCCCTGTACTCAGCACTGGTGAGGCCACACCTGGAGTATTGTGTCCAGTTTTGGGCACCTCAATACAAGAGAGATATCGAGGTGCTGGAGCGAGTGCAGAGGAGGGCAACGAAACTGGTGAAGGGGCTGGAAAATAAATCATATGAGGAGAGGCTGAAGGAGCTGGGACTGTTTAGTATGAGGAAGAGGAGGCTGAGGGGAGACCTCATCACTCTCTACAACTACTTGAAAGGACACTGTAGAGAGGTTGGTGCTGGTCTCTTCTCACAGGTAATTAATGATAGAACGAGAGGGAATGGCTTCAAGCTCCAACAGGGTAGGTTTAGACTGAACATTAGGAAAGAATTCTTCACGGAAAGAGTGGTCGGGCATTGGAATAGGCTGCCCAGGGAGGTGGTTGAGTCACCATCCCTGGATGCATTTAAGAGACGATTAGATGTGGTGCTGAGGGATATGGTGTAGGGGAGGCCTTTGTAGAGTAGGGTAGATGGTTGGACTCGATGATCCCAAGGGTCTCTTCCAACCTAGATGATTCTATGATTCTATGAAATGTTCAGGGAAAGCTTACACATTCATGTACCTTTATACACTCTAAGCTTCCACTTGAGAGTAAAGACCTGTCAGTCTGCTTTAGACCACTTACACTCTTATAGATTCAATGTCATGATCAAGAACTGGGTAAGACTTTGCTATCCAGTATTTGGAGACTAACAGTCTTGCATTTTCCGTTTATGGCTGGTAAGCACAGAGAGTCTAAGAACTGAACTGGAGCGACTCTTCCCTTTCTTCAGTGTACAAGTTTCTGAAAAATGGCACACAATTGACTGGAAGGATAGATTGTTATGGAGAGCCATTAGTCTAGTAGTTAAGGCACACTGAAAAAGGGTGTTAGCCCTGTAAATCTTATTCATTTTTAGAGCTCTGAATTTCCCATGTCAATGTTGTGAAATAGGTCGGTGAGTAGAGTACCTAAACGTAGAGGGGTACAGTGATAAATCCTCTAGATACAATTTTGGTAATAAGCCACCAAGCTACTGAATCCTACAAAGAATGCAGGATTCGTTACAGGATACATAAATTTAGACATCTAGTCATAGGTTCAATACAGAGACTTGACATCTAACCTCCCATTAGAACCAATTCAGTTCTAATCAGTACTGTCAATGGAGTTCGGAGTACATTTCAGTTCACTATCCAGGAGTCCATTTTAGTGGAATTTAGTCAGGCTCAACTCTACAAACTATATTGAATAGGACTAAATGATTAATAACAGCTTCAAAGACGAGGTGAGATGTCTGCAAGTAGGCTCTGCAATTGCACACTGAGTCTTCCTGTTGCTGCCTATGGAACTATGCTGCTGAACTGATGATAAACTCTTTTGACTTTGAACATGAAACATGCAAGAGGTTGAAGATCTAATTTTTTAACTAGGGTGTTTAAGTAATTCAATAATCCTTTCTCTTCACTTCCAAGTTAATTTGTGGATCTGCATAGGAGTTTATTTTTTTTAAAAAGTGGCAGTAACATTTAATTATTTAGCATATTAAATGGAAAAGAAAACAGACTTTGCCTCTGTTTTGAAAATGATAAAATACTACATTTTGCAGTGTTCCACTACAAAATGTGTATTAATGTGCATTTTTTAAAAAAAATTATTTAAGGGGAAGTCAATTGCAGGGATTCTCTAAAGTTGCTAAAAAGTAAATACTCATAATTAGTTGCAACACTTTGACATGATTACTACAATTGCGTAGTATTGTACAAATTACATAGGTAATTGCTTTGTAAAAAATATTGCAATGGCATAACTGTGGGAATGCTATTTCAGTGCTCTTGGATTTTGTAAAATTTCCGTTGTTTTTCTAGCTTTGGCCATTCTGCATGTTTCATTGTGTAGTTTATATATATTAGTATTTCAGAATTGGTGAAAAATTAAGGCAATCAAGTTCTGAAGTATAAATATGAGAATTTCTTTTGCATATTATGGAAAAAATTCAACTTGAGCTTGCTTTTTATTGGCACAGTGTTCACTTGGCAAGGAGGTTACTGCAGCTAGAAAAGCAAAACTCGTTGCTTGTAAAAGATCTGGAACATCAGAAGGAACAAGTAACACAGATTTCACAAGAGGTAAATTACTTCTACAAAAAAATCAAATCTGTAGAGGCTATAAACATTGCAGAACAGCTGTTCATAAAATGAAATATTTTCTAAACAGTGTTTATTATCTATTTGATGTCAGAAAATGGCCTCATAATTAACCAAAACTCTATGTTAAATGTTTTCAAAGAAGTTTATATTGTATTTTGAAATGAAGATCAAAAGAGGGATTACTTTACAGGCTAAACAAGAATGTGAGCCAGACAGACAACGTTCTGATTTCTGAGCAGAAGACCAGCTAGCCAAACTAGTTTGTTCTGTTTGATAGTTAATTGTTCAATGAATACCTCATTACTTTTTACACAGCTCTTCCCTTAAATCACTTTTGAAGATACTTCTGTAAATCCTTTTCTACATTGTTCAGTTCTTGAGACTGTTGAATATATACAAGTTTAAGGAATGTTTAATATAAGCTGCTTTTTTTAAAAAAGCTAATTTTTTTTTTACTTTATTACAATGAGTTTAATTCCATGATCTTTTAAAATTCTGTATATAATACCTAAAATTACATATTACGTTGTCATGGAGAACAAACACAAAATAAAACTCAGCTTGAAATCTCCCAGAAATAGGGCAACCTAATTTTTGAAGTATTTTTAAGATTGTCTTCTAAGTTTGTCTTAGGAACCAAAGAACTAATGCTTCACCAGATTTCTTTCTTTTTTTTTTTATTTTTAATTTTGCATATGATTGTAGGCTGCTTTGTTTGATAACAATTACTCAAGCCATTCTGCACATTTTTCAATATGTGCGCAAGTTTACACATGTTGATGAACTGTTTTCCAGTTATTATTCTCATGCTATGCAAACTGATCATTTGACTTCTTTTCAAACAGAGAGCAAAAAATTTTATTGAAAACTTCCATGTTTTCTTCATCATTATGTACAATTTTACAGTATCTCTGCCATAATGGGTTTTACTGTTTCTAGGATTTATTTGCTCCCATTTTTTTTTTTGTTCTTGGAGTTCTATACCTGCTAGTATTAACTTTCCCCTTGAAGTTGTAACTCTTGTAAGTTTTTGGTATTTCATATTTTATACTGATTGCTATCTATTATCTTTCTTTATATAGTTAAAGTTCTTAAACTCCTGTTTACTGTCTTTACTACATCCCCTGAACCAAGATAGCTTTTTACTCCAAGCTATTGTCTGCTTGGTTTTGGTTGGTTTGTTTGTTTGTTTTACAGGATCTCTGTTTTGCTCCTAGGCTTACAGCATACTCGTGTAGCCCATTTCTTTTCTTTTGATTGACATTTTGTTCAGTCAGCTAGGTGAAATCTAGAACATGGATTGAAAGTTGATGTCAAAGTGATTGGACCAACTTTTCTTTTGAAGTTGGATTAAATACTGGTATTTCACTGCAGTATTTGGCATACAATTTTTTTTTTTTAAGCTCTTTAAAGGGGGGAGGAAAAGAAAATATTGCAATAACTACAACGGATTCTCTTTCTGAGATTGTTTTTTGGACTGTCCTCAACCAATTGCTGTTGAGCTTTATAGAAAGGAATTATATGGATCTTCTGGGAAAGTCCAGCATTACCAAGAAGAAAATATTGACTTCCTCATAATTTAATTATTTTTATGGGTGTCTGTTATGATGTGCTTGCTTGAAAATTAGAACCCTATGGAAAAGTTTAGCTGCTGAAAAACACTTGTCAGTCTTCAGTTAGTCCCATTATAGTCTGTTGGGCTTTATTTAACTGCAGGATCCTATGTATTTTCAGGTCTGCAATGCAGCATTATAAAAGAATTTTCCCTTAAAGTCCTCTTTCTGTTGCTTTGTATAGCAGAGACCTGCAGTGTTAAAATAGGTATTGAGACTTATTTCATGCTACAGAAGGTTTGTTGGCCATGTTTAGGACAAACAGAATAAAGGAATTTTCATGACCTGATCCAAGAAAGATCCTCAGCTAGTGAGAATCAGTTTATTGCCTCTGCAACTCACTTCATGTTACTCTCAGTTTACGTGGAAGCCTGTGTATCAGCTTCTGCAAAGTGGTGATCTGGAATTACTACATTTAGTGTCCAATCTAAATTTTGGAAAAAATTCACCTTGCAGAGGTTTTGAACAACATTGCCAGAACTGATGGATAGACAGTCTCTTGTGTCTAGAAGGCTAATATGATCTTTGGGTGACTTAAAAAGCAAATGCTGAGTCAGTATACAGTAAAACTGTTATCCTAAATAACCAAATTTACTAAGCTGATATATTTGGCTTGCTGCTGAATGGCTTTTTCAAGCCTTCATCATGAAGCATGATTTGTGCTTTTTGTATGCCTCGATTGAAACATTTTCACCAAAAGCAAATTTACATCTCACTCTGAAAGACGGAGTATGGATCATGCTGAACAATGATGAAATCCTTCAGCTTAATAGAGATGTCCATTCAGGGATAAATGATAAATGTTCAATTGCAAGGTATTAGATTTATCACTTACAAGAATTACACAGAAATACTTTAGTAAGTCTTGTACATTAAGGCAGACAGAAATTAAAGTTGCTTACAAAAATAATGCTTTTGCTCATGTTAGTAAAATTGATCCATTAAATACATTTAATGCTTACTTGATTACAATTTAATGGCAACCTCTTTTACATTTATAGTATCAAACAGGCAGCAAAGCACCACCATGGAGAGGGAAGGGATAGCCTTTTTTCATAACAGCAGCGTGCTTTTTGACTGGTAAAGTTAGCAAGTTACCAGATGACGTTTCAGCATCAAGTCAAGCTCACGATGCCTCACTTGTCCTTTCCCACTGAAGTATTGAATTCTTATCAGTAAGAACAATGAGGAACTTCACACTGTTGTGACAGCATCCTTTGAAAGCTCTTAGGCTATCAAAAAGAGAATTCCAAACAAGATCAGTTGGATTAATTTTCTCCTATAATGGCAGCCTCAAGGTTTTATACTGCAATTTTTAGACCATCTGAGAGATTAGTATTGCATGTCTTGAAATTACCTGTTTGTTGTCCAAAGACTCTCTGCTGTCCTTCTGGAAAAGATCTTTTTTGATAGCTTGTACTCATAGAAAAATAATAGCTTTTTTAATTGCTTATCATTTTATTGAAAGTAATTTGTTTCTTCAAGGAAATGATTGCCTTTGATTGCCCTTTTTTTTTTTTTTTGACTTCTCTGCAATAAACTTGGAATTTCACTGTGAACTAGAATAGGTATTTCCTGAAAGAATTGAAGTATTTAAATAGTACTTAAGCATTTGCATTAATTTGGAGTTGGGCAATGTTATTGTTTCTCACTTCACTTTTTAAAGCATGAGGTAGAGTTAACTCCCCTTTTAGTAAGGCCAGTAATATAAGCAAGCAAAGTTTTGTCTATATCCTGTTTTTTGATAAATATGAACCATTACACTATAAGTTCTTTGCACATTTGACGGAGTATAGCAGGCAGAAGTAAAATTGCAGTAAACATATCATGGAATTAGAGAAAGAAGGAAACACAGACTCCTGTTTTGAAAATTGTGAGTACGAGAAAAAATCATTTTAGGAAAGTCCTGAAATGCTATTTAAATAGACTAGGTCTATAGGAAGGGGTTTGGTTTTTTCCCCCTGCTTGTTTGAACCAATACAAAATAGGACAACTGGCTACTGAGTCTGATTTGGGAAATGCAGATAGTTTAACCCCTGTAGAATTTTTATAAACTAATCGGAAACCTTAACCATTTTCATGGTTTCATGTACTCCAGCTGCTGAAACTCCTACATATTGATGCGTGATCTTAATTCTGTACATATTTTAGTGAATGACATTGTTATGTTGCTCAAAATGCAAGCCATATCATGCAGGCTTTTTAGACCCAGTGATCCTAATTTGTTCAAGGAATATGGCTAGAAAGGTTTATTTCCTACTTATGGGTATGACAGTTATTTTATACTACTCTTGTAAACATCCTGCTGGATTTCACTCTTTGTATACAGTAATTGATGAGAGGAAGGGAAGATTTTCTTCCATTACTACTTTACATTTAGATTCAATTTCTGATCTGAAAATTCCATTGAAATAGTGTACTCGTTTAAGAAAGTCACTTGTGGCCAATAAGGTGAACAGAGGCCTTGTCTATATTAATTATATTAACATCAATGGAAGCTGTTACATTAAAACTCTTGAAAATGCAGATTAGGGAAGTGTAGAGAGCAGCAGCAGCATTGCAATTAACATATCATGCAATTAGAACAGAAAAGTAAGAGGATAATGTACTAGATAGTAATTTGAGGGTCGTTTGTTTCATTTTTGTGTGAAATAACAGGTTTGTTTTTTATATTATTATACAATTGATAATAATTGATAATATACAATAAAAATTAAATAACTAATTGCGCTTTAGAAATTACAAAATTGATAATAGTAATACTTTTTTTTTTCAGCTTGACAGAGCAAATTCTTTGTTGAGTCAAGTACAACAGCCTTATAAATACCTCATTGAAACAGTGCAACAGAGAGATTCTCAAATAAGTCTACAGAAAGAGCATATTACACAACTTGAAAAAGATGTCAGGTAATTAAAATCACTGTTTCTTTATTTTAAACTGAAAGCACAATCACTTATGTGTTTATCATGAGAAAACCATGATGTTATTGGCCACAAAATAGGAGACGTTGACACTCCATCATTGACTAAGTCCAGTCTTTGTGCTGGAACTCTAGTGTCTGTGATTTCTCTCAAACTGTTAGAAAAATAGGCTTTAGGTTTGGAAAAGCAGCAATGACAGGTTTAAAATTAGTTTGGAGTTAAAAAGAGCTCTCATTAAGTAGAGGAATGTTCAGAAGAGCAAAAGGAAAGAATGACGCACCAGTTGTACAAAAGTAAAAATAAAGAAATAGGGTCAGAGAAAAATAATAGACTAATCCACCAGCAAAAAGTATTTCGGGCATAACTAGAGCAGACTTCCTCTAGTGGAAGCTCTCTGATTTGCTGTTGAGGGTGACAGAGCCCTGGAACAGGCTGCCCAGGGAGGTTGTGGAGTCCCCTTCTCTGGAGATTTTCAAGACCCGCCTGGATGCCGTCCTGAGTAACATGCTCTAACATGCTCTAGGCAATCCTGCTTCAGCAGGGGAGTTGGACTAGATGATCTCTATGGTCCCTTCCAACTCTAAAAATTCAGTGAAATTCAGTGAAATCCAGCTGTCAGAACTCTCTGACCACTGGGCAACTTCCCACCGTCATATAGCTTTATAAACTATGTTTAACATTTGGCTCCCAAATAAATTGTTATAAAATAATCTGCCCCTTGATTTTCAAGGAAGTGGATAGCTGTGTGCCACTGCTCTAAAGAAGAATTAGCATTTTGACTGTTATGTCATTTATGTGGCATCTTGGTTTAGAAAACGCATCTGCTAACAATTATGAAGCGTTAATGTGATTGTATTATGAAGCAATTACATGAATAATACATTTTTTTCCAAGAAATCTGTTGAAGCAATGAAAATAGAAAAAGTAGAACTCACCATAGCTAAATACTTTATCCTGCTTACTGCCTTACATATGTATCTATTCAGAGTGTTTTGATGGCATGGGATAGTATTTTTTATGCCTTGATGAATACCTAAATGCTTATTATCCAAGTAAATCTATATGTAAATCAATAAACTTATAAATAAACTGAAAGATTCTTTCATACTTCCTGACAAGATATCCTTCATTGGTCTTAACTTTGATTCGGTAAGAATGGACCCTTTTTTATTCCAGAACCAAGTGTTTTTATTATTTTCCTTATTATTATTAGAAGAAAAACTTCAGAGGTAAATTCTATTTTTCCAGGAGATGAAAAATAATAATGTTCTCTGTCTATGCAGGATTTTAGTTTCCAATTATGAATAAAATAATCAAAGAATTGGTCAGTACCAAATTAATTTTTCAGAGTATGGTAGCATGAAAATGTCATTTGGACAATTATTCACATAGTTGTCTAAAAGTCTCACGAAAACTAGGAAAAAAGGGAGTAGATCGGGGAGGTCGTTTCTGAAAGTGTATGTTTCATGCCATTAAAATATATAAGAATTTAAATGCATTATTAACATTGATTCTCTTGAATTTTTATGGCTCATTACAAATAATTTGTATGCCAAGATATTCTTTCTAAATTTAGCCTACAAATTAAGGCACCTAAATTAGCAACTAAGTCATGTCAGCTTTCCTTAGTAGTTCACAGAGGAAGTGGCATCTCCAAAAAGCAATTCGGATTTTGGATGGAGTGAGTCATTTGGTAGAGATGCCTGTTACTCTCCATTAACTATAAAGGGAATTTTTGGCATCTCAAAGTGCCTGAGGTTAAGGAAGAAAATGGGTCCGCACCACAGTGCGAGCATTCGTGGTAAACATACCAGCAGTACTCTACTGTGGTGAGCTGGGGTGTGCTCACCACTAGTCTGTGTTTCTGTAAATGGAAGTGTGGTCTGACAAAAAATATTTTTATCCTTAATGGTTTTGTAGCAAAAAAGTAACACTTACTTTGCACATCAAATGTTGTGGTAAAAGTTTTTTTTTTTCATATTATTTTTTTTCATATCAGTTTCCTTGCAAACTAAAAATAACTATTCCCTTATCACAAGTTTGCATCAACATTGCTGTAGCTTCATAAGCAAGTGAAATTCTTGGAAACAGCCTAATGTCTTAGGGCTCTTGGTACTTACCAGTAGTCCCTAATTTTGCTATTCATAGCTCCACATTTAAAACAAGTGTCCTCAATTGTTAGCTGGTAGTCCGTAGAGCACAGGAGAAATCATAATCTGGTATAGAATTGATAATGTTGGTCCTTTACTTTCCCATAAGTGAGAGAATGGTTAGAGGAAGGGATTTCTAACCAGAGAACCATTATGTTCCAGCAGCCTTTTGCCATGAGGATAGCCTTTTGATATCTGCTGATGATGGTTTAAAATTAAAATATCCTTTAGGTGATTTCAGATTACTTTGTGGACCAGTCTAGCTCACAGCTATTCCAGAACTGAATCAGAATGGGATTTAAGTAAATTAATGATAATCCCTACCAAATATATGCCAAGTGAAGCTCTGCTGGATCAAAAGATTTAGACCACTATTCCTAGCTGTCTTTCTTAGTTTATTAAACAGTATTTTCTTGGTTTGTGTGTGGAATATTTTTGAGAGGATCAGTTCAGATTATTAGTGCTCCTCAAGGAAGGTCCTAATTCTGCAGATAATGTTGCTGCTATTAAAAAAGTAAGAGTGAAAACACTAAACATGGTTTATGAAACCCATTTTATTTGCCTCTCAGAGCTAAGGGAAAATTTGTGAAGCCATTTCAAAATCAAATGCTTTTTTTCAACCATTACCTATAACTAATAGGTAATACTGCAGCTCTGCAGTAGCCTTTTTAAGTTGAGGTTTAATTTATGATACAGTTACACAGAGAACATCATTATTTTTAAAAATTTTTATTTCTAGAAAGCAATTCCAAAAGTACCAGCTAACAGAAAAATAATGTTCAAATTCTTGTTTTCAGACAGACTTTAAAAATACTAGTGATTTTTTTGAATATAATTTTTTTAATCTTGTATTTGAGTACCAGATTGTAGACAAATCAACATAATGTTGGTATGCCTGCACCCTGACAATCAAGACTGAATACTTAGTTTTATCCTTGCACCTACCTTACACTTGATCATACTTTTCCTTTCTTTGTGTTTAATGGACAGAATCTATGGTGGAGTGTTCTTTTTGTGTTGGTTTTTTTATCTCATCTGCTCATGTTCTGCATTGTATAAATCATCAATTCCCTAAGTAGAGCAGTTGCATCTGTGTTGTCAGTGCCAGTGTTCTCTATTACCTCTCACTTAACTTGAGTGTGGAGGGATCAGCACAGACTGATTTGTAAGTGAATTTACTACTTTAAACTTAATCCATAATTGGCTTTTGTCCACAGTGATGATATCCAATAATCTTTTTTCGAACATACTCCTAGGCTGGTTAAGTTCCAACAGATTTCTCAGGATGATGAGTCAGTACTTTCTTGCAACCATATAAATGCTTTGTAGCAACCTGCAGTGCTTTGTATTTCCTTGTCTATAGAGAAGGCTCTTGGTTGCTATTGGATGTGGTTTTGATTCTGTGATGAAATAGACAGTCTTGTTGAAATTGTCACAAGAGGAAGGCAACTATGAGGAAGGCTATCTATGACAGTCATCTCTTTAGTTTGGGCTGTGGATGTTCTTCTGCCATATTTCTACTGAATTTTCACAAATCAGCCTGAAGTGGCATAGAATGTGGTCCCTTGACAAGCAACAGATGTGTTCAGGATTCTCCTCACTGCATCATTCTATGAAAGTGTCATTTCTGACAGCAGTTATTTCCACAAGAGAAGTGGGACAGATTCAGGAAGATCACTTTGATATAATACTCTTGAGAAGTCCTGTAGATCCATCTAATTTTCCTTCCAATGTGGTATTCAAAGTTCACTTGAACCAGAGCAGCTTACATGCCTTCATTCTTAAGCATCATACCTCTAGAGCTAAGGCTGTCTTTCAGACCTTCCCTATCAAAATGTTTTCCTTATTTGGAAGGACTATTCAAGTAGTACTCAAGGTAGCTTGTGTCAATAGCTGTCAAACTGAATCATAGAATGGTTTGGGTTGGAAGGGACCTGTAAAGATCATCTAGTTCCAACCACCCTGCCACGGGTAAGAACATCTTCCAATAGATTAGCTTGCTCAAAGCCCCACCCAACCTCTCCTGGAAAGGAGAAGCATAGTCAAAAAAGGTACCAGATTGAATCAATGCCTTAAAGTAGTGTATTCCACCTGAGCTGGAAGTACTTTGATGGCTTGTTGAGAAGTCTCAGTGTTTGTTCTGGACATCTTTCACACAGATTTGTGGATCTTTAGCCATACCTTCACCAAGAGCTATTGTGGTTGGAGTAAATGCTTTGCTGAGCAGCTATCGTTGCTGTTAGTTATTTGCATGAACAACTTAGGGACCCATCTCCAGGTTATTACAGCTGTGTGAGATTACAGCTTAGATTCCATGTGAAGGAGCAACTGTATTACCACTGAAAGATACAAGGAGAGGTTGTTTAGGGATAATCAAAGCTCTGTCAGATGTTGCCCACATGTATGTTTGTTACCACTCTCACAGAATCACAGAATGATATGGGGTTGGAAGGGACCTCTGGAGATTATCTAGTCCAACCCCCCTGACAAAGCAGGTCCACCTAGAGCTCATTGCACAAGAAAGTGTCCAGTTGGGTTTTAAATATTTCCAGAGATGGAAACTCCACCACCTCTCTGGGCAGCCTGTTCTGCCACCCTCAAAGTAAAGAAGTTCCTCCTCATGTTTAGGTGGAACTTCCTATGTTCAAGTTTGTGCCTATTTCCTCTTGTCCTGTCACTGGGCACCACTGAAAAAAGACTGGCCCCTTCCTCTTGACGCCCACCCTTTAAGTATTTATGGGCATTGATCAGATCCCCCCTCAGTCTTTTCTTCTCCAGACTAAAAAGACCCAAGTCCCTCAGCCTTTCCTCATAAGAGAGATGTTTCAGGCCCCTAATCATCTTTGTAGCCCTCTGCTGTACCCTCTCCAGCAGTCCACTGTCCTTCTTGAACTGGGGAGCCCAGAACTGGCCACAGATGGGGCCTCTCCTTCCCATCCCCTTGGAATTCTCCAAGTCTCTGCTGGCCCTTGGCTGTGGACCCTGGGAGAAGAGCACCTCATGTGCTTGTGCACTGAGCCATGCACCTGCAGATACGCTTCCGATACAAAACTTATGGTCTTGAGTGACAGGGCATCTGCGGGGTAAATTTATAAGTGCTCCACATATCTCAAAATATTCTGTTAAGTAACCTGTCATTTATGTTAGTCCACATAGCACTCTTGTTAATAAAAGTAAATAGTGATGGTTAATAAGAGCGGTGGTATGTAGGAGGATGACTCCTTTCTACTATAAAGAAATCTCTTTAGCATACAGTTCTTTAACCAGAAATGAAAACATCGCATTTAGCACTCCTTTTGAAAAGAAATGCCTTGTAACTATGTCATGCTGTGGGAAAACAAATCTCTGAATTTCATTCTTATGTGTGTAGTGAAGTAATTGTAGTTTTAGTACATAATTTTCTGCTAAAAACATCTAGGTTTATAAATAACTGGAGACATTAAACAGGACTTTATTCATAAAGAGAGGGTATTTATTTTAAATGCAGTTACTCAAATTTCTCAGTACCAGTGGCTGGTTTTAAAAGTGGTTCACTTACCCAAAAGCACTCAAAAGCCTAACTGTGCAGCAAATCTAGAAGCAGTACAAGGATTTTGCTCACTAAGAAGCTATGTACTGAAATGTTTCTTACCTAAACATTTTGGGTTCTTTAATTGCCATCCAAACATTATAAAACTCAGCATACAGTGTTAGCTGAGTTTTTCCCCATCACAGGATGGGCAAAGAGCATTTTATGAGAACATTACCATTCTGTGAAGTATGCATCATCTATTCTATTTCTACAAGTGAACATTTTCTGACCTGTATTACAACTTTTAAAAATTTGTTTGTTTTGGGGGGAGTTGTTCCTTTTTTTTGTTTTTTAACAATTTGAAAAAATAATCTCTTTTCAATCTGGATACCTCATGGTTGAGTTTTTAAGCCACCTGAAGCGATCCAATTAAAATAATTAAGAAATACTCTACTAAGTGCCTTAAAAAAACTGATCTGTGGTTATTTAGCTGCACAATGAGAGATCACAAATTTTTCATGTATTCTCTCTGCTCTGAGCTATTCATCTGTAATTTGCAGAGAAGGGATAGCTGCACTATAAGCCTGTACTATATATTCAGTTTTATGTACAAAGCCTTCACATATGCTATTTCTGTGATATTTTTTTTTTGGTGGTGATATTTGTATATAAATATAAAATGCAAAAAAAACAAGATCAGACTTCAGTTTTCAACTTCATTGTGCTGTAACGTGAAAGTAACAATAAGGCACAGTCCTTATTTCTTACAGCATTTTGGGTTGACAGTTCACTGAAAAATAAACCTATTTTTTTTTCAAATTGAATAGAAGTAATAATAAAAACCAGTAATATGTAAAACTGTGTTTGTTAAGTGTCCAGCATAACCGTATTATCCAGAACATCTAATAACAGAAGCTTCTGAACAGGATAGTAGCTAGTATATTTAGTCCAGAGATTTTAAAGATGGTTGAATTGCCCAAATTCAAAACGCTTTAAAAAGTCTGAGTCTGGGAAATGTTAGTCTCCATTCTCCAGAAAAATCAGGTCACCTAAAAATGTCTTGCATATGATATCCAAGCTAGCTTGGCTTTAGAACATGAGTAAAGCGAAACAAAACAAGTCAGTGGTTGCTATGAGCAATGTGTATGCATATGACAAGTGTATTCCGTGGTAAGTCCTGCATTCCAGGTACCTGCATTCATACCTGGCTAGGTTTTGAAAGAATGATGGAATGAAACTGAATCTCCTCCCAGCCATTTTGGTTTCTTCTGGAAAGCCAGGCATGCCGAAAGAGCAGGAGCTGCACTGCTTTTTAGTTAATTCTCCAACCTGAACTTTTGGCACCACGGTTATGTGATGTATCACAAAGGGCACCTTCTCCACACTCAGGACGGAGCAGTTGGTGACCAGGACTGTGGAGGTCAGCATGGTCTACACTTGCCCTGCAGCATGAAAACAGCTATTTTTTTCCTGTTAAGTAACTCCAGGGATATTAGATCATTTCAACACAGTCCATTTCTCTCAAGTGTTCGCATGATTTCACCCCAGAACAAGTCATTGGAAGATTTCTTTTAATGTTGAGTACTCTAGTACTTTAATACTTGTCTGTATAATGAAAACTTAAAAGTATCGTTAGTTAAAGATGGTCAAGATGATCCTGTCACTTCAGATGAAAGTTACAACCCTTGAGCTCAGGTGTGAGAAGCTGGTTTGCCTAGTCTTATAGATTGTGGTTTCAGAACCGTAGTAAGACAGTTAAGGCACACCATCACCAAATGAAGCAGTCTCATCCTTACCTTCAGCTGTGGATTTACATTGTGCGTGGTAAATCAAGTTGTTTTGGTGGTCCATTTGAAAAATAACCTTTAAAAAGACTGCAACTTCCATCCAGATCAGTGAAGTGACCTATGCATACTGTTACAAATTTTCTAGTACCAACATAAAGAGGGAGTTACCTACCAATATGTGGTTAGGGAATGATGCTCTTTCAGAAACAATTTTCACTTAGGTCAGCTGAAGTGAACTGTAAAGCTACTGTCTAATTTGCTACGGTGCCAGTTAAAGCTGGATTAGTTTACTGTTTGATGGAAATGCAGTGTAGTTCAAATCTAGAACCTTCTTAACTGCTGTTATCCAAGATGCCCGTTCAGGATGTTTCCATAACAAGGGCTGAAATAGTCAGTCTTCCTCCCAAAATTGAAATTTTGAAGGTATTTCTGCTTTACTTGGTCATTACAGGTGTGAATTTATTAATGTTGTGTCTGGTAATGCTGCTTTCTCGCTCTGTTAAATGTGTATATGCTTCTTTTGCAGTGTTGTTTCAGAAGTATATGAATTATTTCCTTCTGTCTGCAGTGATGAAAAAGCATAACTATTGCAAAACTGCTAAATCTGAAGTTTGCATGTGCTTTGGTAATTGTGTACTCATATGCATGACAGAAAATACAAGTGCTACTGAATGGCACAGCAGTCTAATTTCTATATTTGACCACAAATGAAGAAAATTAGAACTGCTCCACATGGATCAGTCATGTCATATTGTTTCAGAAGGTGTAACTAGTATAACTAGAGTAGGTTCTGTTCTGTAGATGAAACTGAACCTTAAACATGAACTTCTGGTTTAGTCATAAACACTGATGTTTATGCTTATTCAGTGCACTATTTAAGGCATAAAGGAACTTTTGTTACTGCTTCTCTAATAAGTTTTTGAGTCATTCTCTAAAAGGATTGGTTTATGCTGTTAGGAAGTACAGAAATCCAAGAAAGTCTGACATATCAGTAAATTACAACACATGAACCCAGGAGGAAAAAAATAGTACAGTGTGATTAAAAATGTCACAGAAAAAACTCTTGAAAATATTCAAATATCTTCGTAGTTTTTCATAAATTTCCTACTTTCCTTTTAAATAATTCTGACAACTAAGCAATTTGGCCAAAGCATACAATTTTTCTGAGAATTAATGAATGCCTAGAAGGAATTGACAGCCATAATTTACAGAACAGAGCTTGTGAATAACTGCCAGAAAATCTCTGGGGCAAAGGATGATGTTGCTTATTTGAAACAAGCAGATGATACACAGCCAATTAAAGAAAAGTTTGATTTATTTTGTTGGTCATTTCTGGATTAAATACTGGTAATATTAAATAATTTGTGTGTGCAGTTTATGTAATTGCTCCATTCCATTTATAAAATTTTAATATATTTGTTTTTGAACTTCTGACCTGTATTTAATACTACATATTTGCACCCCATTGCAGAATTGCATTTTGCATAGTTCTTGATTTATGGTATAGTTTATATTGTACAACCTATTTAGTTAAGTCATGATAGTGGCATATATAACATTGGTCTTCCAAGATAATCTCTGTGGCTATTTTAACAAACTATATTATATACTGGCATCAGTCTGAAGATTATTGTTGGAAACTGATGTTGGGACTAAGTATGAAAATACATTTAATTATATTAGAATTGCTACCTAGAATCAGAATGTCTATGCTAAATATTTCAAATGTTCATATTCTATAACTAAGAAAACAAAGAACAATTAAAGTTAAACAGCAAGCCTTCATGCCAAAAAAAGTTTCCTTACTTGGTTCACAAGACAAATGTGAACCAAATGATACCATGCATTCTCCTGAAATATGAAATAAAAATGGCAAAAATAGACTTAGAATTTCTGCAGAAATTTCATGGCTAAAAAGGAGAGCTGGATGTTTTTCTTCCTTGTATTTTTTTATTTTCTAAATACAGTAGAATTTGTTGAATTCTAAATACAGTAGTATCAAAAGAGGTGATGCGGAGAGAACAGCATGTGCTGCTACTGCTGTTGCATACAACAAAGAAATCCACTTTTTGATATAGAATTGTAGATATAGGAGCCTTACTTTGCTTATAAAATGAGCTCATTTTGCCTGAAGGAACCGAGAGATAATACTAGAAGATTCTGATAATTTAGAGTACCCTTCAGAGAATAAAAAACCCCATATTTTATGGTGATTATGAATAGTACTTGACTAAAATAAGATTTTGTATGTATCTTTGCATTCAGGCCCATTTATAAAAATTCCAATGCTTGAACATAGAGAAGAATCATTTGATACAATTATGTGAGCAGATTTTCACTGTTGCCAGTATTTAGCTTTAGAAAATGCATGTTTCAGCCAGAATACAAGATTAAAAGAGATTATCTGTTGCTATTACTGCGTTTCCTATCCTCTTTCTACCAGTCTTTTAAATAAAGAAAAGACAGCTTTGCTGCGTGTCAAGAATCAAATGGCAGCAGATTTGGAGAGACTTCTAAATCACCGTGAGGTAATCTTCCTGTTTTAGCATTTCTACGATAAGTGCATTTCTGGGGTTTTTTTTGGTCTCCTCAGCCTTAAACCATGGCGGGGGGAGGGGGGTAGAAAATGGTTTACTTTGGTTTGATTTGTTAGGTTTTTTCATGTGTGTAGTTTTCAGAAAGACAGGTGACAGCATCTGTTGGGCACCCAGGAGGCTCTCAGTTTTACTCTCAGTTGCTAATTTCTCTCCATTGACTTAGTCTCACTGTTCTTTCTTTTCTTATGCGTACAACAGATGTGCCCAGCAAACTGTTTAGCATTTTCAAGCATTTAACAATCACCTTTATTTAGATAAAGGTGATAAAGTTGATACAGATGTAATCTGCATGGCCTGCAGGTACCACAGGCCATGTACCCAGGGTCTCGCCCTGCTCCCCAGTCATTGAGTCCAAAAACCTGGACAAAGCATTGCACAGTTCATTTCCAGTACACTTCCAGTATATGAGTTTCTTTTCGACTCCAAAATAGGATTTGGGAAGAGGAAACAGGAGGTATTCACCCAGACAAGAGTCAGGGTACTTCTCTATATACTCATTTGCATTTCCTCTCAGCAAGGAGTCGGGATGCTTCTGGAGTACGTTCTCAGATCTAAAAATATGCAAATTCTTGCTGTTTAGACATAAATGTGCTGTGTGGGGATTTCTAAAAGGATTTTGTTAAGATTTCTCTCTAAATAATCTTAAGAGACTAACATGTCATGGAGTGTAAGTGAAAATATTTCGTCAGGTTAAATGTCTGAAACAAAGGTTGGAAATATAATGAAGTTTACCTAAGGAGTCCCGTACACAAATGATGTGAAAAAGGGTGAATAGTAATATGGATAGTTTGCTGAAGCAACAGAATACTGAAGATATTAAACCCAAGGCTGGCCATGAGCAGCTGTTAAATGATCTTCCAGAGCTGCTGAGTGATTTGATGAGGATTTGCAGAGAAAATACATTAGTGAATCAAAAATTATGAATGTGAGGAAAAACAATGCAAGTTATATACACAGTGACAGGAACTAAAGAGCCAGTTACCTGTTCAGAAAGATCATCATAGAGTCATTATATGAATAGTTCTCTGAAAATAACCTTTCAATTCTCTGACTGGGAAGAGAGGAGATGGACAGATTCCTTTCAAGGAATCTGCAACTCCCCTGAGTTAATCCTGGGATTGCATCATCACTCATTCTAACACCATTATATCCATAGAAAACCAACTATCTATGCACCTTTTGAAGTCCTCTCACTCCACCTTGAAAACTGTTCTCCTTCATCTCCTTTCCTTGCTACTCTCCCAACTTCCCTTCTTAGATCAGTAAACCAAACTTTATGTCGTGCATTGGTCCAAACCAGTTTGTCTCTGCTGACCCATTACAAAACCATTTTTTGTAAGGACCGAAGCAAAACAATTTCACTGACAGCTGAGTCTTAGTGAACTTCAACTTCAGTGGAAACTGTACTAATTCTGTTCCTGAGTGTAGATGTCAAATATGAAACAATCGCCTTAAATGAAACAAAAAAGAAAACAAGTTCTTAAGTTGTTTACTTTCTGTGCCGCATCGCAATGCGTGTTTGTCTGAGGCAGTTTTTGCATTTAATTCTCTGAATTGATTGTAGAGCTTGTGAAGCTCTGTGCATAGAGATTAAAATAGTCTAATTACAGAAGAGAGTAATTGAACATGCCTCCCTACAGTAACCTGCAGGTTTCATTGACCTGGCAGGATCATCTGTAGATGCATCAAAAGTAATAATTTGGTAGTTCCTATTTCTGATGTCTGTATCCACATTGTATATTTAAATTTCAAATTCAATACTGAGACTAAGGCAAGTGTTCAGTTTGGGTTTATTTGGGGTTGCTTTTTTTCTTTTCATGACTTTTTTTGTTTATATGAAACCCACAGGTCTCTACTAATGCAATGGAAAACAAAGCATTTCTAGGTAATTTATAAGCCTTATTATATTAATGCATTATCAAATCATTATCTTAATAATATGAAAAATACTCTGAGGAAACATGACTAAATTGTATAAAGAGGTAGTGAATTTTCTGAATTTCCAATATGATAGGTCTTGTTAGGCTAATTTCAAATTAATTTATTTCAAAATTTCCTGTTCCTACTCCTCTCCCAAGTAGTGCTACTCCCAAGTAGTTGTGCTCTCAAGTAGTTACACCTTGGGTGCCTGGTTTTGGTAGTGTCATATCAACCAACGTGCATTGCAGCTGGTTAAAATCAGTAGAAAGTGATAAGATAAAATTTAACAATTTTTTGTAAGAAAACTATAACGTTTCTATCTCAGAGCTATGCAACATTGTTTTATATCCAAACAACTTTAGCCCCTATGACTTACCCACATAAACTACTCCTGATACACAGTGGTTTGCTTCTTTGTGTCATTTCACCACTTAAAATTTTCGGACCGTGGCCAGCAATGCAAGCAGAGCTGAGTGAGGCAGGCTTTAGAAGAAAGAAAGAAAGAAAATACTTGAGTCTGAAACAGGCTTCATCTTGAATATTCCTCGCACCCTAGATGTTAAGAAATTGAGCAAATATTTCCAAAATTATTAAAGTTTTGTCAGATTTCTTTTTATAGCTGTTAAAAATAGGCCATATTAGTCATATTGTTTTACCTAACAGTGATAACGTTTTTTCAAGTCACCTATGCAGAAAGGATATAAATACTGAAAAAGAAACATTAGAAGCTGCGTGTTTGGGGGAAGAAAATTATTAAATGCCAGTATGAGGCACAAAAACACCCTTAGAAATACAAAAATAAGATTAAATTCTTTTAGGAAAATGCGTGAAAATAACAATGTGTATGTATGTTTATCTGTTGTCATTTCTGTTGATTCCTAATGCGGCCTCAATTATCTCATGTGTTGAAAACTTTCTACAACATAGGGTAACTTAGTCTACAGTGAATTAGTCTTCAACTAATTTTTTTTTGCCATCTTAATAAAAAAATTAAATATGCAGAACATCACAATTTCACCGTAAATATCCCTGCTAATAGAAAAAGATAATTGAAATTTTCTCATCTTGGGCTAATAAAGACTTGACTTCATTTAGACAAGGTGTGTGTTTTTAAAAGTAATATGCAATCTGTAAATACAGATACATGCAATTTGAAAAAATATGAATTATGGTTTTATATGTTCTGTACATGCTGTCAGACAATATGATTAATATCAGTCTTGTTTAGTCATTGTACATGCTAAACTGTCATGTCTTGTTAGGAATTACCTTCTTGCCCTTATGTTTGCAAGTAAAAACATTAGAATTCTTGAATAGATAAATCCAAGATATTCATAGTCAACATAAATTGAAGTTTAGGTATGTTAAAAGTACAAGCAAAATGCCAAAAAATGTGAATGCTGTTTTACAGCAATGTGTTTCAGTAACTACACAGTTTTGACTTAAGGTATTCCAGCCTGTGTGGTCTCAGACGGTATTAACTCTTTTTAATGAAATGTTAGAGTTTGAGGGGTTGGGTTTTCTTATTTTTATCTGCTTGTGATATCAGCTGGATTCATAATGCTTGCTTTGGAGATAATTACAGCATTTTATACACTTTTAAGATTAAAAAAATACATTCATGCTTAATCTTACTCCCTTTTCATGTATTTTAATTTTGGAAGAAAAATGTTACATATTACATTTTTAATCTTGGAAGAATTCATATAGGGTGCTTACATGAGCTCTTATTACAGGGGAAAAATGATACTAGATAATCATGTAATAAAATAGTTCATTATGTCAAATTATGTAGACTAACCAAATTTGATGATAATTTCCCACAGCAAAATATAATAATCAAAGTGAAAATTGGTCATTTGACTATATGTATTCTAAAAAGGAAAAAAATAGAAGCTTTTTTTTTTTTTAGGCTATATTCTTGGCCCAAATTCTTAATTGTTTCTTGACCTTCTGTTACATTTTTCTGAATCAATTAGTAAATGTGGAAAACTTTTTAATCTAGCTTATCATTTAGATCATTCAGAATCAACTGGTACGATAAAATTTCTTATCTTCTTCATATGGATAAATGCAGTCTTATTTGACATGGAGTTCAATGGTATTATTGTGAATCATCAGTATCCAGGATGATGCTGAGATTATGTTTTTAGAGATTTATAAAAAAGCCTTCACAGTGCTGCTGCCCTCTTTGAGCTATCAGAAGGAACTGGGGTACGCAGTATTGTGATGCCATTTGTAAACCCCTCAATGCATGATAGCAGTTAGTTACAGTTAGTACGGCCCAAATTTTTCAGCTGATTTCAGACTAAGAAATTTTATATGTTTTGTCTAGATAACCAGTAGGATTTTTAATTGTTTTTCCAGATCCATAGAAGAGCATAAAACATTGTTTGGTGGAACAATAGGGTCTCCTGTTAATAACCTTCAGTAAACAGTGTTCATTTTTTTAAAAAAGGAGATTTCAAATCCAGATTTTTTTTGCATTATTATTTGTAGCCTGTGTTCTCTTTTTAATCAGCTGAACTTTACACTTTTGACCCTCTGTCTTTAACTGTGGATAACCAAACCATACCAAAAAAAAAAAAAAAAAAAAAAGATTTGTGGTCTTGATTCTCCCCACTGCAACTTCAGCACTCACCTTATACCCCCAAAAAGGGATCCTTGTTGCTCTTGTGTCTATATATAGTGAGGGGAGCATGAGTAAGAAGTATGTTCTGTCAAAACATAAATCAAGATTAAATTATACAGTATGTCTGAGTTGACTCAATAGCTATAACACTGCCTTACCTCTTTGCTTGTGATTCTCCTTCTCTCTCCTCCTCTTGCACCAGCTCTGACACATCTCTAATGCTGGGACCATTCAGATCACTAAACCGAAACCTAACGTGACCAAAAAAAAGAAAACCACAAAAGTGAATTGCTGTCCATTAGGCTAGCAGTTTCAATCACCTTTGGAAAGGGTACAGCAATGAAAAGAGCAAGTAAAAATTTTTATATGTCAATATTACTTACCTGGGAAAATGAGGGCATTTTGTATCCAAAACTGTTGAGTACAGCTCACTGAGCTTCTGTGCCATCCTTCATCTGCATCCAAACTTTATCCTTTTGTGTATATAATGGGAATCTATCACTTAAAGGCACCAAAATGCAGTGCTAAAATTAACTGGGATGAATCCACTAAATCTTTTTAGCTGAACCTCTTGATCCATGATTCCTTTTATCTGTGTTTTTTTGGGGTTTGGGGTTTTTTTTCCTTCCAACAGTCAGCCTTTGACTAAAAGAAATATTTACCGTGAGCTCTGTGATCTTGGCACTTCCATTGCCTTTCATGCTTGATGCAGTTGTTAGTGTTTTGGAACATCAGAAGTGCAATTTTAGACTTTATCCATTGGCTTGCAAACTTCAGATGAAAACTTGGAAGGGCAGTCTGTCAGCACTCAGATGTTTGGCAAGAAGTTTTAGTAATCATTTTCTGAGGTTACATTTAAGAGGTTATAAATTTGCTATGCTTTGATGTATAGCATTTTACTGTTTCTTCAGATATTTAAGATGCAGACATATCATAGTGAAGAAAACCAATAAAATGCAAAATTAAATGTATTTTAGCTTTTCTGACTCCAAGTGCGGAGAGCAGAAACTGACTTCTAAAATGTTGAAAATTAATAAACTGCTGTTTATATTTTTAATGTGAAGTTCATAATCCATTGGGGTTTGGGGGGAAAAAAAACACCAGCCAGCAAGTATAATAAATGGAGGTGTTCTTTTTATGTTTTAAGTAGAAATGTACTCGGAGGCCTGAAAAGAAACAAAAATGAGACAGTGGTGTAAGAGACACCAATAGAAAGCTTTAAATAGGTATTCCTCCAAGTGCTAAGATCAGTTTTACTTTATATGAATATAAGGGAGGTAACAATTTACACTACCTTTTTTAAACTGCTTGAAATCACCTGTGTGCAATGCACCCTGGCAATACACTAAATTTTAATCTACAAAAGTAAAACAGATATTGCGAAAGTATTGCAGTAAGAAACAAAAGGCTAAAATTTATGACACAAATGGTGCAAATGAAGGCTGTTTATAATTCTCATTCATTTCCTATAATGCAATTGCTTATGCAGACATGATTACTTATCAGCACATGAATATTATATACTGGTTAAAAAGATATGAAAACCTGCTGATATTTTTATCTCCTTTACACATCTGTGCACTTGCAGGGCATTAGCAGCTGTGCATACAAGTGATAGAATGTAAACTTGCTGAACTAGTCACCTGCCTTATTGACACATTCATGTGTTACTCTGCCAAAGCTCTTCAAGTGAAGTTAGCAACCAGAAACCAGGCTCCGGCTATCTGCTGTGGGACAAAGTAGAAAACGTGTAGTAGTAGTTTAAATAAACCTATTTGATATCAATCAGTTAAATGGATACAAACACGTGTAGTTTGATTGCTGTTTGTTTACTTAAATCAGGTTAGCTTATGTCAGTAAATTTTTATGTCGTTCTAATTGACTTGAGTGCTAAATCTGCCTAAATATGTGTACCTGAATTAGCATGAATCTTCACCTAGACCAGGTTAAAATTTACTTAGGTTAGCCATTGCAAGCTCCTATTGTTTTTAAAACAAATTAAAATATAAAAAACTATTACCGAGCTGTTCTTGCTGAGAATAGTCAACCAAAATGCTAATTGCCTAAGTGACTGTTATGTTGAACTTATTTTCCAATTGGCAAGTCAAAAGCTTTCCCAATCTGATGTATAATTCACCATTTATGAGCAAACCTAATGTTTTTCTTTTACTACCATCTATCTCTTCTCCATTTTCAGGTTTTCTTAACAATATGTCAAAATAATCCTGTTTGTAACTCACTATTTGTCTGGCTTTCACCACAGTAACTGAACATCTCACAAATATTATCCTAACAACTTAAAGCACAGAAATATGATTACCCCTATTTTGCAGAAGTAACAACCACAATGAAAGAAATGGTGGTTTGGCCAAAACTCCCCACAGTTTGTGGTAGAGGTTAAGAGTTCACATGTCCTAGTACAGTATCTTAATCACAGCCATTCTTCTGTCCTTACATGTTTCAGTTCAAAAGCCCCAAAAGAACATCTCCTTTGTGTTTATTTTTCCAAACTAGACACAAGTTAACTCTTTTCTTGAAGTCAACTTCTTATCTATGAAGTGATTGTTATTTGGAAGTAGTTTCACAAACAAATTGTGTTTTCATTTCATATCATTCTGAGAACTTAGGTTCACTTTTTAAATCCACGTCTCCTGAAAAAGACCATTTTCCAAAGTCCTGTGAGTCTCTTAAAAATGAAATCTAGCGATTTTTTTTATTTGAACTGTAGAATGGATATTTTACATTTTGTTTTCATAATCAATATGCGTGCACCTGTATTGTATATGTAGACTTTGGAATAATGGTTCTCAGTTTGAGTCTTTATTTTAGAAGTCATATCTTTGCAATTAAAGGCCAGGGACTTCTTCATGTTCCTGGAGCTAAGTGGCACAGCCACATTTGTTCCATTCTCCTTGCAGCTGTTGTGCTCCAGACCAGACTAGCTGTGTCCTCGACAGTCTCCTCTAGGCCCGCGTGATGATTATGTTACCTTAACACTGAGCCATTATTTCTGTTGGATTTTTTGTTTGAATTCAAAGTATCTGAAATAACGTACAGGTTGAATATGACTTGAAGGCATGCCGACGTGCTTGAGTATGCAAAGCCAGCTGGGAGAATACTGGGAAACTATGCAGAACCAAAGAAGACAAATCTGGTTCAACTTCACCCATCCTTCTTTTTGAGAGCAGTCCGAGGAATGTAGTGTGTCTAGAATCACATCTAGGTGACAGGTAGTTGAAATCATCCAGAACAGAGCCAGGGAGCAAGGTAACACTTACGCAGTGTAGTTCAGCAGGGTTCGGTGCTCCAGCTCAGTCCTGGCACTGTTCTGCTCTGCAGTTATTATACATCCAGACAGATTGGGTGATGCTATTGTTGGCTACTTCTACAGAATTCTAGTATTCTTTATTTTCAGCTAGTTCTTTTAAAAAAAAGTCTCTTTTAAAAGTATTTTCTTGTAGCTGAAAAAAAAAAAAAAGAGAAAAAAAAAAAAGTCACAGCAGGCTGGAGCTCTTCTGTGAGTGACATTAAAAGTGTAGCTTGTTTTGTCCAAGCAAACAGGGGATCTGATGGGGTGCAACAAAAGGTGATAAACATAAGGCAGCTTTGTGTAGGTAGCAAGTAAGAACAGAGAAAAAGAACAAACAAGAGAGAAAGGTGATGTTAAGAACAGAAAATAGTTACTGCATTATCTTTAAAATGTAGAAAATCTGACACTTATTCCTTTTTAATAAATGGTTGCTAAATGCATTTTCCAAGTGTGTGTAAGATTGGAGAGAGTCCACATGATCAAGCAGGAGGACGAGCTACTAATTAGACCTATTAGGATATGCATAGTTTGTTAATGGCTCTGAGAGTTTTTCAGAGAGCTTCTCTAAAAGATCAGGCTGAGGTTCCCTAGCATTTATATAAATCTTCACGAATGTTGGACATTAAACATGGCCATGTGAATTATCAGAAGTGTTTGTCATTCTGTGACATTGTTCCAAAATTTTAATGTTTCCAGAGTCTGAGAATCTAGTAGTTTCTGTGCTTGCGCGTATTCACCTCATGCCAGTATCCTGCACAAAACCTTTTTACTTCTGAATAGTCATCCCCTTATCTCGCCTACAAAAGTGAAAGAAAATAGAGGTGCTTTTATTCTTTTTTTCCTCTTTTGAGGAGAAACAAAGTCTCCTGAAGTATTTGTGCTTTACCTTACTGTGACCAGATAGTCCTATATTCTTGTTTGTCTTTCTTTTGTATTCCCCTTGGGGAATGCCCCTCACTGCTAAATTTTCTACTCCCTCAGTTTCATTTAATCTCAGCGATGACCTTGAGGAGTCCAGATGAGTTTTCAGCATTTCACTATTAGTCATACTTTAAGGTATGGCTAATACTGTCCTTAGCTGTAATTAAGTTATGCTGAAGACTGAAGTAACCTAGGACAGAAAGCCAATGTGTTGGATTTAGGAACCTGGAGAGTAGCAACAGCTGCCATCTGCAAAAACCAGAGGTAGAGAGAAGTTCAGAGGCTCATAAAAGGCTTTGGAGGCAGAAGTGGGAGGGCAGTACGTGTTTAATCAGGGATGGAAGCTTAGTGGATAAAAGGAGAAAACTGCTTTGTTGGGAGAGAAGGGAAGGAAGGGGTATCTGCAGGGGTTGGGAAGACACAACTGAAAAGAAGTGATTGGTAACAGGTGCCTTCAAACAATCTCTAGCTCTGCCTCTTTCCCCTCTTTTCTGTGTAAAAAGATTGTACATGATAATGTCAAAATTATTTGTGTTTCTAAAGTGAATGACTTCCTGCTCATCTATGTGCTGCGACTTGTTTTATATAAAAAAAATGCTGATGTACAGTGCTTAGCTCTCTTTTTAAATGTTAAGCCACAGAGTAATTATCATTTTTCTTATGCTACGTTTATGTTCCAAGATTCTAGTTTCTATTAATGTTCTGCATGTTTTCTAAGTAGATTACAGGGACATTTCTGCATCACAAGTAAGCCCTGGAGCTATTCTCAGCTTAAAGCTTGGAGAAACAAAGTGACATTTACATTGCTAAACGAGTGTAGAGAAGTTTCTGGCACATTTTTTACAAGGAAAAATATGCTCCTAAGCAGTGTTTCTCCTTTTTGTTATCTATTTTGTTGCTGTCAAGCTTTACTAAAACTTAAATTCCAAATAGTACTGAATTTAGGAAGAGGAAGGTCTTAACAGCTGGGTCCATTCATTCTTTACTTATTATTTGGAATGTTTTACTAGTTTTCATATATATTCTTTAAAGAATTATCTTTCCGTTCTCAGTGGCATACACTAAACAATTGTGTACTAAATGGTGATTTGTACTCAACAACTCTTTTTTTTTTTATTTTTTTTTAGACTCTTAGAAACCATGATAATAACACATGGTTAAGTAATGTTGATTAATATAAGTCAATTATAAATACATTTTTTGCTCTCAAAAATAGAAAGTTTCATAGGCAAAAGGCAACTTCTTTATGGAGCCTGGGATGGAATTGGCACGTGTATTTTAAATTATATATTTTTGCGACAGCCAGAATCAGTTAAAGTGATAAACATTTAAACAATAAATTGTTGGCTGTTGAGCAATCTGAAATTGTTCAGATTTTTTGAACATTTAACCAGTTTTTTGCTGTACCAATTTTTCCTGTATTGGCTATGAATATTTCCACCACATTCTGCTGCTTATCCAGCTGTGTAAAATTTTTGCTTTCATTCACTTTATGATAGCATTTGAATATTACCAACTGGAAAGTGAATTTAAATACTCTGTTAAGACATACCAAGGACAGGGATCAGGAATAAAACTAAAGTGTTACCTTATCAGAAAATACAGGAATGTCTACATAATCATTTATGTGAATAAGGCTGTCTTGATACATCATCATTTTTAGCATCTCCTTCCTGTAAGTAGAACTTACTCAAGAAAGTATATTTTTTTATTAAATGTGAATTTGAGTAAATGAATGTCACAGTGGCTCAGATTAAAAAATATTTGGGGATTTAGTCCTAGTTATATCAAATACGTTTCTGATCTTCAATACAAAAAGTGAAAAAAAAAGTCAAAATTTGACATGCAAGTTCTGAATTATGAGGCAAATTATTTCCTATTTTCCTTAAGAAGTTAGAAAGATTTAACTGTCAAAAACAAATTTGAAGATACTGCTGAAACAGGCAGAGGTTTTTATGTATCTAAAAAGACAGAAGCTCTTCGCCGCAACAACTGGGCCATTTTATTGTTGCCACAGTTCTAACGCATTCACCTTATAAAACTGGAAGTAGTTTGTAGATCCATATAGTCACAGATCCGTCAGTTCATTTTAAGGTTTTATATGCACTGGAGTAGAGAGAACTCCCGAATTAAGTGTAGTGCAGAGAAGCTATCAACATCCTGCATATGGTTTGGCATATTTCCACCGCCCAGTTATCAGGTTCATTTGTTTGATCAGGACATTTCATACTGTCTTCCAGTTTCCAGCTTTACAATGTGTATCCGTGTGCCTGAGATGACCATATGTGCAAACCTCATACCAGAATTCTTGCTGACTTCTGATATTTCCAGTACAGCTGCAACTGAGGATGGAACTATGTCAAATACGCTCTGTTTTACATGAGGCATTAAACCATGACTGCTGATGTTTTCTCAATTGCATAGGTGATTGTTAAAATCTTCTTTGAGCTCTGTTACGCGTGTAGGTTCTACTCCTGATAAACACAAGCCCAGAATGTTCCACTGAAGCCAAATTTGCACCATTTGTGCCACTGCATCATATCCATCTACAGTCATAAATAGCAGAATGGACTGACTTAGTTGCTTCATTTTGCTGTCATCTTAAAATGTAGCTTCTGTAGTGTATTTCTACTATTTCACACTTTGTCATCATCAATATTAATGTACAGTGGTGTTAATTCTGTACTAATAGTGTTGGTCTTTTTTCCACTTTCAGACAAAAAAGGGAGATAAATAGTTCATTCCAGGTTATAGGCTAGAGCCCTTCCGCAATGCGTCTCTAGCTGTTTGGCAGAAATAAAACCCGTGAAGAACAGTTCTAAAATAATTCTTTGTGTGAATTGTCAGTACTTCTGAAGAGGAGACATTCAAGGTACAACTTTTGCTTGAGAATCTCATTTCCTGATAATGACACACATACGTCTCCTTTCTCTAAGTACATTCCAAAGTTTGAGTACCGTACTCAAACTTTTTCTTCAAAGTGCTGTATGCAAGTCATTGCATATGCAGAAAGGTGGAACCAGGTTGTATTTCAGTCCTTCTGGTCTGTTGTTCTCCACAAATATGTTAGTGACTTGATGTTCTATGTCAGCAGTCTGTACAGAAGGCTCTGTTTGTTTATCTCCATTTTAACTGCTGAATTCCAATGATACTAAAGAGTATTACCAGTGTAAAGATAAAAAGTTGTTTGTCAAGTCAAGTGACAAAGTAGCAGAGAATGAGCTTGCCTAATTTTAAAAATTTGTAGTGTAGATGTCTACATCTGAAAATTGTCTAGGAATTTGTAGTCAGAAAAGAATAACAAGCACTGTTGTGTGATTTACCATATCATCATCTAAAATCAGCAAAATTCAGTGTAGAATCTTAGAATAGTTTTGATCTGTGGAAGGGACCTTTAACATCATCTAGTCCAACTTCCCCTGCAGTGAGCAGGGACATCTTGAACTAGATCAGGCTGCTCAGAGCCCTGTCCAACCTGACCTTCAGTGCTTTTAGGGATGGGGCATCTACCACCTCTCTGGGCAACCTGAGCCAGTGTTTCACTACCCTCATCATAAAAAAATTTCTTCCTTATATCTAGTCTGTGCTGAGGGCTCCAGAGCTGGACACAGTACTCCAAGTGGGGTCTCACCAGAGTGGAATAGAGTGGCAGAATTGCCTCCCTCAGCCTGCTGGCCACACTTCTTTTGATGCAGCCCAGGATGCAGTTGGCCTTCTGGGCTGTGAGTGCACATTGCTAGCCCATGTCCAGCTTCTCATCCACCGGTACGCCCAAGTCCTTCTTGGCAGGGCTGCTCTCAACCCCTGCATCCCCAGCCTGTATGGATACTGGGGGTTGCCCCAACCCAGGTGCAGGACCCTGCACTTGCCCTTGTTGAACATCATGAGATTCACACAGTCCCACTTCTTGAGCTTGTAACCTGTGAATTTCTCACTAACAGCTATATCGAAGAATCCAACAAGCTAGTTTGCCTAGGTTTAGATATTATTACTGAAGATATCTAAAGGTCAATGTGAGGAAGTCCAACCAAGTATCCGGTCACATATTCCAAAGCTGAACAGCAACCAGAGTTCTCACAAAGATCCCTCTCCATCTTAGCATCAGCTGTTAGGTGATACAACTTATTTTAACACAGCTTTACTTTAACAGAAAATCACGGTAGGAATCTAAGACGGACACAAGTAAGAAAATGCACAGACTTCACAGAGGACTATATCCTTAGTATTTTCTCTGCTATCACAGACAACTGTGGAGACAGTTCCTTCTGAACCACACTGCCCTACCCTTTTCCAGGAAGTATAAAATTATTATTTTTTTTCTCTGAGGCTTCCCAAGAACATTTGTGTATTGAACATGAGCTTTCAATTCTTGAGAGACTTGAGAAATCATTTCTGAAATGTGCTCTTTACAAAACATTGCTAAATGGATATAGCATTCTTAAATGCTGGTTTAGGTTTCTCGAATCAGTATTCTTTAACATACCCATAACCTCATTTTCTGAACTCTGCTTTTCCCTGTGCTGACTTGTTGTTTGAAGACTACAATAGCTGCCTAACCGGGAGGATACGTGCATGTGATGACAGATTGCATTGACTTAGCACGAACATGTTTTTCATCACAGTATGGCTGTGTTCCCTCACTTGCATGTTCTGCTATAGCTATTGTTTTTATTGTTGTTGTTGTTTTAGAAGTTATTATAGCCAAAACTCCAAACTGCTGAACTCAAACTGCTGAACTCAAACCTACTATTTGGCTCCCACGTTGAGAAGAGTCTGATCTCTGCACTCAAGGTATAGGGCCCTAAGTCTTTTGTGGAGCAGTTTTTTGTCCAGTCCCCTCTACAAAAGGAGAGCTGTACAGTCCACTGTTCTTGGACTTAAAGACAGTGCTGTAATCTCTCAAATTTTTCCAGACTGGATACATTTTTTATTTTTTTTTTGAGGTATAATTTAACCACATGGGGACCATATGGCAGTTAAAGTGAGGAATACAAGCTATCCAAAGGAGGTCCTGAACATACATAGTTTAACAGTACAGAAGACTTACAGATTGGGGGTTGGGACTTGCATCTAAAATCTTCGTCTTAGCGCTTGACTCACTAGTTCTGAGACACCTTAAGTTTTCGTCAGCATCTTTGAGGGAGACAGACCTCTCTCTTTACCCCTCCTTCAGCTGATTTTTCTGGTTTTGCCAGTGAAATTGGTTTTCTTGTTTAAAGATGATAGTTTTTAGGGTCTTCCATTCTTTTACTGGAAATCTATGTTGTTTTCTTCTCTGGAAATGCTTGTCAGTCATCAAAATTCAGTGGTTCTGCCAGAACCTCATACATTTTTAGGACAGAAATTTCTTGTTCAGCTTCCACAATACAAGTTCTCTGCTTCAAAATGGAGTTCTAATCCAAGGTGAATGTTGCAATCACAAACTCTGTATGTAAAGCTAGAAGTAGAATACCATTTGTCATGGTAGAGGTTCAGTTAACGGTGTATACTGTTGTTAGGGTCACTTTTGCTTTAGAGGATATTTATCTGAATGCAGTAACCATGAGCTCTGCTGCATGAGGAAGGAGACAGATGGACCTGACACCCATTGCCTGCTTCTGAGATGATTTTAGTGATAAGAAAAAACCATCATGTTTACCATCAGAATGAATTATGTTCAGGCTAGAAACGTAGATGTCTCTTCCTACTGAGCATTTCCAATTTTTCCGTTTGATCTATGTAAAGTTCGTTTTTAAGATCATTTTATGGTGATTATTTGAAGGTGCAAGACATCCCTGCCATAAGAACATAAGAATTGATATTTATGTAATTGGTTCCTGTAAGCCAGTTGGTTTTTCTTGAGACTGTTATTTTGCATCTGCTTCCACAGCAAATATATATATATCATTTTAACTGCTTATATAAATTTACATATTTATTATAATTATACATATTATACATACTTCTTCCAAGTCATAGGCGACAGGACTAGAGGAAACGGCTTCAAGTTGCGCCAGGGGAGGTTCAGTTTGGATATTAGGAAGAATTTTTACACTGAAGGGGTTATCAACATTAGAATGGGCTGCCCAGGGAAGTGGTTGAGGCACCATCCCTGGAGGTATTTAAAAGATGGGTTGACATGGTGCTGGGGGAAATGGTTTAGCGATGGTTTTGTGGGGTTTTTTTTTGTTTGGTTGGTTTGGTTGTTTTTGGTTTTTTGTCAGTTAGTTAGGTTGATGGTTGGATTAGATGATCTTGAAGGTCCCTTCCATCCTAGACAATTCTATGATTCTATATATAATGCTAAGTGCCTTTGCAAGCTTTTGAGTGCACAGAGAGGATTCTTTCTTGCTTTGATTATAATTACATGATAGAGACAGTAAGAAGCAAAATCTTTATACTTGTTGACAATCTACTGAAAAGAAATGGAATAACTATCTTGATAAATATCTGTTGTCCTTAACATAGGCAATTTTTTCATATACTTCATCAATTATTTACTTGATAAAACAGCATCCTTTTTACGCCTCAATCATTTTCCATAGGCAATTCCCATCAGGCAATTCTTTTTCATTTTGTTTTAAGTTATTATTTTGTTATAACATTTAATAATACACTAATTTTGAATTTTTGTAGTACTGAATTAGGAAAATGTAAGATGCTTTTCTGGTACCTGTATGTTTGAGCATGTATAAAGGGCAACAAAAACAATGTTAATGGAGAACCTCTTATAATATCTATAATTCAAAATACATTTATGTTTTATATTGCTGCATGCCTTATCTTTGCTTTTTCTCATCTCTGTCTTCTAGTTGCATTGCTAGTTGAATTTTATCCTTCATATTCCCAAACTGATCTTCAGTCTCCATTTTTCTAGGAACTATTTCAATTATCCATAATAAACAGGTTAAAATAATTTCAAATAAAATAAACTTATTTTTACTTGTTTCAAGATCAAACATCCTCATATGTATCTCAGATTCTTCTGAAATATGAGTAATATGAGCAGATAGCATCCAACTATTTTGCTTTTTTTACTTTACCTTTTAGAAATGATTGACACTTCTTTTGTTTGGTTCCTTTAATACTGTTTTAAAGCTTAATGTGATATTCAGTTATAGCAGACTGTAAGAGTTCCACAACAACGGCATTGATTGATAGCATTCAGCCTAATAAATCAACAAGGCAAAACTAGGGAAAAATCCCAAACCAGAAAACATTTTAATTATTGAACATCATGGAAAAGATTGGTGCCTATCCTTTGTCTATACCTAAATATTTCCCTCTCTGTTTGTGTATTGGCACACAAAATTGTTTTTGCTATTTTTAACTCAGGTTGTTGGATATTACAGTACCAAAAATAAATGGAAATAAGCAAGCAAGTTCTTCTGATACTATTTACAATGCAATACGTGTTACCTTACCTCACCTCCAGCTACGTCGCTCCCATTGTTCTCAGTCCATTCATTCCATTAACTTACTTTGTATCCCAGCTACTTTCTGGTTGTGTATGCAAAAGTTTCAATGCTTGTTTTATAGTTCAAGTAATCTTCATTAAATGTGAATTAATGTGCATAAGCGGAACACAGGATGTTAGATTGTTCTAAAGCATGAACCTATGCATGTTTAGGAAAACTTACGTGAGTAGACGATCTGTGGTGTGAATCCCTGTTCTAAAAATGCATTTCTTTTTAGCACAGCAATTCATTACTTCAAATGGGTGTGCAAGGGGAATTATGGCTGCACATTGGCTATTCAGGATAAAAGTTGTTTTAGGTGAAGTAGAAGTCTGAGAAAAGTAAAAGATAAAGGAGAGTGAGGTGAGAAATGGGTTGAGCTCATTACAACTAAATTTAGGTATCTAAATGGAGGTGTCTGCAGTGAGGTAAGCATCTTTGCTTTATAGTCAATAGCCACCTAGTCAATATGGCTAGTGTTGTTACAAAACGATTCTACCAACACACCAGTAAGTATCCACTCCTGAAAGAATTGAATCATTTTCCAAGCTACACTGTCTGTAACGGAAAGTTAGATTCCTAGCTCATGCGTAGATACTTCAGTTTAGACACATAAATTTAGGTGTTACAAGCTTGAGTTAAATCCCTTTTAATGTGTCACACAGCTCATTGCTTTGTTTTTTGGCAGTTGTGCTGGTAGGCAGAGCAGGTTAGTATCCTTAACAAAAATTCGTCAGTTTTCTGAGGACAGACTTTCGACACGATCAGAGGGCTGGAGCACGTCTCCTGTGAAGGCGGGCTGAGAGAGCTGGGGTTGTTCAGCCTGGAGAAGAGAAGGCGCCGGGGAGACCTTGTGGCAGCCTTCCAATATCTGAAGGGGGCCTACAGGAGAGATGGGGAGGGACTCTGTCATGGAGTGTAGTGATAGGACGAGGGGTAATGGTTTTGGATTGAAGGAGGGGAGATTTCGATTAGATACTAAAAAGAAATTCTTTCATGTGTGGGTAGTGAGGCACTGGAAGAGGTTGCCCAGAGTTGTGTATGCCCCATCCCTGGAAGTGTTCAAGGCCAGGCTGGATGGGGCTTTGAGCAACCTGCTCTAGTGGGAGGTGTCCCTGCCCATGGCAGGGGGTTGGAACTCGATGATCTTTAAGGTCCCTTCCAACTCTAGCCATTCTATGATTCTATGAAGATAGAGTGTAGCCCTGATACTTGTTTGTATGGGTGACACTTGTACATAAAAAGTGGTTTTGTGCCGGCTGCATACTTTAATTTTTAACTTGTTTCTTCTTAACCTACCTTTTCTTGAGAAGCACGTTGTTTTCCATGTATCTGCACTGCCACATCTCACAGAATATTGTGTAAGTGGGGAGTGGGTACTTGTGTTGCCAAAACTTGGGACAGTGAGACCAAAGGTGTAAAGCCAGCACGGAGAGGAGCTGGATGAATCCACTCAGAGGTGTCAGTACTCATAGTCCTCCCAAGAAGGACTGCTCTCTAGCTCGCCAGATCCTTCAGACCTGGAAGCCTCAAGGCAGTGACACACAGCTTGCGTAGCATGGCTTGCTTGTATGTCCAGGAGCCAGCATGGCAAGGACCGAATAGCTCCACAGAGAAATTGGGACATGCAGAGCTTTAGCAATGCTGTTTCTGCAGTGCACTGAGTAACTGCAGTGAATACTGTAAGTAAACAATTCTCACAGCTCTGCCTGGACATGGGACTGTGAATTTGACACAGTAGAAATGTATAAAAATTTTAACCATCCATTTGTCTTCACATCTTCCTTTACATAGCTTATCCTGAAACTTATACATGTCCTTCTACACCAAAGATTCTTCCCATCCATTTTGAACCCTATACCTACTTTCCCCGTTTTTGACAAGGTCCTGTTTATACTGGAACAAGTTCACATGTTTCTGCTAAGCACAATCTGCTTTTTCCTTGTGAGCTTTCTAGAACAATTTGATGGTTTTTAGGTTTGGAAAATATTCCTGAATTGCGGTAACATGCTAATAGTAGCAGGTAGCACTGGTGACTTTGTTTAGAATTTAAAAGTGAAGCTAAGAATTAAGATTGTGTTCAGCAGCAGAGAAATTTAAAGAGATGGGTAAAATTATTGCAATTCAAGACAGAATTTTGTTTTCAGTATTTCCTTGGTTGAAAACAGCAAATCTCTTGCAAATGTGTTGGGCCAATTTTCTTTTCTTGTTTAGCAGTACATACCAGTAATTCTGTTGGATTCAGTGTTTCCTGTGCTATTCTGCCAAGTTTGTTAAGGTCTTTCTCACTAAATGTGGAAGGATTTTAGAACAAATACTAAGGCAAATTTAGCTAAATTCTTATGATAAATTTGGCTGTGATGCCAAAATACTTTATTCGTTGTGGGCTAGTTTGTCATCCCCACTCCCTGTCATTCCTTCACATTAGAGAATTCTCCTGTCACAGGGGAATCTCGTCTGAGAGCTGACTCTCCGGAGCCCATTCCAAGTCTGAAAACAGACAGGGCTGTCAAGTACAGGACGGATTCTGTGAAGTAGAGGAGACCTTAGGCTGCCAAGTGGATCTTGACACAAGGGAATTTGACCCTACACATACAGGTTTCAGCTCTGTTTCTGAAATAAATCTGCGTGACAGTTTTTGGGTTTTGCCTTGTTCAAACGTGCAACTATTTGGTCCACAGAGCAACGCAGTTTAAGTATAGGAACAGCACTTGTTAATGTCAAAGCATTGTTTATGTACAATTTAATCTCCTGTGATGGCGTATTTATTTGCTGTATACTTGCTTGAGTTATTTTCATCAAGAAATTCTGTCTATGTGTCGCTTTGGCAACATCTTTGCAGAGTTTACAACTTTGAAAAACATGTTGGCATCAACTATGCAGTCCTTTTAAACAGCTGCTCTGCAGTCACGCTGTTTCAACATGCCACCACACATGGCTGAATTATGCAAATAGTTAATATTAAATGACTGAGATACAAGAACAATTTGTACACTCGATAAAGCTGGTCTGTGGAGTGTAACGTCCATTCATACAACTGAGTTAGCGTGGGACAATTTAAAGGCAACAACGTGATTCTTTTGACTTTGTGTCTTGTATTAAAGGCAGCAGTGGGCAGAGAGAAGGTATATGGCAGGAATATTTTAAAAGGCTGAGGGGTTTTTTTTTAACTCGTTACTAATAATGCAATGAAAATAGAACGTGCATCAATGTAGTTTTCTGGCAAGTATTAAGAAATAGGTAAGATATAACAAATGTTTGTCATTCAGCTATAAATATCAGTTAGCCTGTTCTGGTTGAGAGATAAGATAGAATGTTAATTATATAGAATGCTAATACATTAACGGTATTGCCTATTGAAGACAACTGCATTTGTAAAATGCAAGCAAACAAAAACATTAGTAGTTAATAAAACATAAAATTATAATAAAATTTACTTTGAAAGGCTTTTCTGCTGACCTTGCTGTTCTGGTTCTGCAATAGTGAATGCTCTGAATAATAATAGTACAATAAATAATAACAATAAATAATGTTTTAAATTCTATAACTTATTTTGTAGTAATTACATCCATTACATGTGGGGGGACAGAACATTAGGCACTAGATGATACAAGATGACAAAAGAAGATGTCCAGTTAATGTCACAAAATGTTATGTTTTTTCCTTTCTCACTGTACTATAGCTTTTGAATAATCTGTTTTGTTCAGCTAAGTGGTAAGAAAAGGTTACTTTTTTAATTAATTCAAATTGTTTACAAAGCAAATTATTCCAACATCCAAAAAAGTCTGCATTTCTGTATGCTCTTGGTTTTCTTTTTCCCAAGTTGGAACTTTCATTTTTCACAAAATATCTTTTCCATGCTGATCCCATTTTTGCTGTAGCTACTCATAATTTTTTTCATTGATTTTTCTTTTCTGGTTATAAAGACACACTCATGTTTCTAGTAATTTATTTATAAGACTTCCGTGCAAGACCTACCGTTGAAAAGTACGATTTGTCACAGTCATTCAAGTTAGATTTGTAAACTCCCTTGGCCTGACAAAATTCGAAATTTAAATAGTTAAAGTTAAATTCTTCTTTTAAATTAAATAGTTAAGTTAAAAGAGATAGTGGGCTCCTTATTACACAGTAAATGTTCTCTTTTACAGCCTTTAAGCAATACAGAATTTGAGTTGCGTAAATCCTATATGCCTTTTTTATTTTCTTACTTTTAGTAGTGTCCAATCAGTAATCTTATTAATTATGGCAAGTATATGTTCATGCTTGTTAGATTTACCGATCCACTTACACATGTAGTTTGGTGAATATAAATTTATAATTAACAAATAAATATTTAATAGGTTCAAATGCTATTTTACTGAATAACTTAGTATTGTTCTTTTGTGGTTTTATAGGAACTAGCCACAATGAAACAGATTCTAATTAGTCTACGTGGTAAACGCTATGAACAAAATTCACCTCCATCTCCTATTGATTTAAAAAGTGCGACTGCAAAAAACAAATCAAACCCTTTAGTAAAACTGCTGCCAGAACATGAAGAAGAAAATATATTTACACCTAAGCCAACGTTATTTGTAAGTACTATAATAAGACTAAGGGCCATAAGATTTTTTGATCATTTTCCTCACTTTTTAAAGATAAAAATGTGGGTTCATACTTCAAGGAGATATATAATTAATTCAGCTGAATACTTACAGCTCTTTATAGGAGCGGTCAATGTTGAGGAGATAAATTGCAGTTTATAATGTTATTTAGCAATTTGGTACTTTCTGCATCTTAAGTTCAGAGCAAACTAGATTTTATTTTTTTATATGCCATTATAATATTACAGGATTAAGAGTGGTTACCAAAAATTTAATAGCCACAGGGATCCACAGACTATGTATACAATTTTAAATCTACCCTGATCATGTATGAGTTTTTTGTGTGTGTGTGTACTTATTATTGTGGAGCAGGAGTGAGGAAATAGGTGTATTTATGTATTCTTATATTTATGTCTATGTGTATATTAATGTGTGTATATATATCTAAATATATATATAAAATACATGCCCAGTATTGATATCTCTTCTGTTACTAAGGATACCTGATGTGAAAACCCTGTTTTGTTCCTTTAGAAAGTAAATACTTGGATTTAAACACTTCAAGTGGCCTGCTTCAGGCTTAGTGCCTCTAGTATTTGAAAGCTTCATGAAAATGGTTTAGAAGTTTCTGACTCTGGGTCTGAGCTGATAAATTTAAAAGATCCAAGTTGCAGTGCTGAATCATAAAACATGACTCTTACTTACGCTTCTTGAGGCTACCTTTCCCTAGATTGGTTGTATCCACACCGCATAGCATAAATGCTATTTTGATCCAAATATCTATATAATTTTTTTTCTTTTTTTCTTTTTTCCTGGTGGAGACTTTAAAATTCAGTGTCTTAAACACTGGTTTGTGTTTAAAAACTTAAGGTTTGTATTGCAGCACAGCAGATACTATTTTTCTGATACACAGTGTGGGAAATGGTTGAGTCTCTTGGACATGATGTGAGGACATTTGGGGACTTTAGGGGTTCAAAATTTGCTTGGATAGTGTTATGAGACTAAACACAGTGTTGTCTCATCCACAATGCTTTTGGTAGTGCTAAATCATACTGCCCAAACTTCTGTCTTTGACAGAGCTATTCAGTGCTCCAAAACAGAGCCAAAATGTGAGCTAGCGATTAGGTTGTGTGGATGATCCAGGGTTTCAGTGTTTAATCTGTCCTGTTTTATTTAGGGATATAGAAATGGCGTAGCAATCTAGAAAAAATGCTTTTACATTGAGAAATTGTGACCAATTTCTCTTTGAAAAATTCTAGTCTCTTCAGACTTTGGAGTAGGGAACTGAAAATGGGCAGATGGCAGGGTTTCTTCTTAAGCGTGGAAAGAATTTAGCAGTCCTGTGAAAATCCTGCCAATTTAGGTCAATTTCTAGAATTTTAAAAGCTTGCACAAATAGAGATTTATTATTGTAACTGAAATCTTCAAAATGAGAGAAAGATGGAGGCTAAAATGTGATGAGAACCCCCACCACAAGGCCAGCTGAATAAAGTTGATTTTTAAATTGAATGGTTATTAAGTCTTGAAGAAACGAATTAATAGAGAGCAGACAGAAAATGGAACTGGAAAGGGATGAGTTTAGGGACAACAGACAAAAGAGGCAGTACTCACTAAGGCAAGAGATTATACCCAATGCTGAAAACAGAATAGTCCTTACCTAGTGAAGTTCCACCTTCACTTCTTCAGTTTTTTTTCTCTATACAAACAAACTCTGAATTTGGCACAAGAATATTGTGCAGTCCTGACCATGCAGCAGTAGCTCGTGGGAGTATGAAGGCAAGGCAAAGTTGCTCATAGATAATTCCTGTGATTAAAATACTTTCTACACTGTCAGAAAACTGCTAAATTATTTTATTTTTAATTATAATTTTTAAGAACTACATTTCTGCACAAAGTGTTGGTCAATTATGGCACACCTAAAGATCTCTTTTTTTAAGCTGTGTTCCCTTCTCAAGTGGGAAGTCAGATGATGCTGTTTCCAATGAAACCTATTTATGGCACAGTTGGTGCATGTTTTCATTGTGATAGATCTTTTAAAACAAATAATTTACTTCTTACTGTATAACCTTCTTTTTATAACCTAGAAATAGGGATATTTTTATACAGATATGCTGTAATAAAATCCTTAAATGCATAGTCTTGTTTTTAATTTATTTGCATTTAAGCAAACAACTTAGTTATCCCTCTGAACTACATAGGAAGGAAAGAGACTTTAGCGTAGATTGCATGTTTTTCTTCTGACTTCCCTGCCTCACAAGTGAATTTATTTAATTCTTTATTTTGCAGACAAATAAAGAGGCACCTGTATGGTACAAGAAACTGCAGAAGAAAACATCACCATAGCATTTTTCCAAAATTACTCAAAATAATCCTTTGGGGACCTTTTCTTTGAAGAAAGTTATTTTCACCATAATGATGCCCTGTTTGGGTTTTAACTGTTTTGGTTTTAACTGTTCATTTATACCTGTCAAATGATCTTATGCTTCATAAAATAATTTTTAGATTTGTTATGTGAAAAAATGTGTGGAAATAAGGCATGCAATGATTTTGCTAACATATATTTGAATTTTAAAAGATAAATAAACACTAGCATATTGTACATATTTATGATCTGGGCAGTTAAAAGGTGTGTTATTCAGAGTGTTCAAATTAATGCATGTTTTGGCTTTTTTATATTGTTTTTCTTGGACCCTGTGTTTCATGCCACATTCCTTGCAACTATTCTGGCTCATAGAAATTTTAAAAATATACATGAGTTAACATCAGACTAAATCCTACTTTCTATGAAGGAAATTCATGTCAGGTGGAAAAAAAAATCAATTTCTTACCGGCCTTGATTTGTATAGTTTGTCATTTGATATCATTTGTTCTACCTAACAGGCAGTAAAAATGTTCTAAAGAAAAGCAATAACATAGATCTTAATTATCAACACTGATACTTAATGGGCTAGATACACTTGCTCTAGTGTAGTTAATCAGTGTAATAATAAAAACAGAATCATGATGTGTGAGTACTGTAGCATGTAATGGTGAAATGGATAACTTGCCGTATTTAATTGTATGAAAATAAGCCCCACCATGTTCCAAGAATACAGTCAACTTATTTCTTCCACTCCACCATGCATTTAGACTATAGAAAAGGTCTCTCATACTTTACAGCACTTTTGACTGCAAATGGTACATTTCTATATACAACATAAATGTAGGTTATATTGTTTAAGTGACTGTATACTGAAAATATTGTTCAGATTTCATTTAAGAGGAAGCTCCTTTTTATTACCTCCTTTTTACTTGACAATATCTCTTCAACTGATTCATTGTTCCTACCTGGACATGAACAATAATTATTTACTATATAATGCTGAGCAATATCAAGCTTATGATTCCTAGATACACTTATTTTCATTTTCCAAACAGCAGTTTGAAGCACAGGAATACTTTCTCTGTTGCAGGTAATCTTCAGTTTCTTCATTATTTTTTTATAATTCTGAGTGAGGTAAAAATACTACCAATTGCACATCACAGGATTAAAATTATCATTCTGTGAGTGAGAGAGGCCAAGTATGTAGACAAAGGTAGTATCTTTTATTAGACTGACCGGTGTGCACTGGGAAAAAATACACAAACCTTTGGGCTCACAAACCTGTCTCTACAGACATTCCTGAATAAATTGTGGTTTCCTGAAGTCTAGAGTTTTATCTAACTTGTATTTTTATGTGAATGGAATCATTAACATGTCTTTCATGTGAAATATCTCCCATATGCAGATACTAATTTTGTAGTTTTTAACAGAGATTTTATATGATTCACAGTCCCTAGTTTAACTTCCCAGACTATCCTGTTTGTCTGTTATCACCCAATAATTAATAAATTGTATTACTGATAAGGACTGTGAGCTATTTTAGGCAAGGTAGTAGTTGGAATCTTAAGTATTCACGATTTGTTCTCCTATAGCATTCTTCTAGACAAATTGGTGAGATACGGACTGTAAGGTGGGTAGAAAATTGGCTGACACACCAAGCTCAGGGAAATGTGATCAGCAATGCAAAGTCCAACTAGTAGCATCCCTCAGCAAGTTCATAGGCAATAGCAAATTTGGAGGAGTAGTCTGTACACTGGAGGGCAGGGTCTCAGAGGGACCTCAACAGGCCGGAAACTTGAGTCAACAAGAACCTTATGAAGTTCAACAAAAGCAAATGCAGTCCCACATCTAGGATGGAGTCACCCCATATGCCAGTACTGGCTGGAAAGCAGCTTGGCAGAAACAGACCTCAAGGTCCTAATGGACAAAAAATTGAATGTGAGTCAGCAATGTGCCAGCCAGACCGCATCTTGGGTGGTATTAACAGCAGGATAGCCAGCAGATGGAGGGAAGTCATCCTTCCCTTCTGTTTGGCACGTGGGAGACCACATCTGGAGTGATGCATCCAATTTTGGGCTTGTTCAAGACAGACGTAGACATACTGTAGTGACCCCAGCAGAGATTCACCCCAATGATCAGGGGCTGGAGCAGCTGGTGCAGAAGGGGAGGCTGAAAGCGCTGCACTTGTTCAGCCTTAAGCATAGAGGGCTTTGGGGGGAACTCATTGCAGTCTCCAGCTACCTGATGGGATGGGATGGTACAGAGGCAACAGAGCCAGGCTCCTCTCAGAGGTGCACAGCGATAGAGTAAGAGGCATTGGACAAAAGTCAGAGCACTAGAAAACTCAGCTATTAAAAAAAAAGTGGGTTTACTGGTCAAATACTGGAATAGATTGCCCAGAGAGGTGCTGTAATCTTTTTCCTTGGAGATATTCAGGACTCAACTGGACAACGTCCTGAGCAATCTGGTATAATTGGACCTGACATTGAAATGGACTAGATGGATGATTTTCAGAATTCCTGCTCAACCTAAATTACTCTATAGTAGTATTTCTAAATATACTAATATAAGATAGTGACATAACTTCTTACCTTCCAAGAGACAGAAAGTGTTTAGGTCTTCCACGGAAATACAATACCCAAGAACATTTTGATGCTTTGAGAATGAATTGCACATTTTAAACATCTGTGTCATCCAGGCAACCCAATTTTCTAGGAAGGCTGAAAGAAAATTAGGCTGATTTGTGGTGAAATTTTATTGACATTTAAACAGTTCTTCAGATGACAAGTGACATATTCTGGCAAAGTTTTTTTTAGAAAATGACTTACAAGGCCCATCTTTAAATTTGCAAAAAAAGAAAAAAGTAATTTGTTAGCATATACTGATAACACATAATGTTGTTGGTAAATTCTTGTAATCCATGTAGTCCCTGCTTAAATCTCTTCAGTATGTAATTTTTTTTCCAGTTGAATACTTTGTATTTTTCCTGTGTCTCCTCACCAGACTCCAAGGCTAGAATTAATTATCTAGGAGGAGACTTCTAAGCTTTTCATGTGAAAGCTAGAATGTCACTTACATATAACTATTCAAATGTGAAATGCCCTATAGCAAAAATTAATGAACCTTTTTGCTCTTTAAGTAATGAAAAGGTTCAGTTGCATTACCTGTACAGCATTTTCACTGATGTTATTTCCCACAAACATAGTTGTCAAATGAATTATTCCAAAATTCTTCTTCATGAAATGGTCTTTGCCGTTTCCCATTGTAGCAGGCCTTGTGTCAATGATGTGTGAGTCAAAAATAATGAAGTAAAGAGAAATTTCTAAGGGTAGTCATGCATATAAGCAACTTGTGACTGAAGTGCCCAACCCACATAATCATCCTCGGTTCCTCTTTTTCAAACCAAAGGGAGCAGAGAAAAATCTCTATCCACTATTACATTTCTTGGTACATTAAGTTGGTGTTACTTAAGTGATAAGTTTTGTAAGTATATGGGCTTACAAAAGGACAGGAAAAAGGAAGGAGAGTTGGTTTAGAGCAGGTTAGGATTTATTTTACTTTTACAGTATAATTGCTTGCTCACCTTTCTGTCTCTTCCTGGAAGTAAAGAAGCTTGAAAGCATTAAGGAAATCTCATTTGAGGAAAAAATTGAAAACATGAAATAGCTTTTTTTTTTAGTAAGGACCTAAACTTTTAAGGCTTGTTGCTGAATCCTGGGATCATACTTCACTGGTGTTGTAATTTCTAAATAGTTTCTGTGCAAAAAAATGATATGTCATTGAGATTTATATTCTTCCTTCCCTTTGAGACTTTCTATAGAAAACGGTGATGAAACCTTGTAAAAGAGGAACAATGTTAAATTCAAATATTAGTTGTCTAAGTATTTCTCAGTATCTCTGGTATGCATTTTGCTCCCTCTTACACTTTAGGTTGTTTTCTGTTATCCTTTTGTAGGATATGTAGTTCCAGCAAAGAAGGAACACAAACTCTACTAAACCTCTGACATCTGCAAGTTGGTCAGGTAGAATTCTTTTGCTCCTGGTGTGCATTCTTCAACTTCTGTGTCTTTGGAAAACATGACTCGGAGACCGTGACTTTCTAGAAACAAATTTTTACTTTTTGAAGAAGTGTTTATATATATGCCTCAATCAGCTATCAGTCTGGTGCACATTTGCCTGAAAACAGATTTATACACAATAATTTGAGTCTGTAACAGCCTGTCATCTCTCAGGGTTACTCTCATTAGGGAGGTCTACTGAGGAAAGAATTTATCTCCCTGTTAACATTACATCTAATAGAACATATGTTAGACTTTTTACTGAGTCAAAGAAATGTATCCCTGGTATTTTCTTATACCAAAAAAATATCAAGACTCTGTATTCATTCTCAACCTTTGCGAATGAAACGAGTATCTCTGGAAGATCAAGCTCTGCTTAGTGTCTTTGGGCAATATTATCCCCTTCTTGAATTCCTGGGATTGGTTGGGAACTCTTGACCTTTAAAATGCATACTTCTGTAGCTTAATTAAGGCGGTTACACTTCGGACTGAAGCTGGGCAGCAATCAGCAGCACTACAAGGTGCTAACTCTCGGGGGACGGCATCGCCAGCAGAAATGGGCAGCAGCTGGGAATTATGGAGGAGCGAGTGGGGAGTTCCTGCAGACACTTTTAGCAGTGGGAGAAGTAGGTACGGCTCCGCAGATGTTGGACCCTCTGCAGCTCTTTAAGCCCTCTGCTGACAGCACAAGAACCACCAACTTCATTCCACAGAGTTCATTTTGCAGAGTGCTCTGGGTTTCTTTTCCTCACCGATAAGTTTTTTTCCATAATAGTATTTTTTTTTTTTTTTTTTCTGAGAGAGAAAGAGAAACTCCTTTTTCTCAGGACGTTGGAATGGGTCCAAAAAAAATGGTGAATTTTAATCAGCTTACCCTTTAAGGGATGAAGGGGACAAAAAAAAAAAATCAAACCACCAGCAAATTTCATCCCCATGAAAGCAGGAAATGGCAGAAGTATTAAATGCAAAAAGTTAGGATTGATCATGGAAGTAGCTTTTACTCAGAAACTTACATGTTTTCATAGACTGTGTGCCCTTTTTGAAGATACTACAGAAATAACCACTGTAAAAGAGAATGCTGCTTTGATTGAAGCAATAGAATCAACTTTGTTTGACCATGAATAATTGAAGTCTTTGTGTTAATGCTTCTTTTAAGGAGTAGTGGATCAGTAAATGTAACTTAATTGCAGGAAAAGTCTTACAGATGGAATTTATGACTGTATTTCAATGAAAGTCTTTTCATTTTTCCTTTTGGTTAAATAGAAGAAGGATTACTTAGATTATTCAGTGTTGCAGCTGAAATTGTTAGCAATTCCCAGTGCTCCTTTTTATCCTGATTTTAGAGATATGTATTGCAGCATGCGAGACTTTCTCTTTTGCTTTCTTACTCAGTTCTTTAGAAGAATTTGTTTCTTTGTGCATTATTATAAGGTAGAGCCTGGCAATGTAGAGCTTGCCTTTTACGAGGGAGTTGTCATCTAGAATTTATATGGGGATTTTAACCAGGATTGTCACCTAGGTGCATTGGCCCTTTCTGAAAGAAAGAGTTGGAAGCATTCCTGCCGCGTTCGCTCTGAGACCTGGAGAGAGGGTCGTTTCTGTGCCCAAACCGTCTTGTGCTCCCCGTCACTGGGACAGTGCCACGCATCCAGGAGACGTGTCACTCTGCGTTTCACAGGCCTGTGGTTTCCAAGCGCAGAGCTCCCAGTGCCAGCGGGGAGCCCTGTAAACACAGATTCACAAGTTGTCATCTGGAGCTACGTGGAAGATGTTCACACAAAAATTAGTATCGCTCATCTCTTCCCTGATAGTGTGGGAAGTACGCAAGGAAAAAATACAATGTTTTGGTGCGGTCTATTCACTTGCCATCTTTTCCTTCTAAGGGGTTAAACCATTTTAGCATATAAATAAAATTCTTGTGAGTCTTCATTCTTGGACGTTGGAAAGGAAACTTGCTGTAAGTCCTGCAAGGGCGGCTAAGTTCTGTTATTCAGATGCTTCATCAGAGATCTTCAGTGTTCAAGTCTCGGGTGCTGACCTGAGAGACTCCTAAGAGATCATCAGGCACCACTTCTTACACATCAATCTTTATTTTATTACCTTATTACTTAAATCCTAAGTCCCCCAAATCCACTCAGTATTTATGAGTGAAGGAGTACGTGCCTGAAAGTAACAACGAGCAGTAAAGGGACTAATATGTCAATGACTGGAGTCTTACTGAATTAGCACATTCCTTGTCATTTTGTGTCATTTCTTTCATTATTGCAGTAATTAACTTTGCAGGATTGCAGTTGTTCCATTCAGCGGGGACTGGAGAACAATAACAGTGTTTACCAACAGCAGGAGGGAGCTTACCTTTCTTTCCCAACCCAGGCTAATCTCCATGGGCAGCCAGGGTGCCCCCCTACACAATGGAGACTGCCTGAAACCTCCCTTAGGGGAACCGAAGGGACCTGATTAGAGCCTGTTGTCAACGAAAACCAAAGACCCAATCCTATGAAATATAGCGGGTTTTCCTTCTGACGTGCCGTTTCCAATCTGTACAGGCTGCAACCTTTGTGGAATCGTTTTACACAATGATAGTAATTCCGAGATAGCTGAGAGACTTAAAAGCAAGTACAGAGGGTTTTTGATCCATTAAACTCTGTGAAATCACAAAGAAACAAAACTGTGTGAAGTTCTTACGTTTCCAGCTGCAGTAACATCAAGAATCTTTGATAGTTCACTATTATTCTTTTGTAGTTGTAAACTGAAATATTATATATAAATACATATACATTTTTAATATAAATGTAAGTTATTTGGATTTAGTTATATTTATTTTTCATACAAAACAAAGTATTTTCCTGTGGACATCTGTGCTTAAGGTGCTTTTGGTTACAAATGAAATACCAATAAAGTATCTTGAAATGAGTTTTATTTAAAAATGTAAAAGTTACTGTACTGCATCATCTTCATGGGCTTGTCTGACCCACTGTCCTGTCTCCAAGAATTGTCAGGTTCATGACAGAAAGGTGGAAACTCCCCATGGGCCAACAGTGGACAGCACCACGTTTCCTGATTTTACTGATAGCCCTAGTTTTCATAAAAATATACAGTATCTTTAACATGCAAGCTTTCAGATCGTTGGATGTTTCTGGAAACAGGAATACCTGATCCACCTTCCTCGTTATTCTTTCATGTAAGAGACTTTCTGTGTTCTCTATTCTTATCACTTCTAGCTAACTTCTGAAAACATAAAGAAGTATCTGTAAGGTTCCTAAAACTCTGTTTTGGTGCCACTCAGCCGCGGAGGTACCAAAAGTACAGATATTCCGGCATTCTCGGTGACCACCAAGACTTGTCCTAGTCGTGGCAACGCCAAGTCCTACTGCTCCATAGAGAGGTGACAGTAGTAACGGTGCTTCACGCTGTGTGCAATACCAATTGCTGGGTTTGGTAATAAGAGCAGGTGTGATCCTGGAGGTGGCTTTATTGGACCAGAAGCTGGAACCCAGTCTGAACAGGCCTGGCAAGGCTGTTGGCTTCACAGTGCTCCTTAGCCGTTATACTGCCTCCGAAGGGAACGGAGTATGTTACTGTTTTCCTCAAGTGGGGGATAGGATTGGATCTGATCATCCCTGCTGAGTGTTCACAGAAGTTAACTTTGGGCAAGATAGCGATGGGAGCATTCCTGAAAAAAAGGTGTGACTTTCAACCCTTCAGCTTTGGATAGAAATGGCAACATTCAGAAAGAAAATTCAGAGCTTCCAGCTTGAAGCACCTCCCACAGACTACACAAAGTTCCTGAGTACTGACAGGCTACTGAATTTAATATATGTCTCTTCCTTCTTTCATTTCTGAAATCTACCTTAAAAATACCAGTTTTCTAGGTTTTTTTTTTCCATTCTTAAGCACCTAACTTCATAAAATAGTAAGGAACCTTGGACTAATCTTAGAGAGTATGGATACGATGACTGCTTCGACACTCAACTTCGCGGAGATTAGCACTTACTTTTAAGTTTTAGGTTGCCAGTAAGAGTAGATTTAATCCAATAAAGCAAATTATGGGGCCATACCATTTGATGGAATGTGGATATCAAAAAATGTAATGCATTAATATTTAACAAAGTATTTGTAGAGGGGAATTCCTTTAGTTGCGTAATTCAACGTGTGAACGGGCAACTTCTTTGGCTGTTACTTCGCTTTCCGTGAACGCTGATTTCACTCCTGCGTTCAAGTAGAGGGAAACAGGCTATCGCCACACTATCTCTCAGTGTGATATTTTTGAGAGAAACACTGACATGAGACTAGTTTAAGAGTACCAAAATGTCCTTGGGATAAAGAACGTAGAGCTTTTTTTTTTTTGTTCTTCCTAAATTAGGTACCAGGAAAGCTTATTGCCGCTGCTTCGTACTATAAATAACGTCACCTGGACTGGAAGTGCTGCAACGGATCGTTGCAAAACGCTTCTGCTGATAGAACACAGCGGACCAAACTGGTCTAACCTACTGTGATTAATAATTATCTCATAGGTGAATTTCACTACCTTCAAATAATTGTTTTATTGTAAGGTTTAAAATGACAGGAGTAGGTGCAGATGCGGTATTGATGAAAGACTGTTTGTGCAATCGCAGCCTGCTCTGTTCGCATGGTCTGGCAACGCTAACATGAAGCAAAAGGAAAAGAACTGACATCCTCTTTGTCCCTTCCACTTCTTTCCCTTTTCAGTGAAGTCGTATCTGAATACAAAACTTTAAATTGGAAAAACCATAGGGCTGCGTGGTAAAACACTTTAAAACATGTAGAACAAAATATGATTTTTACCCTGGTCCTGCCAAAGTATATGCTTTAATATTTGTTTCTCTGGCACAAGAAAATAGATATATATTTTTTCCCCCAGATTACATGTGATTATGTAGTATCTTATGGCAATTCGTACCTAATACTGTGTGCCACATTTATGAATCATTGGGCCTTACTCTTGAATTGCACAGAAGCAAGATTTTCTAATCACTTAAAAGAACCTTTGTATTTTGTTAGTCTATGAAGTTACCAATATGCAATCTAGAGAGAAAGAAGCCGTGTTTTGTTAAAAGATTGAATCAACTTTTCCTCTCCTTTATCTTATTTCTATCTTTCAAGCAGCACAGGGATTAAGACATGTTGTTAAAGTCTTGCCTCATCCAACTTGCCACATTACTTACAAGTTCATGCGTAAGCGGGCTCCACAGCTTAACTAAGCAAGTTATGAACCGGTCAGGTAAATGCATTTGAAATGGGCTATACATTCATGAACTGTAGTTTTCCATACCGTAACACAATGGACATAGCCCAAGCTTTCATTAAGTCATCCAGCAACAACACTTAAGGGTCAAATGTGACCATTCTAATGGAGAAATATTTCTATCTAGAGCTGCTCTAGTAAAAAACGTCTTAACAAAATATCATTAAAATGGAGAAAGATTTTTATAAAGTAAAAGTAAATATCTCTTTTTGCTTATTTTCTTTTTTAATATTTCAAAAAGGCATTTTCTAAAAGAAATTACGAAAAAATGAACTTTAAAAAAATGATTAGTATATTACTAGTGGAAACTAGCTAAGCTGGTTGTAACAGATGATTGCAATTTAAATCTTTTTGGAAAACAGTATCTTTAATTACCTGAATAAATGAATATCCTTAAAATAAATGTAGTATAAAGCTGGATTGAATATTTTACTGAATATTGTGTTGCATGTTTTTCCGGCATATTTTATGGAAAATAACGTGAGTAACACGAAGCTGCAAGGGCCAATATGTTAACAAAGTGTTTCATGTTTTTCTCACTGAAAAATTATTTACTTCTGTTGATCAGGCTCTAAATATTTTCAGGAAGGCAGAATATAATGAGGGGAAAAAAGCAGCACTGTGTTAATTAACTGTTTAAGTATGTTGTGTATTATTTAACATAATCTCTAACTTAAAGTATGTCTGAGAACTGAAATTAAAACCATGCTAAAAGACTTTGAAATTGAATGCATCTGCAGCTCATGGGAATAATATAGTTCACTAAACTAAGGAGAGATCTGTAATACTGGGCTATGTCATTGCACATTGCACCTTCTATAACATTTGATTTGACTGTGGTTTTTTTTTAAATGGACAACTTTCTTATGTTACTTATTTGAGAAGAGGGACATTTCTGCGTGCACGCATTTGGATAGATGTCAGTTCTAAAGCCCTATAGTGAATAGACGTTTTGAGTCATCACCGATAACCACTGTCATTTTCCCCCTATTATCTTATTTCTAGATTGTTCCAGTGTTGGCAAATTGGTAATTTTCTGACTATGCCTTACCTAAGTGAGTGAAACTAGACAAACTGTGTGGAGGCAGTTGCTTCCTCGATGGGAGGAGTTCACCGTGAGGCAAATAGAAACCATGAGGGGGGGATGCAGCTGCGCCTCTTCATTACAGTACACAATTAGAAATTTCCCCATCCAGCAAGATGAATATTGTCACCAGCTCTGTAAGCCCCCAAGTGAAGAGGAGACAGGACTCTTGTGCAGCCACATTTTATCAAGGCTAATCAGGTTTCTTGTAGCGGAGGACTGAGGCCTCTGAGGTTGGTAGTGTTTGGTTCATTCATCTTTCTGACCGATAGGTCAGCTAAGACCTTGTGATGGCCACTAAATGCAACAGATGTTCTGGTGAGTTTTTAGCTTCACTGGTGAGTCTAAATGCATTCTCTTACTTCTGGAGCTTTGAGTAAGATCAGGATTTTAAACATTCCCATCACAAAATGACATTCCTCGTCTATGGCGTGATCGGGATGAAAAATCAAGTACACCTTCAGGAACTTTCATGGGAAGCACCTTTCAAACTCCTGACTCACCCTTCTACTGCAGCCTGAGGTAGGTCTTTGTAATCTCTACTTCGCTGTTATCCTTCCTGGCAAGTGACATGGAAGCTCACTGTTGAAAGGTGTTTGATGGATCTTCAGTGGAGGTCAAACATCATGTGGTCTTAAGGAAGGTATATGGAAAATCAGTACTTTGTGTTGACATTTTTTGAAATTACTTGCTCGCTCCTAAACTTCCTCTTTTTTTTTTCAAAAAATGACTTATCAAGCTACCAGGAAATGTTGAAAAACATAATGGTCATCTGAGTTAGTGCCCTTATCATGAGGCAAGAGAGAAAGAACCCTGTCGTAATTTTAATATCCTCTGACTGACTGAAAACCCTCCTTTCACTGCTGCTGCAGCCGTTTCTGATAACAGTGCTCCTTTGAGTTGGGGTGGCTCCTCGAAGCAGATCATGGATTTGGGGTGCCCAACAGCAAAAATGAAGCAACAAAAACACATTACCAGTTTACTTAAATCGGGAATTCCTGAGCTATGCTGTGCGTGTCATTAGTGCTCTATAAACTGCTTCAGGGTGATTCTCAAATACTAACAAAAAAAGATCCATCAGAACATAAAAAGCAACCTCACTTTGGGAGATTGATCAAGACTGATATTGTCTAAGTTTAACTGCAGCCATTCACCCTCCAACCTTGGTAGATCTTTATCTGGTAGCTCCAAGACCTTATTCTCAGAGTTTTCCCTCTGTTTAGGCATCTATATTGCCCGTGAGTTTTACATGTGTACTGAAAAGGTCCTTCTAAAGAGCTATCAGCCTGTGCCTTTGTGCTCATGAACTACTAGGACTCCTCAAGAGGTAACTAAGGAAAGCAGGCCCATTGGCCATAACGTTAATTTCATTATACAAGCTTTTTTGTTTTTATTGAAGAAAAAAGGGGAAGGGGTGGGGCACAAGTAGGAAAGACAGAAAACCGCATGCTTAAAAGGAGCGCTTGGGTTTACTGCACCAATGCAGAATTAAGGCCTTCAGAGGGAAGTAGTGCCTGCCTCCGTCTGGAGGCCTACCCCTCTCCACTGGCTATACACCCACTATTTCAGTAGACACTACCAGGGGGTGCAGACTCAGCAGCTGAGCGAGCGAGAGGGGATTTCACCCCCTCTTGAACTGTGGATGCACAAAAAGATTCAGTATTTCAGTAAAGCACCCTCAGCCGTGCCGGTTACAGCGAATAGCTCTCCAAGAGGTTCACCTGTTTAGGCATGTAAGATTTACATTCTTCTTGGCCACCTGAGGAATCATCTTGAGCTAACTAGCCATTACTAAGCCAAGAACCTTTTCGTGTCTTCATATATGTATCTCTGTACTGGAAGAGGTATAGTTTGGAAGCATCCAACGTACCAAGGAATGTAGGGATTTGTTGTTTCAGTAGACAGATTTCCCTCCATTATTTCTTTCTCCCCCACACTTATTCTTCTCAATAAAATTGATCTATTATTGTGTTTTCTTTAAAAAAGGTAAATAGCTTGTTGTTAAAAACCAACCCCTGTAAGACCTTATACACCAACCCAGCAATAATCCACTTGAAAAAAGTTGAGACTTATCAATTAGGAATGTTAGTCAAAAATGTTGAGCTGAATCAAGTGATACACTTTACAAAAATGAGTTTTGCATAAATTCTGTTATCTTTTGTGACCAACTTTATTCAAAAGTAGTTCAACAAGGCCTTGTTTTTCATAAGCATATACTGACTGGCATAAATTATATTGTCTTCGTATTTTAATAAGTCCCCACATTGACTATTCACATTAAGCTGCTCAAATTAATGTCACAATGAAAATTTATAATTACCTGCATCATTTAATTTACATTTTCTTTCAAGTATTGGTTCTAACTCTAGCTTTCTTAACAGTCTTCTGGAACATGTCTAATATTCTAACAATTACTGAATATTAATCCTGAAAGCTCACTTACCAGCTCTTTTAAAATTCTTGGTGTGAAGTTATCCAGACATACTTGTCTAAGACCATTAATAGTAGCTATTTTAATATGCTCTTGACTTACTGTTGAAATGGAAAATATTTTGTCATTATCATATCATACAAATACATTACTTACTCTTTTCCCAAATACAGCACAGGAATATTTACCATGTTTTTTTCTCCTTGCTTGTCAACAGTTCTGCATCTTTTATCTAAAACCAGACAATTGTTAAGAGTTCTTGATACATTTCATGGACTTTTTTTAGATGCTCTTTTCAATGCGGGTCATTGACTTCTTAGGCATCTTTCTTCCTCCATATTATTTTTCCGCAATCACTGCTGTCAAAGTTATATTTGCTGTTACTAGTTCTTTTCCCAGCTGTTGAGTATCTATAATTATAACTGCTTTACAAAATGCCCTCTAAAGAGGCAGCAGGAAAGAGGTCGTTCCTTTGAGGAAGGGGTGTTTTGTTTTGACTACCTTCTGGGGGATTGTAGACTTTGAAGGACTGCATTCGCCTCACTCACACTCTGCCTAATTACTCACGGATCACTGCTTAAGCCTACTATTTATTTCAGCTTTGTCAAATTAGCCCTTTTAAATCACCAATTCGATATCTTTTTGGTTCAGTCCTTTCTGCTGATTACAGACAGTACGATTAAATACTCATTTTGGGATGTCCACCAAAAGTTTCCCTTTTTGGGGCCAGTTGTCAGATCTGATGATTATAAATCTGTCTAGTGCAGATTTCTCCCGTGCCAGATGCGAGATTGTTCGAGCACAGGGACTACCGCTTAATTTTAGAAATTGTGAAGACGATAGCACCAGAAGCGTGAGTTCTCCTCCTTCACCTCTAAAGGCATAGCTACGTGGCACACTGAAATTTAGGCTCCTACGCTGGCTCTGAATAAGGCGGTTGAGGTGCCACAGGGAACGTAGCCACACAGGGTCATTATCTTCCCTGGGGAGCCAGAGTGCTCGGCCGGGGTCTCCACAGTGCTCTCGGTATCACAGTCAGCAGGACGCTGTACCCTGCAGGTGCTGTGCCCTGAAGTCCCCGGGATCTTCTTTCTGCACATCGTAGGCAGTTGATTAAGGAGCTTATCTTTTCTTCCCCTGCTTGAAAGAAAGCAGCGTAAGAGGTGAAGGATTTTTTTTTATTTTTTTTTTCTGACCACACATCCCTTTATTATATTTCGCTCTCAACGTCAGGATTTAGTTCTAAATGAGTATTTGCTGCCCTGCCTCATTATGCTCCTAGGGATTGTTAAACAAGCAGCGTGTCATTGCTTTAATGTCCTCCTTGCTTGTCCAGCCAGACCATCCCCTCTGCCATTTCCAAGCCTGTAAAGGCTCCGTCTCCCAGCTGGTGGACCAGTATTTCACAAAACCCACAAAAACCACTCTATGTTATTTCTCTAATCAGGAGATTTCAGCCAAAACATGCAAGAATGGCAGTTTTACAGTTAGCATTTGTTAACAAATTTTCAGCGTAAACACTCTGGAGCCAAAAAATGCTTTCTTTAGTGGTAAAGAATGTGGGTTTGTCTCATATACTCAAGCAGTCAAACATCAGCGTAGGACCACCCATTGCTAGCAAACGTTGCCAGCAGCATTTGGGTTTTGTGAAGCGGGCAGCCACCGCGTCGAGGCAGAAGACAAGAGCGGTGGTGGCTCCCACCACACCTGCAAGTGTCGGGCAAACCACCTTGCCAAACATCGGGCACGTTATTCTCCGAAGCATGCGTTTTAATGAATCCGGGGTAATTACCCCCGTGCACAGACTTCCATCTGCGGCAATAGTACATCAATAATTAAATGACACGCTTAAGGAGCGGGCTGTTGTAGTTTCTGGCCCTACCGTGCAACAAGTCAGAGCCGAGCGGCTGTATGACAACGGAGGAGAATACAGGAAACACTCGTCTCTTAAAGCTGAGTCAGTGACCTGTTGTTCTCCAAAAGGCCTGTTGTAATAAACAGCCTCCAGTGCAGATAGATGTTAAACCTGTAGAGGTCAGGAAATGAGACTGGAGACAATAAATGGTCTCTCTGTACTTCCTCTTCTCAGATAGGCTGAAAATGTTTGAAATGTACCCGAGACCGAGAAATACGGGGCTGTTACATAAAGTTATTAAGACTCCTCAAAACCCAAGTGAAGACTGGGTTCAGCTACGGAGTAAGATGTCTTGTTTCCTCCAGACAGGTTGATGATTCTTAATCCAAGAATTCATGTAATGAGCAGTTGAAGTTTCCATCTTGAAGCATCTGTTCCGCCAAGTCAGCACTGGCCTTGATAAATAGCAAATCAGACTGATGCATGCAAGTGTATACACACATGCTCCAGTTAAACTGGAGGGAAAATACTTGAGCAGATCTCTGCATAGGCAGATTTATATAATTAATCTGTAATTAGGCTTTATGCAGCGCAGACTGACTCAGTCAGGTCAAAACACAGAAAATGCAGACCTGGTAGGATCCGTACCTGTTGCTGCAAAAAAGTTTTTTTCAAAGGTTATTTGTGGGTAAGTTTACATACCTTCATTTAGTTGTCACAAACCTTCACTGCTCTTCTACCCTTACTCATCTTACAGGGGAAGAAAAATATGTTTAGCTAAAGGATAAAAACAAACCACAAGTCCGACTGCATCTGGGTGCTTTTAGTATTTTCAGCAAGCTTCAGACATAACGTTAAAAGTTCTGCCTCGTTTTTAACTGTGCAAGGAGGTCGTGTCCACCACGCGTCTTATAAATACAAAGTCTGCACCGAGCTTTGCAACGGTGACTCCCCCTTGGCCTGTAGAATAGAGGAACTGGTTGTTTTGCAGGTTTTCTAACTTCGTTCTCTAAAAAACTGTCAAATCTGGTTCTCTTGATGCTGGAGTCGCTCTGTTGAGAGCCCTTCCACCTGACGCGCTGTGCCAGTTCAACCCCAGTGACAAGAAACGCCGCGCTGCTTCAGGAAGGTAAGGCTCTTTGCTCCCAAGAAATCCCGAGGGGACTCCAGTGGGAAGGGGAAGTTTTTAGACTACGGTCCTAGGGTATACCCTAGGGTATACAGGGCGGTTGGCAGAACGAAAACTCACTTTCTGTACATGCTTCACGACAAAGCCTTGCCCAAGAGGAACTAGGGGTATTTTCCTGGCCACGCCAGAGCTAAAAGGTGGAACCGGAGGACTGCGGAAACGTGAAGAAGGGAAAGAAGTCAAGAAGAAGTGCATTTTTACTCCAAACGCCAGGCTGAATTACTTAGGGAGCACCGTTTGTTATTTCAGGAAGAGTATTCTTTTCTCCGTAGGATCTATCAACGGGATTTCTGGTAAAGCGAAATGAGTAAACGGGAACCGGGCTTGCCTTTGCATAAGCAAAAAGGGAAACACCTCTGCAAGCTAATCCTGAAATGGCAGCAGGCAAAGGTACGCAGCACTAGACTATCGCTTCATGATTTTCCACGTTCACTTTGACAGAAAGTCACCCCGCGACATTCCTCGCTGTGGTGGTGCTGTGTTCTACGGAGTGAGTGGCATCTGCAGAGCCTGTCATGGATTAAGATGGTACCTCGTGGCTACCGCAATCCTGTTTTCAGTGGAAACTCAGAATGAGAAAAAGAATTACTTTCTTGGGGTAAAAAGGATCGTACTGCTGGCTCTCTTTGGAAAGTCAAAAGTAAGAAGAGAAAGCATTTCTTCCCTCGGGGAGATGGAGCCTAATGGGGGGCCAGAAGTACAGACAGCTACTGATTTTGCAAGAAGAAAATTTATTTCCACTTCTCTAGTAAGTTTACATGAAAAAATGAGGTGGGTATTTGCTGACTCGGAACAGGCCTCTGAATGTGCTAAAAGCTCCTGGAATCAATATCAGACATCTTCCTAGGGCTTCAAGCCTGGCCCAGCTCAGCTGCGGTCCTCGGGTTTCCCTCACCTCATCGTTATGAAACAACCTGTCCGCATCTTTCCACTCCTTCCCCAACCCTCCAGACAGGGCACGTGCGGGTCCCCATCGTCTCTGGCCCTTCTCCACCCCACCAGGACAGTGGAACACAAGTACCTTCCCAAGAGGCATGTCCGGCGGAGCTG
>JAHREE010000279.1:24832347-24990171 GCA_033628505.1 Tringa tobata | reverse complement strand
AAAAAAAAAAAAAAAAAGACAAAGGGTTCTATAAATTCATTTTTTGAAAAGAGGACATAATGTCAATTTATTTATTTATTTATTTTTGTCGGTGAAAGACATTAAGATGGAGGGGACGTGAAAAGTGTCTGTGTGTGACACTTGTTTTCTGTGCCTCGATCGCGTTCCGCCTGCAGCCGCAGAGGCGGTCCCCGTTCCTGGGCCTGCCTGGAGCCCGGCTGGGCACGGAGGGCAGCGGTTGGGAGGTGGAACCGCTGTAGGTGCTCTTCCTAAGCCTTCACCTGCTGAGACCCGGGGTGGGGTGGGATGGGAAGGAGGAGAGAGGGGGGGACGGGGAGAAAACCGCAGCTCACCAACGGGCACACCTGAAATGGTGTGGATCTCCCTTCAGAGCACAACACGAGTCACGGTTCAGGCAACTCGCTCTCTTGAAGCAGGCTGTCAGCGCCGCGGCTGCGCCCCGCCACTGATGGGGCTTCACCTAAGTTTAAACCAAAAGTCAAAACAAAACTTAGCGTGAGCTGTGATCTAACAAAATGTTTCACTGTCTCTATGGAAACAAGGCCTCCTATTCAGCAGCTATTTTGAAAGGGTTGCTGGATTATTGTAAAGAAATTGAGTATCTCCAGACTAAATGTTACTATGGAAAATTTGTTTTGATAAATGAAAGAGTTATCTCTGTTGCAGTCGCAGTAAAAAATTGAAAGCAACTGTACAGAGATTATTGCTTTGTGTTAGTAATAGACTAAACAAGAACACTTTTAAAAATATTTTTGATACGTATAATCACTCATTAGCAGTAAGCTTAGTAAGAAAGAAATATTTTCATGAGGCCATAAGCCTGAATAATATCAGAGAGTATAATCCCATTGCTCTTTAATAAATAATCTGTAAATTTAAGAGAGTGCGATTTCCACTTAAGCACTTTAAAACCAGTATTTAGTTGCTGGCTAAATATCTTGCTTGCTATTATACAATAACTAGGAAGAGAGATAAAAGCAAAGCTTCAGCCTAAAAATGAACATTATACAGCGTTTGAAACGCACGCTTTTCTTTTTCTTTAAATTATTTTCTATCTTTTCTGTATCTTGAGTAGTAGTGACTTTAGGGTTTATAAAGTTAATAACTTGCATGCATAGAAACACGTACCACATCGCTAATATATATCACTTAAGGTCACTAATGTTTATTGTTGCCTTCACTTTTTTTACCTAGAGATATTTGACCTTAGAAATGTGGATAAATGTGCAAAGGTCAGAGGAGCTGATGTATTCATGGAAACAAGAATGTTGTTTTAGATAAAAATCTAGTGAACTTAAGCAGGTCTGTAATACAAAGGGTCTTCTGGGGAGGTGAATGAAGGGATAAACTGTCTAAAGAGTGCATTTCATGCAAGAATGTGAGTCCGTATCCTGTTACCTGCATTATTTCAGAGTTTGCATTACTTTAACTCTCCTGAATATTCACTTAATACTTGAAGATTTCCAGCACCGATTCTAATCCCTGCATTAGCACATGGTTGAAATGTGTATTACAAGCAAGATCTCCGACTTACCCAGTAAATCGGTTAAACGTGTGTTAAAGTAAACGGGCGCAAACTGAGGGGAACCTGTGGAGTTGCACAGCTCTCCCAGGAGCAGGGGATCTCGCTATTGATCCCCGAAGAGAAGGGCTCGATGCCGAGGGCTAATTTTGGGTGTGTGCCTCTGTGCATCCCATCCCCCAGAACTATGAATTCATATAGCACTATTAAGCTTTGATATTTTTTTCCATTTTTTTTTTAATCTTTTTTATAAAAAGAGGACTTTGGTGAAGCTTTTACCTTCAAAGTCTAAAGCAAGTGTCACGTAATCCATTTTAATAAAGTTGTGTGTGATATTCTTTCAAATCCCTTCAGGGATAACAGACCTGTTTATCTGGCTAAACCCGTTCTTTAGTAATCATGGACCACTAAAGTTGTTTTCTCCTTATTCTTAGTTTCTTAACAATACCTTTTAAAATTGGCTGCAGTCTCTCTCTCATCCCAAGCGGTCCCCACCCTTCTCAGCAATCTGTCATCTTAAAATAAAAGAGCCTGCAGCAAAGTTTGTCTGCCATTAAAAGTCAAGACAGGCCTTATGGTTTTCCTTTTGTATTGGAAAATCTCGGTCTTTTCACAGTATTTATTTAGCAGCCTTTCTCTTCTGAAAGGCTTTCACTGGGTTTAGTAGACGTCCTTTGAGAACAAACCTAAGGGAAATGTTATTTTTTGATAGGTGGAAGGTAGGCTGCAGTCTTTTTTTTTTGTCCCATTCAGATATGAACACACTGTCAGACTTTATAAATTACGTTCAAATAAAACTATAGGAAATGGGCAAGAGGAAAATCCCTTACATTTTTCTTCTTAGGTGTTCCCAAGGTGTTTGCCTTACACCAGGTCAGGTGGTATAAACCGGTGTAGTTATTCTGATTTAATGTAATTACACTGGCCTTTTGCTGTTGATTAGGCATCCAGTATTCATGTTGAGCTAAGCAAGGTTAATGTCGCTGAAGCAGGCACATGTTTTTCTTTCTCTAGGTAATGCTTCAGCGTTTTTCAATTATGAAGTAAGTTTTAGTTACTGGTAAGCTAGTGTTGAGGTAGAACAGAACCGATAACCCCAAAATTGAACAAAGATTCCAATGCTGCAAAGATACAGGACGTTTTGTATCCATCTCCGTGGAGTTCTGGAGCAGCTCTCCGGTACATTAATACCTTAAAACACTTCAATATGGTGTCTTAATTTGATATTAGCTGTTCCTGAAACAGATAAAATGGTATTCAGTATGCTAACATACCTGTGGGAACAACTCTCAAAACAGGTTGGATTTTTTTGACCTTTTGAAGCAGGGATTTTCTTTTAAAATAATTTTACCTGTTAGTCATGGAACAAGTTTCGTTTCATAACCGGCGATGTGCAATTATGGTATATAATGGGGGAGAGGGTTATGCGTTTATTGCGGGCTCTCCAGCAGTAAAACCACCTCAAGCCACTGCCATAAGAGCTCTATGTCCAACTTAAAAAAAAAAAAAAACCAAAAAACGTGCCAAATGTCAATGAAAAGCACTTACTTGTGTGTTATAGATAAACCTCATTTGTTTCCTTTTCTGGCATCCGAGTACATCCGTGCATATCAAGTAAACCTTTAGAAACAGAGATCCTATAACTTCACCCTGTTAGATTTCTTTATATGTTAAAGATTTGGACTGTGGAAGTTGAGCCTTTGATACGCAGGCGCCTGGAATACCCTACCTCTACCTTACCTGTAACGCTGCAGAAGAGCTGCTGGCTTCACGGTGTTGGGTTTTTCTTTTATTTTTATTATTTCTGTGAACAGCTGCACACTTGAGAATTGTGTATGGTTTTAAGAGGAAAATCTGTCATTGTTTTGAACACATCAAGGCACACACATTGAAGACGTTTTCCAGCTGCATGTTGGTTTTCCGTATACAGAGTCTTTGTACAGGCATGTTCTCTGGTCACATGGTGGGCTTGCCATTAATAGTTTCTAGCATTAACTGCAGAACTATTTCATCTCTATCTATAGATCTAGTTTGTATTTGGTGATGGGAAGTGGAAGCCGAGATAACTCAAGAGAAATGGCATTTCTCTAAATGAGATGCACTCAAAATACTTCCACCGTCCCTAGTTATTCCAAATGTTTATGTAGGCATGGGACAGCTGCTGACTTCTGTGGTTCCTCAAGGTGTTAAACGTTTTATTTTATTTTAGATCTCTGCCTCAGTAGATCCAGGATTAAGCTCTGATGGTACATGAGAATTAGAACCAGTTGGGTGCACTATCCTTCAGCAGTCCATAGGACTTTGCCCTCTGAGTTTTACCATAGCAGTATATGGTAAGCGTGGTACCATATAGAACTGCCTGGGAGTTCAGGATGCCCGTTCTTCAGAAGGGAAGACAAATGGTAGTTGGACTCCTGCTGGAAATAAAAGCACTTGGGAAAACATGTATTGACTCAAATCATCTTGAGAGTTAGGTGAGGGATTTCGCTCATGGGGTACGAGAGGGCAGCAGAGGCCCCAGAAGACTTTGTCTTGCTCGTAGCAAACCTCATCTTGGAAAAAATCTTTGCATCACCAAATTAGCTAGTAAGTAATATTTTTTCTGTGCAGATTCTGCTTCTTTAACCTGTTATCCAAATGAGTCAGTCAGTTGCACAGATTATACTTTAAGGAGGTGTCAGTAAATACCGTCCTTGATAGAGACAATAAGGAAAAATGGAGGGAGAGTTAAATGAAGCTGTTGACAAAGTGCATTAAAGTGCAGTGTTGCTAGACACTGCTGGAGAATATGTTGATATCTTTTATTTATGAATTCTGCTAAATCCATTAGTTGCCTGTGTGAGAAATGGAAGTACATTATTTTCCTGTGCAAGCCACAGTTTAAGGGAAAAGTATGCGTTTTTCTTCAAATGCTTTGTGAATGATTGCAGACCTTGGGATTAATTGATCCGGTTCTTGATCTGTACTCATAACCTAGATGAGACATGTTTGAGTGTGTTGCTCAAAAGAGGGTGAAATCTTAGCAACATGATCCTAAATTTTAATTAAATATTACCAGTCATTCACATCAGCATCCAGTGCACAATTTCTATAAAGCAGGAATTAAATTCAAAGGTGTCAGGTGAGGGGTACTCCTTTTAGATTTTAGATACCGAAAAGAAAAGCCTAATATTTTCTTTTTGATTAAAAGCCTAGAAAGTCCCTCTAAGCATGAAAGCTTAAAAAAACTGTTGTTTCTGTCAATTGCTCCCTGAGAGGATTAAACTTCAGTTCCAGGATATTTGATTCCTGATAAGGAAACTGTTGACCTAAGAGACCGGCTTTAAATATAGTTCATTTTGAGACCGCCCTACATAGGCTAATATAGGCTCAAGATTCGCAGCAATTGCTGGTGATTAAAACTTTCCATTATTTGATTAGACATTCCTTATTGTAATTAATTTCTGAGCTTGACTGGGACGATTGACTCCTGGTTCCAGGGTAGTGTGTTGTTTGTTGTTTGTTAGATGACCTGCACCTCCCATTGGTGAAAGATTAGAAACATTTAAGTAATGTCCTAGTTTAGTCTGAGTATCTTGGTAGCAGCATTCCTGTCCTGTCAGGCTGCATTATTTATATTCAGTGATCTCTTAACAACTCTGATTAAGGACATATTAAAACCTTTGATTTTGGCAAGTGTACAGTGCTTCGCTTTGAGTTAAAATAGCTTTAATGTATTGCTTTCAATTTATTTTTTTTGGTGTGTGTGCATACAGTAGATGGAAATCTGGAAGTCTACAGTACGTGTTTAATAAATTCCAATTCAAGAGCACCTCTTATCTGACTCTACAAGAGCCAGTGTTATTGGTATGAGAGCTTAAGAGCTGCTCTAGCACCAGAGGCATAGATGAGGAAATGTGTTCTTCGGCACAGGACGTGTAGACACAGCCATGCACCCCAGATGGCACAGATTTCTTACAAACCTACTTTAAAAAAAAATAAAAAAATTCCTTTCCTCTTTGTTTGCATATCTCTGTGAAGAGAGACCACCTCTGTTAAGACAGAATGTTATGCCAGAAAGAAAATAAACCATTGCACAGGCCAATCAAGATTCTCCGGTAATCCTTGAACTGCGTAAGACAACACTTAGCAAAATAAGAGTGCTTCAAGCGCTGGTGGGAGCTCTGAGAAGATAATGCCTTCTGCGCCTCTGTAGTCAGAAAGGGAACCCTGTTGACCCTCCTCTTGCTTACCAGTCAGTTAATTTTTTTTTTTCCCTATTCATGCTTTTGTTAGGGAGAGGTCAAATACTGCTTGATTTATCAGTGGTCGGACTTAGGAAACGCAGCAGTTACAGGATTCCTTAAAATGCCTTTTTGTTCTGAAGTAGTAGGTAATGGTCACCCTGTAGCCATTACTCTGCTAAGCAGAGGCTTTATCACGTTCAAAAAAGTGCAGCATGTGTTATGCATTTGTATCACTGGGAGGCTGGGTGTTTCAAGGATTAAATTTACTTTGTCACAAGATAAGCTGGATGTACCTTGTGTGCCATTGGCCCTCTGATCTATCTCCGTCTCGGACAACCGAGAATTTCAGTGCACTAAAGAGCTTTTAAATACCTGAGGGATTTCTTGATTTTGAAATTTCAGCTTTCTGCTCTTCCTCTTACAAAAACAAAACCCAAACCCTCGTCTTAAGAGGGCAAAATCCCAACCAACAAGCTGCCTTTAACAACTACAGTGCTTAGTCAATGGCAGGAGAAGGGCCTAATTTTAGGTAAATGTTGGGAACTAAAAAATTCTTTTGAATGAGTGTTGACATAGATCCAAGCAATTACTTTCAGTTCCGGTCAGCCTGGAAGAGTCCAGAGTTTAGAACCGTGGTGCTGTGAACTCAAGGAGAGCTATTTCGGGCAAACTAAACCAGAGGAAAACCCATTTTGTTTGTTTGTATTTTTTTTGAAAAATCTGAGGCTGTAGGGTGTCAGGAAACTTAAGACAACTGATGTTAAGCTGTGAAAAATTTGGAAATAAATGCACTGGAAAACTTTGAGACAACATAAGTCTTTATAATAACCTGTTTTGAAACTGGAAATAGTAGAGGTTATGTACATAACTGGTGCAGTTACAGTGCAGAAACTTCTGCTTTGCCTACCACCTTCTTATCACACCTAGTTGAGTATTTTTTAAAGCCAACCTCTTGCCATTAGAAATAATTCCATAATAAACACAAGTAATATTAAAATGATGGAAAGAATGGTGGGGAGGGCTGTTTTCATACTTTTATACACTTATGAGCTGTGATCAGGTGTTGTCTTTTTGGAGTCTCTGAAAAGCGTGCTGCTTTTTTTTTTTCCTCCGGGAAGCTCCAAACTCATGGCTCTGACAGAAATTTCTGATAGGAAATAAGAGAAGTTGCAGGCGTTGGCTGGTGTAATACCTGTATTTGGATTTCTGCATACCAATAGAATTACCTAACTTTAGGTTTGAAAATCCAGCCCTTGTTGTTTGCAGCTTTAAATATGAAGAAAACCATCCTAGCAGTGAATTGCAGAAATAAAGTCACGCAACTCTTTTGTTGAAATAAGGAAGCTTATTTTCATGTTCATGGGGAAATTCATCGCTAGTGGAGGTTTTCAGTGACTTGTTTTTTTCCAAACAATTTTAAACAGAAGTGTTTTCTTGAATAGAGGCTGTGTGTTGAAGATAGAGGGTGTCTTCAAAATGACCGTCACCTTCTCACTGGTGGCTCCGTACCTTACCCAGATGAGCACAGCCGTGACGCCCACTGCCAGTGGCCAACATGAATGTTAGGGAAGCGATCTGTGCGTTTTGACACAAGTAAATCCCAAGAAAATAAGATAAAGGGAGAAAAGCCAAGACGGTGTGCCTCACTGGTTCCACACCGTTCTCTTGTGGTATCGACAAGGATCCCAGACCTTGGGATCTACCTTGGGATAGTTTATCTGTTGAAGAGGCTGGTTAGATTAGCATGTTGTATGTGGATATCCAGACATCTTCCTGACTTTTTTGGTTTTTTTTTTTTTTTTTTTTTGCAACCTCACAGCACTGTAAATTACTTTTTTTTTAACAGATAGACACATTGCAAGCAAAGCAAGAGTTTAACCTCTTTTCAGGTTAAACTCCCTTATGTCTTGGTAGGTGCTTTCTGTAAAAGAGCTTCCAAACGAAGCGTTAGGGCTTACAGTTTCTGTGCCTGAGTACAAGTCTGTTTCTCATGCTCCACAAATATATTTTTTAAACTGGAGAATGGATACATATTAACAGCTCGAGAACTTAAAAATACATTTTGTGATGTATAAGCCTAGCAAAATATTTTAAATCAGTGATACTGGAAGGAGGTTATGCAGAAATCCAATTAAACTTATGAAATCCCTATCCTGTTGAAGTATAATTTAAAGGAAAGCAGTTCTGTTTCCCAGAAGTGCTGTGTATAATATTTCTGGCTTGGGAAGAAAGGGTTGGAGTGTGCTATTTGGCTGGAAATCGGTACCAGCTTCCTCCATGGTGTTTTAGTTGAACAGTGTTGACATTCTAACAAATCCCGTGGAAGCTCCCCTGAAGTGGAGGAGTTAGCTGTTTTCTTGCTTTTACAGTGAAATATCTGTTTGATACCGCGATCGTGTTCCAGTAACCAAGCCGTACTGCCTTCCCATTTGGTGACCAGTGGCATTCTTGGTTTAACACTCTATAGAAGTCCTAAATCGCTGGAGGAAAACCAAATATTTCTGAAACTTTACAGCTACTGTATTTCGCACAATCATTAAAGTAAACAAATCTTACATTACTGTGTGGCCAATGAAAACAGTGGATAAAGGGTTCAGTGTCCCTTGTTGTGTATACCTGCTTTTTGAAAAAAAAATAAGTCTTCAACCCCAGGTTTCTCTGCGCTTTAAAGTCAGCGTAGCAAAGAAGTGGGATCACTTCAGAAAATACGTAACATGAGGCTCTTTTTCCCTTGCCACAGGAACTTTAAACCCAAATTCTTATTTCTGCTAGATGACAAAAAGCGTGTGTATGGGTCGAGAGAGAGAAAGTACTACCAGCTAGTTGTTCTTCTGCTTTCTTTAAAGGAGTGAAAATAATCTCCACCTTCTTTTTCTTGCCCCCCCTTCCTCCTTGCCCAAAAGGAAAACATTTGAAATTGATTCAGTTCTTAAATAGAACTTTCCAACGGAAACTAGCATTACAAACATAGATATTCAGTATTTTACCCCTAGGATTTATTCAAAATAATCCGGGGCCTCTACGTTGGCGCTAAAAATACATTTTCCAGTTCTCAGTGCTGGCCAAAGCAGGGGTTAAAAGCAGCGTTCTGGCTTTCATTTCCACTACATAAAAGTAACACTGTTGAAGCAATCTGTGTAAGGCACCGGCTCCTTCCCCTCCGCGCATCCCCCGGGCAGGGCTGCAGAAGCCGACCGGCCAGGAGGAGGGATGCCGTTCTGCGGGGCACTGCCTGGCTTGTGCCCCCCGAGAGACACCCTTGCCCAGGAGGGTTTGTGGCTGTGGCAGGTGGGGAAGCGACCCGGGGTTAAGTTTCTGGATGGTGTCTCTGGGGAGCTGGATCCCCTGGAGTTTGATGGGGGGCTGGCTGTTACGTTCAGCATCGGCTGGGAAGCTGTGGCGCCCAGCGAGGCACAAGGTTCACCGCTGGTGGTTTGTACGCCGGCAGCCTTCAGATCACCTGCTGATGCTGCTGGCAGGTTGAAAAAAGTTGTTACAGGGGACAGCAGGTTTTTTTTGGAGTTAGGCAGGGTCAGGCACCGCCTGCACAGGACAACTTTAAGACTGCTTTTTCAGTACAGTGTAGTCTGACACTGGGTGAAGTTGCATGTGCTTCGTATCTCCTTGATGCCAAGCTCAGAAACCGTGATTTTAATCTGCTGGTTCCCCATTCCAGTAGGGTCTGGATATTCCTAGGCTTTGTTCAACTGGTACAATTTTTCTGCCCTCTTTACTCTCACTCCTCATGTAATTGTGCAAAGTGGATAAGCAAGCATCTGGAGCATATAGAGGCCTGACTATGTATATGCTCTCTCTGGGCAGTTAGGATGGGGGGATCACAAGACCGGGAGTTTAGCATGGAATATGATATGGCAGTTTTAAGTGAAGGCTCTTAAAGAAGACTTTAAAACCAATATGGGAGGAAAGGAGAAAAAGGAAGAAATACACTAGCTTTAAGGGAAGGTGCTTGGAATGCAGGAGTAATGTTTTTGTACAACCTTCATGTGTGCACATGTGTTTTAACACAAGAGTATTCATGGAAGATCTCTCTGGTGCTATGCCTATGGATCAGCAACGCAGTCTTTTAGAGACTGCAGTAATGACCCAGTTTAAATACATTAAGGATGATGTATGTAGCGCAAAAGATCCCTCACTGAATAGAGACCTTTCCTATCACTCTGCTGTGAAGACCAAATGTGTTATCTCAACTGGCTTCTCTGATGTTAGAAAAGCTTTACATGCTGGGTTTGAATGAAATTTGTATTTTAACCTACATTTTATGTAGAGCAAGAAAGAGACCTATATGATAGATCACTCAGGTCTTCAGTCAGCATCAGAGAGGGTAAATTCCACTAGGATGGAAATCTGTGATGATTTGTGTTCTGATTCGCCATCCACCAAATAATTTTGAACTCCGTGAGAGGTGATGCCAGGCTCAAAGTTTGTTTTTCTTATGGGTTGATATGTTTCCACTGTGATTTCAATAAATCCCCGTCGCTGTTTATGCAAAGAGGTGGTTGTTTGGTCGGGTGGTTAGTTTTTCTTGTAGAGGTCTGGTTCTGGTTGTGACCGTGCTGCCAACATGAAGTCACCTCCCAGTTGTGAGCAAAGGGCTGGTTTTGCTCTTAGTAGCAGATGGAAAGTTACTAGTTAGTTGATCAGAAGAAACAGTAGAAAATCCCAGGCAAAACCAGTTTCATCATTTCTTCTGAATGATAAATTAGCGTCTCTGAAGTAATGTTGTGGAGTTTCTCAAATGGTCTTCTCTGGATAACTGGTGCAGAACAAACAGTGTGATTGCAGGATGCTGGCTTCCTTCTCTCTTCTGCATGCTCATGTGATAGTCAAACAGGGAAAAGTAGGTGTCACTCTACCGGGCTGTAGGATTGAGGCTGTGAGTCTGAGACCGATGGAGAGGGAGAAGACCTGTAAGATGTGTTGGAAAGGACTTTTTGGAAAGCTTAGCCTTAGTCTCATTTGTGCTCCAGATGAAGCTCCTGCTGAGTACTTTGATAAACTCGGTTTTCTTTTTCTTCTTTCCAAATGGGTCAAATTAATACAAAGGATGTAGATATCAACCTGCTGTCCCAACTGAAAGGTGTTTTTGTCAACCAACAGCAAGCAATAGCCTATAAATAGGTAATCTTAGCTTACTTATTTATATGAAGCTTGCTTGTAGGGTGACATCATGTCCATACCAGCTCCTGAGCAGGTGTATGTACACGTGTAAAGTTCTGATTTCACACAGAAGTCGTCTTGGCTTTGTGGCTTCATGTGTCTCCCATTTCAACAAACACCTCTAAATTATAGGCATGCTTAAAATACCCTGTTCGTAGTTCTAAAAGGGATGAATGCAAATATTTTAGGTGCTTGGGCCGGTGTATTCCAGGACTAGCTGGATACTTCGAAGTTTTATTCAGAGCTGCTGTAACACAGCATGTTTTCAGAGACACTGCTCGCCATACGTCAGTGTAGACTGATGGGGACAGCAAGCACTTGCCACCTCTAAAATACGATTATTTAAGCACCTGATTGTAGATGTTTAATTCTGAAAATGGGTGCTTTGATCTGTTAGGTGCTTTATCCTATATATAGCTAGCCCAAACTGGGATACCACAAGTTTTTATTGCCCCTGACATTTTAGAAAATACTATCCCCGTTGTGTTTGTAACACACTGTGCCCCTTTCTTCTCACATCAGAAGCTCTCGAACAGATCTGCGCTCTACAAAGAACCTATATAGAAATCTTCCTTCCCATTTCAGACCTCTTAAAAAAAGCTCTGTATAACTTAATTTATGTGTTTTTAAAAGGTGCAAGCATAAGTTACAAACTAGGTTGGATTGTCGCATGAGACTGCTTTTTTTTTTTCCTACTCCCTCTCATATTGAGATGAGTGTAAGGGAGTATATTTCATTCTCTGTGGTTTTTTTTTTACCTCTGTGTGTTTCCTTACCATAGCTGTCTCCAGCTTATACGTTGGAAAGTTTCTTAGGTTTTACCAAGGTATTAAATCACAGATTCAAGAGGAAAATTCACTGAAAAAAAAAACGGGGGCTGTTAGTTTGGGGCCTATTGAATGGAGCTGTGAATAATTAGGAAACCTCAGCTCCCGTTTCGTCATCTGTTGGCTCCGTTGCATCGAGGAGCGATGCCGTTCGGTGCGACCCGGCGCCAGTTTTCTCCCGAAGGCTGACGGTCTCCTTTCTTTCTCTGTGCCCTCTTCCAGGTGAGAAACCGTACAAGTGCACGTGGGAAGGCTGCGACTGGAGATTCGCTCGCTCGGATGAGTTAACGCGCCACTACAGGAAGCACACGGGGGCAAAGCCCTTCCAGTGCGCCGTCTGCAACCGCAGCTTCTCCCGCTCCGACCACCTGGCTCTCCACATGAAGAGGCATCAGAACTGAAAGCTGGACTTGTCGCCGAGGCTGTTCTGTATCTATGCAATTTCCTATTGACTCTCGACCTACAACTAAGATTAGTTTAATTTTGGAGTATGGGTTATCCATTTAAAAGAAATCTCGAAAAGAAACTGGAAATGTATATTTTGTATATTTATGCAGAAAAAGGGAAGACACTGTATCACAATACCAGAGTGTTCGGTCATTTGTTTGCTCTCATGATGTATATGGCTTTAGTCAGCAGGTTTCATCTCTTTACAAGTATTATGTCTTGACACATTGCAGCTCTATACATTATTTTTTTTTTCCCTCTTGCGGTGTTTTGACCAAAGCACTGTCATTATTGTGACAATGTTTAGTAAATGAGTTAATGAGAGGCTGCAGATGAATGAACGCAGTGGAAAAGCCATGAAATGTAATCTGTCAGGTTTTTACTGGACATATTTAGTACTTGTGGGTTTTTTTTAAATGTTAAGTCGTTCTGTGGAGTACATAGAAAAATTCATAAACAGCCATAGAACAAAACATTTTGTTCTGTATGTTGCATGTTTGCTATGACAAAGATTTTGTAAATATGCAAATCAGCTTTTTAGGTTTAATACAAAAGTTTTCTAAGAACCATCTGAAAACAGTTGTTTTACATTTGATAACACGGCACATTTACAAAAAAAAAAAGTTATTTAAATACCTCTCAAAACAGTACCAACTTAGCTTCGTTTTTCTTAAGAGAAAGCGTTCAGATGTCTTGTACCTGTTAACTCAGAAGGGTGTGCACTGAATATTCAAAGTAGGATTTTGTTTTCAAATTGCTTAAAAGGGCAAAACACGTAGAGTGAACTGCAAAGTCAATGGTGGAAGCTTGAATAACGGGGATAGTTGCGATGAACACAGAATGCTAAACCTCTTACTATAAGCTAAACTTAGTATCACTTTAAAAAGAAGGATTTAGGATGCAATTTTCATATACGGACATGTTAAGCTGGTTCAGCACCAGTATGATCTAGTTTCGTGTGGATATTGCATGTAATTTACTAGAAGGTAAAGGATACAGTAATTTTGTCTAAAATTACAGTGCAGTTTAGTTAATCCACTCTTCAGAGCGACACACGCAGGGGAAAATTTACTGCTGACAAAAAAAAAGTAGCTGAAACTCCACTGAAGTCAACCAAGTGGTGCCCTTTTATGCTAACGATGACTTTGATCCACCGTGTTCAGCCTTGAAAGAGGAGATGAAGGGCCAAAGAGAGGAGGGTTAGACCGTGTAGGATTTGGCCAGGCAACAGGAGGAAACCAAACCAACCTAATAAGTGTCTGGACTTCACAAGCTGTAATATTAAGCTGTCAACCAAAGGCTAGACTAGACAATCAAAAATACCAAAAAAAAAAAAAGGGTCTTGCAGGAAACCTAGCTTTGTTAAAACTGTTGTTTGTCTTTATTTATTTGTGGTATACGATAGACTCTTTTTTTTTTTTTTTTAAGACAATTTTACATATACTTGATAAATTATAGTTTTTGTTTGTTATAGTTAGAAATGTTGCTCTTAATGTAAATAGTTGACAAACGATGTAAATAATTTTGTAAGGCTTCAAATGTTTATACGTGGAAACACATGGCATAAATTGGTTGCTGTTTTGCTTCTTTTGCCTCCCCCCTCCCCACCTTATTTTTGTATTGTGGTATTTCCTATGCAAATGACGGAGCAAACAGCTGTATAGTTGTAGAATGTTTTGAGAGAGAATGAAATGGTTTATATATAAAGACTCTTTTTTTTTTTTTTTTTTNTTTAGATGTTTCTGTTGCTCAGCTACCTGGGTTGCATAAACCAGCTTAATGGCTTCATATTAATCTTGAATGAAAGGCTGGTAATTAGGCCCATCTACTTCAGCGAATGCAAACAGAGACAGGCACAGCAGACCCGTGCACCGGAATACATTGCAAAACCCAATGTAGAGGAGCTTTTTCTCCACCGGCCGCCCCGCGTCCCCAACGCAGGGTATTAATCCCGTAGTTCAGCATCATGGCTGGTGGCAAAACCTGCCAGAAAAAGCAGTGCCACCATCGTCCCTGCTCGGTTCCTTTAGAGCGGCCGGCGCAGAGTCCCCCCAGGAACTGAAGCCACCCTCAAATTCAACTCTCCAATTATCCCTCAACACCCGAATTATCATTCCACACGAAGAGGGAAACTCCAGTTGGACAACTGGCTTTTCTGGTGGCCACATGAACACCTAGCCCTCCTCTTGACTGGGTGCTGGGTTCCTTCCTGTGGTCTTCAGTGTGAGTTTAGGGCCTGATCCTCCACAGAAGCGCCTCTGTGCCCACATGGGAATATTGTGGCTTTCATTACACGGGGTCCTTATAGAACCATAGAATGGTTTGGGCTGGAAGACACCTTCAAGACCATCAAGTTCCAACCCCCCTGCCATGGGGGGTTGGAGGGACACCCCAACTTTGAGCAAGTTGCTCAAAGCCCCATCCAGCCTGGCCTTGAACATTTCCAGGGATGGGGCATCCACAGCTTTTCTGGGCAACCTGTTCCAGTGTCTCACCACCCCCACAGTAAAGAATTTCTTCCTAATATCTAATCTAAATCTCCCCTCTTGCAGTTTAAAACTGTTACCCCTCGTCCTATCACTACACTTCCTGACAAAGAGTCCCTCTCCAGCTCTCCTGTAGGCTCCCTTCAGGTACTGGAAGGCTGCTATAAGGTCTCCCTGGAGCCTCCTCTTCTCCAGGCTGAACAACCCCAACTCTCTTATCCTGTCTTCATAGGAGAGGTGCTCCAGCCCTCTGACCACCTTCCTGGGCCCTCCTCTGGACTCGTTCCAACAGGCCCATGTCCTTCCTGTGCTGAGGACTCCAGAGCTGGACACAAAGGATCTTTGCAGGGATCCTCGTTTTGGTCTGGTTGATACGATGCCATGGGGCTCTGCCGTGCTCTACGGCTGCAGCAGTGGTGTTGCTGTTGACCTTCATGAAAGAGAGTCCAGCTCAACAACTGACTCTTAGCCCAAAGAATGTGGTGAATCACTCCTGTGCTGAATAATGCATCCTGGCACTCCGAGTGTGTTAGGACGGAGGGAATTTATTGGCCACTGTAAGTAGCAGAAGCAGCCCGATGGGTATGCTTTTAATAAAGCCACTCGCATACTTCGCTTGTGTTTACTTACTCCTCTTCTACTCCACTACTAACCACTAGGTTGTTGTTGTCATCTGCTGTGCTTCTAGCACCCTCACCAGTGCTGCTTCTTTGGGATTTGGGATCTGAGCTGCCACAGGCCACTGGAGAAGCCCATGGAGACCAGGCAGGGTCTGGTCTGGCTATGGCGAGCAAAGGCCCGTCCATGGCAAACGAAGAGTGCTGTGGTTCCCGAGATTTCTTTGATGTTGTTATTGTGCTTCTTAAAAATAGTTACTGTTTATATATAAATATGTATGCAAATAACATATTGGCGCACGTGTGTGTGCGCGCGTGTGCCCGCGTTCATTTGCATAGGCAGTTCAATTCCGAATCTTGGCAAGTACTTGCTTTTGACGACGTGTCACGGCAGCGAGCTCCAGCACCACTGAGTTAGCTGAGGAGCAGGCGGGGGAGGAGAAAAATGGATGCTCCTGTCTTTTCACACCAAATTTCCAAACATTTGGGGAAATCTAAAGGTCCGTTTCCCTGCTATGTGTACTGTACTGAGGAAGAAAGGCAACAATGAATTTCTGTTTCCAAGGAGTAGGCTATTCCTTTATTTTGAGAGAAAGAGAGAGCACTGTGGGGAGAGGGAAGGGCAGTTATATTGCAGAAACCAAGTGAATTAGCTTAAGTGGTGCTTAGGGACATGGTTTAGCAGTGTCAGGTTGATGGTTGGACTCGATGATCTGAAAGGTCCCTTCCAACCTAGACAATTCTATGATTTTGTGAATTCACACTGAAAAAGAGAATAACTCTTCAGCTAGGCAAGTTAAAAATGTGAGTTATTTCTGCAGGAGAACCTGTGCAGGTGACAGCAGGCAGCATCCTGAAACGAGGTCTCAGGTGTAGCTTCTCAAAGCAGACTTCTTCCTCTCTTAGCTCCGCTTTTCCTTCCCCATCTCTGCCCGGCCCCGTTTCTGCTGCCCATCAGTTTCAGGCTTAATTCCTATTTCCTATTGCTCCCACAGCTCCAGCTACTGCTGCTGCACCTTCCCACCCCACCAGGTGGGCTTGGGCTAGTGCTGCCCGTGCTGGGGCACACATCTCGCCGTTGAATTCGGGGGGTAAAGAACAATAGCGTGCCTTGTTTGCTTTCTGCCAGTCTCCCTGCGTTGTGTTGTATAATCAGGGCAAGCTTCCTATTTTATTTTTTTCTTCTCTAAGTACGGTGCTTGTGTCAATATATAGGACATGCTATTACTACATGCATGAGGACTTTTGCACCCAGTGTGATCTTTTGTTATGCGCAGAGCTCAGGAAGCCTTTTCCTCCCCATGGGACCAACTGAAGAAGGCGTGTGATGCCAAGGGGAATTCTCACACTCCTGAGGCAGCAACTCAGAACTGTTTAGCTGTTCGGCGTGGAGTCATGGGGTTTCCAGCCTTGCTTTTTGTGCTGAGCTCCCCATTTTCCTGCCTTACTCTTTTTTTTTTTTTTTTTTTTTTTTAACTGTAGTAGAGTCAGTTCAACGGCTTCAGCTACAGGAAACTTTAGGAAAATGTGGTTTGCCTCTTTCTCAAGAATCGAGGAGTCACATTGGCTGATTTGCCATCTCCTCTGCCTGGGAAATCAAAGTCTGAAGTCTCTTCTAAATAATATCCCCAAAGGCCGTTTCTCTTCCCAGCCTTAGTTGTTGTTTCTGTTTATACTTGTTTTGTTTAGCTGGCTATTGTTATTGCGGTTTGTCATTATTTCCAACCCATTGGGGTGGATCACTAGACCAAAAAAAGGACGTAGGCACCCTCAGAGGGACCAGAGTCCCAGTCTCCCAGGTCAGTACCCGCGCTGCAAGGTTGCGGGCTCATGGCTCTCTTTTTCCAGTCCCACAAATCCGACACTCTCAACTTGAGGAGGACGAAAGCAGACAGAGTGAGCCTTCTCTGTGCCTCTGAATAGCCCATGGCCTGGTGGATCTCCTGGGAAGTCAGTGACATTGGCTTTTGGCTTTCTCAGGCCCAGGAGGAGTGGGTACCTCATCTCCTGGCCACCAGAGGATTGTCCTGCTTCCTAGTCTATCAAAGAGGGGCACCATCACCAAACTCCTTCAAGCCAGTGGCTTTGCAAGGAAAAGCAGCCCTTTGTGAGAAGCCTCATCCTGTAAAAGTGCAGAAAGTGAACCAGAAGAGTGCCTTCGACATTAAGACACCCTCCCCCAGAGGACTAAGGCAGGGCAATACCTCATTTCTGGATCCTGACCAGGGACAACCATGACCTGTCCCTAAGAGCATGAAGCCAGCGGCTCTGCTGCAGATCGCACAGGCGCAGCTCTAGGACCATAGGGAATTTTAAACTCATAAATTTATCAGCATACAGAGTTTAACCTGTAGAGTTAAACATTAGGAGAACTAGGAGGTTTTCTGGGTTACCTGATTACATCACACCCCACCTTAGGTGCTAAACCCTTCTTAGGTGGATCAGACTTGATGTTTTGCTTCAGTGAGAAGAAGCAACGTGGAGCTTCAGTAACTCATGTGACTGGAGAAGGCTTGTTTCTGCGAGCTGCATTGCCACCAGTGTCGTGTGTGAGGTCTGGGTCTGTAGAAACAGCCTTCTCCCCTGGCAGTGATGGTGCAGAGCTGGCCCAGGTGAAACTTGTCACCAACTTGTAGGTGACTCTGGGCACCTTGTACACTTCAGGCTGGGCTAGGAACCTCCATCCCTGACTGAAATGATATAGTGAAATAGGATTTAATTTGAAAAACTGCTGTGTTTAAGTATGACACAAAAGAAGACTTAAAGTCTGAGTGTATTGCTGTCGGGGAGTTTTCACAACAAATTTCTGGATTCCAATTTTTTAATCTGCAGTCTCTTCTGGGGCAATGTCCACATTTGATCCCTAAGAAGAGGTTTATTTTCCAGTTTTGTTTGAATACAGTGAACTCCCAAGGGCAAAAATTGTAAGATTTCTGTTGTGGAAGGTGGCGGAATTCTTGCCAATTAACACCCTTTCCTCTGTTACCCGTTATCAGTAAGAACTTTACATGGTCCAAACCTTTCCCCTCAGCCCATCTCTGACGAATCCCTTAAATGAACACTCAAATTCACAAAGTGTTGGTAAGAAAAAGCAATAGTAATGTGTTCAGATACGCTTGAAGTTGAAATTGGCTTGGCTTGGTTTTTTGTTCTCAGCGTTCTCAGCTAAATAATGAAAGAGCAGCATTTTTCTTATACAAATATTTGTACGCTATTACTAAATTTACCTGTGGCTTCCCCTCCACCCCAAAAATTAATAAATCGCTGTTTTCCTAACACTGCATTTGGTTTTTCTCCTGTGCTCTTATCAGGCTAGAACTAAGAATCATTGCTCCTTTGAAGAAGCTCAGACAAATGGGTAAGCCAGGCTAAATGTCCCCAGGGGAAAACTTACTTCATTTCTGAAACATTAACAACAGCAATCAAATGAAATGTGAGTATTTTGAGAGTACATACTGTGCCTTAGGACATTTAAGCTAATTTCTTGAATAAAGGAACTTTTCAGTAACCTTAAAGAAGCATGCCCTGAAAAGACAGCTCTGAATACCAGCTATTTCTGACATGTACCATCTGCAGAAAAATTAGGCTCAGGGGACCTACATGTTCCTCTTTTGTTATCGTTGTGAGATTATTTTGTGTATTTACGTTGTTGAGCTTGCATATAGTGGCTGGTAGATGTTCCTTCATCTGCTTGTGTCTGGCACTGCTGTTTTGTGATGGTCCCTTAGAGGCACCTCCTGCTGTTTCTTCTCAGTGTTACCCTCTTTGTCTCCAGTGTGAGGAACAGGCTGTTAGCTGAGGTCTGATGACTGAAAGGAGGATGACCATCTGACCGGTCTTCAACTTGTTTCCAAGCAAATATTCTTTTGATGTAAATACCCCTGGGTTGGTGCACCTTACCGTGCCTGGAAAAACATCTGGGGCTGGCATGTTTGCTGATAAAACTGAATAACCTTGAACTGTACGCTCTTTGCCCAACTGTGGTTGGGGATGGTTTGGCCCGTGCCTGGGCGGACACTGGACTTGAGTCGTTTTCCAGTGCTCAGTGCAAGTGCAGGAAGCTCCCATCTGCTCCCTCTCAGACTTTTACTTCTTAATCCCACTGGGGAATTAGCAAAATGGACAGTTGGGGGTTTCCCCCATACCCCCCCAAGTGTCTCATCCTTGGCATTTAAGCATAAACATCTGAAAAAAATAAAACCCCACCCTTAGCAATTAATGGAAGCAAATCAGTCCCACAGCCAAAGCAATGCATAAAATCAGTCTATAAGCCAATCTATATGTTTATGCCGGGAAGTTGGATAAGCAGCTCTCTCCTCGCAACGGCGCAGTTGTACCAGCCTTAAGCCCGAGCGCACTGGTAAATTGAGCGTGGTGGGGACCGTTCCCTGGTGCTGAGGCCGATGGAGATGCAGATGGCCACATCCATACCACTGGCCTCCCCTCCATGCCCTCCTCACAAACCGCCCGTTGAGCCCAGCCCCGGCCCATGCCAGCTCTTGGCCGGCGCTTGGGAATTGTTTGGGAAAGTTGGCCCCGGCTCCACCGTGCCAGGCGCTGTGCTAACAATTAAACAGCACAGACAATTGCCTTCCAGTGCCTGGGAATGTTCCCCGGCACTGTTTCATTTACCAAGATGGACGTTAGCTTTGGAGTTCAAGCTTTGGCAGATTCAGCTCGGCTTCCCCCCCGACTTTGAAAGGAGGGAAACAAACAAACAAACAAAAAAAACGGCATTCAGGGGAGCAGTTCTGCTGCATGTGGTCCTTCTTAGAGCCTGAGAAATATGCAAATACACAGGCTCTATTGATTTGCTTCAAATTACTCTGCATTGACAATAGAATAAAGACAAAAAGCAGAAATGACCCAAAAAATTGCCTTACTATTAAGAAAAGGGAAAAGGCATTTTATTTTATTTCATTTTATTTTATTTGAGTGACAGAGCTTAAGGAAGAAGTCAAGTTGGGGGGCTCAACTGGGAGGCTCCTCAGGGAGCTATGTAGAAAAAAGAAGAGGAAATGTTTGGAAATATTCCTTTTTCAAAAAAAAAAGGGAGAGAGATAGAGAAGGGGAGAAAAGAAGAGGTCTAATCCCTTTGAAGCTTGCAGTTTTATGAGAGCTTTGTCCTTGGCAACTGTGCGCCAAAGATGACTAGAGCCGCTTCGGGCTTTGCAAAATTACTACAAACATAAGGTGAGTGGCTTTATCATAAAATTGGAGTGGCCATTAAAACTTCAAAGGAGACGTATGACCTGAATTTTACCTGTCACAGTCTGGAGTATTTATTAGAGGAAGATTTGATTCCTTTCTTTAGTTAACAACCTGGTACTCACGTGAGGTCATGGGCCAGATTATAGTTTTCATTGGTGGTATGACAGATTAGATGTTAATATTTTATTGCTCCTGACCTTGGGAATCCATAAACCATTGGACAGGTGAGAGCTGAAAAAAAAACAAACCACTGGGTCCTTTAGGAACGAGAGCATATTTCTAATACCTGAGTGTGGCCATAGTGATACCTCTCTAGTGATTAGCACCCAGCCAGGCTGATTTTGACAGGACACATCCCTCAGAGAATGCTGGGGATTGTGTTTTTCCAACCTTTGTCCTCCCCAGTCTGCTGGTTGGCTCTGCTCGAGCCAGAGTGGTTCAACACATCGTCGTCTCACGAGCAAGAGCAGCCCCTTCCCTTTGTTCTTGATGGGGCTGCCAAATTGGCCACCCTGCCTACTGCCTTGGTTTCTTCTTATTTCCAGCCTTCTCCTTTCCCTCCTTTGAAACTCTTCCCCGAAAGACAGGTCTGCCTGTGGCTTCCCACCTTCCCTCCCAGTCTTCTCTGCTGTTCCTCGGCCTGTCTGCCCGCCCCCAAGAAGTGATTTTAACGGCCCTTCTAAATGAGCAATTGCCACACAGACCTTTGGCATCCCAGGCTGCCTGCATTGCGTCTTTGCAGGCGAATACGCTTGCCTGCAGCTGTACTTGTAAACGATCAGAATCATTTTACTAATATTTGCATTAGACTGAGAGGCCTATTGTTTTAAGAGAACATAGCAACACCATTTTAACAGTACTCAAGCGGGATCCTGTGTAGAACTGCTAATCTGCGCGTTCCAAAGTTAGTGCAGTAACTTCTGCTGTACCCTAGCTGAGGAAATAAAAGCATTAAGAGCTACCTTCATTGAAAGACACGGTGTGGCTGTGGCTGGGTTGAGGCGGGTCTGGATTCTGAGGCAAATACTAACCCTTGTAATTATCTGTAGATAATTTCCTAGATCTAGATTAAGATTTAAAATTGGGATTTCAATGGACTTTAGGTGCCTAATCCTGTGCAATGGTCAAGATGGTCAGCTTGCTAGTACTGCCCAACTTCTAAAGGTACCTCTACAAACAGCCTAAAAACAGTGGTCCTTTTTTCTTATTAGGAATAATGATGGTGGTAGCCAGGTTAAGCATAAAGAGCTTGTGGAGGACTATTTTTGCAAGGACTCAGAGGTCCACAACACATTTTACATTAGCCTGCTGTTAAGGTTGCCACCAGCATGGCATCCCTACTAGCCTTGCTCAGGTAGGCAAGGAAGGGGACAAGAACTCCTTGGCAAGGAAGATTATGTGAAGAAAAACCTGGATTTGTGTCAGCTAACTAATTCAGAAGCCAATGGCTGTTATGGTGCATAGAAGTAAAGTATACATCCAAAATCTAGATGTTATGATTTAAAATGCAAAATTAAGTTGTCTACAGTCATGTCTGTGACAGGACTAGCTCAGATCTCTTCCAACAGCATGATTAAACCTTGTCTAGGTTGCAATCTTTGAAATAAAAACACGAAACAAAACCAACCCAAACCAAAAAAACAATTAGCAATCTAGAGGTGCAAGCCTGTTTCCCTAGCTGAAAGCTGGACTCCCTTAGAGCCATCCACCCTTCAGCACTGAAGTGACCGAGAATTGCAGGTCTCCTGGGCTTTCAACCAAGATGTCTTTATCTAGTCCTGATGGATCTTTTTTTACCTCCACAGCGACCTGGACCATCTCCCAGTCCTGGCACCAGGTTATCCAAATCATTCATGGCCTGCCTTTTCCTCCTTCCTTTCTCCTCCTGGTTGGAGGTGTGCTCACAGCAACCCTGGGCACAATCTGGCTGGTGGCATGGTGGGATGTCTACCATAACCAAAGGTTACCACCCTGCTACCAGGAAGGTCATTTCCTCTTCCAAGACAGCAAGAGAGAGACTCAGTCTCTTCTTCCTCGTGGCACCAGGCCCATTGTATTCCCTCTGCTCTCCCCTAAAACACCAGCACCCCAATCCCCTCGCATATGGAAAAACCAGGATTAAATTATTCCACCAGCAGCTAACAATCCACAGCAAAACTGGCCTGGCTGGTTGGAGATCAGCCAAGTAGCAATACAGTGGATCATGTGTCATGGGTACTTATAGAAATGAAATGTCACAGCACTCAAATAGAGAAGGAAGACTTGGTCTCAGGCCACGAGGTGCAAAAAAGCTTTATTGGAATCTTTGCTCGTTGAAACTGATCATAAACTACTTACTGCTGCTGCTAAAAGGGGCCTGGCAAGCATCTTGCTGGGAAACAGTGGTGGGGTTTTTTTTTTTCAGTTACAAATACAAGAATTGCAAGCTTGGATGCTAGCTTGAGTGAGACTTGTGAATCAGATAGACTGTCTAGAGCACCTGGGAAAAAATGCAGCGGAATAAAGTCCAGGGGTAGGCTATTTACATTGCAATTTTATTGAAAAGCCTGTCTGAGACAAAATATGCAGTCTGACTGCCGTATATAAGGATGTGATCCCACAAAAAGGAGCTGAGGCTTTCAGGATAATGTTTCTGGGAAAGTCTATTTCCAGTTTCTATTATCAGTGTTAAAAGAAGCTCTTAGGACTAGTAGGATTTTGGTTTAAGTGGTCGGGAGAATGAGCCTTAAAGTGTTATAATAAAGATAAGTGTTTTAAAGAATAATATGAGCATCAGGAAAGCAATCTGAGAAAGGTGCAAGAGACTGGATTCAGATAAGCAGAGAAATCTGTAAAGGCTTGACCTGCATTCTTGATACATAACAAAGAAGTGAGAGAATCTGTATTTAGTATTTCAGGTTAGGGCTAGAAATAAAACGGGCTCCCTGACCCAAATAGTCATAATTAAGATGGATGCAAAAGCATACATTATTTTAGCAAGAAAGTTCTACTTGCAAGTACCACAACCAGGCTGATCAGCACGTGTGTCAAGTGTCTTTTTACTGGACAGGGTGCATCGTGACATCCGACTGTGTGTCACAAGTCAGGCAAGAATTAAACCACAGGGTGGAAGGGGCTGTGGATAACATCAGAAGTAGGCACCAGTTGTATCCAGCTTCTCGCCTGCTGCCTGATTCCCTGCATAGCTGGTCCCAGCCCTCTGCCAGGACTTGCTGCGACCCAGCCTGGTCACACTGCTCCAGCCTCTTGGCTGTGTCAGGACGTCTGCCCCAAATCCCAGCCCATGGTCTTTCCATGCCACTACACCATGTCCACTCCACCCCCACGCTCCCCCCAGGCCTGCTTCCCATTCCCAAGGTTTTGCTTCAAGAGCCCTCCAGCTCCAACACTTCATCTCATTGTCTTTTTGTATCCTGTCCGGTCTTCCCCTCACGCCCAAACTGCTCACATCCATTAGCAAACCATGGTCATGTAGTTGTCTTCCTCTTTCTCAAGCTCCTTATCTGGACTTGCTGTCTGTGTTTACACCATTGGACCCAAGAGCGCTTCCCAGTTCCCATGTCTGGATGTCTGTTTAGTCATGCCCCAGCTCCATGCTGGGATGGAAACCTGGACATGTGTGCTGGATGGGAATTGCAGCGTGTCCCAACAGGCCCAGCAATTGAGATGACCAGGAAATGAGGGCCCTAAGATATGCTGCAGAGCAAGTAAGTACAGATGCAGCCACTGTTTCTCAGCTACCTGGCTCCCTAGTCCCAGGTCCCAGTCCAATTTTCCATACTCAGTCATCGCTCCCCATCTCCACACCCAGCCAGCTTAGGTTTCTGTTCCCTGTTATGGGACCATCTCACAAAACTTCTCCTCCCAGTGGATCCCATTCTGTCCCTCTGATTGGACTTTTAGTGTCTCACCCTTCAAAACACATCTCTGCTTCATCTTCCCTCTGCCTTGGTTCCAGCAGTGACCTCCCATAGGTTGCAGGAGAGACAAGTTTCTTCCTCTTGGTTCTTGTACATGATCTCTTTGGGGAGGGACTATTTATCAGGGAGTGGAGCAATAGGGCAGGGGGGAATGGTTTTAAACTGAAAGAGGGGAGATTTAGATTAGATACTAGAAATAAATTCTTTCCTGTGAGGGTGGTGAAGCACTGGAACAGGTTGCCCAGAGATGCTGTGGATGCCCCATCCCTGGAAGTGTTCAAGGCCAGGCTGGATGGGGCTTTGAGCAACCTGCTCTAGTGGGAGGTGTCCCTGCCCATGGCAGGGGGGTTGGAACTCGATGATCTGTGAGGTCCCTTCCAACTCTAACCATTAGATTCTATGATTCTAANACAGGTTGCCCAGAGATGCTGTGGATGCCCCATCCCTGGAAGTGTTCAAGGCCAGGCTGGATGGGGCTTTGAGCAACCTGCTCTAGTGGGAGGTGTGCCTGCCCATGGCAGGGGGGTTGGAACTCGATGATCTTTAAGGTCCCTTCCAACTCTAACCATTCTATGATTGCTACCGGCCACTCACGAAAAAAGTCTGCTTTCCTTCAGTTCAGTTGCTCTGTGGGGACACTCAGCCTGTCTACAGTGGTGGTCATGATTCCACCTCTAGTCTCAAAAGGATTCTATAACCTGGTCACTACAGGTCTGATAACAAATGCCTTGGGCATAATGTTGACCAGAGTGTGAGCAAAGAACTTGGTTTTACATACTCAGCGAGACCAGAGTCCTGCACAGGTGATCTAGAAGCAGATACCTGCCCAGACTTGCATGCTGTGCCTGGGACCATGTTTGTGCAGCACGGTCACATGTAGGAACTTGTGAGAAACTCGAGCATGTTCAGCAACGCTGTCGGATTTTAGTCTGAACAGGCTAAAACACTGGCTCAGACAAATCTCTGAGTAGGTGCAGACCTCAAATTTTCAAATTTTTCAATTTCCTGAGTTTGGGTAGATTTTCATAGGGGGAGGGAAATGCACAGCATGAGGTTTGCCGTCATTACTAGACTTCTGAGGACTGGCTAGAAAACATGGGAACCCAGGGCTGTTGAACAGAAAAGCTCAAGAATTGCTTTACATGCTAAAATGCTCAAAAGTAATTTCAGGAATAGCAGGGGAATAAAAAGAAAACCCTGCAGGAGAGAGGGAGAGAGATATAGACAGATAGATAGATAGATAGATAGATAGACAGACAGACAGGCAGATAGATAGATAGATAGATAGATAGATAGATAGATAGATAGATATCTGTAAAATTTCAGGCTGTCTTGTTACATTTTGTTAGACCATAAGCAATCCTACCTCAGCTGGGAAATGCCTACATTTGTGCTCTGCAGGGCTCTAAATGGGTGGGAGGAGAAGACAGAAGGCAAAGAACAGGGTGGATAAAGCAGTGCCCAGGGATTTCAGAGGAGCAATGCTCTGTGGGACTTGTATTATTCTGTGCTCTAGTCTTCTGCTCTTGCAGGGACAGACCCAAGCACCAGCTGTCTTCAGTCACCAGCCTTACACTGCGTCCTCCTGGAAGAAGGTGGAGAAGGCATCCCCTGTGCCCTCACCGCCAGGTTTATTTCTGAGCTGCCTGGTGGATCTGTGCTTGCACCACAGCTGCTATTAATCCGAGAACCACCACTGCCTGTACTTTTAGTAGCCAGGTTCAGGTTGCTCTCAAAGACGTGACTGTCTATTGCTGTGTACTTTCGTGAACCTAGCACACAAAGGCTTTGCCTCTTAGCAAAGGGGACAGGGTGCTCATGAGAAGCACTCAGCTTCCCCATATCTCTAGGTTGTATTTAAAAGAGTTCTTTAAACACTGATCTCACCTGGTCATGGCCTTTAAGGGGCAGCTGGAGGGCAGAGTCCTCAGGATCACCAGCTGTGCATTCAGTAAGATCACTGGGGGCTGATCCTCAACACCTTCCTCTGCCTAGTGGGGGCAGTTACAGTCCCAGACTGTGGTCTCTCACACTGAGCTCTGCTGGGGTGCCACTGGGGCCGCCTGAGCAGCCAAGAGCTGGTGTGCACCTGTGTTTTACCTCTTCCAGGAGCTGGGATGTGGCTGGAGCATGTGCCCAGACCCAGGAGCTCGAATGGGCTCCACACATATACCCCTCTCAAGGACCTGACAAATGGCTGTTGTTTGCTGAGGGTCAACCATCATCTCATTCCCTTTCTGTAGTGTTATCTTCCCCAGTTCTGTGTTTTCCCCTTCCCCAGTGCACCTCTTCCCTAGCTCCTTGCATTCGGTCTTCTTACACTTCATATTCTCTTGGTGGTTCTTTGGCTCGTTTGATGTGTGTGTGAAAGTTGATGGACCTATTGAAGTCTACTAGCTGACCAACACAAAACACCATGAAACAGCCCAGGTCACATGCCACATCCAAGACAGCCTAAACCTAACAACCTGCAACCCTGCATACTCCTTGGGCTAGTAAGGCCAAGAAAAACTGGGACTTTCAGGTAGATCTGTCATACCAAAACCAAGCAATTCGCAGTCTCTTTGTTCCACTGCTGTATTGGGTTCTAGTCTGACTTGAATGGGAGAGGTATTCTTAAGACTGCTTTTGTTTATTTATTTTCAGATGCGCATACCACAAAAATTAGATTACGGTTTGGATTTTGTCACGGCTGTCTCCTGCAAAGACTGATTCTGTCTGTTGCAAGTATTTTCTGGAGGGTTTCTTCTATTAATTACATGCTGCCACCCACTTATTTCCTTAAGGCAGATTTTGCATCTGTGATTTCCCTATGAAGCTTCCTTCCTTTAAGGTAGTACGCCTCTAAGGTGGGCAGACTGACAGCATAGAAAAGTCTTTTACAATCCAGGGGTCAGTTTTTTTAATTCTGGCGTGCAGAGGGCTGGAAAGTGCACAGACCGTGTGGCAGAGAGCATTAATTCACCCTGTGCTAACACTGGAAGCAACGGCAAACTGAGGACGCGGTGGGAGAATCCATCTTTGCCTTGATCCTGCAATCCCACATATGCTTGACTCGACATTAGTAAGCAAGGAGAAGCGTAAGATAAACACACAACACCAAGGAGATGATAATTTGGGAGACTGCTAACATGATTTTGTTTTTCACTGGTTAAATGGCAGAATGGTCAAGACATCTTGCTGAGGAGCCGGAGATGTGAGTGCGAGCCTCGGTACAGTCTGTAGTTAAGAGCCACTTACAGTCAGCCACCCGTCTACAGCCACCCAGCTGTTTGGGCTGGAAAGCTGGAGGTGGGGGTGGGGGTGCTACCTACCAAAATACCAGCATTGTGTAAGCCTCACCAGCAAACCACACACAGAGACATCTCGAAGCTCAGTGTAAATGTTGGTTTTGCGGTGCGACATCTCTCTGGTGACTTGGTGACTCTCAGCAGGGGTTCCTTACATACTGTTGCTACATGTCTTCGTGAGGAAATCTGGGAACCCTGGAAACTATGGTTCCGTGATAACTGGAGGTCATCATAACCTCTAATGAATTTGTCACTGCTTTTTTATAACAGATTTGTTGATGCAGTACCTTTTAGGTCCTGCAGAGACCTAAAGAAAACATTCAGCTCTCTCCTGCCCAGCAGACCTTGCTTGCAGTAGCACGGGGCTTTCTCTTTTTTTGTGTTTACCTCTCTCTCCCTAGCTTAATGAATATTTATTTATTCTGTTCAACATGGGCTGTTTCTCAGGGAAGGTTCAGACAGCCCATCCGCATACCTCGGGTATTCCTGACTGATGGCAGGGGTGTCCGGAAGAAGGTGTGAGATATGTGTTCTCCCTCCACCTCCTCAAGCACCTGAAGGGACGGAAACAGTCTCTCAAATCTTGAGCAAGTGCTTTAACTGTGAGGTACTGAGTACAGAGGAGTTTGCTACCATGTCCTTTCTCAGCCAGGCTTGGTGTTCGTTGTCTTACCTGCTCTGTGTGCCCTGAAGCCCTGCAGGTAAAGCAGAGAGGCATGACTGGTGCATGCACATCCCATGAAGGCTTTGCTGCCCAGCTGCTTCACACAGTCCTACCTGAGGCCCTCGACATCTTGGATGCAAACACATTACCTTCGGGTTTTCATAGAATCATCAAACCATAGAACGGTTTGGGCTGGAAGGCACCTTAAAGACCATTGAATTCCAATCCCCTCCCACTAGACCACGTTGCTCAAAGCCCCATCCAGCTTGGCCTTGAACACCTCCGGGGATGGGGCATCTACAACGTCTCTAGGCAACATGTTCCAGTGTCTCATCATCCTCAGAGTGAAAAATTTCTTCCTGATATCTAATCCGAATCTACCCTCTTCTGTTTTGAAGCCATTACCCCTCATCCTATCACTACATGTTCTTGTAAAAAGTTCCTCCCCAGCTTTCTTGTAGGCCCCCTTGAAACAATGGAAAGCTGCTATAAGGTCTCCCTGGAGCTTTCACTTCTCCAGATTGAACAACCCAAACTCTCTCACTCTGTAAGCCTGTCTTAAATCTTTTCAATCTTTTCTTTTTTTTTTTTATTTTTTTTCTTTTTTATCTTTTTTTTTAAATGGAAAACATTTGAGGGCTTGATGGGACATCTCATTGCTTCAGAAGCACCTGAAAACTGTCTTTCCCTTTCCCCCTTTTCTGCCTTCCCCCTTTCCCCCTTTCCCCCTTTCATGTACTCTGAGTGTAAACTAGAGTGAAAGCTCAGCCTTTTCACCCTTTGTAGGATGTTGATTGAAAGAACAGAAACCTTTTTAGCTTTTAGATTGATAGCTTCACTTTATTTCTCCGTCCCTGCTCTCATCTGCCTTTTAATTGTGTCAAAGGTTTGTTTGGAGTAGTTGTGGTTTAAAACTGGAGAAGAAAATGAAAATATTCTGCTTTGGCAAACCTTGCACGCAGAAAATCTCCTGCAACATGGCTGTCAGTTCATGCTTTGTGACTTTATTTACAAATACAGTTCAAGGAGTAGAAACCGAGTAGAGTGCGTTTTGACAAATATGTTAAAACAGCCCTTCTTTGAGTCAGCTGACACTGAATTTTCCAGCTCACTTTTCAAAAAACAGGAACTTAGGAGTTGAGTTCCTTTCTATTTCCTTGTGTTTTCGTTTTCTGTTGTGCTTCTTCCCAAATTGTATCAAATCACCTGAAGCAACCAGGGTTGGACAATACAGGTAGATATGTATCTGAAATGTGTGAGTTATCTGCAGACTATTAATATGGGAAACTTCACTATATTGGTAAAACCACAGGGACCTATACCTCCTATAGCTGCCCTTCCATTTTTTTGTCCTAAGGTTGAACAGTTGGCCTGAGCTGATAGAAACATTATTCTGAATAGCACAAATAAGGCTATAAATACCCATGTGAGATTTTAACGAGTCTAACATCTCCGCACTTAGAAATGTTCACCCATGAAAGTTACTTATTTAAAATTTTTAACAGAAGAAAGTAATGATATGTATTTGTGTAACTCACAGTTCTTCACTCACGACATAGAGGTTCTGATGAAACAAGATTTTTAGCTGTCCTAAGCACACTAACTGAGTTTGCTAAGAAAGCCCAAATGCTCCTTAAATAAAACTGAAAGGAAGCTGTAGCACCTCTGCTTAACGACAGCAAACAGAAAATGGTGAGAGAGCACTTGACACCGAAAATTTAATTTTCGTCACCATGTATTTATCTGAGCTTAGCTCCCACTCTTGGCTGATAAGGAATAACTAATCATGATTTAAGCATTTCTTCAAACCTAGCAACCTGTTGAACAGCTTCTTAATGTGCCTATCAATCACTTGGAGATAAGGATAGTTTGCACTCATAATAGCTAGTTGTAAAAATAAATAGAAGTTACTATAACTAGTTCAATCAACAATGGGATCTTTGAGGTCAGAGTGGAAATAATCAAACAGTAAGTATGAATAGGCTGTAATTTTTCTGATTAACAAATGTTTTGCTTGTCATGTGATCTTGAGAGCTGTTCTTAGCTTCTTAGAGGACTAAAATACATTTCAGAATGTATGTATTTACATTATGGGGTTAAACAAATGTATGCACATACCAGTTACTTTCTAAAGTTAACTGTGCATGTAAAGCTTTTTTTTTTTTTCAAATTTTAAAAAGTATCTTCATCCTAAAGTTAAGTTGTCAACAGGCCACTCTACAAAGCATCCAGGATAAAAAAAAAAAGGAAATCTAATAACGTGCAGAAAGTACCCTGGAATGCAAATTACAAACTACTAACATACAAAATAAACATATTACTCACATCTCCCTGATACAGCTGAAAATATAACAGCCAACAGGAACATATTACATCTCAGCACCAGTTGCTGATCAAAATAACAGTGTCCATATATAGCTACTAGTTGTGTGAAAGGAGTAAGAGCACTATAGCTATGTCTGTATATACATCCAAATCAATGACATCGACAACCTGAAGGCTGAGGAGACATTCACCCTAGCTTTATGAATCCAAAATAGATGCTCTGGTCACCTTCTCAAAGGACCTGTCTTTGCCAAGATTATATAAAGACCACAAGCCCCTCACTTTAGGTATTGTAAATTGCACCTGTGCTAAACGTTTAAAATAGTAAATGCAGACGATGTGTATATAGCTTTATTCTGTCCTCACGTTGCCCATACAAAAATACAAGGTCTTCCTCTATGCCCTGTAATAATCAGTGTGGTGATTTCAGACAAAGGTAATATGTCTGTATTTCATATACTGTACTCATATGCGCATACAACCTGGAAACATGCTCTTAAACGATACAGAACCACTCAATGAGGGAAGAGACCTCAGCAGTTCTTTCATCCTACCTCCTGCTCAAGGCGATGCAAGACACAAACTCAGACCAGGTTGTTGGGGCTTTCTCTGGTCAGGTCTTGAAAGCTTCCAAGGGGTGGTTATCTTCACAGTGATTTTTTTCCTTACAGTCACTCTGAATCTCCCCTTTTTTCAACTTAAGGCCATCCCCTCCTGTTTTGCTGCTGCACACCACAGTGAAGGACGTGGTTCCATCTCCTTGCTGACCACCCTGTAGGTACTGGTGCCTGCTGTTGGGTGCCTCAGCAACTGTTTCTTCTCCAGGCTGAACAAGCCCCACTCTTTCATCCTCTCCTCACAGTACAAGTGCTCCAAGTGGAATTAAATCACTGATGGAAATCCCTGTGTTGGCAAGAAACCACAGCATATTTACTCTATCGATGGGTTACTTCTTCTAACCTCATTCATTCAATCATGAAAGGAATGACAGACAGCACTTAACAACTCTCTGGGACCCTACATGGTTAATTCATGTCAGCCTTTTCTCCCTGAAACGCCCAGTTCATCACAAAGTAGCCTACAAAGTTTGACCTTATTCTGCAAAGTGATGGGCACTCATCGCTTCTGACTTCTGTATGTCTAACGCCTCCCAGGAGCCAGGCCTCTGTTAAATACAGCAAGGGTGTCTCCTATTTGGTGTATTCCAGTATTCAAAAGGAAAAACCAGTTAGGAGAGAAGGAACTACAAAGGAGCATTCTAGAGGAAAATTTGCTTAAAGCCTATGGAAAGGATGAGATTCACTGATGTCTAGGACATCAGAGGCACGACTTCAAATACCATGGAGTCATCCTGGAAAAGACACCCCTTTCCAGAACTGCAGATTGTGTGGAACTCACTTTATTTACCACACAAGATCTGAATCAATTTTGTTTAAGGAAAAGAGATGCTCAAAATGAGATGCTTCGAGTAGTTATCCATCAGTCACTTTGATCTACTTTGACTCATCTCTTTTAATCTGAACACAGCATAGGAATACAGCAATAGTAGCTTCCTCAGGAGCTGATTAAAGAAAGCAGAATATAACAGAGAGATGAGCAAATACCCAGCATTACAGTCAGTTTTACCAGGACGTGGCTTTTCAAAGAGCCGTACAGTTTTTATTCAGGGGTCTCAAGTGGAGAATACCCTTGACCCCTTAGTAGATTGTTTCACTCATTCATTACTCTGATAGCTGGAAAAAAAAAAAAAGATACGTCTATTCTGTGAACACAGCAGTTAGTGCAAATGTGTTCATTTAAAGGGATCAAAACAGAGTTTTAGTTAAATTTTCCAAGTTATCACTTATATCTCATCTGATTTAAACCCAAGCGTGTCACTGTACACTTGCTTTTTGTTTCATAAGCTTAATGAGAACTGTAAGTAAATTAAGTGGGAAATTATCAATATGCCACTGAGGACACTCATAAACCATTGGCTTTAAGTAGTAAGACCTTTGGAAAACTTGCTGAGTAAACTTATCAGTATTCATTTAAAGTGTCTCAGGCCCCTAGTAATAGAATTCTAAAAAATATCTTTCCCCTCAAGTAAATAAACCTCAGGTCCTTGGCTGCATTTGAGACTGTGATGGGCATAATGCAAAATATTGCATTATTCTGACTTAATAAAAATGTTTTTATTTGTTTTTGAGACTGCAGTAAGGAGTGATTTGTGGTGCCAGCAATGGCTGCAGAAGTACAGTTCTTCTTTCAGCATAACAGCCAAGTATCTGTGATGTTTAAAATCGTATGAGTTGCAAGTTTAAAAATTTAAAGCTTTCCCATAAGTGCTGGTCATGAGGAAATGGATTAAAGAAGCAAAATATAGAACTCGTTGAACTCGTCTCTATTTTAAACTGGAAGGATTACATCTGACAAGGCCTTTTGTTTTAAAGTAGCCATCTCAACAGCAGCGAGAACAGATTGGGTTACTTAAAGAGCCACTGACAACTCCGGGGAAACAAACCCCTGCAACAGGACAGGCTGTTTTGGTGTCTGAACCATGTGTTGGATATCATCTGCTGCTTTTGTTCCTTCCTCTCTCTCATCCTCTTGCCTTCACCAGGCCGCGATTCAATCTAAGAAGGCATGGAGTAAGAAGGAGAGAGAATTCCCCTTCCTACCATTTCCACCCAGGTTGGTGAGTTCTTCGTTGAAGATCTGAGTGTGGGGGCCTGGGGAGGGATGCCGTGGAGCCCAGACCTGTGCTGCTGGGGAGGCACATGGCTGGCACATGGAATACCTTCTGCACCAATGGCTGAAAAAATGGGGTGGTCTTGAAATCATTGTCTGAGCCAGGGCCACAAAGTTGAGAGAATATCAGTTAGCAAGCAACACTATGCAATCTGACTGGATGTTTCCCCTTTCAAACGTCTTCTCCAGATAGGACAAGGGCCTCACTGATGTCAACTGTGTCTATGCAAACTAAGGGCTCGAGTCACGTGCCTGAGCTTAGGTGTCTAGTGCCGTTTGATGAGCACTAGGTATATGGTGCCATTGGACTCCTCAGGGCAGCCAGGGCAATGGCATGGGGCTGGCTGATAGGGCAGAGGACTCCTGGGACGTTTTGGAGGCTGTGTGAGATACCTCACAGCACCTTGGAAATCCCTGGACACCAGAGTCCAAGCAGTTGAACCGAGCCCTAAATGACAGTTTGAAAGGGTGGGATTCAGCTCCAGGTTGTAGATACCTAAACTTAGGTGTCACTGCAGGAACAACATGAGAGCCAAGCGTCTGAGACACCATCATGGTCAGTAGAGTTTTAGCCAACACAGTTAGTGGGGTCCAGAGAGCTATATGGTAGGTCTTCCCACATGGTAGATCATTCTTGCTACAGGCTGAATATCTTTCTGGACATCACCGAACTGATTGTATATTCCAGTTTTTATAGATGAGTGGTTATATAGCGTTTTGAATGAACTGCCTGGGATTACACTAAATTGCAAAAAACAGGCAAGGAATTATCTACATTTTTCTATGCATGGAACTGAGTTAAGCCCAAGGCAATTTTTGATTTTTAATGGGCTGCAACCTAACCATTAATTCAATGTTTTTGTGGAACGTGGATGGCACCTGAAAAAAGTCTTTCCATTTATTGGTTTCAGTAAAACCAAATACTTCATAGTAGGGACCCTTCAGCTTGTAATGGTTTGTTCTGCCCAATGGCCTGCACAGCAGACTGAGTCTCATCCCCTGGTTTCCCTCCACCTGATTCACTGGTGCAGGCAGCTCAAGTTCTCACTCCTGAACAGCAGCACTGATTTACTGGTGAGGGAAAGAAATGTCAAAGTCCTCATCTTCTGCTTCCCTACGACTTGTCCAGGTTCTCTATGGGACACAAACCCATGTCTTTTTACTGGTCCCTTTCCTTATATGGAAGAAAATAGTCAGGGTTACCTGGTAAAGAATTGGTCTGACAGCTGGAATCAAATGAAAAAAAAAAAAAAGCCTTCAACTTTTGGTGGCATCATCTTGGGCCTTACTCATTGACGCTTTTCCCCTTGCCAAAAGACAGTCCTCCTATGCAGGAGGCAACTCAGTTAACAGATTTTTTATTTTGTTGACAAAAATTATAAACTTTATCCTCAGGAAGAAAAAAATAAAAAGAACACTTCAAAACCACGTTATTACTTTAATTAGACAATTTGATTTTCTTCTTACTTTATCAACTCAGTCATGACAAAAAGAAACAAAATGGAGCCTTTAGCTCATTCATTTCTTGTGGGCTTATCCATGAATGCTTAGATTGTGTCTCTGTCATCTGGATTTCCAAACTGCTTCCTGTTCAAGCTTTGCATAGGGTCAGGTTTCTTGGGTCCTTCTACTGAATGCCTTTGGGTAGTTATGGCAGAGGTATTGTCAAGGTTAACCATCAGACTATGATTCCCAGTCACAACTGAAAGAAAAAAACTGAATTTATCAAAAGATAAAATGCAGTTTATTGAAATTATTCTGTTAAACAGTACATGCACAGGGCATGAATTTTAGGGCCTGTTGAACACCAAGTTTTCCTATGACTTCAAACGTTGGAAAGCTGACATGTGTGCTCTTCTGTAACTATGTGCTTGATGCAGAGGTGTCTGAACCTTTTGCAGAAATAAGTATGTGAAATGTGACACCTTGACCAATTCCATGTTTAATTTCACTTCTAACCACTAGTAGTAGATACTCTTATACAGCAATGTGGTACTATGGTGATGGGATCCTGAAAATATCTACAAAATATAAATTTGGTTGTCTTGTTACAATAATAGGACATGCCAATTTGTCTTTTACAAAAACAGTCCAACATTTTCCTACTATCTTATTATTTATTCAGGTTTTGCGGCTGTACATAGTGGTAGGAAAAGGGCTTGTGTTGTTATCTTGGTACTAGACAAATTAAACGTAAAAAAGATAGGACTTGTCTGTAGATTAGGTTTGACAACAATAACAGCACATTTTAGAAAGCTCGGGCATTCTGTGCTGCTGGGAGAGCTACTGACACTTTTAAAAGTTTTAGCCCACATGAGGAATACAGGAGATGTTTAAGGAGTGCCCAAGAGTTTCTTGACTTTTTTTAAAAGAGATACTGACATCCTCTCATTTAAGAATAAAGTGTGTATGTGTGTATGCCTGTGCAGGCACACAGTTCTCTCATTAAAACGTGTTTCTATACTTCCTGGTCATATTGGTTCTGAGGGACAGAGACACCCAGTCTCCCACATCCACGTGAGCTGGGAAAGACCTAGACCACGTCTAGGCAGCTGGTTGCTCAGGAGGCTGTGACACAGACATATCCACATCTGGGACCAGCAACTACTCAGCTCTAGGAGACTGATGAGAGTCCAGGAGGCCTATCAGCAACTGAATCTAATAACAGCCTGGCCTTTTCTAGAATAATGGTTTGGGCGAGGCTGTGGATGCTCTTTTCCACAAATTTTCTGATGGCCTGAGAATAACAATAATGGTTGGTTTTTCGTATAGAGCTGCAGGTTGCACTGCTAATAAACACTGTGTTTTGCCAATATGTCTCAGCAGAAATCAGTGACTTGGGTTCGGTGTATGCATCCGCATATTTTTCATTTGATAAATTCAACTTTGGAAACAATTTGCAATTGCTGGCTCACTGAAGAGCTCTCAAGCTGTGACTGCGGAGATACCAAAAATCTTACTTCAGCCCACACAGCCAGTGAAATGATGTTCTCATGATGTCTTCTGTGAATCAGGATGAATTTTGGGGGCAGGAAGGAAGGATTTGAGAAGGATAATTAAAGTGTACTTCTATGTGAGATGCCATCCCTGAGTAACAAAAACATAAAACATTATGTTAGTTCCAGACTAACTGTCATCCTGGCTTCCTCTAGTCTTATTTAGCTAACAAGAGATGTCAAAAATGTGCAAATATATGAAACAAGACCAAAAACTTGAGTCAAACATCTGCCTTAATGCAAAATCTTCCCACTTCTAAATTTAAACTAATATTTCCAAAATACATTTGTGAATACATTTCTTATTTAAAAGCAAAGAAAAAATCCCCTGTATGGATTGCCTTCAAAACTCCCTAATTATTTCTGAGTCTTGTTACAGTCTGTCAGATAATTGTTTGATCTTTCACTCTTTTAAGTCAATGTCAAAACTCTTACTGAGTTTAGTGGGTTCAGAACTCAGGCTGAAGTAGGGAATTTTAAAAATACAGACTCTTGGCACGAGGTACCATAACATTTCTGAAGGTGTATAATGTTAAAAAGGCTTTTTAGCAAGCAGCAGTGTAAATTTCTTTGAAGTTATTCAGCCTATTGGGCATATGAATGTACAACAAGCACACAGTATGTTCACCCATTGAGGACTCTTGTAAAATTTTAAATGATAAAAATTCCAAGTGCTGTAAACGCTGATTGAAACCCTCATTTGCTCTCACAGTTCTAAATATCCAGATTTTTCACAAAAACTAACTCACAGTTCCCTCCTGAGTACATAACTACATTTGTGTTATGGGGATAGCTCCATTCTTTGCCCCCTTTCTGAAGTTTAAGCATCACTTTGTTGTTTTGAGAAGTTATTTTTCTAAGTGCAACTGGCTGAGTGGATTTTCTAACATAACTTTCAGCAGGAGTAGTCAAGACCTGACTTTGTGTTGGGTTCTCACCTTGGTACTGGATGACCCTTTCATTACCATGACATGAAATTAAATTTACAGCCAGAACCTGAAGGGTCTTAGTGCTTCCTTGCAGTTGCCTCCTTGGCAGCTTCAAAACTGGGCTGGATGGGGCTTTGAGCAACCTGGTCTAGTGGTAGTGGGAGGTGTCCCTGCCCATGGAAGGGGTTTGGAGCTCAATGATCTTTAAGGTCCCTTCCAACTCTAACCATTCTATGATTCTATGATTCTGGTGATCTAGAAGGAGGCACTTGCTGCACTCTGTGGGTCTATCTACTTTAGCTACTTAGTGCTCTGGAGAAGTTTTTCTTGAGGTTCAAATCTGCTTTGCGTCTATAATTGGAATCATGTAGCACACATGAGAGAGTACCCCACTGGCAGTGTGGGTGCAAGGTACCTCCAAAAGCACGCCTCCTCTATGTCCTCCAGCAGTTTGCACTCTGCACAAGAGCCTGATTCTGCTAGCAACCTAAAAGCAGCCTGTACAGAAACACTCTTTGCATTGCCTACTGGATACAGATGTGTGCTGTCACATGCCTAGAACAGGCAATTAGTATGAAACTGATTGCCGTAAGATGCTCCTAGAACCAAGGTGGATCACACCAAATCAAACCCCGCTCTTCCCTTTTCTTACACCTCACCAGCTGGTAATATGAATGCCCTCAATGTGGCAACTCGCTTGAGAAACACAACATGTCTCTGGTCTATCTGTCTGCTTGTGTTTAATTTATCTCTTTAGCTCTGTGGGGCAAAGATCTTATCTCCACTCATGGGTAAAATCCTGTGGGGTTCTCAGTTGAGCAACTTCACTCCTCATCTTGGTCTCTCACAGGTTACACATATTCTGGACTGGGAACATGAAACTTGCCATGAGGAGAAGAACCCAGGCCAAAGACATGGGCAGATCCAGCACAACATTCATCAAGACACCAGAGTATAAATAGTGCATAAAGTGGATTGCAGAACCATGTACTGTAGTTTAATTCTGAATCCTAGAGTAAAGTTTCAGGTGTGATTACAGTCAGGATACTGAAGTTGCTTGTATGTTAACTGGAACCCTGTGCAAATTAATAAACAAAGCTTAAAATTGCATTAGGCAAATTAGACTTGCAGACTTGCCAGGAAAACAGTTTTAATAGAAGGTGTGTCTTTAGAAAAAGGAATCTGAACTGGAATCCTTGGGTGTGAAAAGGCTACCCGTCAAATCTTAGTGAAATGGTCACTGCAGTCAGGAATGAGGGATGTGGTGAAAGCTTGGTGATGAGGCTGTGCTGGTTTGTGCTGGGAATTGTCTCCAGGAATCTAGGCCTTGCACTGCTGAAATCACTGAGAGCACTGACTGTGGGGTTTTGTGGGTTTGTTTTGTTCTGTTTCGTTTTCTGGAAAAAGAAAGCAGCGAAAATCTCTTTGCTAAAATTTTATATGCCAAACGTGGGACTGATTTGCCTGGTCAGAGGGAAGCCTTGGTGTATGCACTCTGGTGACTGAAATACCAAACTGCATGACAGACCTGTCAGTGGAGAGGGCTGATGGGTCCACGGTTACTGCACAGCTGCCATGGCTGCTGCAGAATCGGAAGTTGTGTAATGTTTGGAATAGGAGGATAGTTAGCATGTCTACATGGCACAAAGCACTGCTTTGCAAAGCTGCCTCTAAATGAGTCGGAAGTAGTCCATCTTCGTGCAGCTTTCTCCTCAGGCTCTTGGCAGGGCTAATTAACCCATATGAAGTGCTATGCTAATACGGCTAAATTGTGTTCACTACCCACATTACATAGTTTCAAGTCAGGTTGGCTATCTCTGCATTAAACTGCAGTCGTGGCTGTGCCAAGGGCATCAAAATCCCCTGCAAATGCGAGTCTCAGAGCTTGACTCTGCCTGTCCTCCTCAGAGAGAGTTCTCATTGCAGGCAGTGGGAACTTAGCCTAGGGAGCCCATGACTGGGCCTTTAAACATTCAAGACCAACATTTTGAATAATTGACTCTCTAGTTTGCCTCAGGATATTATGATAGTTTTCAAAGGCTGGTTCCAATACAGCAATAAGCCACAACAACGTGTGTGTTAGTATGCAATCGGTGCATGCCTTCGGTGCATTGGCATGGAGCCTTTACCACCCAAGAAGTATTCCCGAAGTGATCCAAAGCCTACTGAAATCTGTGGAAAACTTTCTATTGACTTCAGTTGGCTTTGATTTCTATTGACTTCAATGGGCTTTGGATCAGCCCCAGAGATTCCCATCCCTCATACAAGGACTGTTTACATGAAATAAATAATCATTAGAGAAAATACACAAACAAGTCTTGGAACAAGGACGAACACCTAGGACTCTTCTCCTTGGTGATGGCTGCAGAATCATACCCTTTCTTGCTTTTTCTCTCCCTAGGTCCCTGTGTTTGTTTTTTGTATGCCCTGGCAACTTCAACACAGCAGTGGCTATAGGACTTCCTAGGGACTTTGAAGATGGATAGCTGAACCTCTCCAGATGGGAAACTACCACAGGTTCCATATCACTGATCCTTCACAAACACCCTAGCCACTAAATTGTTGTATACAAAGTGGTTGTTGGCAGCTCTTCCTTTGGCTATGTTTTACAAAAAGTGGTATGAGCCGCCCTGTGGTATGGAGGCAGATGCATCCAGTCAGTGTGTAGGATGCCTTAGAAGAGACCAATGGACCAAAGTTCCTCAGGCTGTGGATCTCAGTGAGGCTGATGCTTGAGCAGGGGCCAAGTTTCTCGGCTCTGTCATGGAGGAAATATGCCCGGGGCACAATTCTAGGTGTGTGTGGAACTTCCTGAGTCAAAAAGGCAAGCATTTGTGGAAGTGAGGTGCCTGCCGTGGTACTGGGAAGTTGCAGGAAAATAGGCTTGGATGTAGGTGCTCACATGCTGGTTAAGCCCCACGTTGTAGGCTTCTCCCAGTCCTGTCCCCAGTTACTCATAATTGCAGGGAGTTCAGCACGTTCAACTCTGCACCAACAAACACAAGGCCTTCTCCATCCATGGACTAGCTCGGGCTTTCAAGTAGCAGCAGGGTACCTACTCAGTTTTGCTTAAGCTGCTGTTGAAGAAAAAGAGAGATGAAAACCTAAGAGTCTAATTCCAAATAAAACCTCCCAGATTTGAGGTAATCAGGAAGCCTTGTTCAGGTATTACTCTGGCACTGAAATACATTTTAATGTGGAATGGGAGCTTCTCGATGAGTAAACTTTGATAATTGGTGCTGCAGAGGTTGTAGAGATGATGATAAGATCTGAGGTTATAGGAATGTGGTAGCTGTTTGGTGATCATACAAGTAAAGTGTTATTTCCACAGACAGATTAGTAAAAACACCCCACTAGGAAAGGAATTAAAATGCTCAGAATTCTTTAATCAGTATCCTCGCAGAGTGGTAATTTAATAAACATATTTCTGATATACTGATGAGGTTTTTTTTTTATTAAAATCATTTAATCTATAGGCATATTGATTAATGTATTAACAGAGAGGCAATTATCTAATAGAGTGTCTATGTAATGTGTGGTTAACAATTAATGTGCTGTTAATAATAGTTAATGTATACTGTTTAGTTAAATGCACACTCATTAATCAAAACAGAGACAGCTACAACTGTGCTAAGTATTACTGTATCAGTGTATTGCCAGCTTGGACAGTGGTGTTAATTACAGGCCAGATGTTGATAATCTTGCTCAGATCAAGGAGTTACTTGTCTCATCAATAGCCTTGAGGGATATTTCTACATCCACTCTGAGATGCTCCCTGAGGCTGCTCCCAAGACCACATGCGCTGGGTCCGCCTCTCCACGAGGAAATTAAATGGTGCCGGGGCTCTGGGACTGAAGTCATCAGAGCGGTTGCTGACATGCTTTTGGCCCAGGCCACCAAGCACTCCCCGAAACAATTCCCTGGCATGACCAGGGACTCAGCAGAGGCCAGAGACTGTTCCCAGGTGGCCGTGTGATTCTGGCCACCCTGTCTCAGGGAGTAAGAGAGTTTTAATACTAATGGCATGGGACGCTGTGAGTTGGCCGGTTTTGATGCTGGAGAATGGTCCCATGCAAGTGTCATTCATTAGTGTTAAGTGCAGCTGGGCTGCATTTACAAATGGTAAAAGCTGCAAGAGCAGCCCCAGCTGTGGCTGAAAGCCACTTTGCAGAGTCCAAGGGACTCCCTCTCAGTTCACAGTCCTGCTGTGTGCCATGTAGCCCACCGGCAAGCAGGAGCCGGGGTGGGCCAGGGGCAATCCTCTTTCCCAGCCGTTTGGGTAACCCCATGGGTGCCAGTAGGTGCCTCTGGAGTGCTGCAGGCACTCTTAGATGTACCCAAGCGTTTTTCCCTTTCCTTTGTGGCAAACAATGCGTTGTAGAAGTTCAACCACTTGAAACAAAGCCCATGGAGGCCCTTCAAAATAGGATGCAGGTGCATCCCTTGCACCTTCTCGTAGCATTCATGGATATAAATTGCTAGTCCAGGCCGGTGTGTTCAGTGTTTTCACTCATCTGTGAATAGACAATTGGGACCACAGCGCTCTGCAGAACTGAGCCTGAGGAAACCAAACCAAATATTGTCTCTTACTTCAAGTGGTATATAGACATGTATACATATATACACGCATATATTGCTGACATGTAGCAACTGTTGATGAAGCAAGTTCTGATGCTGCTGTTAAATTGCACCGGGTAGTTAATCAGTGGCTCTACTTTATTGTTTTTGACATAGCTTTCTACAGGTTGAAGAAGTTTACCTTTATAAGAAGCAGAAAGTTGACAGATATAGTAGATAATTCTGTTATGCCTGCTTGGAAATGATTAATGCTAAACTTTTGAACAGGTCTGCCTTGAAAAGGAAATGTCACCTGTTCAAACGCAGCTTTGTATGTTCTCCTGCGGTAATGTATTCAGGGCTTATCAACATGCTGATCTGCTGGTAGTTTCAGGGAGTAAATGTGAGTTTCAGCAATTGAAGCCCGATCCTGCAGGTGCATGTTCAGGCAAAACTGCCATTAGTTTTAATGAGAGTTTGTCTTATTCAAAAGTGTAGGATGAAGCCAGCAAGTGGGTAAATGGAATATGTGAACGCAAGGGTGGGTTTTCATTACTCAGAATACATTGATGTGCTTTTGAGACCTCCATCCAAAAATGTTTGGAGTTTGCTTCAATTTTTCATACAAAACCAGTCATTGGAACATTTTTACGATTTATTAAATTCTCATTTTATTTCCCTCCCTTCCGGCTGCTTAATAAAGAGTTTCCAGCTGTTTGTACTTCCATATGACAAATAAAATGGACCCTTATTCTGTAAAGCAGAACATGTGTAACTTCAAGTGTGTGAACAGTATCATCTGAGTGGGATGGGTTATCAGTGGGCTTGAAATTATGCGTCTGCAAAGAGACAGCTTTTCATAAGTACTTAGGTGTCTAAAAATATAGATGTGGTGCAGTGGGATTTTAAAAGATGTTTAAACATGTTCTGTAATGGTTTCTTTAGTACTCCAGGTAGTAATTAGAGAATAGCCATTGCAGAGCCCACTTGTACAATAATGTATTTCAACAAACTGCAGTTTCTGTAGCTTGGGGAATCGGGAAAACAGGTTAAATTTAACAGGAATGTCAGGAATAGAGAGAGACTAAATGATTGCTGTACTTGACTGTCATTTCCTCTCTAGAATTACATTAACCATCTACAGGTTTATTACCGCATTGCCTCTCAGATGTACTAGGACCCTACTCTTTCTGGTACTAAGCAAAATAAGAGGTCTTATGATCTATCAAGTTGTTTGAAGAACTCCAACTGTTTCTTCTGTTCACGGTTTGCCTATGAGCTGTTCACGTTTTCCATGACTTTTTCCATTGTTCAGATTTGTATGAAATTTATTTTCTGGGAAAAACCTATTAATTAACTAACCCAGGAACCAAAGACTGAGGCCAAAGGGCTAGATTTTCAAGCACTCACTAGGGAGAGTTCTGTTTATACATATTTCATGGGAGGGGTTATAATTTCAAAAATAATTGTGGTGGTTTGGAATTTGTAAATGCTTTGGGTGGATATTGTTACATACTAAGTTTTTGAAGTAACTAACATTCAAATGACATTCTTAGTTGTTTAACTATTCAGTATTTGAACTTCTCCTTAGAAAGTAGTTTGACAAATACCAACACCATGGAAACTGTAATATTTATGTACTAATCGAATACAAGTAGAACGTTTCCCCTACCACTTATCTTTGTACAGGGTAGACAGTTCCTCATTCCAGATCTTTCCCTCTATCTATGTGTGTATGTACGTGTGCATCTATCTATCTTGCCGTATTCAATTCTTAACGCATATTACCGGCATTCTCTCTACAAAATTTTTGTTCTACACACTTCTCTCATTGATCAGTTTGGATATCAATAATGCACTGATAGCCAGTTTGATCCTTTGAGTTGGACACAACTGAAACTGCAGTTCAGTGTGACTCTTTTTTTCCTCGGAAATAGGTAAATTTTCCAGTTTTCTAAATTCCCATGTATTTCTACTGTATCCAGTTTTTAGCTAGATTCACATGCTTTGAGTGATACCAGTTCAGTTCTTGTGTAGACATTTGAAGGCATTTAGGTGTTGCTGCTGGGGTGTTTGCTCTTTTTACTGAACGTTACAAAGTGTACTGAGTTAGAAGAACAAATAAGGGTTGACAGCTTGTGTTGGCTGTTATTGAAAATTATTAGAAAACGAGCCTAGTAAACCTCTTCCTTTTTATTGTGTTTCTGTGCTTCAATCAAGGGCATCACTGTAGCCAGTGTTGATATCACCATGCTAGCAGTAAATTAGCTAACAGTCTAACTGCAGCAGTACAGGGGTCTCCTTGGGCGAGACCACACAAATATTTACCTGCCTGAGGTATACATGTTGCTTGTGCTAAACTTCATACTGATGTTGCTCTCGCTTGGTCTGGGTAGTTTACAGATAGCTCTGTCCTGCCTCCGAAAGCTGCCGTCGTACTGTCGACTGTCCCTTAAGAGTGAGTTATGGGTGAGCTGGAGGCTAATCGGTGAGGGAGGAGAGCTAGTTTGGTAAGCAACTGCTAGCCCAGAACTGAGGGGCTGGCTCTGCCTGGCTTGGATGATTAAAGCACTATTTTTAGAATTAGGAATACTGTCTTCTAGAAACGTTGATATTAATAGTGTCGATTGCAATAAATATACCAAAAGATGATCATATTTCTGCTGCGAATGCGCTGGTTCAAAGGATCGGTGACACAAGACGACTTGCTGGTTTTCAAATGAGCCTGGCTGTACTGTGTTTAATATGAATAATAACAAAACCTGAGAAAATTTTAGGCCTGAATCTCATAGATTCCCTGTCTCCCCTAGACCATCCCCTGGACAGGAAAACAGGAATTGGTTTAATGGATCAGATGAAGTGAAGGAGAAGAAAAACCCTTCTTCTCTAGCACGCAGAGTGACGGTAAAGCTGCCTTCAGACCTTACAGGACCAGTGGATGAAATGGCCACTGGTCTTTAGTACCTCCTGTGTCACTGTGCAGAGGGAATTCAGCAAGAAATGGGGTGCTTATGGAAAAGCTCTTGTTGGGCTGTTTCCTTCTATTGCCATGTGCCCTAGTACCATAGTGTAGAAAGACACAGCTCCTCACAGCCACAAGAATGATGCACTCTCCACCTGGCTTTTCTTATCATCCTTATCCCTCATGTGATATAACAGCACTATTCCCGCTGTTGCAGACTTTCTGTTGCTCTCCTGGAAAAGTCCAAAGGACTCCTAGGGTGTGCAAGTAACGGGTTGGTTCACCTCCCATCCTCGTGTAACGCTGAGAGGAGCTACATACCCTATCTGAAGAACAGAAATTGTTACGCAAACACAAATCACTTATTGATCATGCATCATACACAAGCATAAGTTTTTACCTAATTTAAATTATTTAGCAGCTTAAAATATGCTGCCTTTCACTGCGCACAGAAATGGTATTTTGCAAAGTCTCTGAGAAAGTCCCTTTAATGCGTTAACTGCCAGGTCCCGAAGTGTCATTCCAGACACTGATTAAAGTACAAACTAGAAAATAGTGGTTGTTTGATGACAATCTCTATAATGATGCCCAGACTTTTTTGTTTCCTCTCTTGTTCTGTGTACCAATACAGACCTAGTGTAAACAGAAACATGAGCTTTCATTACCTTGTATTCAGGCAGCTGCAATAAAAACTGCTAATGGAAGGGGAGGAAAGAAGAGGGAAAAGATCAAATGCCTTTAAAGATATTTACACAATATAAGAGTTTTGTGACCATGAGATACTATTTTGAGGTTATGTACAGGGAATGAAGAAAGAAACTGAACTTTCAGGAAACTTTGTGACAAAAATAGGTGGGAAAATAATTATGTTGCATGACTGAGCCTTCCTTTTGTTCAGACACATTATATGACAAATGCCAAAGCAAACAGTTTGTAAGTGAAGCATAAGTTTTATTCATTTGCTGTCTGATGAGAAGTATTTATACATACCTGTAGTACGAGTGTCTTTATTTTATTTTTTTCTTTTTTTAAACATAAGAGGTCTATTAAATCACTGATCGGAAAGGTCAGGCATTTGTTTTAGAAGTTGCTTTACCTTAGAACTTTAGAACATTGAGGATTGTTGCATGATTCAGCGAGAAAGTATTGCCTTAGTGTGCCCTTCTCCTTTGAGTGGATAACCAGCATGCTGAAGGGTGGAGGAGCAGCAGATAAATATTTTGGTGAGACTTTTCTGACACCATCTCTCATGATGTCATGAACAGGGTAAGGAAACTCGGTCTATAGGAAATAACTGGGAAGTAGGACAGACTGAAACATCTTTTTTAAAGAGTAAGTATGAGATTCACTGCAAAACTGTGAGGTGCTTCCAAGTGGATTCCTTGTAGGCTTTCATCCTGGTCACAGCCCTGATCTGGATTTTCATTAAGGGTCTAGACAACTGGCTGAAGAGCGCACACACACAGTTAATTTGCAGGGATGATGCTGCAAGCACTTTGGAGGACGGCTTCAGAAATAAAATGGGCAAAGTGGAGGGGTGGCCTGAAACCCACAGAATGAAACTAAGCAAGGGGAAGTGCAGAGAACTGCAGTTCAGAGGGAAAAATACAACACACAAATAAAATAGAGAATAATGAGAGACACAGCAGCACAACAGGAAAGGATTTGGAGACTCCTGTGAAGCACAAACCAAGTCAGCAATCTGAGGCCATTGTGAACAAGACAAATTCAGCACGATGTGATCAAGAACATCACCTTTAAGGTGACTGTTTAGCTCCGTTTGGCATTGGTGAAACCTTGTCTGGAAGACTCTGCCCACTTCAGATGCTGCACTTGAACAAGGATGTAGGCAAATGCCAGGTGAAGGTAACAAGCAGAGTAAGAGGTTTAGAAAACATGACATACAAAAGAAGCACCATAGAAAAAGAATTGTCTGGTCTAAAAGGGGAAGGCTGAGGAGCAAATGTAAAAGTCTACTACAGTAAGAATATTACCATAAAAAGATACGTTCCCTTGAGGGAATAGAAAATCTCCTTTTTTGGAGGTTTTTAAGGATGGGCTACAAAAATGCCTGTAGGAATGATGTGGGAATACTTACTCCTCATCAGCCTCTTAAGGTCATTTCCAGCCTTGTATTGCTTTGATTCATTGACCCACACTTTAAAACTACATCTGAAATCAAACATCTATTTTTAAATAGAGTATTTAATATTTATTTAATTATCTAAAAATAAATTATCTATTTAAAATTTATTATTTTAAACGGACTTTTTTTGATGGTATATTTTTAACGTGGCACCCTACCATTTTTTTTCCACGGACAGATAATTTTGTAATTCTGATGTCAGTGTTTTCTTAGTAGTTGATGACTTTAGTGAATATTCACATTGAAGCTTTAGGAGGCCTTTTCTAAATCAGAATTATGTTTCAAAGGGTTTTGCATTATGTCACATGTGATTGTTAGATGGTAAATACCTCTTTAATATGTTTCCTCACATATTTAATCACAGTGGGTAGCGTTTTAATCTGTCTCAAATTGTAACATTTGTATTTAATGTACATACTGATATTTAATTGTAAAATACATGATTCTGAAAACTTTTTATTTATTCAGTTCCTTCAGTTTCCAAGCCATATCTCAAAGCATTTTTTTCACTGGCACTAGGGGGATTCATTTGCATCACATTTACTTCATTTGCATCACTTTGCAATGTTTTTTGTTTCAGAGCATTTTCCTTTTAAACGTATACTTACCTTCAAGTAGTGTCCTCAGGAATGCTGCCTTTAGTATAGTCAATGAGACAAGATTGTGAGAATAATTGACTTCCTTGTTATCTTGATCACATTTTGTTGTCATTTAAAAAATCATCTTGGATTGATTGAAAATCAAATGTGCTGTGCAGATTTCAAATTGAATTTAGCATTCTGCTTAAAAGGAAACCAAAATGCTTCATTTATTGTTGTGGCAAAGGAAATGGAGAGACAGTTTTTCTTTAGAAAAAAGTTGTGAATGTGACACTAATTTAAAAAAATGTTTTGATTTAAATCCACATTTCTTTCAGCAAAAGTAGTTGTGTCCCGTCATTAGAGCTCACTGCAAAATCCATTTGTTAGCAGAAGAGACACACATAAATAAATCAATGACAGAGTACAAGGTTATGCTCATCGTAATAATAATGCAGGCTCTGTTGTGTGGGGAGTTAGGTGATAAACTATCTGCTTTATGGCGCATGAATGATCAGACGTTGCTGCACCTGATGTAACTCTGCTGTATCATTTGCTACAGATTCCTGGACGGAGGAGGTTCTACAGCCATGGGATGGGATTTATGTTTTAAACTTAGGGTTTATCTGGGATTTTGGTTCATTCTCGCATCAACACCGACAATAGGCTTCTCCTGTGCTAACTAGAAACACAATTAGCATTCACCTTCCATGCAGTAGCGAGACGCCTGTGTTCCCCTTCCTCCTGCCAGAGTGGCTGTGGGTCCTCTGGAACGGAGCTCCAGACCCAGCCCAGCCCATGGGCCACGGATTCCCACTGCATCCAAGAAGGGAAGGCTTCTCCCAGAGGGATGGTGGCAGCGGAGAAAATGTTGCAGCCCTGGGGGATGAGCGAGGCAGGCCACCTGGCAGCGTGGCTCAGCAGATCTCCGAGGCATGAAGTCACCTCAGTGAAGCCACCCCACACATGTCAAACCGACTGACAGATTATGTATGTGCGCTGCCTCACCTTTTGGTTTCGTGCTGTCAGCAGACCTGCATGGGATGTTTCCTCTGCCCAGCAAGATTTTAGCAGGGATTCCACTTAAATTCCCTCTCCACCAACCCCAGCGTGACTCTTTCTTGGGAAGAGTTCAAGCAGAGTTTCATGCACCTGCAGGGATCTCAGGAGAGTTGCTCGTTATTCCAGCCTGCTCACCCGGGAAGGTGTGAGTGCACCAAGGATGCACCTCATGTGGTTATTTTCCCTTTGAGGCGAGGGAGGTGAAATTGTTTGCCTGGTATACACCATTCATTTTCCTTATAGTAATGGGTGAACACCTTTTTCTTGCTCTTGGCTTTCCTTGATGGAACCTGCAAAGCTGCACAGCTTTCCTATGTATTTACCCAGCCTGTAGGGCACCGTATTCTGGTCTCATTCTTCAGGTTTCTTTGAAGCCAATGAAGCAGGACTGGCTCTTGAAAGTGCAGAGGTTGGGATGCAACTCATATTCATACCGTGTTGTGCTTTAACTGTACAACTTATACCAAAGGAAGCATCAGGACTAAATAAGGCATTAACTCACTTCTTAAGTTAGAAAGTGAACTTTTTTTTTTATTGGATGGATTTTTATCCAGTTGTTCATCCCAAAATTTTAGCAATAGATATCTGCTAATGATTTAAAGTCCAACTTTGCTATACCACAGGCCTGAGTAAAGGGAAAGAAATAATTTGTACTTCATAATTTCTGCTTGAAAATTAACAGAGATTCTTCCACTACTTTCAAATCAAAGTAATACTTTCCCTGAAACAAAGCAGAAGCTTATGGCCACATCTGAACAAAATACAGAGGCATGTGTACTCTGTGCTTGAAGCTGTCTACACCAGAATACTTAGCTAGTGTAAGAATAGTCTTCTTCCAGGGCTATGGCCAGAATGGACAGAACTCTTGCTGGTACATCCATGTTTGTCAAAACCTGGAAATCCCACTTACAGTGACAGAGCTGTCCCAGCAGAAATGCAGAGGACAGACAGCATAGACCTGGTTGTCAATGTTAAGTCAGTCTAATGTTGCGCTGAGGACAAATTGAGGAAAAGTCCTACTCTGAAAGAAATAGAATGAGCTTGACAGGGGAGACGGGTTGTTAGAGCAAAAGCTTAAAGCAAGGACCAAAACCTCTCATATATGGAGTTAGAGTGAAGTATAAACAATTTCTGTGACGAAACACTGACAAACTATGAGCAGTCAAACATCCTGCATCATTGAAAGGCTTCTTGCTTCTTAGATATGTATATAATATACTCTTCCCATTATGGCAACAATATGCTGTATGTCATCCTTCATTCCCATTTATGTATTCCATCCTGCTTTTTCTGATCCTTCTGGCAGAGCCATGTGTTTTCCATACTTCCCCTTTTTCATCCACACTGAACAATGTCGTTGTTGTTGTTACTATTATTATTATTATTATCTCTGTGGCATTGATTGCTTGAGCTGTTACAACCTCTGCTTATGTTGCTGGAGTCCTTCTGTCAATTTCTTGACAAGCACTTTAGTTATGTCATCAAGAAAATGCCCAGATGAACTCTTGAAATTGGTTAAAATTTAGCAATCTTTGAACTGACAAGATGCATCCCAGAGTCCTGAGGGAATTGGCTGAGGTAGCTGCCAAGCCACTCTCCATAAAATTTGGAAAGTCACAGCAGTCAGGTAAATTTCCCAGTGACTAGAAAACAGGAAACATTGCATCCATTTTTAAAAAGGGTAGAAAGGAGGACTGGGAACTACTGACCTGTCAGCCTCACCTCTGTGCCTGGTGGCACATCAGGATCATGGAACAGATCCTAAGGCACACTGAAGACAGGGAGGTGATTTGAGACAGCCAGAATGGCTTCACCAGGGGCAAGTCCTACCTGACCAGCCTAGTGGCTTTCTATGATGGAGTGACTACATCAGTGGGCAAGTGAAGAGTTACGAGTGTCATCTATCTGGACTTCTGAAAGGCTTTTGACATCCTTCTCTCTAAGATGGAAAGAGATGAATTTCATGGGTGGATGGTTTGGTGCATGAGGAATTGGTTGGATGGTCACATCCAGAGGGTAGTGGTCAACGGCTCAATGTCCAGATGGAGGCAGTGAGAAGTGGTGTCCCTTGGGGGTCCATACTGGGACCAGTACTGTTTAATACCTTCATCAATGACATGGACAGTGGGATCGAGTTCACCCTCAGCAAGTTTGCAGATGACACCAAGCTGAGTGATGCTGTTGACATGCCTGAGGGATGGGATGCCATCCAGAGGGACCTGGACAAGATTGACAAGTAGGCCTATATATGAACCTCGTGACATTCAACAAGGCCAAGTGGAGGGTCCTGCACCCAGGCTGTGGCAGTCCCCAGTATCAGTACAGGCTGGATGATGAAGGAATTGAGAGTAACCCTGCTGAGAAGGACTTAAGGGTACCAGTAGATGGAAAGCTGGACACGAGCTGACAATGTGCACTCACAGTCCAGAAGGCCAACTGCATCCTGGACTGTATCAAAAGAAGTGTGGCTGGCAGGTTGAGGGACATGATTCTGCCCCTTTGCTCTGCTCACTCTCCAGGTGAGACCCCACCTGGACTACTGCATCCAGCTCTGGAGCCCTCAGCACAGGAAAGACATGGACCTGTTGGAGTGGGTCCAGAGGAGGTCCACAAAAATGATCAGAGGGCTGGAGCATCTCTCCTATGAGAACAGGCTGAGACAGTTGGGATTGTTCAGCCTGGAGAAGAGAAGGCTCTGGGGAGACCTTCTTGCAGCCACTCAGTACCTAAAGGGGGCTTATAAGAAAGATGGGGACAAACATTTCAACAGGGCCTGTTACAGTACGAGAAAGAGTAATGACTTTAAAATAAAAGAGGGTAGATTTCGACTAGATATAAGGAAGAAATTTTTTACAATGAAGGTGGTGAAACACTGGAACGGTTTTCCCAGAGAGGTGGTAGATGCCCCATCCCTGGAAACATTCCAGGTCAGGTTGGACAGGACTTTGAGCAACCTGATCTAGTTGAAGAGGGGGTTTGGACTCATTGCAGGAGGGTTGGACTAGATGACTTTCTAAGGTCCCTTCCAACCCAAACTATTCTATGGTTCTATGATTCTATGAAGTATGATACCTTATGCTTTTGAGACAGTACTGGAAAGTGAGGGTAAATTTAGGGAAGAGAATCTGCCTTCTTCTTTCTTCATTTGGATGACAGCTGCATCTGACCTTGTTTATCAGAACACTTTTAATATACAGCAAAGAATTCTGATGGGTGAGTCTGAGATGGTTCTTCATACTCCACTGGTGTTTCACTGAGGGCTGGGTGAACACATGATACTGATTCCTTTTTGTTGCCAGTTGCTAAGCTCTAGTAAATCTCTGCAGGCTTTTGTCACTGGAATTCAGAAAGCCAATGGATTTGGTTCATGCCAGGTTTCACTCAGAGGGGCAGATTGGTGCTCAACCAGTGTATCTGTCAGCAGTTTAATCCTGGATTTTGGTGCAAATTTGCCCTGTGTCTGTTCTTTGATTCTTGCAGCATGCATGTGAGTGTACTCCAGGAACCAAGGCTGAAGCCAGAACATTCCACCAACAGTGGCACAAGGTACCTCCAGAAAGGGGAAAACACATCTTTCCTATGTCCTTTAGCAGTTCACACTTTATGGAAGTGCACAATTCTGTTAGGAATGGCAAACCTGTACAGAAATATACTTTGCATTGTAATATGCACCTTGAACAGGCAGCTGGTATCAACTTCATTGCCAGAATCAACGAGTTGTGAAATAGATTCGATATGCTCTCCGTGTTGTGCCATAGTCCAAACACCCACAGGTGACTTCAATGGTGGGGTAATTCAGTGTTGCCAGAAAAATGAAAAGGAACACAAAGTGCATGCTTGACTGTAGTCAAAACATCATCTCTTTGTTAACAACCACTTTGATTATGAAGCAATGATTACTTTCATTAATGTTGTAACATTACGGACAATGAAGTCTAACCCTTACATTTTGACTAATTTCATGTACCTACACGGCTCTGCTGGTTGTTATCTGATAAAGCACCCTCCATTTTTGCAGGACAAGGTGTGTTTTACATCCTCTTGCAAGACACTTTCTGCCACAGAGCTCTGCTTCTTCCTTTTTTTTTTTTTTTAAAAAAAAAGCTCTCTCATAATTGGAACCTGCTCTTTTTCCTGGCCCCTGTCTATTGTGATATAAACTGTCTCCCTAACAACTCTATGGCTGGACCTTGGACTGAGGAAGGCTACCTCTATCTCCTGATCATAACCTAACTAGGTTTGAGACATGTACAGAAACCAAGAGCTTGTGTTGAATGTCTTATTCAGGTAATCCATGTATTACTTATCAAAAAAATATATCACAGTAAATAAAGATGCGAAAACGCTTGCATGTCTCCATCTAAGCCTTAGTCCTTCCTTGTGTGTTTTCAGTGTGTTCCCGTCAGCCCTGTCCCACATCTTTCCTACTAGAAGAAACAGATGCTCAGCAACTTGTGCTTGTCTCCTACCCTTTCTTCTCCTGGCAAAGGGTTTAACAGGTTTAAGTTTCTTTGATCCTGACTTTAGAAAGATCCATCTATAACCTATCTGGAGCCAGGTGGTAGACATTTCACTGTTAGTGGTCCCTGTTCTTAAAGACTTCTACATGTCCTCTCTGGAAGATGTCAGCATTTGTCGTGATTCTATTTAGTATTTGTTCTTCTTAACAGTCTCCTTTATTTCTGTATAATTGAACAAAAAAATATCAAACAGATAAAATGAGGTACTTATGACAGTAATGAAAATAATAGAGATATCTCGTCCTTTACAACAACCAAATGAATATGAAATGCTTCGCACACTGCAACCTTAGAATCTGGATATTACACAAGTAAAAATAAATGCACACACCCATAAAACTAGTAAAACTGGCTGTTGCAGCTACACATAGTTCCTTGTGTTCATTAAAATTCTATCTTTATTGGGCTTATCTTGATTGGCATGCAGATCAAAGTGAAAACGTAATAAATAAAAGAATATACATAATGGAATCCATGGAAAGAAGCTATTCAGAAGATAATTCCAGTAGGTAAATTGCAATGCAGCATTAAAAACAACAGTGCAGAAGCATTTGAAACATAACACGTCATACGCTGTTGAAGGGCCGGATCCTGAGGCCATTACTCACTTGCGTAGACACACTGACTTCAAAAGAATTACTCACCGTGAGTAAAGACAGTTGGAATACGACTAAACAAGAGAGTATTAGCTCCTTTGGTGCAGCTGTGTAGCTGAACAACAGCTCTGTGTGAGAGTGATCCCATTGGAAATACCCAACTCAGTCCATAATGGCAGCTCCAACCCTGCTCTGGGATGTGGTGAGCACCTGTGTAGAGCAGAGGATCCCCAACTAAATGGGAAGTGGGAGCATAAATACGCATAAATATGAAGTGAACATGTTTTCCTTCGGTTGTGCCCACCTGTGCTGCTTATGAAAATAACTTTCTTACTTCCCTAGCTCTGGCTGGCCTTGCACAGCCCATACATGGAAACACAAGCTGGATCAGCCTCTTCTCATCCATTATTAAGCAAATAGTTGTGCTTTGCTGAACTGGGGCCCAGATTTCCATATCTAATTATTATGGCTCTTCAAATGTATGGAGAAATAGCAGTTTGACTTTCAGATATCAAGGATGAATTTTTAGGGCAAACAAGAAAGAACAATTTTTTTTTTCACTTTAAACTGCCAATTAGAGCACTTTGACAAAGTCATAGGATATGAACACAAGGCTTCTTAACGTCATTTTATTGAAATTTTTATTGGCACAATTACACAAGTGAGATAAGGGATGATTTACAAGGTTAGTCACAAAAGGTGAACAAAACAGAAACTAGATGACAGATTCTAGACAACTGAAACTGGAAGACAGGGTCTGTATATCATGGGCTATTGAACAGAATGAGTTCAATCCAGAGTAGGAGAGAAAGAATATGTAGGAAAAAAATGACAAAGGAGAAGCCTAAGACAAAGATTTCATAAATAAATTTAGAAACCTAACTGGCATCAGTGACTGCTGTTCACTTCCACTGTTTGTGCATTGGGAACCAACAAAAAGATCTGAGTAAGCCAGATTTTACTTTTCTGGAAAATAAGATTGAGGGGAAAATTCTCCCACTTTGGTCTTTCATCCCTTTTATGTTCAAGTATTCTTATTACGTACGCAGTATAACCAAGAATTAGCCAGGCTGTCGTGCCATAAGGATGAGTTTCAACAGAGAAAAACATTTGTCTGTGGTTACAGACTGGCTCTCTGGGAAAAAAAACAAAACAAAAACTGGTTGCGGCAGTACGTACTGGAACTTCTAAAAGCAAAGCATGAGGCTAAGTTTACCTGTCTGCCTACCACTGCCTAGAGTGTTTTCCCAGGTCTCAGCTAGTTTATAACATATGGTTACCTGCAGTCATGTGAAAGTGTTTTCAACCAGCCTGGTGAATTATTGGCAGCCACTACTGTTTTACATAAAAAAACATTTCACACTATTTTGAAGTAGTAGGAGGCAGCATCCCCTTCCTCAAAACATTAATACATATTTTGAACCAAATCCACTACCTCTTTCACCCAATTGTGTTTTCATATGACTCAATCGATCCCAGCAGTATTACATCCATGTGTCGTTTTGGAATAAAACACTGTAGTGAATCAGTCCCCTTTGCTCCTTTCTTCTACATTTTTCCGCTGCCACCATGAGACATTCAAGGAAATTTTCCACATCTGAGAGCTTTCTGAATAAACAGTGGAAGATATTGGCATCCATAAACCCGCGACAAACATCTCCAAAATCATAATGTCTATAATACGGGAAAAATGCCACCCAGATTATTTCAATACTTTTTTTTTTCTTGTTTATATTTTGTGAGCAAAGCTAAATCCAATTCCAATAGCTGAGTGGAGCCTTCTCGTTAAATGAAAGCGTCTCCCCCAGCTCATTGAAGCTCCTAACTAACTGACACGGAAGTTAGCTGCATTATGCGGGCTTCAGGCCATCCTCAGCACAATCAGTCTTCGTCAAGCTGAAACTTGCTGTGTTTAGGCAGGTTGGGATTTCTAAACAGGTTGTTCAGCCCTATTTTCTATGCTCAGTTGCCCAAGGATTTGTTTTCTTCCAAGAGCAACAACAAAGTATTTGGCTTACAAAAGTTTTGTAAGAGTCTATCCTTTTGAGAGATTTTTCTAGCCGTAAAACAGGCAGTTCCACTAGGAGAGATGCCAGGTTTTCAAGATGGAAGGGGATCCGCACACTGCGAAGGACTGGCAGGATGTTACTTCTGGCTTTTCTCCTGAAATTATGACCTTTCAGCTATGTTGTGACATGGCAGCAGTTTGATGGGATTTGGAGGTCTAACTAAGGATACTCGTGGAAAGATTCCTCTCGAGTGTCAACACCGTTTTACTTGATCGTATTCATTAATAAGGGGCTTAGAGCCTAGAAAGGGCTTGACTCTCTCTACTTCAGTCTAAATAAAAATTAGTATCCTTTCATGTTTGCATGCTACTTGATGGTGTGGGACTTTGGTACAAAAGCGTAACAAAATACTTTTCCAGCATGTCATATTCAAGCACATATTTATTTACATGAAAAGAAAAAAAAAAGAAAAAAAGAAGACCCAAGACCTTCAGAGGATGTAAACTAACAACTCCATCAGCATCTCTTCCAAAACAGTCTATGCAAGGTATAGTTTCTTCCCATAAAGAAAAAAAAAAATCAACAAACCAAGCATGCTTTCATATAAGTGTCTTAAAGATGAAAAGAAGGGTTCATCTCAATGATCAATACAGATCGATAAAATATAGATCATGCAAGGCTTTCTTGTGCCATATGTCTCGTATGTGCTAGAGACTGTTCTTAATGTAATATGTTGAGCACTGTATGAATAGAAGATACATAAATACGCAATTTATTCAACTTAGCAATTATCTTCACTGATGGAGTCAGACTTGTGCCTGTAGACTCCTACAAAATTCTCAGGTATTCAACAGCTATGCTGCCTGCTAAGGTAGTACTTCAACTTCAACTGTACTGCTGTAGCACAGTACTAGACTTATGCCTTCAGATTTCCACAAGTCTGTGGTACTCTGTACACAACAAACATCATATCTGCTGGAAATGTCATGCCCATCCTAATGCTTTCTTCTAGCTTCAAATTTCAAACAAGAGAGGAATTCGAAGGTGTTAAATGCCACATGGAGTGCCTAGAAAGAGTCAGTCCTTGCTGCAAAATGTCTATGAGGTTGCAAACACAGGAGAAAGAAAGTACCGTTATCCCCGTTTTATAAGTACAGGCACTGAGAGATGAAAGGACCTGGCTCTGTTATTCATGGAAAGATTATCATTGACTTCAGTGGGTGTAGTATCAGCCCTATAGCGGTATGAAACTTGGCTCCTAATTACACTGGGCCCACGTAGGCTTAGTTTCAGCCACAGTTCATTTTTATCGTCAGGTTGTTAACCCGTAAACCAAAGGTATTTCAACTGCTGACAGAGTCTGACTTGTGGTTCTAGGCTCCCAGGATGCTTGACTAAGAGAAACCCATGTCCAGTCACGTTTCGTTTGTGCTCGAAGTGTTTGGCTTCCATCAATGGCTTGGGATGGCCTGTTCTCTGCAGATTAAGAGGAAATAATATATGACGCACGGGCTTGTCTCACTCACTTCAAAGTGTGAGCAACAGTGACTCACCCACCTCCGCAGACATCTTTAAACCCTGTGCTGAGTTTCCTATTTTTCTTCTTGTGTCATAGATAGCATTGCTGGCTTTTGTTTTCTCCAGCCTACATTCACCAGCTTTGCAGAATTTTGAATGCAATCTGGCAATGAGGTTGGGGTTGGTTTTTTTTGGTTTGGTGTTTTTGGGTTGGTTTGTTTTTTTTTTTTTTTTCAATTACGGTGCCTTTGGGTTCCCATATTCTTTCATAGTTTACTTAACCAAACAGCATGTGTTTAAGTTTCTCAGTAACTCCGGGTGTTACCAAATAAGAATAATCTGCATAATATCTACGTGAAAGGGAGGCTTGTTATTCACACTTAGTTATCGTCTTGTCCCAACAGACAGCTGCTGTCACTGTTTGCCCTTTTCAGTGGAAGTGGGCTAAATTCATCCTAGTCACAGACGGGGGTAGGTGGCTGTGGTGCTGTCCCCATCCATCTGGAATATGACACATTAGATTGAGCTATTCTTTTACAGAGCAGGGAAGCTTATTGAACAGAAAAGGTTAATTTACCTAACCGTGGACCGAACTGTTCCGTGCAGGACATCAGCTGGGGCAGGAAAAAAGTCCATAAGTTCTTCAAAATATAATTCATTAGGAATAACATGAGAAAAACAATAATTACCTTCTTATAGAAGTCTTGCCAGATCACACCACAGCTTCACCAAGAAGGATTTATCTGCTCTCATGCATGCAGTCTGAGGCCAGGATTCAATGAACCTGGGTCATCCGTGGCTGTGTAGGCTGTCAATCCTGTAGGCTAGTATGCAAAAAGTGGGTAACACCACCACCACCACTACTTCTACACCACTGTTTTTGAATTAAAGTGACCGTGGCAGCTCTGCCCTGTGCTGAACCCAGTGCTGTTGATATGCATTAGGCATGATCTAAGCATGCCCAGAAGATTGGGATTCTTGGGGGCCTTAGGCAATGGAATACCTATTTTGTAAATCCCAAATGCACTTGGGGAAATGGCAGTCTACACATTTAGTTCAGTCAAGGTGTCAGTGGTGTAATTTTAACCATCAAAGTAAATTTTGTAATGGAAATTTTGAGTACGTTAGTGGGGCAAACGTTATTGGGAAAATCACTGTTCCCTTACTTTGATGAAATTCGCCTTGGTTGCACCATAAGTGTTTAGGTGCTTTATTTGAATCTTGCTGAAGGCACCTGCCTGTCTGAGCTTCAGCTCTTCTGGGTGTCCAGAGCTCTGCTTTGGCACATGCCCAGAACAGTTTAAGCAGCCTGATAGCTATCTCCCACCTAAGAAGTTAGGCATTCCTCTGTTGAAGTCTCCTGGGGGGGCTCAAACCTGCAGACATTCTCAAAAAACACCAAACGCACACCCAGAAGGCTCCTTGGAAAATGCTTTGTGGGTGCTTTTTTAGATCAGACAGTGGAGGAGGATCTGCCACCCACCGTTCATACAATACTCTGTGGTTAAGCCATTCACTTAGGAAGTTAGATTCAACACTTTGCTCTGACTGAAGGGGTTGAAACTAACTTTTCTCCAAGCAAAATGTCCTCCTCAGGTGTAAGGTCCCAGTCCGATTGGTCTGGGTGACGTTTAGAGATGCAGAGACGGGACCTCATGCACCCCCTCTACTCTTCCTCTTGAAGTCGTTTTACTGTGTAGCAGAAAATTCAAAAGCCACTGAACAAGCACCTTCACAGGGCTATATTATTCAATCACCTGCACAAAGTAGGTTTGGGCAGAGCTCTCTCCTTTGAGGGCCATTTATATGCTTTCTGGTCAATATCCTTTCAATTCGACTCAGACAAGCAGAAGATTTTACACTTGAAAGATCGGAAGACATTAGATCCTAGTCTCCCACTTTGTCCTCTACAGCTTTACTTGTAGTAAATAAGCAGCAACTTTTCCATCACCAGCACGTTTTAGAATTATGCTTTTGGAAAGAGGAGAGGTAGGCACCTACTTACAGGTTCTGGACTGTGAATGCAAAGACATGTCTTGACCCTTGTATTTGCTGTACAGTAGCTGAGAGTGCCTGAACGTCGAGTATGGTGAAAATGTAGATTCCAGTCCTGTCCTGGGGAGCCTGACATTCCCTGTGATGCATACAAAAGCCTCATACATGGATTTTGGTTTCCACTCAAATGGCCAGCCACACAGGCTACAATTGTACTTCATTTTTGTTATCCTTGATAAGACTAAATAATGGTAATTTGAGTTCCTTTCCACCTTAACCAAAAGCCTAGCAGTTATTTCATTCAGTGATGTAATTTTGCTTTTTCTTGGTCCACTTGTCTTTCTGGATCCCTGTATTTCTCACAACCTCAATTATATTTGATCTCTTTTGTAGACAACCTGAAATGAGGTTGTAGAGAGGAGGGGGTCGGTCTCTTCTCCCAAGTCTCAGGCATAGGACAAGAGGAAACAGCCTCGAGTTGTGCCAGGGAGGTTCAGATTGGATATTAGGAAACATTTTTACACTGAAAAGGTTATTAAGCATTGGAATGGGCTGCCCAGGGAAGTGGTTGAGGCACCATCCCTGGAGGTATTTAAAAGATGCGTAGACATAGTGCTTAGTGACATGGTTTAGTGACGGTTTTTTATCAAAGTTAGGTTGATGGTTGGACTAAATGATCTTAAAGGTCCCTTCCAACCTAGACAATTCTATGATTCTATGATTCAAATCTTCACAATGGATAGAAGGTTATATTATACTGTATTTACGTCTTCTGCCTTTTCTCTTTTTCATGGATGTACTTTTTTTTCTTGCTCACTAAGTAAACACCGAAGTGGATTCTTAGTGATGAGTGTGAGGTCTTTAGATCTCAAAGCAGGAGGGGTTAGGCAGAGGGTGCCCTGTCCAGTCAAGCTCTGTCTCTGAAGTGGTGGAGACAGGAGAAGATGACAATAGCACAGGAGTGTCACATCTATGCGGGTAAAGGAAAGGTTTGCAGGAGCCGGGAAGCTTGGAATGAGGGAGTTCAGGTGAAAGACAATGGGGGAGAGGTCGAGTGGATGGACAGGAAAAACCGGGGCTTTGAGTTGCTGGGAATTTGGGGGTCAGTCTGGAAGGATGAGAAAGGGTATGTGGGAAATTCAAGTGGGAGGGATTTTTCTGTGGAAGAATAGAGAGAGAATTAGGAGAAGTCAGGACATAGTCAACACTTAAGAGAGCAAAGTGTAAGACCTGAGAATTGTGCCAGGGGAGAAAATTTCCCCTCAGGAAAAGGACATCAGATGCATTGGGAGCTGGTAGAGGCCTCTGAGGAAATACGGCGACTAGGAGCCAAATGATTTGGAGGAAAAGAGCCTCTGAGATCAGACTGAGTGGAACTAGGGGAATGGAGGCAGTTTCTCATCTTCCCCTCCTTACTGCTTCCATCTCCAGGTCCTCAAAATTCCTACATGGGAACAGCAATGCATACAAAGGATAACAACGTCTTCCTCCATCCTGCGTCAGTCCTTGATTTTGAAAGAACAGAGCTGTTCAAAGGTAGTGACCATGTGGGTAACCTTTTATATCTCTGGATAACTCATTCCAGTACAAAAACTAGAGCAGTTGTGGCATCTCCATCCCCTGAGGACTCCAACACTCTACTGGAAAAGGTTGTGGCTGAGCTGATTCAGTATTTGCGATAGTTCCACTTTGAGCTGGGAGTTGATGTAGATGACCTCCAGAGCTCCCTTCCCACAGGGTTTCTCATGGTCCCTGGTTCTAGGAATCTAGACAGCTTTTAGTCCTAGAGGCATCCTTACCCTTGACACCTTACACTATGCCAGCCTTGTTCCATTTCCCTTTCTTTTTGCTCAAGATGACAGATACGTGTATCTGCATTATCCCATAATGTCAATGTTCCCATAGGCTTGCAATAACGCATTCTGAGTTCACATTTGCGTAATAGGAAATGATATAACTCAGAGAATACAAAGAAGACTACCCACGGGATTTATATGCCTCTTGCTGAATTCGTCTTGCAGTTCAGGTGTCCTCCTACTCTCCTTATTTTGTCCCTCAAAATCATCACTTCTGTTTGACCTGCCTGTAGGCCAAAGGGCAAGTTGACTTGGCTTCTTTCCAGATCATGTTAAAGGCCATTTCTGAAGCCATAAATGCATTTTGCTGAAGAATTAACACACACCTTTTCCTATGTGGATTGGTAATACAGGTCTTTTGCAGTGCTCACAGCTGAAGCTGGTGGGATGATTCGGACCAAATGTACTTTCTTTTCTGATGACATAGAAGCTGTTGTAGAATCAGAAAGATTTTTCTTGTGTTTCCTACCAAAAAAAAAAAAACAACCTCTCCAAACCAAGTGACAAAATAGGAACAATTACACTATTTTGTTAGATTCGTTTTGGAAACCAGGAGGTATGAGGTGGTGCCTGAGCCTGCACTTGGTCCCTCCAGCTTCAGCTGCATCACTGAGGCACCAGCCTTACAGCCCGGCCATGGCAGCTCCCTCCACTCTTGTGGAGCCATCTAGTCTCCCCGCCACCCTGAGAAAGTGCCCATCTTCCTCCTGCGACATTAGAGGGAGTCTGAGGTGACTAACCCCCTAATTTACATGCCTCACATAGGTGATTAGCGTTAGGTAGGATGAATTGTGGCTGCAGTGTATCATTGAAACATCTTACCTTATTTTCTAGATCAAAGTATCTCGTGTTTTTGTTCTGATGAAACAGTTTGGTACTTAACAAGAGGAGCAAGTAAACATTCGACATACTAATTAGAGAAGCCAGCTGTTTACTGTATCTTTCCATTATCCTGCAATCCTGTTTCAACTAATACGCAATGGCATGTGTTTTATTATGGACTTCCACAATCAACCCATAAAATTAAGTACATATCTGTGACTGTAGCTATATAAATGATATTACTTGCAAGGAGAAATTTTGATCTGGATTGGCATCAGAATTCCCCTCCAAGTTAACTTTTAAAATACCAATGTAAAAATTTTTATTCTGTGGCAATTTTAAAAATGTTTGGTTTAGTTGTGACTCAGCACCAAAACAAATTTTGAAATTATATTTAACACGAAATGTGTTCACAGTTTTAACCAGCCTTTCTGTCCCAGCAAAAAGAGAGGTGTTCAGCTATCAATTCTCATCTTTAAGACTGAGTGAAGGGTTGGAAAGTAATGAGAAATTCCAGTGGTCTTCATTGGTAGCGGGCCAGTGGACTGCATTACTACTAAACTGCTGGATACTACCCAAATCATTTGGCTTTAAGATGCAAAAGTAAGCTAAGTGTTTAAGAATATGAGGAATACTTTTCAGAAAAGTTCTAGGCCAACATATTCTAAGTGGATAATAAGTATGGCTGTTTGCCAAAGCATTTTCTAACAATAGTAAGAAAGTCACCAGAAACTTATTCAACCTTAAACAAAGAGAAAAATCAAAAAGAAAAATCTTACAGTGGTTTGAATAGAATACGAAATGAAGAATACACACACAAAAAATCCATTTATGATATTGTTTGACTATGCAGTGTACAACTGAAAATGTTATGATTATTTGCAGAGTATCTACTGTTAAACTAAACAAAAGCATGCTGTGACTTGATTGACCTGTGCATCAGTGCATGCCTATCTATTTGAGTTATTTCACAGTTTGGGAACATTCTCACATAATCCTATATGTACGCTTACTGCATTTGTTTTTTGAGTTAACTTGCCCTTCTATTGAACAGTACACGTAATCTTCAATGTTCAGCTAGGAAAACAATTTATAGACTGTGATTCCAGTAAAGAAACGGCTTTGCTGCTGCTCATTGGCCAGGCACTGGTACTGATATCCCTGAACTTCTTGTAAAAGTCCACTTCCTCTGAGCTGCAAGATATCTTTCATGTCATGTTAAGAGGCGATGTTGTGGTTCTATTACAGATAACAGATTGGAGTCAGCAGTGGACTGTGCTCAGGACTATGTCATCAAGGTGGTTTGTAAGTTGAGAAACAGTGCAGCCGCATGCAGAGGAGGTGGCTTGGCATTTGGCAGGAATCTCCATCCTGCAACTGTGAAATCCACAATCACAGTCCATCACGCAGAATAATGGCTTCCTCCTTCCTCTTCGCTCCACTGTTTAAGCATGATTGTCCATCTTGAATGCATCCAGTCATTCACATATGTTTTATTTCATTGTACCCCATCAGAGACACATTATGGTATCATTAGAAAGCAAATATTTGTTAGCTTTCATTAACAGAAATACTCCCTGTATTAGCATATAATACTTGAAAGTAACCATCTATTTTACATGTTATGGTATATTTTGCAGTGTGCCAACAGATGACGGTTGCTGGTTTTTCAACAGTGGTCACTGCTGGGGTGAATGAGTACAAAGCTATGGGATAATCCTTACTCCTGCTCACTTGTCTGTAGTAGAAAAGGGGTGGAAATAGGGAAAAAAACACCAGAATTCCATTTCAGGTTTTATCAGTAAGTATTCAAGGTATTCCCAGGAAAGTCTACAGCCCTGGCAAAATAGCAATTTTTAACACCTATAGAAAAAAAAATCACCTGAATGTCTAAAAGTGCTTTCAACATTGTACGATTTTGGTAGCAAATATATTGATATAATCTAATTATTTTTATTTTTTTCTTACCTCTAATAATGATAAGTAACATTTATTATTGCCTTGCAGGAACTGCCTTAAAAAGAAACCCTTGATGTACTCCAGATTCTTGGCCAAATGAAAGCTTAAAAGATGAATGTATTTATCAGCAGTCTCCAGGGAGTTAATTTTATGCTGAATTAGAATGCAATGACTGGAAGTAAATCATTTTCCAGTGCTAAGATACTTTCTTTTCCTTTTCAGTGCTAAGAAACTTTTTTTTTTCCTTGATGCTTTTGGGATTGAAAGCAGGATTTCTCCAAACTCTTTGCAAATTAGGGTCTGAAGGAGAATTAGGAAACAAGTGTGTTTACTGAGTAAGATTAAGTCAGTGTATGAGCAGGGGAACAGGAAGGATCATAAACCAGAGAGACCAGTTCAAACCAATTTTCTCAGAACTCCTCCCTTTAGTAACATTACTGTAAGTTACAAATATTACATCATCAGAACAAATGATTGTTTGCTAATCCATGATTCAGAAGGCCAACCATTGTTAAATAGCATCCTTTGGAATCTGGTTAACCCTTTGTGCTCCATTTACTACATCGCCAAATGTAAAGACTCAAAAAAGTTACAAATGAGGTAACTGAGAGGACAGTGACTATGAAATTGGTAAAATACATATACACTCCTGTATACAAAGAACTGGGAAAACGTGGCAGGAAATCGAACCTGGTATGAGAAGCCGTTAGTACAATCACAGAACAAGTGCAAAAATCTTGCCATAATCCTGTTTATTTAATTCATTACATCGCTGACAATTCATTTTCTGAAGACTGTGCTGAACTTCTAATGAAGAATGTTAATTACGATAACTTCTTTGATGTACATCAGTGATTTAGGAAATGGACGCAGGAAACCACAGTCATACCATATAAGGACACAGATACCGCATCAGCCCAGACTTTGAATTTTTTTCTAGCCCAATGAATACTCCTATTAGAGGATAAAAATATATCTGGATATTAATGGATGTATACAGTGTACAAGGTGTCCCAAGAACCGCAAGCAGAACATACTACCAAAATCAGAAGATAGTAGAAGGAGCTGAAGGACAGATCTTTATTACTGTTTTAGTTTGGGTTGGGAGTGCTACTTTGAGGGGAATAATAGAATGGTTTGGGTTGGAAGAGACCTTAAAAGGCAATCTAGTCAAATCCCCCCTGCAATAGCCAGGGCATCTTCAACTAGACCAAAGTCCTGTCCAACCTGATGTTGATTCTTTCCAAGGATGAAACATCTACCACCTCTCCGGGAAACTTGTTCTAGTGTTTCACCACCCTCATCCTAAAATATTTCTTCCTTCTCTCTGGTCTAAAAACCCCCTCTTTTACTTTAAAGCCATTATCCCTTGTCCTACTGCAACAACCCCTGCTGAAATGTTTGTTCCCATCTTTCTTATAAGCCCCCTTTAAGTATTGAACAGCTGCAAGAAGTTGCCTGGAGCCTTCTCTTCTCCAGGCTAAACAGCCAGAACTCTCTCAGCCTGTCCTCATAAGAGAAATGTTTCTTCCCTCTGATCGTCTTTGTGGCCCTCCGCTGGACTCGTTCCAACAGGTCCATGTCTTTCCTGTGCTGAGGGCTCCAGAACAGGATACAGCACTCCAGGGGTAGTGTCACCAGCGTGGAGTAGAGGGTTAGAATCACCTCCCTCAACCTGCTGGCCAGTGAAGCTTCGGTTTGCATCATGGAGCCTCTTAAAGCATGCAAGCTGGATTCCTTTTGGATGACACTAGCTAGAAAATATGCTCCATACGACTACTTAACACTCTTGAATTGCTAATGGAAATTCAGTCTACAGGGCCAAACTAGAACTAGTCTGACGTCAAACCCCTGAAATGCATGCAGTACACACATCATTCCTCAACACCTACTCCCATCGCTCTGGATTAGCTAATGCAGATGTAGACTTACATACTTCAGATTTTGAGAGGCTCACTGCAGAGCTCTGAGACAAGTCAATAAATGGTCCAGAACCACCTCATTGCAATTTGCAGCCATTCTATTTGTCTGCGACATGAGTGGGACAGTGCCCTTTAAAATTTTGTCTGCTGTCTTAGAAAGATGTGTTGTTTACAGCGCCCTGAGAGATTTTAGGAATGTCAATTTATTTTGGTCACTTGTGGGTGAGTATTCTCCTGTCCACTGTTGGGTGTAATTAGGCTACAGATGGTGATGATTGTAGCTTTCTCCGTAGTACCTAGTTTTACCCCCTGTTTGTTTTGTTTTAATGTCTTCATTTACTTTGCTCTTGCTGGTATTTAAAATTAAACATGCAAGAAGAGTATTGAAAGTACTGAATATTGAAGTATTGAGTACTGAAAAACCTATGTTTCCTTTTCGAGAAAGTTCCTACAGACGCTTGAACATTAGTTAATATCCTTGGGACCAAGTTAGCACTCTGTGTGCATATGATCCTTTGACTTTGTTTTTTATTGGTTGTTTTATAATACCAGATAGTAATGGTTTTCATTCATGTAAATGACTGTACAAAATGTATAAATTAATTTCACTTTCTGTCTACAAATGATAGGGGATTCTTCAGTCTGTGTAAGGATTTCAAGTATAGTTGCAAAGGAAAAAGCATCTCACAAGGATGCCTGTATTCAAAATAGTCCTAAAGAAATCAGAGTAGGTTAGTCAGGGAAGTCCCCACAAGCCCCCAAACAGATGAATGTCTGTTCCCCTCAAGTCTGAGTGCACAGGATTCAGTTCAGCCTAATTTATGGTCTCTGCAGTGTAGTTATCTGCACCTCAATTAAATCTTAAGCTCCTATTAAAATTAATGGAGAGTTTGAAGGTTGCCTAAGCACAGCCTTCTTGTGCCATTTGAGATGCCATCAAGAATATGAAACCTCTGCATGAAGCCTGCAGATAAGATACAAGACCTAGGGGTGACCCATGCTCTTCTGGAGCAGCCTAACGGTGACAGCACACAGCCTCTAACACATTAGTAAGACCTCTATGTTTAGGAAACGGAATTGGATCTGAGCTTTCCCTTGTCTCTGATGGGAAATTGGACAAGCTCAGATATAAACACCTGTGTTGCATAGCTTAAATTCAGGCAAGCTGAATTCTCCCCCATATCTCGTAATGGATGTAATGGAAGCGGTAAACAACTGCTGGTGGGGTGAAGAATAGACCTATTCACAGGGAAGAAAGGACAGAGGTAGGTTGTGGTACTGTTAATGAATAGGAATGCCATATTTACACGTGCTGGAAATAGAACTGTGCAAATAATGGATTTTGGGGTTTGGTGGTTGAACTGAAAATTATACAATAAATTCCTTTCAGTTAACCTGAAATAGATTTTTTTTGTTAACTAATACAAGGAACATGTGTCTCATCTGGTTTGTTAATGACCAGGAACTAGATTTATACATAGCCTGTAGCCATAGGTTAAGCATGGTAGCTATATTCCTGTAGCTGTGGATTAAAAAGCTTAGAAAGGATGCTGGGCAGGAACCACCAGATCATGAACTGAAAATTACCATGCAGTGATATGACAGGAAATAATAAACAATCTTATTTCACAGCATGACTGGAAAGCTTATCTGCTATATTACATATTTTATAGGTTCTACTCTGCAACTTTTACTTTGGATTGCATTCACTTGAAGTGCCACAATACTTATTCACCTATGTGAGTGAGCAAAAGTGATTCATCATGCAAAAAGATTGTGAAATGGGGCAGTATCTTTTATGTATCTATGTGCTCAGCCATCTCCAAAATAATCATCCAAAACCCATCATTTGAAGCATATATGAGGCAGATTCTTATGCTCTGACATCAGATTTAGACCCGAAAGTTTGTCTGGTTTAATTATATTGTTAATGTGGTAAAAGACGTCAGTCTAAACATGCTATCACAGTCTTGGAAGTATTGAAACTGCTGCAGGTTATGCCTGATCAGGATCTAGAATAAGTGATAATAGCATTAAAACTTACATGCCAGCATAACTGTATGTACACCCGAGCACATAGCTGTGCTCATAAAGCTGCTGGGTTTTACCTACTCCGAATCAAATGCGAATGCTCATGTAAATAAAGTGAACGTACTTTGAGTCCTGATCAAAACAAAAAATCTATATGGGAAAAAAAAACACACGTAGAAATACCTGTGATATTAAGTTCATATCCATGAGCAGTCTAAAGCTACAAATGTTTAGGAATATATAAGTTGAATTTTTCAAAGAAGATACATGTTGATACTTCATATTATCACATGGAAAGTTGTGCAGTTGGCAGGAAAAGTTGCTTTTCCTTAAAAAAAAAAAAGTTATATTAATATTTATTTGATTGCCTGATAAAAGTAATACTACAAAAGAATATTGCAAAACCTCGGAGGCTTGGCATGCTTTTCGATGTGGGTGGAAAAATGTTGTGCTGAAGCCAAGCTGGAATGAATCATGAAACTGTAGCATGAAAAATATACTAGAAGATCTATATTTTTTTAAAAAGATGACAGCTAGAATAATAAAGCTGTGTGCCTTCAAGTATATGCAGCATAAACATATTGCTGGAATAATATTAGATAATATACTGTGCAGGACAGGTTTTGATTGCAAGGACAGCAGTAGGGTTTTGGCCTTCATTCACAATTTTAGCCTCTCAACTGAGGTGTTCAAGTTAGGAGTCCCATGACCCAAGACGTTCTCCAGGGCAACTCAATGGGGACAGGATTTGCACTGCAAATTCTAAGGGGCATATTATGGGTCATATTAAAAGATATAACTTTATTTCTCTCTTATTCACTAATACTTTTTCTCTTTTATTCACTAATAAGTGCCAAAATAATGCCTCACAGGTTAATCCAGCAGAGTTTGGCAGGTTGTCAGGTTTCTTTAGCCTTTGTGCTTCTCGTGTCTCAACACTTACAGGACAACTTCTGGGAAAGGCACACAAAATTTGATTGCTATGCTGACACTCCATCTGTCTTCCTATCAACCTAATGCCATAATTACCAGGTTGAAATAAAGACGCATGTAATGCCAGGTAAAAATAAGAGTGTGCTAATCATGCGCAAGCATCTGTGTATGTGTATGAAATGAGGCTGTCAAAAAGAAACCATCAAAAGGGGACCATCCCTTCACCTGGAGGCCAAGTGACACTGGCTGGCTTGCATCAATGCTGCACCAGTCCTTTTTACAGCAGCCTCATCCCGGAGACTGCATGGAGGGACAACCTTAAAGACAGGGCCAAGGAGTGAGGTAAGATTCAAGCAGTGTGACCATCCAGGATATGGTGAATAAGTTCCCTAGCAGAATGTCTGTGTAAATGTACCCATTGTGACTTATCATAGGTAAACAGGCATTGCCAATAATCCTAGTCTAGTTATTAAAAGGTATGTTATGTAAATGTACCATATGTACTTACCCTATTGACTGTTCTAGTCCTGTGTTTCTACTTTTTATTACAATCATTAAAACATATTCACCAGCTGACAAAGATGGAACTATATTTGAAGCATTTACTTAAGTGCAAAATTTTATGATATTTTGAGAATTCAAGCCAAAGCACTAGTTTGGATGAACAAGCTTAAGAAAAGAGGAAACAGAAATACCAGATGCATGGAGAATTAAATTCACTGGTGTACTTTAGAGCCCAAATTTTGGCTTCTTTTAACAAAAATTAGGTGAAGGACTACTGAAACATCTTCAAGGAATTTGCTTTTAACATTCCACTGAGAACTGAGTAGTTGGGAACAAAAAAAAAAAAAACCAACGTAAATTCTTTTTGAAAGAAGACAAAAAAATAACAAAGAAGAGCAGACAGATCAAAAGCCAAGTAGGAGTATGCTCAGACGCACACGTGAACGGGAGGAGTGCAGTGTGCTTTTGCTCTTGTAGCTGCTACTTGCAGCTACTTCTCCCTGCCTCATGCATATGCGTAAGATCCCTGGGCTCTTATCACTCACCCCATCTGGATATGAGGCCGCTCCCTGGGCAGGCTCATTTGTCAGGAGCTTTGGCTGGGCATCACGAGCTGCATTTGGCCTCCAGGCCTTCACTTCAGGAATCTTGCTCCAAGGTCCAAATTCTGCCACTCTTGCTGTCGTCGAACAGTCCCTTATTTCCCAATCCATTCTCTATCTTTCAGGTCGCAATTTAGCCCTCAATTAGTAACACAGATAAGGCACTATTTACATTACACTACGATTTTTATTGACATCAGAGAAATTCACTCTGGGTGACGTCTCCATGTGCTACCTCTAACAGCTGAATGAATGAGCAGTTGAGAAGGAGTGGGGGAAACTGAAGAACAAACTCTTGAGCTCCATCCTTGCGTCCATAACTAATGTATAGCAAGCCCTGCTCAGCTCTGATGCATCTGTGTCTGTGTGTCCACTTAAATATTTTAATTTATTTTTCCATTGGTTATTTATGATTGGCTTTATAAGTCCATAAACATGAGTTCACTCTAAAACGTATGACTGGATTAGGGTGCTGGTGGTATTCACCATAAATGCAAGCTTTAAGCTTTGTAGAGCTTATATATACCTTCAGTATAATATATAATAGAGCCTTTTCTCTCATTTTTTTTTCATTTCATGTAAAGTTAGGAAAAACAGGTTTCCTACCAACAGTTTTTATAAGAAAAGGAAACACATTTTAAGAATATATATTCAAATGACATTAAAAAGAAAATGTATGAAGAATACGAAGGCTAGAGAAAATTATTAAACACGCTATTTCTACCAGACAACCTCTTTTGTCAGCTATATCCAATCAGTCAAGATCGGGGAATGAAGAACAAGAAAGTATAGGGATAGATAGATCATACTATCTGTAGTTAGCCAAACACTAAATATAACTGTACCTCCAGTCTAGTACTATAATCAACTGCTTCTATCATCATTGACTGTGAGCAACATTTCTTCCACAGAAGCAATGTCTCCATGTTCTCTCAGGAAATTCTCACAGGACTTTCTGATCATTTTAATTCCACTTGTTAGAAGTTTTCATACTGTTCTGTTTCAAAAATTTTAATTTGCTTTTCTGTGTTTGTAACATATTTGGCAGTAGACGAAGTTTTACATGGTCATTAAAAAACAATCTTTCCCAAAAGCCCACACGCAATATCTCTCAGAGCTTGGCATTCCCTATCCTTCTCAAAACGTGAGGTTCAACTTTTCACATCAGCAGATGAACAGTGAGTGTAGTAGTTTGTATTTGCCTCTGTCTGAATGAGCTACCTCAAATATTTCCATTGATTGTTCTCATGGAAGGAGCATAGAGTTAGAATCCAGAGCTTTTCTAGAAGGTGTCTTGGATATACCTCTTCCCTTTGAAGATTTTCTATTTCCTAAGAGTCAGCTTCAAGTTCTGTGGGTTATCAGGGAGGTATCTAGGGTGCAAGAAGTTGTTAAAAAAGCTCAGAGAAGATGTCATAAAAAGAACCTTCCTAAATCGTTTGTTTATGTAGTGGTATGACTATGAAATAAACACCTTACTTCCACATCCACCTATGTCAGTGGCCTCAGGGGAAAAAAGAGAATAAGAAACACAAGGCCAAGAAGGACAAATATCCCCATAGCTCTGTCTTTGATACCACTCAGAAGCAGTTGCTTAGAATAAGTTTCTGTAAATGAGTAAGGTATCTATTCTTAACATATTTTTTTTGATTTTTATGATCAGAAGGGTTTGGAGTTGTATCCAAATCATTGTGTTTAACAGTGATATTAGACACTTAACTGTGTCTGTACTTAGCAGATGAACTCTTCTCCCATGGTTGTCTAATTCCAATTCAAACCCATTAATGTTTTTATCCCTCTGTCCATACATGGAATATATAGTCAGGCAGTATATGAAAAAGTTCCACAGCCCTTCTACTAGTAGTTAATTTGGTGGCCTCCATTTTGTAAATTTTTTTAGGAATAGTGCTTCCCTAACTCACAGTTATGGAGTGTATAATTTCTATTCTTCACTAACAGTTCTTCAGTGGGGAGAATACTTCATTCTGTAGTTACAGTAAGGGGTAAGGAACAAAAAAAGAATATATAATAAATACAAATGTAGGAACTGGAAGTATGATGAGTGCTCTAAATATTGTGCATACTACTACTATTAGTCATCCACTTGAAGAAAAAATTGCTAATTCTTTAGTCCCAAATAGATAAATTATGTGCCTTGGTCCTATTTTTTTTTCATAGGAGAACCAGATTCAGAGAGGGCTATGCAAAGTTTTCGTGTTGTGGTCCTGTCCACCTAAACCCAAATACTGGACCTTAATACAAAGCAAGGAATTAAATTTCTTATAGAGTCAGTGGCTCTGGTTAGTCATGTCTCCATGCTTTTTTTAATGTTTGAGGTATTGTTTGTCATATTAGCGGCTGCTGCATATGCAAGTGCTAGATGCCTAATTTCTGCACACATCCTGAAAGAAACATAGAACTTTATAGCTTCAGCTCCAAAAACCAGAAACACTAAATTATGACTTCGGTTCACTTGGGTATCAGTTCCTTTTTTTTCTAAGATTTTTTTCATGCCATTTTATTTAAAAAGAAGTATTAGTACACCAATATGAAGTCTGTGCCATTAAGTACATTAGAAGTGAATCCACTGTAATGTTAAATTTGCATATCTAACTGCATTTACATTCCTGGGATACTACTTTTTTTTTTTTTTTTTTTTTTTTTTTTTGCCAGGGACAGAACTACATAATATGTTTTTTTTCAAAAGTCAGCATTAGACTATGTTACCTTATAAACATTCTGACAACCTTGGTGTTAACAGTGAAGATCTTCACTGATCCATATACGTTCTATTTCTTGTGGGCTTTCCCCAAAAGAGTGAGCTTGACCTTCCACTGTCATTATTGGTGTTTAAAACTACATCTGCAGTCTGATTGCCTGTACACCTCACTGAAAATTATGAGAGATGGAGCAGGAACAACTTTCCCTTGAGTCTTGCCTATGACTCCATGATTGCTAGATATAAGCCCCTGGCACAATCCTCTTCTCTGAGCAGCAGGAAACAATTTTTTTTAGTAAATATTTAGTTATGTGTTTGTTTAGTTAGAGATAGTGTTAGCAAGTAGCAGTCTGTTCACCACTTCAAAACCAGTAAAAGCAATTTTTGTAATGTTAGGTCAGGGGAATGTTTTTTCCAGTTTTGAGGATTGTTCTGTAACAAGCAAAGTATTCTGATTTCAAGAACCGCCTTTCTCGCCCCTCAGTGTTGCTAAAACAATGGTCCACAGAAGAACTTTTTGGCCTTCAGGAGAGGCATGTTCCAGAAGAATGTTCCATCTCCCATTCCTTCCCTGAAAGATGATAGGAAGCTGAAGAATATTGCTGCATCTTTCAGTTTAGAAGTGCTGGAGTCCATGTTTGTGACAGACCCAGTCCTTTTTAGGAGTCTTGATGTGAGCTTTGGCTCAGATCAGGCTCCTGTGTGCCTTCTCTTAAGAAGGTTTCAGGGCACCAGGAAAGCAGCCAAGTCTTCCTTCACACAATGTCCTGATCGTGGTTGGAAAAAGCATTTTTCCTCAAGGGACTGAAAGGGTGGATTGCATTCCTTGGCCTCTGGAAGGGAGAGGCCTCACATAATTCTCAAAAGGTAGCTCATGGCTCATACTTGGAAGGACGGCTGTAGGCAAAAATAGTCACAGCAACACTGTCAACCTTCCCCTAGAACGGGTGTTTTGGTAGAGGAGCATTGACAACGCATGGCTTCAGACTGCTAACAGGAGAGTTTGACCCACAGGCAGACTTTCACACTTGCATCCTCTGCAGTAGTGGGTCATGTAGCTATACTTGCTGAGCTGCATTTGCCTCTTCTATCGTATGCAGCCTGTGGTATGCAGCTACAGTAATGAGCCTTTTCTAAGTGCTGAAAGGAGCACCTAATTCAGCAGGCTGAGGTTATCTCCTCTGTGAAAGAAACATTTATCATCTTGTAAACATGACAGTGAAATATTCCCAGTTCACTCAACTATTTCCTGCTTTTGATGACAATACCTGTAGACCCCAGAAAAGGATGAAGAAGTGCTGTTGTGGTCCTTTCCTACTAAGCCACCTGTAATAAAAATTTCACGGCTAGGCTATCAACACTGAGATGATCATGAAGTTTAGAAGAGGAACTTTCTCATGGTGAGCAGCAACTCCAGTGAAGAAGGGAATGGCAAGAACCATCTGCAGAATGATGACCCTGTTAGTATGCCTCCATTATCAAATACCTTTCCTTCCATTTTTTCCCCCAGGTTGGTCAAATCATATATTTGTTAATTCACTTTCAACATCTCTTCTGGTCTGAACCAACTGATTTCCTCTGAGATGATAACCAGTTCTGGGTTTAGTTCAGTGATGTCAATATGGAGTCATCTCCACTAAATTTGTTTCCCTCTGTTCTCTGCAGTTTTCCAAAACGATGGCCCAAGCATCCCCAAGTGAATATGTGCCATATTACAAGACACATAACACATACCCTCAGAAAGCACTGTTCCACCAGCCGTAATACAGCCCTCATATCAGATATGTTGAACTGCAAAAATGCACACAAAAATAATTAGTCTGTGTGCTGGTTTTTCGCTGGGCTAGAGTCAATTTTCTTCATAGTAGCTACCATGGGGTTATGTTTTGGATTTGTGCTGAAAACAGTGCTGACGACACAGGGATTTTTTAGTTGCTTCTGAGCAGCACTTAAGCAGCATCAAGAACTTTCCTGCTTCTGACCCCACACCACCAGTGAGTGGCCTCAGGGTGCACAAGAAGTTGGGAGGGGACACTGATGGGACAGTTGACCCCAACTGACCAAAGAGATGTTCCATACCATATGATGTTATGCTTAACAATAAAAAAGTAGGGGAATAAAAAAGAAGGGGGGATGTTTGGAGTGATGGTGCTTGTCTTCCCAAGCAATGGTTACGTATGATGGAGGCCTGCTTTCCTGAAGATGGCTGAACACCTGCCTGCCAATGGGAAGCAGTGAACGAATTCCTTGTTTTGCTTTGGTTGTGTGCGTGACTTTTGTTTTACCTATTCAACTGTCTTTATCTCAGTCCACAAGTTTTCTCACTTTTATCCTTTGTATTCTCTCCCTCATCCCAGCAGGGGGGTGTGAGTGAGCAACTGTGTGGTCCTTAGTTGCCAGCTGGAGTTAAACCATGACAGTATGCCTTAGACCTCCAAGGGAGCTGTGGTGTTCCCACTTGATGAAAGGAGGTCCAAGCCAACATGGCCATGAGGCACCTTGCAGTACTTGGCCTGGTGGGCCACAGATCTCTCTTTTGAGAGAATGCCTTTGACAGATGCAGTCCTGAGTAACATGCTCTAGCTCTGGGCAATCCTGCTTCAGCAGGGGAGTTGGACTAGATGATCTCTATGGTCCCTTCCAACTCTAAAAATTCAGTGACATTCAGATGTGTCCTGTGGACTCCCTCAAAAGAAATGCAAATTCCTGAAACCCTCATTTTGGCAAGACAAGTAGCAAATATCTCAGGACTGTTTTTCATGTGGACATACTAAGATATTACTAGAGATGACAGAGAGAGAGCCCTGTCTCACATACCTTTGGATATCCTCACATACTACAGTTAGTTCACCTGGCTAAGCTGGTTAGCAAACGACTCCTGAAGCTGGTGAGAAACATGTGTTGGATGCTGACAAATGTAATAATAACCTCTAAAACAGATACTGTTAAGAAACTATTATGAAACTCATGCGTTTTTATCTTTTCCTTTGCCCACGAAGTAGGGAAATGCTGGCACAGTAAGGTCACTGAATTCCACAAGGACAGAGTCATGTTTATGTCTCATGTTAGAGCTTTTACATACCATGGTCTCATCCTTACTTTTGCACTAGATTACTTATTTGATGATTCTTTTTTCAAAACCTGACTCTGACACAATGAAGCCAGACTGCATATTCTGGATATGTACAGAGCTCTTTTAAAAATCAGGATAGGACCGAAGTTTTCAGTTTCCCCAATGTTGTTTGCCAGTTTCACAGATAGGACAGAAAGTCAGACAGTTAGCCAGAGGCTATTTAAGTGGGTGTCTAATTGCATTAAGTTTATGATGAGCTAGCCAGATTACATCTAACAATTCAGGCTAGAGATCATGCCACCACCAGAGTGCCGGCAGCCTCTGTGGCTTCCCTGAGAAGTGTGCCTATCTCTGAAATCTGTAGGAGACTGGGGATCAGGCCATAGATTTACACAACTTTATTCTTGGGTCGAAAAATTGAAATCTGAAGCTTACATTCACAGGGCTGTCCCATAGTCATTATTTAAGGTAGTCTCCAAGTACTCTCACCTCCTACACATCAGGTCATTGCTTGTGAGTCATGGCAGCAGAAAGCATAAGGATGTCAAGAAAGGATGTCAGCTATGGAAATTTCCATTACTAGGGTTTCCCTTTGGCAGAATAAAATGGTTGCAATAACTGTGAGGATTCTCTGAGATGTTGCCCAACCAGCTCTCCTCACTGCTGTGGAGTTTCATAACACCTGACTTCTCTAACGCCAAAAAAATAATAATTCAGTCTTGGTGCAATGGGTGGATGAGCTTTACGGTGCAGGTGCAGGCTCAGTGGATGACACTGGCCAAAATAATCCAATCATAAATTCAGGCATGCCAAGAGTGAAGTGAAAATGGACAATGCATCTGAAAGAGCCGTGGTTACTGCAGGGTAAGTAATGACTTTGGTTTGCCAAGGGGAAATTCTACTCACTGAAATTTTCCATAGTCTTCATCATTTCTTGACTTTGTGATTGCTGCGCCAGCTCTAATGAATAATAATTGCATGGTGAACCTTTGATTTTATTATCTGTTGTTCTCCATTAGAATTTGAAATCTAGGTGTTGACAATGACATACAATAAAATCAACTGACTTGACCAGTCTGATCTCACTTGTAAGCCTGCTGAAAGGAACATGAAGTCTAAATGGTGCAATCTGCATCAGGAAATCAAAAAGTAAAGTGAAAACCACCCCTTTTTCTTTTTTTTTTTTTTCCAGACTAAGACGAAAATTAGTTGCTAACCTCACTGACAGCAAATAATGGTTTCTGCATTTTTCTTAGATGTTGTGTTGTTATTGGCCACATTTTCAATACACTGTATGAGGTAATGCGTAATGTTTCTTAAGAAATAAGCCTGGGGCATGTTCATAGTTGGCATGGTGGAGAATATTTTAGTGGAAGAGGGTGGTAGTGTGCTGATGATGTGCGTGATAAGATAAAGAGAGAAAAAGTACATTTTTCTGCATGTTTAAACTTTTTAAATTAGAAAATGTGATCAACTCAATGTGATGATTCACTTGAAAAATGACACTGGGAAAACAGGCCTAATTTATAAGTTGACTTGACTTTTCTGCTGCCACTCCCATAAAATATGGGTAAATAGAAAGTGCCATACGTGCTCTGAGAAGAGCCATTCTTCCTCTTACTATCCTGTCAGTGTGAAAGTTCATGTGTTGATCTTCAGCCGTGCCGTTGCTAGATCTTAGAGGAAGGCAAGAGTAGATGGGAAACTCTTCAGGAAAGGAATTGTGCAGAAGGCAGTGATGTTGATGACTCACTAGGTTGTATTTTTTCCTGTGAGTCAGAACCAGGCTGGTGCTTGGCAGGCTCCTGAGAGTGCATTTGCTGTTGAATTGCCACTTTTTGGGTGAACAGTCAATCCCATAGTGGTTTTCAGAGTTGTGGCTTTTGTGAACTCCCAGTTTGAGGATTCCATGTAGCCTTTCCTCCTTGAAATTCTCCTGCTGTTTGAAATGAGCATTGTCAATGTCTCCTCATTTCCTCTCCTCTTTTATGATGTTATGTTCACCCAGCGCCTAGCACTAATTGTCCTCTTTCTTATATTCTTATATGACATGTCTGATTCAGAGACTGTTGGAGTCAATCAAAGGTCTGTAATGACCTCAGTGGCTTGTGGCATAGGTCTGAAGTATTTTGCCAAATGATGAAGACCGGTGGCAAGAATCTTAAAATAACACTTTAACTCCAAAATGATGTTACCGAGGCAAAAGGCTGCCCCTGCTGACACAGGGCTTGTGTTCAGACACTGAGTAGCTTCCCTCAGCACCTTCAAGACACACTTTCCAATGCCAGTGAGCCACTCTCTTTTATTTATGTCTCCCTACGTGTTTATAAGTTTGACAGTTGCTGAAGTGAATCTATGAACTCCTTCATTACCATTCTACACCTAGAGGCATATTCTATGTTAATACACAGACAATACTCTTTCTCCATTTCAGCACCAGCCATAAAATTAATACCTCTCCTTTTCTTGACAATTTCTTGCTGTATCAATAATGAAGTTCAACATTATTACTTGGACTTTTAGATGACGTAGATTACATAGACTTTTCTATTCTTACCAGTTATTGTAGCTTCAAACATACTATTGCATGCCACCTGTTTCAGAAAGGCTCTGATTGGACAAAACTCTGTTTGCATTTTGATAACAGAGGTGACTTACTGTCCTTTCCTGAATATTTGGTGTTCAGACAAATTGTTCAAGTTATTTTATATGTATTGTATACACACTATGTATTTATATAAACACGATTTCCTTCAATCTATCACACAGCCAGTCATGGTGAGTATAAAGAAAACCTGTTCTCCCAGCTCTGCAGATGGCAGAGACAGGCATAACAGAGGTTAGAGCAATATCAATATTGCGATCGTATTTAAACAGTTTGAGCCACACAGATGGTAAGCAGTGACTGGGCCTTTTAGTTCTTTTAAACCATAGTCAATATGGGTTTTATCACTTGAAGGAAACAATGAAAGGTCTTCCTTCAACCTCAATGTAACATCATTCTGTGGGCAGATAGCAGTGTCATTTATAGTACAAAACTCTGCTGTCTCTGAAGTCCATGTACTCATGGTGCAAAGAACTCTTTGCATAATGACTAAGTCTCTGCAGATCTGGAGCTGAAATGTTTTATTCTAGCACCTTGAGCCCATAGTCATATAGAGGTGATTTCTTTTAGAAGTAGACTCTATATTTGATCGCCATACATAGGGTTCAGTTGCTGCAACGTAGCTGCCCAGTGCTCTCTGAGGTAGACTTGGATACCTAAGGCATCTGGATATCCAAGACACCTGCATTGCACTAGCAGATACGGGATATCTGTGCCGTTCTGCAGTAGCAGCTGTTGATCAAGCACAGCAAGATAACTTACTAAATATCAATGTTTAAGCAGCTAATTTGAGTCCCATGGGCGGGATTCTTTTCACAGACTCAGATTACCAAAGGCAGATGTCTTCACACAGGCATTTACACGGAAGCCTGGTGGTTAAGTTCCCGTTATAAACAGGCTCAGTCTGACTGCTTGTAGGTGGGGCATTTGTTGTCACATGCAGATATCTTGAACACCCCTAGGCATCTCATATGGTTAGAGGCCCAATGGCTATGTCTGTGTACAAGCAGATGAGACAGGACTGTTCTCTGTTCCTGAGGGCAAATGGCAAGATGTGGCTCACAAGCATGTAGCTTGAAGCTCTTCCATCCCCAAAACAGTGTAACTGCATCCACAGTTTCCTTAAGGAAACAGTCCTTGGCCCATGCTATCCTGTAAACAATATCCAGGCTCCTTTTGGTAGGTCACTAGCCTGGACCAAATCATAATGGTCCCCAAATCATAATGGGCTTATATAATTTTCTTTCTATACATAAAAATATGATATTGCAAGTTAGTCAAGAATCCATTCTAGTTGCTTTTCAAGTGTATCTCTGATGCTCAATGACTGCATTTCAGAGAGGCAGTTCCCATCAAATGTCATGTATTGAGATCTTGAGACATAATAGCTACCAAAGTGAACTATCATAGAGAATAGGAACAGTCACTCATACTGATTCCACCTGTCTCTAATCAAATGTTACTAGCTTATAAACAGGGCTGCATTATTATATTAATACATATTTTCTAGTTATAGAGTGAACTTGAAGGGGATCAGAGTGTCTGTGCATATATTCCATTGCATCATGCAGATAGACCTTTAGTGTCAGTTATAAATTTAAATTGGGAGTAACTTGGGGATTTCACTGTATAAAAATAGTGTAACTTAGAGAAGATTCAGATCAGTATTGTCTTAAATTAAAGACAATATACTCCCCTCTTTTCTGAAAATGACTCTTTGTTGTTATGTCTCAAGATTTTATTACGAAACCTCATGATAGATAACATTTTTCTTCAAACTTCACCTCCCTGAAGTATTGTACTTACAGAAGAATCTCACCTCCTGTTTCATATTAAGTGGGGTTGCAGAAATGCTTGAAAATTCTGAACTCTGTATAACTCAAATGTAGCTAATCTAGGTAAAAGGGAAATTTCACCACCATTAAGGTATATCATTCACTTTTTCAACAGCCTTCTGTAGTACAGTTCTCATAAAAAGAGAGAAAGGAAGAATTTATTTTGGTGTAAGATTTTTGACAATGTAATAACTTGATAGAGATATTTGCATTAAAAAGTTACTGAAATCTTAATTCCAGACAGAGAATTAGTAATAATTGCCATATACAATGACTTATTGCCAGCAAAGGAAATAATTTATAAACAGAATTGTTCACTGACAGTAGGCACAAGAAGTTATACGTGAGATCTTGATTTAATTCCAAAAGTTACATATGCTACGGTGGAGGTGGCATTTTACTTGCCAGTCTAAAAGAAGAAAAAGGTACAAGAGACAGTCCTATTTGCATCCTCTTCATAATTATGTGGTTAACTGGCATGCTCATCACATTGGCACACCAAAACAGTGGCTGCATAATAAGATACTCTGGCAAAAACATGCATTTTATATAACTGCAAATGCATGAATCAATCTCTTAGTTCAAAGTGGTTTCCCCCATTATTTTCCAAAAGCAAGCCCATCTAATTCTGCTTGAGGCAGGAGCTGTGCTGCTGGGCATAGCAAAGCTGTGTATTGTTTCCCTATATAACTGACTCGTAAGCCAAGATACCAAAGGGCACATTTCTGAAGCCTCCAAGGGCTCCCAGTCATACTGGCAACACACTGGCCCTTTCCGAGGGAGGTGTCTAGTCTATACCTTCTAACCAGTCTCACCTACTGTGCTTGTCTGCCTCTCGCAGATTGCTTTGTGATTGACATCCGCCGCCCTGCACGGCCGTGCCAGAACAGCGAATAAACAACGGGATACCCTGGCACTGGGATGCATTTTCATAACGTTGAAAAATGAGGTTTTCACAGACGACATGACTCAACTTCCCACTTCAAAGACGAGTTAGCTGAAGTCTTTGTTATGACCAGACGATGCCCAACCCTACCTGAGAGAATTGGGGGTTGAGGGCAAAAGCAACGTACTCGGCACAGTCTGGGGTGGAGGCAGCTCTCAGCCAGCAGAACTATCCTGTCTGCCTACAGCTGACTGGGAACAGGTAAAAACAATATTTTGATTAAACGGAACAAGCCATGCTGCCCTACCCCCTCACAGAGAAAATCGGGCAAGAGTCCCTTTGGGAGATCAAGCAGCTCAGCAGCAGCCTCCCACCTGGCTCACCTGAGCTGGTTCTTTCCCAACCTCTTGCCAAAATGCCTGAGTGATACCATCTCTACCCAAAAGAGCGACAAAACTGTTGAAAAATTCAGTTGAGTGAATTGTATTTGGGCTCGATTCACAAGAGACTGGTATCAGGACTGAGAGGCATTCGCTGAAAGCAGTCACAGTCTCTTTCTTTCTATTGGATTGCGGAGGAGAGAATGTATTCTTAATTTCCATGTTTTATTTACTAAAAATAGGTGAGATGAAGCTATGTAGCACGTATTTATGTTTACCAATTGGGAAATAATGTCCCATTGCACCTGCACTTACTTGTCTTTGAAGCTGAGATGCATTACTCCAAACAGGTAGGAGTAGAAACAGAGAAGGATATCTGATGTGGTGACCTGGAAGTGTGGTGTCAGGTGCTTGACTCCTGAATATTTAAGAGCACTGTTTCATCCAGAGTTTACATGGTCACGCTAATTTTTACTCCAGCCCCATAATGACTGTTTAGTTTTGAGAGAAAGCGTAGACTTTGACTGACACTAAATAAACTCTGACAACACTGAGATAACACGCTTTAGAGAGCATCTCAAGGTAGAAGTGTTTTAAATGTGTGTGATAAGACAACAGACATATATCACAATAATACAAAGAAATTAATTTTGTGGCTCTGGTGATTAATTATGTGAACTAAGCTCTGGAGGTTTATGGCATTCCTGTATCCCAAAGAGTGTATTACAGCCTTTTATTGTAAATAGAAAGTTTTTATAGTTATGTGAGAAGTCATCATAGTCTCATATTCCAAGTCTGGTTTCAACTGTAGCAATAGTTTGAAATCGGGCTTCAATCATTTCAGAGAAATCAGTTTGCATAACAGGAAAGAATGAAGCTGGGACAGGATATGGGACATCATAGGATGGGTGGCTTCACATTTCTTGTGCCACAATTTTATACTTTCAGTGAATTTTTTATGCACCTTGCTCATCTCTATATTATCTGGAACTCTTTGCAGAAAGAAGAGCATGTGCTTATGCTCATCACTATTGTTATTCCATATGCTTTTCAATTGAGGAGCTTCGGGGTCAGCATTAAAAATATTGTTAAGGACGGCATGTTAGGCCAAAACACACAGAAATACTACTCCCTCTCTTGCTTCCTGCAGGTGAGGAGTGAGTGGGAAAGGAAAGGAGACAGAGCCTCTAGCCAGGAAACACACATTACACTGGGCACAGGGTCACTGCAAGGTTAATCCTCCTCCTCTTCATCCATGACAAGGGTACTGAAGAAGAGCATGTTTTGATCTTGTGGGTCTTGATGATGCGTGCCTGAAGCTGCTCAGCCAAGCCCTGCTCCGTGCAGGGAGCCCATGGCAAACCACAGCTTGGCCCTTGGAGCAGGTCTTCGCTGTCGCCTGGTAGCGTGATGGCCTGCACGTACCCCATTTTGCTGAAAAGAGCAGAGTTAGCATTTAGGTCATTTGAACAAATACATCAGCCACCCTCAAAACCTTGTGGACGTCGCTTCCCCAACCACCCACGAGTGAAAGACCAGACTGTGTCCAAACTGCAGGTGTGTACAAGGAGACCGATGCGCTAATGCCATTCAGTTTCAGGTACCGAGCTACTTTCCTCTGCTTCTCCATGCATACTTCCTGGCATGTGATTCAGCGCTGCTGACTTTAGATGTATAATATTTAATTGCCTATATGTAATTTACTGGTTTTGTCCCTCAGTGGAGAGAAATAGGCATGTTCAGCTGGTGATTCATCTACCTATCTCAGATTCCTGTCTTAACAGAATCTTGATTTGACTGTCTACCACCATTCACTGAACACAGAGCTAACTTCTGAACTTTCAGACTTTTAATGTTAAATGAGATCAATCCATGTATAGGTGCTTACTTTTGAACTATTTGGCTATGGATCATAGAGTGGAACAAGTTAGAAGAAATAAAATTCAGGTAAAAGTTAAAATGGGTTTTACATTGAATTTTGATGTTATATGTGTGCCATATATCTTGCTATTAAAAATGAAAAAAAGATTCTTGCATGTACCTGTTCACATGTTCATGGACACAAGAAAATGAAGGTGTTTTAGTGGAGGTAAATAGCTGTTATAGATGAATAAATGTGACAAAATTTAAGGTACACAAAAACTTCTTTCAGTTTTGTACATATATATATATGCATATAAAGGAGACAAAATGGAAACATGGATACCTATTTGTCTTGTGACATATTACCTATATGACATAGTAGAGCTGAATAGGTAAATGTACCCTTGTGAATGTCGATGGTCGATTGTTGCATATACCTGTACGCAGTGCAATTACTGGTATGACAAACCTGTATGACTTGCCCCATCCTTCATTGCTTGCTCATGTTACTTTGCAACTAGAAAACAGCCTTGAAGGTTTCACTGAGGATACCTTGACTGAAGATGGTGAAAGACACTGTGGTGAGCTCTAAACCCCCTTCTATTCACTTTGTGGATGGCGTTTACAAGAAGACAGGAGAAATCGCATTCTGTTCTATTACATTGCCAAAGAACGTGCCACAAAGACCCAGCAAGGTGTGAGGATAAACACAGCCCAGGTGCTCAAAGGGAGACCGACTGCTTTCGGGGCTGTCCCGTTCCTGGACTGGGACAGTGACAACATCACTTTGAACAAACTAAGCACAGTTGAGGACTGAGCCTTGGCAATGGCAGGAAAAGAACAAGTGAAATAAGCGTGCTAGCCGTGAAATCATTTATTTGGATTATGTGCCCAAATCTTGTAGATTTGAAACATTCCTTTCTATTATGTTCATTTTATGCAGAAACTGGTTGTGTTGTGACTAATAAGCTGCTGTCAAGAACAAGAAATCAATTAATTGCATACATTTAAATCTGAACTTTAATAACAGATTATCTGCACTGTAGACTGTTAACTTCTTTTCATGTAATGATACAGATAATCATTAATTTGTAAGTCATAAATAATAAGAATAATTTTAAAAAGTAAATCAGCTGTTTTCTCAGCTGTAGCTCTCAAGTTCTGTTTAATTTATTTCGAAAATATATCTCAGGGCCAAATGTTGCCCTTATGGGTATTTGTCTCTGAAGTCAAGTGAAATTGTGCGTGTAGATCTGAGCTTAAAATCTGGACCAGTGGAATGGTTGTACTTTTTCTTTTACTCCGTTTGCATAAATCCTATCTGTGGACTTGATCCAAAAACTTCTGAAATCAAAGGAAGTTTGTAATGACTTCAATGGATTTTGGAATAGAACTAAATTATCATGAAATGTTTTTAATTGAAAAAAAAAAGGCTGTTCTTCAAAGCCAAAACTTTTCATGAGAAATAGCTGGTTTTGATATATTCAGAGTCTTGAAAATCATTTGGAAAGAAAAGTTTGTTGAAATGTACAATAAAGCTCTGCTTTTCCACTTCTCTTCTTCATTCGTTGTTTGGAAATACTGACTACAATAAAGCTAATGTTGATCACATAGGATTTTAAAGCAAGTGCTTCCTTATTATCAAACTAGAAATGTGAAAGTGTCTGAACTAATTGCTCTTCTGTTTTCTTTCAAAAAATTTATGAAATTTAATTTTTTTACCCTCATCCCTAATGGGATTTTTTTTAAAGCATGAAGAAAATTTCAGTGGATGAAGAAACTAGTTTCTAAAGAACAGTCCTTTGGTTCAGGCCTTTAGTAGCACAATGACTGTGGAGGAAATTCAAACCTCCTGATAATGCCAGCTGTAATTTCCTTTATACTGAGTTCAGTCTACTGAAATGAGACAGAGCTTTCTCAACAGTACCCATTGCTTGTTGTGCTTAAAAAATAAAATTAAGAAAAAAATGAAACCAAACTATTTGTCTCTCCCCAACCCTGCAAACCCCCCCAGCTAACATATTTGCTGTCACCAGAGAGAAGCATTGATAACTTGAATGTCAACTCTCTTTGCCAGGTTGTTAATGAGTCTTAACATTCAGCTGTTAAGTGTAATTCTGATGGACAGACCTACCAGACCTTCTCACTACATTACAGAATACTTACTACATTACGGAATAAAGTAAGTCTACTTCTTTACTGTGACTAAATATTGTCTGAAGTACCTCAGGAGAACAACTGATAAAATGATTACTGAGGAATGCTCTGTTACTGTGGAAGAATTCCTATTATTTTGGGAAACACATTAATAAAGAGTTTAAGGGTATGTCTCATTATACTGAAATGAGATACCGTCTTGAGTGATGGAAGTTCAATCCAAAACTACTAAAGGAATGACAGCTATTCCAGAAAGCTGTTTTTTTGCAACATGTTTTAATTTCCATGGACTCTTGCAAATGGAAGTTCCTTTGTGAACTTCCAAAAAGATAAAAATAGAAAGAAAAGGGGGGGGAAATGTCCAGTGGAACTGACAAGGAACTGCAATAATAAAAAATAACTTCCATGGTGTTTTAACCTCTAGAGCCAAACCTTCAATTTAGAAATGATCCTATACACTAAGATGTGTATAGGATCGTATTGGGGATGGGCATAGAAAGATGCATTTTTGTTCTGAATTGAATTTGAAATTCAAACTTTGGAGGATATTAAGTGTTCAGACACATGATCCACTTATTGTTCATTGGATGAACCTCATTGAGTCTCCACATATACATTCTTGGCCCACCATTTATCAGAAATAACATGATTTGCAGTCCAGTCTGCAAAAAGAAAAGTTGAAGTTTAGTCGCATTTCTTGGCAATTCTCTAATCTGTTCCAGTGTGCAATAACTTACTGCACAGTACAATCATGCAACGGTTTGAATTTGGTATAGTATTCAATTTGTGTCTTCACTGAAAATCTGTTCAAGTAATATGAAGACAGCACAATTATCCGTAGGACATGAAACCAGTCAGCCAGTTCTTTGTTTGTTATAACAACACGGAGGAGTTATTTTGCCAACAACTTCCTAATGTGGGCTAATGTCACGCAACTGCACTTCACATCATGTCTAGGAGTAAGGGTTTGTCATTTTCCAGGACATTTTCAAAACCTACTATTTAACAGATATCTACATGTTCGGTACTGGAGAAGATACGAAGAAAAGAAAGGAAGCATTCATGTTTATTGCAGAAGTCAGCTTACAATGTCTAAAATCAGGCTCACAAACTTCTCTTTGTGTGATATAAACCCTGAGAAATCTAGGGGAATACACCGGATCAGGTGTTTTAAAGATATCTGTGCTACATTCAGGAAGTTTCTTCAACCTAACCCTCTATTTTACAGTGTGAAAAAGCAAGGAGAGGTGCTTTAACCTGCTGATTAGATGTAATGTTGACACTGTAGAAACCTGGTAGGAATAGAGAACAAGACTGCTATGGCTTGAGCCCTGAAAAGCAGAGTCAGCAGACTTTATGTGAATGCTGAGAGTGTTTGGAATGATGTGTACAGGAATACACCTTTCAAGTAACCACAAAAAATTAGACCGATTATTCATCTGACTTTGCTGAGAAATTCTGAAAAATGATGCCTGAAATTTTCTCAACTAGGACAACAAGAATGTAAAGTTATGTGTGTGCCAACTCCAACTTTTGCTTTAGCTGAACACAGTAGGATTGGTACAGTAAAAGAGATTTACAACATTTGAAAGAAGTACTCTCTGGAAACCTTTAGCATAATTTATGCCCTGAAAAAATTGCATTTCATGGTTCCATTCAAACCTATTTCTCCGCAATGCAAAAATGCTAGAACAAATAGCTTTATCCGTTGCACTAACCTACTTTGGCTCAGATGAACACTGACTGAAACAGTATTTGAAATCCAGCTCTAGAGCTCCTATACTGACCATCACTGCGATTTTTACCTCTATTATTTTCCAGATCAGATAGGGAGAAAAAGGAGATGCTTCCTAAGTAAGGTCATATACTCTTATTTGTCAAACCTGCGTTGTTTGTGTCTCAGGTCTCTCTGGATATGTTTAGACTACCAAATAACTTAGTTTGTTCCTGGATCCATATTCCCTCATGGTCCATGTCACATATATTTTTATTTGCTGCCAGGCCATTCTCTGTAGTGAGGCAATTAGCTCCTCTGAAACAAAACCCCAGTATGATGTGGTAAGGATGAGACCGCATCAGGTTTGTCTCCTTCTGCCTTACATAGTCCTCCAACAATATCCCTGCAGGCTTGCAGGTGCCCTCATACCACGCTTCAGGACATACGACACCTACTTTTGGTATCATGCTAAGAGAACAAAAATTGAGTGGATTGCCAAGCAGGTCTCAAATTATATTGGCTACTTTTATATATATATATATGTATATATTCATGTATAGACTCAGTCTTTTTTATATATATATTAAAAATATGTATTAAAACAATGCTAACTGTACTTAAGGGCTATGGGAGTACCACAAGACAACTGTATGCTACATCAGCTCAGAATTGCTGAGCTTTCTCTGGAAGAGGCTACACTTGAGCAGTGCAGATGCAATCATTCTGCACCACTTGGCTGAGGAACCTGCTGTCAGTCTCTGGTGTGAACGTGTCCCTGTCACACCATGCAATGCTTTGCAGAAATACCTCAGCTGGCTCTTAATAAACCCATTTTTAACACAAGAGTGAGGTGATATCAGAGGGATTAATGGTTTCTTCCCTTAGCTCTTTAGTAAAAAATGTCCTATCTTTTCATTCTGAAAGGTATGAAAAATGAAAGAGAGAAGACCATGCTTTCTTACTTCTCTCTGTTTTTCTTCCCATCAGATATCCCAACTACCATCTCCCCTTCAAGATTTTGCTCAAGGCTGCCAGCAAAACACAGTGGGAGATACAGGTGAGAATTGTACAGCTTGCAGTGAGAAGGCAACTAATTAATCAGGCCATAGCAACAAGTGAACAGTGGTTCAAACTTTCCAGGGCAAAACTATTTCACTAATATTCCCATAATCATAAACAAAATGAAAGGCCTGATATTTGAGGAAAAAAAAAAGTTAACAACTGCAAGGTTCATATAAGGCAAAACACAAAGTTGAGAACATTATGTACTAAGAATGAAAAACATAGATGAAAGTTGTGCCCATAGATATTATTATACCTACTGATTTAGGAATAATTGCCTACACGTGGGAAGGGTTGCATTTTGATAGCTTGCCCAGCGTACACATTGAGTGATGCTGTGTCTCTCTCGATTGAATAATTTGTCTCTGAAGATAATAATTTCAGAAGCCGTGAGTCAATCTGCCTTCCTGGCACTGTTCTCCTTTTCTTTTTCCCTTTTTCTTTCTTGTTTTTTGTTTGGATAATGCCTCCCTACTCATAAAGTGTTATGCCAGTGCTGAATATCTAACTTTTATGGGAGTAAGATATTTATTATGTAGTTAAACCAGGAGAGCAAGGTACGGGACTGGAAGAGAAGTGTAAACAAGAACTTTGAGAATGAGTGTTCCCAGTGGGCTGTATTTAATTCAGAGGTCTAATTTAAAACTAAAATAGTAATTTCTGCTCACCTGGATACTGAATAAAGGTTTAGCTTGACAAATGCATTCATCAGTGTCAAGGTGGACTAATTTGACCAAATGGAGATGTTTCTGAAGCAGACGTTTCCATCTAGCTAAGGCTAGACTTACAGGTAGAGACTGAAATTTTATCAGATCAATTGTTATAGCTGCAAAAAGAAGACAAGGCTTCAGACCTACAAGGCCCTTTTCAAATCAAAAAGACTGAAAAGTCCAGAAGTTTTGCTGCTTTCACCAACACTAATAGTTGTTCACAGAAGATACTACAAACCTTACCTGCAAACTTTGTTTCACCTTTGTCCTTAGACAATGGAGGTTACAGCAATATCTGAGCTAGTCACCACTTTGTAGTCTGTGGAGACAAACAGGAACTTCTAAGGAACATGCTTCTTTTGACCCATTTCACATATCTACAAAAACATGTGTTTGATCTTTTACTTATATTGCCTTACTTTTCTTAATTGATATTAGGAGCAGATGAGGATGACCAACCCGGATAGAAATGGTCAAGTTAACTGATACCAATCCTATCTGATACGTCTACATTGTAATGCATATCTATGCTACCTCAAATACTAGAAGCAGTAGTAACTACGGTACCATGAAATTCAGTGCATATTAATTTATCCTAGGAAATTAGTTTTTTTCATTGCCAGCATTAAGAATGTGAACTTCCTAATCATCATGGCATTCTGAAAATAATAATTTAATGTGCTGAAGGACACCGTGGAAATAACAGGCTAGTGTGATGTGCTTTGTGACTATTGGAACAAGGAAGATCTAAAAAAAAAAAAAAAAATTTATAAAGAGCTTTTTTATTCACTGCCAGCTGTATTGAATGTTGTGAGTTCCTGAGACTCTTCTCTATGAGTCATCTTCTCTTGGAAAAGACTTCCTCTTCTCCATCGTTTATCACAAGATAACAGTGAAAGAAACTCTTATGTTCAAAGGGCTTTGGGGTTACTGAGGGTTGATAAACAGCAGCAATTTTAGTTCTTGTTTGTAGAGAGAAATACTGTATTTTATATTATTCTATATTATCTGGATATTATATATTATTTGTATGTACCAAAAGACAGGTAAGTGTTTTGTGTTCATAGGTCTGGTAGAAAAAAAGGGCAAACTATTTCAGCACCAGTCCAGGATTTGAGAAGTCAAGGCACCTTTTCCCTGGGCACGTAGCTTAGGCCTGTTTTTCAAAGGTATTTAGGCATTGCTCCAGTCAGTGTTGCAATGATTCCGTAATCTATCAAAGCTGTTACATGAACTAATAGCTCTAAGTTAAGTCAACACAATTTAAACTGAAAATAAGATGAAGTTTTTCACAGGGCTAATTAACCCTTGTTAGTAACAGACTGTGTGTGCGTAGGACAACTTCTCCAGATCCCCAAGTCTAAAGCAAGGTGGGAAGTCTTTCCAACTGATGCCTCTACTTCAGTAATATGTTATAAAAAAAATTTCAGTGCACTTTCAGGCCTTTGTAATGAAGAGGGTCACTGTAGCTGTCATGGTCTCTTTGAGCTTCAGAATCTCCCTATCTTTACTTTTCTCTTGCATGACTGCTATTACCTACCTGCTTCTATAAGGTACCTATATGGTCCTGTCATTATGTCTGACAACCTTTGAGGTGTTTGTCCTCATTAACAACCTTGTGAAACAGAGAGATATTGCGCATTGTTTCACAGACAAGGCAACAAACAGCTATGTCTTGTCTTTAAGGTGTATTTAGGATTTGCTCAGATTCGACACCACAATGTTTCCCTGACCAGTGTCATGTCTATACTCCAGAGTGACGCAGGAGCAGTGGCTTTTGGCCAAATTGACAGGCATAGCGAAATGTAGAATTTTCTCATAAAGCAGCCCCCAAATATGATGTATTGGAGAGTGAAGTTGATATCTCTTCCCTGCTGGAAGAGAACTGAACCTCCAGTCGTTCCTGAGCCGGGAACTCATAGAGCAGGAGGGGAGCCAGGAGCCACACACCACAAGGCCTGAGCAATCCCACACCTGGATTGCTTTTGAAAGGGACAGAAATTTCTAAATCAGCTGCTTCTACAATAGCTCATAATGAGCTATTTTTAATTAGATGAGCTTATTTTTAATTAGAGACCTAATGGAAGCCCATGTCAGGTGGTTGAGTATCGCCGTGCTACAGAGCAGCCCTAGTGGCTGCGCAGCAAAGACTGAGCAGTGCTATGAGATTGTGGGCACGGCTTTCATCTGGTTTTATAAGGCATGTTTACTAAACCACAGATCACTGTTGCATGAATCCTCACCAGGTTTTCAACATCCATTTCAGTCAGGGCAGCAAAACTAGATACAGGAAACATGGCTTCACAATGTCACAAACACCGATAATGCCACTGGCCAAGCTTGAAAAAAATAATCTACCAGTGTATCTGAGAAATGTCTTAGTTTGCTTTTGCAACAACATGCGTTCAGGTAATTCTGGGCATTGACCTCTGTGTTCTTTTTAGTGTCACTGCTTTCTGAATTATAGTCATCTGGTAAATGTGACTAACCTTTTTTTTATTTCCCTCTTCCCCATGGCTGTATAACAATTAATGTTGGTAGATCAAACCTAGCCCTCTGTTGCACTTGATTCTGGGTTCAAAGATTTTGAAACTAGGGTAAGGGGTATATTTTAACTTGGTCACATCCCTGACTGCCCAGGGATATGGTTACTTAGTGACGACAAATTTAACACGAGGATCAGGGCACTGCTTTGTTCCCTTTTGCCTAAACCTGCCTACCTTCTCTAACACGTTACCAGCATCTGAGGAGACACACGGCAGCTGAAGTAAGGCTATCGCTTGTAAGTCATGCTCCTACAGCAAGGTAATAAACGTGTGTGTGGATAAATATTAGTACACCCTTCACACAGTTTATTTGACCCACTTGAGATTTCATCAACAATGAACTTGGAAGGGCAAAACACTGCTAATGAAGCTGCAGTTTCAGGATAGAGTAGCTATGGGGCAATGCCACCTTAAAAAGTTTGGCTCTCCTGCTCCCTGACTTCCTGCCCTGCTCTCATCCCAGAGCAGAGGCCCCATCACTCATGCTGACACAGCTTGTCCCAGAGCTACAGCTTGAACTGGACTGCTGAAATGGTCTGAGTTAAGGAAAAATGCCGATAAAATGGGGCTCAGAGCCCAGTCTTTCGAACAACTGTGCTAGCGAGGCAGAAGGGATCTGACCCTGCAAGACTCGGAGGAAGGAGGAGGAGGAGGAGAAGAGGAGTGAATATCTGGATCTGGGTGGGGTGGGAATTCTCGAAACTGGCACTGCCCCTAATTCTGTCTGCTTGCGGACTGCAGCCAGAGCCAGAAGGATGAAAGTGCCTTGGAAAACAGTAGCATAACCAGCCTGTAACATTTTTTTTTGCAGTGTTATCCTTCAGTACTCGTCCTTAGGAAAAGAGATGAGCTCTCTCACACCTTTCTGGGGTTTTGCCTGTGAAGTGTTTTCCTTGGTTCAGTTTGTGGCAATGACTCACGCTCCTGAGCTCTTCCTCAGTACTCTTTGTCCTTTTCACACACAGAAACAACTGCTCTGACTGGTAAAGGGTTGATACAGATCAATGTGCATGGGGAGCAAGGCAAATAACCTTTTTTCTCCCAATTTCCTCATTAATTTTTTAAGGTGATCAGTTCCAGCTAGTCTCTAAAGGCATCATATATGCATTATATTATGGCTCTATAGTCCTGACATTAATGCTGTATTTTCTGTATAGTGAAAAAAGTGGTCTTAATATGGGGTGCAATATTGTTCAAAAATCTTCAAACTACTTCAGGTAAGAAAAACGTGACTTCCCTCTTTTTAAGAATTTTTTGGGGAGCGGTGCTGATTGGTGGTGAACATCACAATCTAAGCAAATAGTACCTGGATAATTAGCTCACAAAGTATTTATTTTTAGTTTTGAAGAAGCTATTCTGTTTTAAGGTAGCTTTTCACATCACTGAGCTGTCATTGCTTGCAAGCAAGGACTGAAGTTACAGATCAAGTCTGAACACGTGGCTTTATACAAGGTCTCACAAAGATCCTGAGAGCATGAAATATTCCTGAAAGATTGTTTTGACTTTCACCCGGTACTTATATTTGGTCATGTCAGGGATTTTGCCAGTGGTCTGAACCATGTTATCAACTCTATAGACTGCCTTCTTTCATTCACATGCAGAAACTATGCAGGTACAGGAGACTACCCACACTTCCCCTTCACATCTGCCTCTAACAGTTTTCATCTTATCTCAATGATAAGGAATTTCCCTGATAAAATGATGAAGCAGAACCAATTTGACCAGATATTAAGCAATTGCTGTAGATATACTAATCTTTATTAGTTCATTGTGGAGTGGCTAAGGTTTTGAAAGAGATCCTGGTGACATAAAAATGAAGCGGCGAATAATTTAAATTTAAAAAATATGGAAGACATAAATTCTTGTGTGTGTGAAAGCATGAGAGAGCTAAGGAAGTATTTTCATTACATTTATTATTCAACAAGGACCTACATCTGTTTCCAGTTTGCACTGATTATTGACACATCTGGCTATTTGGCCTTAGGAACTACAAGTTGCTGTTGTGGCATTATTCTCTGAATCAACTTTTTAGACCACCCGGAAAATAATACAGCAAGTGCTGTGAGAAGATTGTGTTATTTGTAATAAGATTACCTTTTGGCATCTAGATGTATTGTACAAATGGGATTCTGTCATCTTCTGTTTTATAAATTACAATTTTGCATTTTTAACACCTGTGGGGAAAAAAGGCTGTAGCCAAAGGGCTTACTATTTGACAAAGATAAATCAGGATGACCTGATAGAGTTTCAAGTAGATGCTAGATACAGTAGTAACTACTTGCCTTACATGGAAAAATACCTTTGTTGCAGTAGAAACAAAACACAGCTAAAGTCACAGAACTGAGAAAGATGTTTCTTTAACCTATGGTGAGATGTATTTTTTCTGATTAATATCCCACTGTTGGAAGTGAATACTGTCCAAGTCCTTGACCCTTCAAACATTTTTTTTTCTGTAATAAACAGTTAAATTTTCTCCATCAGTGGTTTGAGAGTAGCAATCTAGTCCAAGAGTCTAAAAGATATTGCGAGGTATATGGTGAAGAGGTTGAAAAACCTAAGGATAAGATCATAGGACAGAAGGGACCACCTAGATTACCAAGACCAGTTCTTTCCAATTGCATGCAAAAGATAGGATAGTCCTGAAGGATTCACAGAACATCTACTCCAAACACCCCCTCAAACCACAGGCCACAAAACACTTCCAATACCCTGTCACAGATTTAAGACAGAGTAGCAAAAGACCAACAGCCACAGCTTTAATGTGACACAGGAAGGAACATGATGAAACGCTTATTTGTTTTATTACAAATACTTTTAAGCTAGGATAATTTGTTGTTTTTAAAGAATAGTCTAGATAATCTATATGGCCACATGAAGCCACAATGCATCTTCACTTGCTATGTTAAATTACATGTGGAATTAATTTGACCTTCTGCACAAAACTAACACGAGCCTTGAAGATGTGTAGAATAAAGATACATAGGAAACAATTTTCTGCTTTTTGATGAATTGCAGGATTGTAAATGTTTTTGTGTGCTTTCCCTGAGAAAGTTTAGAGAGCCTCAATGGTTATTTCCATTCCTTCGGGTCAGGGATGCAGTTTTTAATGTGCATTATTGAATTTTTAATTCCTTTAATAGCTAAAGAATATAAAGTACAGAGGGCAGGGCAGCAAAATCGCTGGGAGGCAAGAGCAGAGAATGAATACTGTATTCTTTGCAGTGCTATACTATGCTCTGCTATTCTCTTTAGGCTTGCTCTTTGTCCTCTTCAACATTGTGTCCTGACGAGTGGTTTGATTTCTCTTGTTTTCTCCGTAGGAGAAGAATCTGAAGGCCACCTTTGTAGCCAGGAATTGGCACCTCCTGCCAGACACTGTGCCATGCAGACTGTCAACCAGTCTTCTGCCTTGCCACATCTTCTGCGCACCTTCTTGGCAATGATGATGGCATCTTCTCCTAGCTGCCTGGCCAGCATAAGTGTCTGCAATTGGAAAGAGCATACCCAGTTAGGAAATGACTGCACTAACGCAGTTTGGCAGCAATTAAACATATGAAAGAATGACTTAGGCAAAACAAATACGTAAAAATAGAAACTACTCAGGGTGATTTTTTTCATGTGCATTTAGTGGACTGGCTTGGAACTTCTGCAAGACCTTTGAAAAGTGATTGAGAGCTAATTCCGTAACGCCTGTTTGAACATTATCTTTGCAGTGCCTACAGAGCTTCTGCCCAGCGCTCAGGCAATAAGTCAAAGTACCTAAATTAGGTGTTCAGGTAGCCTAGTCAGACAATTAAGAAAGTTAGGCATCTTGAGAGGATGATTCAATGTCTCATACGCTGAGCAATAGCTTGCCTGAAGCTGAGACCTTGCAGTTACGGCACTCTGCAGGGAGCAGGGAGATGCCTGTTTCTCCTCCCAGGGCTGTTTATGCAGTTTGCATGACGTAGACGTGGGATTTAGAAGAAAAAAGAGACTCTAAGGATAAGAACCTTTACCAGGTCTTCCCCTCCCACCTGAGTGACCTAACCAACATGTTTCTGAACTGTTTGTTGTTCTCCTTCCAGCAGCAAGGAATGACCTGTCTTAAATCTGGATCTTGCTTGAAAATCGAAGCCTTAACAGGAGGAAAGTAGAGTGCCCAGCCGAACCTGGCCTACAGCATGAAGTATAGGGCACAGTTCTAGAAAAGAGGAAGGTGACTTCCCTCAAGCTAAAAGGGCTCAAGCATCCGAATTTCCAGCATCCTGCATGAGCGCTTACACCAGTAAACCGTTATGCAGAGGGCAGGCTGTATTTCGAAAAGCAAGCTTTGCCTTTGTGAATGCCTAATCTCAGATTGGGTACAGCAGCCTGAAACCCATGTAACTAGCAGTTCCTTTCCCCAAATCTTGGGTTAGCTGCCTCAGCTCTGGAGAAGGGATAGGTCAATACTGATTTCTGCTGGCTGGTTCCCACCCATTTTCTTCTTAGAGGGAGAGCTGATTCATGCAGTGCAAGCACTTCGTTTTATTCACTGATTGCATTCATCAACTCAGAAGTCAAGCAGGCTTCTCTAAAAACCTCAGGAATGGTTGTTTTCTTACTCGGAATGTGTCCAAACGAACCTGAGTTAGCATTTATGGAGACTCAAATTGTTGAGGTACTAAGGTGCTTGAAGTTGTAGATAGCTTTTCCAGGAAATAGGCAAATGTATCCTTGAAAATGGGACCTGGGCTGTGAAGCTATTCAGGTGCTTTAGTTGCAATCTCTTAAAGATTCAAATGTGCCTTTTTGTGCAGTAACAGGAGATTGACTTCTTTTTTTGAGGGCTATTTTGATGTCACTCTTCTGGGTGCTGCCAAATATGTATTCTTTTTTGTTCTTTGGTTAATAAAGCTAAAGACAACACCTGAGGATTTAACATTTTTAGTCAGATGGCAAAGGTTTAAAGTAGTTTTAACACATTTCAGGACATAGCTATCCTAATGGGATCGTATCCCAAAACTGCTTTAGTCAGGATACAATAAACTGTTGGGAAAGAAGTGCTGTAAAACTCTTCAAACAGAAATTCAGAATCTTACATGGTTCTTGGAAATAGGATCCGTCTCTTTTCCTCTGAATTCAGCTCCTGCAACACGCTGTTAACCATCTGGTGTCTTCCAGGAAAGGAAAAATGTAAATTACATCTGTCATTCATATGGTATAGGGGAAAAGAAACAAGAAAAGGGAGCAGTATTCATATCCAAAAAAACCCAGACTCATTTCAACTTTGGTGAAAGCTTTGTTTTTTAACTGTTAATGGTATACACACAGCAAAAATTCTCTTTGAATTATTCTTATATAAAGTTCACTTCTGTATACTCCACTAATTTATATGCATGAAATAAACCCCTGCAGTCTGTCTCTTACTTAAAAAGAGTACCCTGGATCAAACTATTTGAAATGTGAGGTCATTCACTTGTGTTCATGCAACTTCTAGTGCTCAGGATTCAGTGTACAACTTTCTACTGAAACTTCTCGCACATCTTGGGGGGTCTTGCAGCTTCCATGCCAACAAAAGTCCCAGTTGTAAATGTACAAAAATTAATGAGGAAGGATAGTTGTTCATTGATGATGAATAGGTGCAGTGTGTATGCAGAATGAGTGGGATTTATATTATAATGAGCTGTAGAGAATTCAGCATGCGATGGGACTCTAGAGTTTTGATCAGTAAAAAAGGAAATCTAATAATGTATTTCCTTTTATCCAACATGTTTTCTAAGTTTTTCCCTCTTCCTTTTGCCTAAGAATCACCTTTCAGAAAGCTTAATACCACATCACTTCTCTTTTCATTTCTCATTTGTTTTGTCTGGAACTTCTATTCCTTATTACCAATATTTGGTTTACCCCATAAAGAATTTGTTTCATGGAATCACAACTGTAGATGTCTATAAGGATCCATTTTTTTAAAATCTCATTTTTAGAGTCATTCTGGTGAGAGGGCTTTGCTCCAACCTCCAGCCCCTTCAACCCTGAGATAGCTGTTCTGCTCCAAGGGACATAGGACTTAGCAATGACATCCAAAAACAACCCAAAGTGATCTGTAGTAACAGTAGTCATGTAAGGAACAAGAAGGAAACTAAGCCCCTACTAGAAGACTGGAAAGTGGGAAAGATAGCAGCACTTCTTCAGCGCAGCTGCTGCCACTGGAGTGGTGGTAGTGGTGGTTTCCACCTACCTCAGCAGGATTGGCTGAGCAAAGAGCGTTTAAAGGGATCAGAGGGGGAGACACATATGATGAACATATCTCATGGAGGGGGGTGGAATGAGTGGGAAGATACAACATGTGCTGTAGGGGAGGAGGATAGTAAATCTGTGCTTTCATAATCACATGTGACTAGACGCTCAGGGTGGGATTCATTTGACAAAAAATAGATGTTTTCATCTGAACCGTTCATACTCTGTGCATTTCACAGGCAGTGGAGAGAGGTGAGTGTTTTTTAAAAGATTAGTTTGGTTTTTTGCGGCTCTGTTGCTTAAGAAAGAAGAGTTAGTTTTCCACATAATGCAAAGCTTTTGCCTAATCCCTAAAGAAAGGATTTATTAGTACTTTGGCAGGGAGCTGTGCTGGAAACTCTTCCCACTTCAGTTCCCTGGACAATGTCCTCTCCTGAAATATGGTTTGACTGTTCTGAACAGTGCATTGCAAATTCACACACAGCGATATTGACATCTGGCTTTAGCATATGGGATACAGATAGTCCTTGATTGCTGAACAGCTGTGCTGCTTTGAAAAGGAACAATTGCATTTGAAGAATATGGGCTATAGAGTAGGCCTTGTCCTATCCCACACATCTTGCTGGCATTCCTTTTTCTAAATTACAAGTCTGTTTATTAAATTTCCAGAGTATAAAAACACCAAAATTTATAAGAGACTGAAGTAGATGGTAATATTGTCAGATATGCCAGCAAACAATCCATTGACAACACATGTTAGGAATCAGTCCATTACAATTAGTCAAGAACAATGCCAAAAGATGATGGGACTGAGTAAGAACAAACAAACAAGCACAAAGGAAGGGACAAGGGAAGTACTGAAGGTTCAGAAAATGTTCCCATCAATTTTGCATGTAAAAAAAAATACTTTGATGAAGAAAACGAGAGTTTTTGCAACAATCTCATAAACTGTAATATAGTGAGCTCATTTACACAGCAACAAAGTGCTGAACATCAGCTGTAACTTCATCAGGAAACGATCCTACATAGCAAGGTGAAATGCAGTTATACAGGGAACAAGAGTGAATCTTTTCAACCCAAATTTATCTCAAGAAAAACAAGGATGTTGGCATATCTTGTTCCAAATTATGCTGTATATAGAACATTGCAAATTGAAGCTGGTTGTTCAAACTTTGCTTTATTTTGCAACCGACAAGTGTATATCCCCACATGATTTGGTGATTGCAGGGCTCAGTATCCCATCGATAAACATTTCATATACTTTTCACCTGGTAAAAATTTTTGTAGTCAGGCTAACTGTATACAATTTCCATCATGCTTAGATTTAAAAGTCATATGTGCCTTTATCAACACCAAGTCTGCCCAATGCGTAACAGTTTCACCAGTAAATTTTGTACCAGAACCATGGTGTCAGAGTGAAAGACAGTGCATCTTTAAAAATAGGACTTCAGCACTGATTTAAAGACCTCAGGACCTGAATTATTCCCACCTAGCTGAGGTGGCCATATTAGCAGTCACTTGAAGCTTTCTCAGAAATGAGTGAAGTGTAAGAATAGGCAGCACTGTGCTGAATCAAGCTGAATTTAACTTTTGAAGGTGCCTATTGCATACTTAGGAAGCTGTTAACCTCCTGTGTCAGTGATGTGCTTGAAACCTGGACAGGACAAATCTAGGACTAAGTGAGCCAAAGTTATTGTAGGCAAAGTTCTAGCAAAAAGAAAATTAAGTGAAATGTTGCGGAATAATACATTGGCTATACAACAGAGCCTCCTGGCAGCACAGCCTTGTGACTCATCAGAACAGCTAAAAATGGCTTGCAATACAGGAAAGTGAGGGGACTGTTGAAACAGAGGCATAATAGTAATTTTTCAAAGCAACAGAGATGATTGCTATTTATTCAATTCAGGGTAATGTGAAAGAGTGCAGATTTGTACCGTTCTAGCAGATCAGTTTGTGATGAAAGCCTTTTAATGCAACAGATTCCTTCACAAAATTTATTTGTACTAAAAAGCTAATGTGACAAAAAGCTATGATACCAAGCAGCCAAACAAACCAAAGACATATTTTCAAAGTGTTTTATCTTCTTATATTTTCACTCCCCAGCAGATAACCATTTTCTCTTACCTTTGCCAAGTTCATGTAAGTCATATTCTTTTATTTCATCTTTATTTGTTATTAATTTTTCCCAAAGTTAGCCTTTTGTTTTCAGTATCTCTTCCAAAGCTTCTTACTGTACACTTTAAATACATGGGACACACCCTTTCCAACTCTCTCCCTGCTCCAGGCAGAGCAGAGCAGAAAGTTTGCAGCAAAGATCCTAAGTATCTGTTTCATACCATCTTCTGGGAAGAAATGCCATGAATGGCTCAACCTCCACATCCGAAGTGCCATTAACTGATTTGGCAGATGATCTCCCAGGAATGCCAAGGCTTTTCATTGCAGAATCCGTGGTACATGTAATTTTAAAATCTTCCATGCATTCTTCCAAAATCAGAACTGCATTGTGGTACAGCTGTGATCCAAAGTGCATTACAGTTTTTTTACAGACCACAAATACAGGAATAAAGGAAAAAAAAAAATTATCATACAGCCCAGACTCCAGTTTTTAGAGCATTGGCATACTTTTTACTCAAAATCTTAATACTTCCCTACCAGTCTGCGTGATTCATGGCTGTGTTGCTCCATTCTCTGTTTTGACACTTGTCTGGCCCGTATTAAGACTCTTGGAGAATGTACCACGATCTCTCATTTCACCAAAACATCACAGAGTGTGCAAAGGGCAAAGCAAGAGACGGGATATAAGAAGCTCCATATTTAGCTGCTTCACTTATCTTGGCACACATACCCTATTCTCTTTTCCCCACCTCACGCCAGCGATCAGGTCTCCCTGATGAGCTATCAGTTCCAAAATGACAAAAATGAACACAAGATTAGTAAGCGACAGTAAGTATTCCTACCAAATATTTGCCAGCGATCAACTGCAAAATCTATTTGAAGTCCACATCCCCACAGGCAAAGAAGCTGTTTAAGTTCAAGCCAAAGAGGGATTCTCAAATTAAGGACATCATGGGCCTGATCCTGTAAACATGGTCAAAGTCCAGCAAAATGTATAGCCCTGGGGTATGCTGTTGTACTGTACACTAATAATGAAACTATTCTGCTAGGTGAGCATGACACAAGCTTTTTCCTGATAGAGGGCAGAGGCTGGATCCAGGCCACCCACGTGCCTAGAAAAAAGCCCTTTTCTGTTGAGTTCCTCGGTTTCAACTCCTCTTGCCACAACTGTTTTATTTGGGATAAAAGTATTCTGAAGCGGGGATTTGTATCTGGATGTCCTGTCCCTTGAGTGAATTCTTTCACTCGTTACTTGGAAAACCAGTTTCCTGTTTGATCTTACGCACATAGTAAGTGACTCCGAATTCAGGTCACTTCCAGAATCTCTCTGTCTTTGGTTGATGGAATAACTACATGAGACTTATTCTGTATTAAGTAATCACCAGAGTGAAAACAGATCCCAGGAACACATATACCTTTCTGGCTTTGTTTGGACCTTCTGGGACGCTTCAGGCTGCAGTGAAGGAATCTTCAATGGTCCCATTGGTAGAGACTGGCATTAATGAGGGGGCACACTGAAATTCACATCCAAGCGATTCTGATTTTCATGGGTGCCAGTCACTTACTACTTCACTTGGGACTTTCAAAATCCTGATCCTATTTGTTTCACTGAAGTTGGCAACATTTTAGAGGAGATTTAAGGAAAGCTTTGGGCATAATTGATTATGGCATCGTCTGTTTTGCAAGGTCAAAGCAGAAGTTATTAAAAGTAGGAATTTTATTTAAGGAATGGGTGGCGTATATTTTTAAGTGATAAGCCCATAGGATGCTAAATATGTCCTCCTGGAAATTTAAAAAATGTAAACTATCAATACTCTGTTCTGTTCTGCAGTTGCAAGCGCTGGTGCCAGAATTTTTTTATGCCTGTGGTAACAAAATCTCTCTCCCTCTCCCTTTGCCCTTAGCCAGCCTTCCCAGGCCAGGAATTACAACTGATTTTAGGAGGGGGCCTTCTACACTTGCTGTAGATACACTCGTGAGTACACATACAAAAACCTGTATACAACACAGTGGAGATTACCTAAGTGGACTTGGTCTTCAAAGTCTTCCATTTAGGGAGTGGACAAGAATGTCCTCTGTGAAAAGATGACTTCTTAAAATCTGAAGCAGTCAGTCTGCTTTACAAATTGAAGAAAATCTGGATTTTACCTCTTCATAGTGAGTTATTCCTGTTTTATACAGTTCTTCTGCATGCCTTCTGTAGGGGAAAATTAATTGTCATCAACAGAAGCACTATACGACAGATGAATCTGTCAAATGATTGTTTCTCATAGGCAGATTTTAGTACTATTTTTTAATTATATCAAATTTCAAAAACCTGTTTCAATACTCACTGCAGTCAATGGAAAGACAGTTATTTACTTAAGTAAATAACTGTTTTCAGATTCAAGGACTTCAGATCAAGACTCAGTGCTGCAAAATGGGTGTACTAAAGCCCATTAGGCAGAACCAGGTTTTGGACTTGGCATTTTTAAATCCTCTTCTCTTTGTTTTTTGAACCACGTGGTTCATGCTCAATAAAAAGACATTATACTATTGTACATGTTGTAACTGAACCAACAACTTAAGTTGCACTGTAACTAAATCATAACCTTTGGACAAGTTACAAGGAAAATGTATTTGCTTTATTGATTTTTAGTCTCTTCTGCACTGATTGATCATTTACTTTAAATACAAAGACTGAAACAAGGATATGCAAATACATAGTTCTTTGGTCTAAGTGCCAAATACAGCAAAATAATCTTTTGTGATTTTACATAATAAGCAATTTAATTTGTTCCTTCATTATCGCTTTTTGCAAACATTTCAAAACAGTAGTAGTAAGAAACTAGGTCAATTAATATTTTTGTCAAAGAATTAGTCAGGCACATGTGTCAATTTTTGTGATTTTTTTCTAACAAACATAACCCGTATTGTAGCATCCAGAAGTCTGAGCCAAACTGAGGGAAAAGGTGTCATAGCTACATTACAGACTTATTGGAGAAGAGGCTCTTGTCCTGGTAACACTGCAGTCTAAATTAAGATAGTTGCATTGACTGAATCTTTATTCTCTCTAGAATTATTCTCTAATTTTATTGAGATTAAACCTATGGTGCTGTTTCTGCTGTTTGATTAACTGCAACATTTTTGAAGAGAAGAGAAATCAAAGAGATTTCAAATTGTCTGTGAAAATACTTGCCCTGCGATTCTTTAACAAATATTTGAACAAACTTTTGTAAGGAATTTGAAGGAAATGATATCATATGTTTCTTTAGGCACTATCATCAGTCCAAAACAATAACCTTAGGAAAATCCGGAGAATCATATATTGTTCTGTAACAACAGAGTCTATCTCCATGGCAAAGAGTGTTGCACAAGGAAGGATATTTTAGCTCAGGAGTATTCCATACTAACCGAGCCACGAAGCTTCCAGGCAGAGCTCTCTTGCACTGAGCTTGGTCTTGGTATGAGCAAAGAATCTCAGGATTTTTGAGTGTGTCCATGTAAATACGCACACACATACTAAATGTGGGAAATTGTGCTAAATGTGAGAAGTGCTGGTCAGTGTGGAATGGACAGTAATATATTGTTGCTCCCAGAAAACCCTTTTACAAGTAGCTCCTTATACAATACCTATAAATAACGTGTCATTATTATTTGATACCATTTTATGGACGTTGAACAGACGTCTGTGCCTTTAAAACCTGGTATAAAACTTTATAATAATATTCAGAAATAAAGAAGACAGGCATACTTAAACAAAAGTCATTCTACATTTTTTTTCTTGTCTCCAAACTCAGCATTAAGAGCTGATTTAGAGGGAAGTTAAACTCAGACGACAAGTTGCATGAAGGGGCTCAGAAATGGTTATTTGTTTGAACTCATAACTATCCATCCTTCTCTAATGTAGACAAGACATCCACAAAAAAAAAAAAAAATAGGTTCCTTCCTAGTCCACTGTTACTTTCAGGTGCTCTTTAGTCTGTAAAGTCATGTACTGTGCTCCTGATGTCAGGTTCACTACTGTTGTGTCTATCTGGCAGCTATTTGTTCAAATGCGTGATCCTAGAAAAGCGCTGACACATACTCATTTCATTATATGTATACATGTCAAAAGTCCTGTATTTTCAGCCCTGAATGTGGGCAAGAGCATCAGAGACTTTTAAACAGCAAAAAAAAGTGCATTAATCTCATCTTTCTAAGACACTCCTTTGTGAAAATCCTCTTTACTATTCTTCAGTCTTCTCTTATTATCTAAGACAAATGTTTGGATGTTGTCCTTGCTTCAAGAAATTATAGATATCTGTTCTTCAATGCAAGTAATAGGATGACCACAGTTTGTTTATAAACTAACAGGAGTCTGAACATTTCGTTTTTGTTTAAAAAAAGACCTGGAAGAAAAATTAAGTTTGAATCATTGAACTGGCATTGTAGGTTAGGAAAGAAAAGCAGGAAGAGATATGAGACATGGAAAATATGAAAGAAACTGAGGACAAATGGTTTTGTGACCATTTTGAAGGATAAAATATATGCATCTTGAGTCTCAAATAATGATTCTCAAACATAGTTTTTGCCTAAGTTGGAACTTTCTACAGTCTAACAGTCTCATCTGCCTTGTGTGCGTAGTATTCAAGACTTCTTATAAAATGAAATTACAGATTTTTTTATATAGCACAAGGGATTTGAACCAATTCTTATTTTCATATTATAATTATTACAATATTACTCTTTGAATGAACATGCTTATATTGTCATTTTAATCTTATTATACAGAGAACTTTTTAAACTATGCAAGTTTAGCCCTCTCTGGTTAGTGACTCATATATGAACTTACCCTCTTTCCCTTCAGAATTATTCCAATCTGTAAACGAAAGAAAAAAACAGGGAGTGGTGGAAAACTTTAATTTCAGACTACATGTTGTTCATGAACTGTTTGTTTAACTCTATTTGTATTGGTTGGGTTGATATCTGTGTCACATGGTAATTTTTTTCCTTCATGATTGGAAGCTAACAGTGAATCACAAAACAATTACTAGTGACTAACAGCAATCACTCTCATTTTTATTATCTAGTCACAATAGCAGTTGAGAAACTTTTTAGTCCCAAACATTTTTGGAGTGGTCTGGCAATTGTCAGCATTCTCAGAACAGAGAATGGGATTGAGAAGGAGCTAAACTGGCTGTGTCCACTCACACACACAGATATTCACTGATCTATTTGCCAGACTGATTTTTCAAATGATAGTTTTCCTGTCTCTCCTATTTCACCACCATTAACTTATAAGTGCAATTTGATGACGTTCTCATACATAGCGAGGTGACGTAAGTTATAGGGGCAAGTCCTGTTTGCACAGGCAAATCCTGCAGGAAATAATTTACATCAATGACAATGCAAAATCCATTGTGCCTCTGCTTCTGCAAGTGGACCACCCCGCACCCCTCCACTCCCCCCCAAGTTGGTCCTGAATGATTTTCTGTTCATTACCTGTTAATTATCCTTTCTACCTATAGTCACACCGTGACTATTGTTTGTATCCAGTAAAACATCCCAGCAGTGGCTCTTAATGAGTACCTAAAGATGCCCTGTACCAGGAAAGAGATCATAACCTGGGTGAATGAGTGCCTCAGCTCTTCTGGCACTTTAGGAAGGTTGCTTAAAATCTGATTGCGAGCTGTGTAAGCTGCATTTTTTTAATATATATTTGTGGCTCTGCCCTCACAAATCTATGATTCATGACAGGAATGCAGCTTGGATCTCTTGCAATGTAAGCAGCTGCAGATACTTCAAATACTTGGGTACATGTGATCCAGCAGCTTGCTATAAATTTGCCCCTAAAAATAAAGTAACAAGTGATTGAACAGTGATAGGAATTAAACGCAGCAGTGAGTGAATGGAATGCACAAGCCCTTACCTCAGAACCTTTTATTACGGCAATAGCTATAATTAAAACCAAAACGAAAAAAGAAACACACTGGAATACTATCTTTGAACAAACTTACCGCAAGATTCCCTTAAAGGTTTTTTTTATACCGTTGGACACTGAAAAAAGCTATTTGCTGGTATGCAATGTCACTGAGCATGATATTTATGTTGTTACATCATCTGAGAGTCAACTGCATTTCCACTTTCCACAAATTACTGAACTAGTTTGGTTTCAAATTTCCCTTCACTTTTTATCATGTGAACAAAATAGGAAAGTAACAACCCTGAGCTTTTGATATCGAACAGATATTTTGCTGTATGATCTGTGTGGAGACTGACTGAAAGACTGCAGGGTAAACAGAACAATTCCCACTGACAACAACCAGCTTCGGATCTTTCTCTGATGACTAAAAGTCCCAGTTCTTGTAGCCTCATATCTGGATTTGTCATTTAATTGCCCTCCTTTTAGGACTGACACTCTCTGTGTTCGGTAATCCAAATAGGATGAAACAGCATCTCTCTGAACTGATACTTCTATGTCATCTCAGTTTTTGAATACAGTTTTAATTTAAAATGTTGGAGGATATGGAAAATTTTAGAAGCGAGATTTCATGGTCAAATCATGTAATTAGATCCCATTAGCAAATCTCAGAATAGTTAACTGGGGACTTGGTTGGGAATTTCAACCTAGAGGCCAAAGAGTAAATGAGAAAATGAGAGTTGGATTCAGCTGCACTGCAAACCTTATTTCCAGAAGTGGTTTGTTTTTTTGTTTTTGTTTGTTTTTTTTTTAGCTAAGAGACTCATCAGAGGAACTGTACCCATGCACACCAAGAGCAAAAGGGCAAAACTGCCTTTTTTGAGTAGGTCATATTAGACCCAGATTTTTCAAGTACTTGCGTGTCTCTCCTTGTAGCGTGAGGTGACTGAACATGAATTCCTAACTTTCTTTGTGTAAAGGTTGGGCATTTGTCCTGAGCTGGTCTCCCAGGCTTTCTCTTCATCAAGAGAAAGATGAAGCCACCTCCGGAAGGTACAACTAGTGCATTGGGGGTTGAATCAGGGAGGAATGCCAAAGGAAAAACAGACCAAATGTTTAAAAACAGTGCTATTTCCTGAAGTCTTTGTTGAGTTAATTATAACTCGGTTCTTACACTGACAAAACTAATTCTGAAGTTGATTTGTTTAAAAACATATCTGCCTTGATAAAAACATATCAGCATGTCCAATCCAATTTTCTGTTTTTCTCCCTGAAGCCCATTTTTTATCTCAGTAAAATCTATGTATTACAGTACAATATTACACTACTATTTCAAATAAACACAATATCATTTTTTGCTGTGAAGCACCCTGTTCATGTGTCTCCATCAAGTGTGCTTTGTATCTCTCTCTTTAAATGTGAAAGGACAAGGGGAAAAAACAGTGTTTGTTTTGCTCTTGAATTCTTCACTAGCTGTTTAATATGTTTCTTACGAATTACCATTACGAAAGGATTCCACATTTAAAAGGAAGCTTATAAGGATACAGGTAAGTGTGAGTGTGGTCTTTTCAGAAGAATGTTTGATTGAAGACCTGGTTTTGGACACAAGGTAAGGAAAAAGATCACTTAACCTCACTTGAATAAGTGGAGATTAAAGGTTAAAAGCTTTAAAGCTTTAAAATGCATTAGCAACAGAACAGTAAATACAATCCATGGAGACATAGAGGAATTAGCAAAACAAATGTTAAACTAAGAAATGCACTCTAAGATTCACTGGAATCTCCATACTAAGCCTGAATGCAGAGCACATTTAAATGTTTCACTGGTTGTTTTAAAATTGCCTTTGTATTCCTTATATTGGCTCTAATGGAGATGATACTAAACCTTGCCATGAATTATGAAAGCAAGTTTTATGTAGATCTTTCCATGTTTTAGCCTCTCTGGGGTTTTGGTGTTTTAAAGGGTGATTTTTACCATACACCTCATTTAACCTGTTGCATATTGGCTGTGTATGTACTGCTGATGGATCAATAATGTAGTACCAATCCTGTTCAAAACATTCCTGTACTGTATTGGATAGAACAAAGTTGCCGTCGTCAGTGATGTAACCTTATTGTACTGTAGACTCAATATAATTTTTTAGGAGTACAACCTCTGCTTAATAGCGATATTTGACTCAGATATCTTTATTTTAACTTGTATCAAGAGTACCTTCAACAAATGGACTGGTTGTCTGCTTACTTTGCTTAGATCAACAAACAAATTCTTGCAGCCCAGTAAAACCCACAAACAACGTGCTGAACACTCTGTGAAAACACAGCTACCTCCACAAAGGAGTGATCCCAGGCAGGGCATACTGCAACTGCCTAATCGTAAAATAAGGAAGCTGTGTATCAACAGGGAGCATCTACCTGATAAAATGTTAAACAAGATATAAACCCAGAATATTTAACTATTTCACTATCAGAATATATGGAAACACCTGAGCTTTTAACAGGACTGCCAAACTGGCAGTCCTCAACCAAGGCATCCAAAAATCAATACCTCTACTCCGTCTTTTGCACACAAGGCAAAATCTTATGGAAGATGGAGGCCTGATGGAAGTCTTGGGCTTATAGATGCAGCAGATTTGGCATTGCCTATGTAGCGGGTGAAATCCTGCCCCCACAGAAGTCAAAGGCAAAATTCTGATCTGCTTCAATCAAGTGAGGACACTGTGTATAGGTGAGAATACAGAGCAGAAAACAGTCAAAGATAGAAAAACACAGATTATATTCAATAACCTGTGAGTGTAATAATAACATAAGATGTTTAGCAGTATGGGTAATTAGAAATATGTGGTAATTTTTTGCTAGTATGAGCAACACCTTTCTAAAATTTAGCTTCTTAAGGATTCCAGTTAATATATAACAAGCTACTCTCATTACAGAATGTTCAAATATGAGAGCTTCTCAAGAGTGACTGAACTTATTTTGAACTTTTATTTTCATTTAAACTCTCCATTAAGGAATTTGGGAGGGTGAGCAGGGAAGAAAGGCATTTGTTTAGATTCTGCTTTTAATATAGTTTTAACACTTTGATATCAGTCTCTGATTAGATGTAGCATCCCACATTCCAAAGTGAAGAGAGGCTATTTGCTCCCTCTCTCCTCCACCCAACACATATCTTACTTGTGTCTTTTAAGCAGAGCCTCTGAATCAACTTAATTATTGTCATTAACAGCAGTTTTTTGTGGAGCAGCATGCCTTGCTGTGGCCTCTCCTTCTCAGCTCAATAAAGGATTATCATAAAAGCCAGTCTAATAATCCTATTTCCAGTTATACTGGGGGGGAGGTGCCACATTCTCTGTGCCCACATTCTGTGTTTGAAGCTTGACTCAAAATAAGGGATTTTCCTGGTATTTATCAAGTTACTCTGTAGAATGCCTAAGGATGAGATTCATATGCAATGTAGATGTCTGCATCTAAGCAAGTCCTGGTTCCTTTTATAGTCAATAGATATCAATAGACACTCTGAGTGTGTGATTCATCCCATCTCAAGATAGATGTCTAAATTAGGTCAGGTGACTCACTCCCTGGAAGTACTTATTGACTATAAAGGGAATCTGAATGACTAACTCAAAGATTTTTGAAGCGGTTTTCAAAACGAGGTGAGTGGCAACTCATTCTGTGTGCTTCGTATCTTCTGGCACAATGTCTTCATGACCCTTCTGCTCCTTGAACAGTGACTCTCACTGTATTTACACCCAGACACTTCACAGAGCTTGCTACCATTTTCTGGCTCTCTCTTGTGAAACCCAGTCACCATCTTCACTTCAGTTCTTCCCACCTGGGCAGATACCCCTCAAACGTTCCCAGTCTTCTTTCCCCCAAGCACTTAATGACTCTGTTATCTGTCTTTCCTTGTCTGTTATCACCCAGGACTTCAGCCCTTGTATCGAATTTTATTTCATCTTTTCATGCTTATCTCCTGAGGCAAGTTCTTCTTTTTCTTAACTCACCTTCAATTCAAAGAAAGAAAACCTGCTTCTTTCATTAATATTAAATGTTATAGAATTTCAAAGTTCCATGATATTAAAACATAATTAATAAGAAATTACTGATTTTTTTGGTTTCTTTTACATTACAAGTTTTCATCGGACATTTCACTGTTTACAGTGACTCTCCCTGTATGGGGCTTTCTAGCTGTGTTAATTTGGTCCTACCTCCCTCTCCAGCTACACTGTTATTCATCAGGGAAATCCCAGTGGAACTTGTATTTGTATTTTCAAAAATAAATAATAGGTTTGAATTTTGGCCAAAGTCTTCCTCCAGTAGTGAGCGAGAGAGTTGCTGACTGAGACTCTCTATCTCTCATGTGGTCACATAAATTAGAGTCCTGATCAATGATGACAAGCATTCTGCTAGCTAGACAAACATTAATCTGGTTAACTCCCCTCCTTCCCACTCCTTCCTGACACAGAGAAAAGAAGTGCCTTTGGAGAAAGCCTGAGATGTGTAGGTTGATTTTCTTGTAGCTATAATGTGGCGAGGGGGCTCCAAACACCTCCGGGACTTATGAAAATTCCAAGCAGAAAACAAACAAGCTACACAAAGCATAAAAGGCTGCCTTTCTTGCTTGCTTTCTTTTACAAGAAACAATCAAAATAATTAATTTGAAAAATGTTTTTTCCACACATTCACGTGAATATTTAGATCTGAAAGTCTGAGATTCTCATTTCTTGAATATATGAATAAAATGAGCAACCATGTCAAGTCTTAAAAAAGAAGTCTTATTAACTATACTGCGCTGACAGAGCTATACTGTTTTCAGGTGTTGACCTATTGCTGCCCCTGACTGCTCCATTGTGTCATTGGACATACATGTTGTTGGTGGTGCTGTTTGCCATATTCTGGTGGGCAATGTAGATCTACGCAATATAGCCCTGAAGTTTTAATGTAAAAGTCATCTGGAGGACAAGATCTTCCAGGAGCTCACTTGACTTTCAAGATCCAAACAATGCAAAGAAACTTTTCCTGTAGAAAACAAATCTAGTTGGATAATAAAGTGAATTGACACAGTTAGGATTAGATTCTCATCCCCCTTTTTTTTTTTATTTAGTAACAGTTCCTTCAGATACTTAACTGACGGTGTTATACAGGATGCGTTCCTCATACTTAATATAATGATGCACAGCCTGTGGATAGTGTCTTGTAGCTTAAGAGGCAGAGAGAGCATCTGGAGGTGAAGTCTCCTGAGGTCCTTTATTTATCAGGCATGAGCATCTGCAATTGTTTCACTCCCTTTAAGGGTTCCACAAACCCTATCGGAGTCTCCATGTAGTTATTGTCTCTGTTATTCATTTAAATCACAAAGTGATGCTGGTGCTTAATAAAAGACTGAAACCCAAGGCGGTGCATTCTTCAGCCTACCCTATTTGTCACATATTTCTATTTGACCTGATTTTATAAGTGCTTTTCCATCAAGGGGAAGAGTTTGATTATTTTATTTTTTTTTATGCTAAGGGAGTGTTTTGAAGATTCCGTATACACTTGACTTTAGGAATAGGAGACTATTGTTTTGATCCAGAAAGAGTTTATATAAGGGATAAGGAAGGAAAAATATTCTTGAGAAAACAACCCCCTCCTCTCAAGTTGTGTATCTTGGAGCAGACGAAACACAATCAGGATCTTCTGTTTTGATTAGCAAAACAAAAAAAAAATTAGCAAGACAAAGTTCATGGTATTTGTCTAATTTTCATAGCTCTTTACAGATGTTATGCAAAACTGAGAACTGCCACCAACAAATATTGTTTCTGCCCAGAAATTGTATAGACATTGCCTTTAAAGAAGTAAGATACAAGGTTCTCTGTAGGATAAAATTCTAAGTTATTTAGGTTTCAGTTAAGCTATGCAAAAAAACTCAACTAAAGAAACAACCCAAGCCCCTTCCAAAATCCCTTACCGACTTCTTTCCATTATTGCATTCTGAAATATTGTTTAATTACATTTTCTTTGCATCCTTTTCCCCTTTTATCAAAACTGGAGACATTACTGTCAAATTGATCCTAATGTTGAACATCCTATGTGGTCTACTAAGAAATTGTTGCCACCGTGGCCTTATTTATTGGATCATCCTGTGTCACTTATCTGCTTGTAGCTGCTCCTAAATTCCTGAGGCACTGGAGAACATGGTCTGTTCTCAAAACACCTAATTTCAGCCACTGAACAAACCATTTACCACCTAAGTCCTGAGAAGACCAAACTGGTAGTTACATAGCTCATGAAAAAAATCCACAGTTTGTCTTTTATTCTATAGCTCAGGTGTTAGGGCAGTTTTCCTAGAACTTGTGTAGGAGCTATAATAAATAATTCCTATAAAAAAGAATAATTGCACCACCACCATCACCACTACTACCATGTTTCAAGAGAGATTGTGATCCTTTTATTTGAATCCTGCAAATGACCATCTTAAAAACTCACACTTAATGTCTTCCTATTTACAGGTGTGTCAAAGCTTCACAGATCCCTTTGGTCAGGACCTTCAAATTTCTGCTTACTTTGAAGTTCTGCAGCTATGTACAAATGTGGAAAATACCTCAGCCTTGATGGAGTATGAATGAAATTGTTACCAATTTCTGATTGTCTTTGTTATATTTTCAACTCCAAAATGTGTTTGCCAATAGCTTGTAAACACAATTAACTTATTTATAGTAATGGCTACAATGAATTTTCTATTGAAAGCTCAGCTTTAGAAATTGGCCAGCACCCACTTCAATTAAAAAAAAATCGGTTTTAATAGCATGGATTGAGACATGCCCAATTTGTCACTTCCATACTTGTGGGATACAGCCTTACTTGCACAAGATCAGTGTATGAAAGCTCTGTGCATCTGTCTTAAAAACATAGTATAAGCACAGTCACACTAAATATGACCATAGATCCTTCTAGCACAGTATCCCGTCACAGACAGTGGCCAATTAAAAAAAAATTATTCTGGAAGAAAACTGTAAAGAACGGGGTAGCAAATTATTCTGGAAGAAAACTGTAAAGAACGGGGTAGCCTTTCATGATGACAGACAGGAGAAAAGTCCTTTGGATATTTCTGGAAAGTACCATGATTTTTTACTTGGTAAGTACAGGCATTGTGAAATTCATTGGGGAAGAAGGTAGCAAAAAAAACCCCAACCAACCAACCAAACAAACAAAAAAAAACAGAACAAGAGGGGGAAAGAAAGATTACTTTATTCATTTTCAGTATTGCCTTTGGGAAAAGCTACATTTGTCTGAACAGGGCAAAACCAAGTCTGAGTGTGGATCGCTCTGGTGAGCCCCAATCTCTTTCTGAAAATTATTTCTCACACTTAAGCCCTTCCTCAGCCTGGTACGCAGTGCCCTGCACCGCTGCATAACGCTCAGGCTCTTCCTTGCAAGGGGAGACTATGTGGAGGGCACAGTTTAATGTTTGTTTGGGTTTTTTTTAGTCTTTGGATTTATAAGCTGTACCATTTCAATATCTCTGCATGTACGCATACCCTCTCCAAGAACCAAAATCAATTACGAGATATACTGGGTCTGAATTACTTATAACTGAAGGTTTTTTTCACAGTCATTCAAAACAGTTCAAGAGTGCTTGGAGTGCACAATTTTTCTCAACATTTCTTTAATTAGCCTTTGCGTCATTTATTGTTTAAATAATTTATTATTATATGCCCAAGACAAATGCATTTTTCCTGTCCAGTGGAATAAGTGTTTTGTTCAAAACCAAAATCAATTAAAGCCGCTACCTGCAGCTTTGCATGCCACAAGCGTACACGTTTTCCAGGCAAAAATCTAAACTCCTTTGGTGCACAACTGATTAATGGCAAGCAAGCTCTACTTTGTTTAGGATAAACTATTTTAATGTGACTAAGAATTTCTTAACTAGACAGAGAAACCAGCTTTTGTATTTCTTACAGCATTTGCTTTTCATGGATTCTTTCCCAGTAGCTTGGTTATAGATTTATGGGGTACTTAATATCTTTGCTTTACATTCCAGAAACAGAAAGCTGATATAAAACAGAGATTAAGATATCAAAAACAATTCTTTCTACTTTTTTTCATAGACAAAGATAGTCAAGAATTTAGTACAAATTGCAGTTGATTGCAGTAGATTTTTACAGTATTTATTTTTTTAAACTGCTTTGAAGACAAGAGATTTATAAGTGATACCTCAATTGGATCAGGGACTCTATCAATGTGCTACAATAAATTTTTATTTAATAAGCCAACCCTCAATGACATTATTTAGTATCACAGTTCTCTTGGACTCGGTAATTTTAAGATGCAGTTGAGCTTTTTTTATGGAAGGCAAAGGTCTTCAGCCAAAATAAGTCCATTATCAAGTCACTAGTGTATGATGGAAAGCTTAGCTATCTGCAGTGCACAATGTACTGCACGACACAGATACTTACCCAGGTTTCAGGCAGTGCAGCCAACCAAACATCCTTCTGCTGCTCCCTGAAGCTCAGAGCAAGCATGAGGTATGGCTGGTCTTTGCTGCCTTGTGTCATGAAGACATGACTCAGGGGCAAAGGGATTAGCATACTGCATCTGTGCATAAGACTATGAGAAAGGCCAGGTTGGATGAGGCTTTGAGCAACCTGGTCTAGTGGGAGGTGTCCCCGCCTATGGCAGGGGGTTGGAACTCGAAGATCTTTAAGGTCCCTTCTAACTCTAACCATTCTATGATTCTATGATTCTGTGATTCTAAATAGCACAGAGAGACAGTGGAGAAACAGAAAACCGGAAAAGCTGCCAGAAGCAGCACCAGGAGATGGCTGGTGGAAGCAGCTCAGGACAGGGTGCAGACTTGCCCTCCCTTGTCTGAACCCTCCTAAGTATAGGAAACAGCACCCTAAGAATTTACCATATACAGGAATGTGTAAAAAAGGTGGCTGTGCCCATCATCATTTCTTCATCAAGTGTAAAAAAGTGGCAAAATTTCCAAAATTGTCTGATCAACAGGGTCAACATTTTTAAATGGAATTGAGAGGGTGCCACAAAGAGAAACCAGACTATTAGTTCAGCTTATGCCGCTTCCTGCTAGTTGTATTTTTGAGAATTTTGCCAAAGAAAATGACACCAATCATTTCTGATCAGATTACTCACATTATTTAAATCTTTTAGCTAACCATCACAATGGACTTACCATTTTCACTTACTCATTTTGACACCTGTTTTAGAGGGAATTAGTTCAATGGAGGGTGGTAGAATAAAACATGCATGCCAAGCTGATTAAATCAGCACTCAGCCCTGTACACTGTTGTTGTTCTGTTAACCAATCTTGCTGTAAAACAGATTAGTATGTATGTGTTCCTCCTCCAGGCCTGTGTGCAGGCTGTGGTGCCGTATTTGTCTCCAGACAATGGCTTGGTAGTGTCATAGCGAAGTCTTAGGTAGTTGGATAAGCTTCACCTGGAAGCCTGTCTAGGTAGCCAGAGTAGCTCAGTTTGAGTTTGCTTGGGGTTACAAGCAATGCCAGAGCCTCTTCAGACCTCCACATGGCCACGTTGAAACCCTCTCCTGAGGTGCGATGGAGTGGTCAGAGAGAGCAAGTGATCTTCCACTGCATTGTCTACCTGTGCAAAGGTCAACTATCTCCACTGAGTGCTCACTCAACTCTGCATGAGTTGCTCTTGGTCAGCATCAACTGGCAGTTTCAAAGGGAGCAGGACCAAAGAGAGACTCTGTATAGAGGGGGCTAGATAGTTAACAAATTATTGATCATTAGAATATATCTCCCCTCCACATGACCTACCTGTTATACTCTCCAGAAGATCAGTGTATCTTGCAGAAAATGCTTTTGGAAACAGACCTACAGTGCCTATGACTTATCAGCACCATAAGACCAACTGTTAGATCTATTGAAAAGGAAAGTCTAATCCTTTTCTTTGAAAAGGCAGTCTTTGTCATGAGAAACAGAAGCAAAGAAGGGTTCAAAGGCAGTGACGGTATGGGAAATCCAAATCTTTCTCCCTAATTACTGAATAAAGGCATGCCCTTCATTGCAGAGATTTTTCTTCCTTCCAGACTTGATGATTTGGTGCAAGAAAGCCACATTCTGGATTGCAGCCTCCAGGTCCTGGATTTCTCATTCCTTCTACTGGCTTTGCAGTGAGAGATTTGTCTCTTCTCCCATGAGAACCAGGTGGTAATTGTCTCACTGACCATTAATCACCTAAAAATTAAAGACCAAATCTAAATAATTTATCTCCGCTCTCTGCAGTCAATGGAAGGAATGAGATGCCTACAAAGGGCAACTCATCTCCCTATCTTAGACAATTACAGTAGAATAAGATGAATTACCACTTCCCCATTAACTTCCCCAGAGAGAATCGAGGTGACAAGTTTAGATAAGACAATTCACTTTTAGATGGCAAAAATAAGGAGAGGAATCTCACTCCACCAGAATCATGGCCTCCAGCAACCATATATTTTTCTAAACAATGCCTCTTCAGTTGTCAGTGACTTTTCCTGGTGTAACTCAGATAATGTTAGAATCGCAGGTATCCCAACTGTGCACTGCTTTGAGCAATGCGGGATGAACATACAGTGGGGTTTCATTTCCAGAACACAGTCTTCATATTAGTATCTCTTTTAGTATGATTTTTCTATAGTCTTCTGTGTAGCATGAATGGTGTAGCAATTTACAAATATATATTTTGAAAATCTGTTTTGGTTTTTTTTTGTTGTTCATGTTTTCCCTCGCAGATCTGATATAACTCAAATGTGCATGTGTGTGTAAATATATATATAAAAAGAATAAAAGACATGTGCCTTCTGCAAACGCTTTGCCATGTTCAGAGCAGAAGTGATTGCAGCCCGATCTCATGCAAGCCGTCATATGAGCTGAAACTATAAAGGTTAATGATTGTTTCTTTACCATAAAAAACAAATATCATATAGCAAAAGCTGTTTTTCTTCTAATGATCTTTATTAATAATAACCTGCACACTTTTTGAGGAGGGGTGGTGCTGGAATAATGATTGAGAACGGAATTGAAAATATATCAATAGATAAGGACTGTTTTGTTTCTGAGTAGTTAGAAGTATAGCCAGAAAGGGCAAAAGCTATTCCATGGAAAACAACTGGCTCAGTTTCCTGATGTTAAAATTGCCAGTAATTCCCCATTTCAAGATCTGTAATGTCAAAAGGACAGAGCTTCCTAGAAGTGAATGTCTGACAGCACAGCTAATACGTGTTTCTTTGCCCTCTGTGATGCCTGCCAGGTTTTCAACAATACTTGAAAGGCCAAGCAGGTTTTTTAGATTAAGCGGGGCCAAGATAAGGTTTGGAAATTCCATCATTTTCTCAAATACTCTCTTTTTTTTTAACCACTGGCTAAGTGGATAAGTTGACTTGAGGGTACTTTTCTAGCATGAGGTTTTCTTAGTGGTAACCACATAGGACTGGGATTTGAGAAGCTTTCAGGAATTTTACATTGAAAGACAGTTTGGAGAGAAATCCCCACCTCCATTTCCCAGGGCAGTGCATGATGTACTATTGAACCACTGCTGCTTTCTAAACAGGATTATAGTTAATTGTAATTAATCAGCTTCCATCACCTTTGGGTAAGAAGTCTGTCAAACCTGCAAAACTGTGTCTTGTGAATCCGTATTCAGGGACTTTTCAAATGTTCATTATTGATCCAAGGGCCATTAAGAGCTAAACTTTACATATTTTGATACAGTAATGGCTTGTGATGTAATTCCATACTCAGGAATTTTTACATGATGGCATGTGTTGTCCAGGAACTCCTCACAACATGTTTTTTTTATGATATATTTTAAAAGTTTGCATACAATTATTTCCACTTGCGTAAATGCATATGCCACAGCTTGCACTTCTGATGAAGAAAGGAAGACAAACAAAACACACACATTTTCCATAAAAGGCTGAGAGGTCAGTGACTCATCTTGGAATATTCTGCAGATGAATTAAAATTCCTCTGCTTTAAAATATGTATAATGACATCTCCTTCCAGTTACATAGCTGCACACAGAATAGATTGGGTTTCTTCTCTTTCAAGTGCTGAGTTTTGTAGGGCACAGCATAGCAGCAACCCACACTTTATTAATAAACAGAATTTAATCTACACACTATAGGAATTGTGGGAGAGATCCTATATTTAGGCTCTACACCACTTTCCATTACAAAAGATTCTTGTGACCTTTTTATGGGAAGTTATAATGCCTCCTTTGTATATAGTAGACTTTGACTTTTGGCAAGGGAAAGAAATGCCTTTTCTGGGGAACTGGCTGACTTGTACACTATTAACATTTCCCACTTTCCTCCCGATCGAGTTCCTCGGGAGTACATTGGATGCATGGCAAAGCAATAACAACCTACACAGCCCCATCTGAAGCTGGGCTGATGCCACCAGTGATGCAGCAGCAGTCGGGGCTGCACCGGGAATGCCTGAGAGCTGCCAGTGGGACGGGAGCCAGGCTGCAGCCCTACCAATTAACCACAGCATGCTTACCCTTCCCGCCGCCCAGCCTCCCTCCAGGAATGCCACATAGGCAGCTCCGGAGCGGAAGAAGGGATATGCCTGACGGTCCAGGTTATTCATTTTCAAGAATTTTTCAACCAGTTTAGAACATTTTGTGCTGGCTGACGGCAGTGATTGAAGCCTTACTTAACAACAGCTCAGGAGCCTGATTCTCAGCTGTGTAACACCAAAGCCCCTCATTTATATGAAGGACAAAATGACCCAAATTATTTAAAGATATTCAGCCAGGCTTTGACAGTTTACTGCGTGATTCACTAACTCTGGAAAGAATATTATTTAAGACTAACGACACACTAATCTGCAATTAGTTCCCTGGCACATAATGAACTAATAAAACTAAATGATTGTGTCTGTGTGCATTTACATATCTGAGTCCTCTGTGAGTAACGTTAAGGATGACTGTACGGTGGATTTGCATACAGCTTCCCGACCAGCGATCTCACTGTCCTTTACAAGTCCTCCTCGGCGGAACCTCACAGTAGCCTTTGGGAGGCAGGCCAGTTCCGTTACCCCAAAATCACAGGTGAGGAAACAGGAGCACCAACGTTTCCAGTGACTTGCACAGGGTCCAAGCCAGGAACGGGAGCCAGGAAGCAAATGTACCTTTGATTTAAGGTGGGTGTGCCTCCAACCGATTATAGTTCGTCTTGCACCTGCCTACGCCTGGGGTGCTTGGCTCCACCTTTTCTGATCCCGACTGGGGCTAAACCGCAAGACCATTCTCCAGCATTTGAATGATAAAGAACAACAAGAGGAAGGATTTTCTGGCGGTTAGGGTGCCAGCCAAAGCCTTCGCAAGACCTGGGTCCCACCGACACCCTTCCGCAACCCAGTTCCTGGCAGAAAGCCTCAGGAGTACGTCGGTGCCTATGTACCAGTGGGCCTAGGTGGCAAGCTTGCACTGGGTCCCAGGTGCTGTGGCAGAACTCGAAACCCTACCAGAACAGGCTCCTAGGTGAACGCCTGGAGCTGCTTGTTTTTTGGTGTGTCCCAGAGTCACTTGACAGAAGGTCCGTTTCCCCCTCCTTCTGGACTCCCCCTGCCCCTGCGGGTGCTGTGGCTCCTGTGTCACTCGTCTCTCAGTGCATGGAATATATGTTCAGCACGGGCACTATGTAATTCCAGGCGTAGCATGGTTTGAATGTCAGACGACAATTTGCTAGAAGGCAGAGATGCATACGGGGAGGAAAAAGGGAGGAGACATTCCACTTGCTCATTATTTTTCTAGTTGCTGAAGAAAGTGCTATTTGCTAATTAATAGCACAGTTCTGTGCTGCATTTCACAACTTCCCTGTATTTATTTTCATGATAACTTCCTGAATCACATCCTAAGCTTTACTACACATTAACTTCATGGTGTGCTTCTTTCCTGCACTTTCCCTCAGTAAAGCACAGGAATGGAAAAAATACCACAGCAACCCACAACTTTATTCTCAAATCCATATGGGATAGATTAGGTTCTTAGCCCAATTATGGTGAAGTTTCAAGTATAGGCATCATGGAAAAGCTAAGGAGAAGTTAGGAGATATTCATCATTCTGATGAGAATTGATATCCATCTGAGTGGGAGCCTGGCTTTGGACCTCAGTTTGGTTTTGGAATCCATTGAAGTTCCTGCAGATTTCAAATGAACCCAGATTTTATGACCCACCCTAAGCAGTGATACTAATTTCCTGCTTCAGGCCACATTTCAATTCAAAATAGAAAAATGGAGCATTTGTGACTTGCAAAGAGGAAATGATGGTATCAAAGGGTACTGAAATGTGTCTATTGTCTTTACAGTTATACAAACTTAAAAGAAAAAAATATTCACATATGTAAATGTAAAAAAAATGGATTCTCTTGCAGGAATGAGTTGTCATGAAAATGTAGGTTCTGCTGTTTGTAACATCTTAATTTCCTTTAGTATAAAGCGGAACTGCTAGTTTACTTTTCCCCACAAGAAGTAAAACAAAAGAATATTGCTTCTGCTTTGGTTTGAGATTTTGCACGTTTGAAAAGTCAGTGTAAACTTTTATGCTTGTTATTCACATCTGAACTTACTAAGATTTCTATGTCATATACTGAAAGATGATCCTTTAAGACAGTCTGTATGATATAGTTATAGTAAAGCTCCTCTGGTTCTGTGCAGGATGAAATGACTGGTGGAGTCCAGCTATATTATGCATAGTGCATAATGTCTTTGGTATACACACCCCTACGGTAACTACCCACGGTCATTATATTGGTTTTAAGTATGTATGTAAGACATAAATGGACCAGAACTGAGTTCTTTCAAAATAGGTGCTGAAGTCATGGCAGTACTTTCTGAATGTACTTTGCTGCAGGATGAATATAAATAGAGCAGTGCTCAAAACATCCATGCAATGAAATTCTTTGGAAAGGATGAACTACATATGTAAGGCACTATAAGATGCTGAAATATGACTATTTCAGCACACATGTATATTTGCAATATAAATCCTTGGGTATACATAACAAATGCTAGGCCTTTTTTATTTTAAGGCTTCAAAACATTTTATATAACATGTTTACACTGTAATTCCAGCAAAGTAATAGTCGGAAAAGAACATCATGAGTTTTACGCATAAACGATATTTCAAATGCACTTATTTGATAAGCCATACATGCATGTAAGTTCCACAGAGTTGCAATTGTTTGCACTTGCCTCCTGGGCCAATGAGCAAGTATTTTTCTAACCCACCTTTTATCACTTTGTGCTAATTATCACATTGTGTTGCAGGGCCGAGGGAAAACACGTACTGATACGAAGACCTTTGCCAAGGAAACGCAGTGCTATGGAAAAGCATTTCTTGAGGAGGCCTCTGACATTACCTAGATGGGTGCTTAAAGGTGTACACCCTTTGCAGATACTGCTAGCAGTGCTCTCAACATTTCCCTTATATGCCAGATCACGACTACAGAATGACCATTTCATTTCTCCCTTGTCCATGTCTGATGGAAGCCACGTATGCCACACAGTTAGGCCAGCTGTTGCAAAGAAATATTTCAGATGGCCTGTGGCATTTTCCTTTTTTTTCTGGAAGAGTTTCATGCAACCCCAAACATGTCAATAGAATAAATCAATTCCATATATGCTAGGAGAACTCTTGAACATTCTCGGAACAACTTCTGGAGATCCTGGAACTGAGATATTCTTAGATGCTAGGAGACCAGTTCACAAGACTGAGAGGAAAAAGACCAAATCCCTCTATTACTGAAATAATGGCAGTTTGGCTAGCAAGTAGGGACCAGATGTGTAGAGCCTCTCTATAATGACAATTTTGTTAATAATTAGGTGGGAAAAAAAGACAATTAAAATCAAATTTTACTGTGTGGCTGGAAAAAGCTGAAAAAATTATGTTCTAGAGTCATCTAAGTATCTAGTTGATGTCCTGACTGAGTAGTATTTATAGCGTGATAACAAGGTAGACATCAATGAAGAAAAACTAAAATAAAAACCAGCTATAATAATTCATTGAACTCCTAGTGCCTTGTGTTTGTCCCCCTGCTTAGGAATCTTCCTTCTAAAAGCTGCTGCATCAGGTCCTGCACATGTCCAGCTATTTTTAGGTTTCCAACAGGCTGTTTACTAGGGATTTGAAGTCTGGCAATCCAGATACTCTAGACACAGTTGGAATGCTCTTGCTCACACACTCGCGCCTCTCCGCAGGTTACACTTGGAATTAAAAACTGCGATGTGGCTCTGTCATTCAAACCTTACTGCGTCTGGCATTGGGTATCCAAAAAATCGTGATGAAATGGAGCACTGTGGTTTTAATTTAAACTACTTAATGCCAAAAATATTCATGGATAACTTACTGGCCAGTGGGCAAGCAAAAAATTTTGGGTGATCTTCCATTTAAAGATTATAGTTTTGGTTCAGTCAGAAATCAAGATTTTTATTTAATTAAATAACATTCCCTCCTTTTAAAATAGTATTTCAGACATTGGTATTCAATATTTAGCAGGCGCTTCTTGAAAATTGGTATTCCCTCCCTCCTCAAGCATGGATTTCAGCAAATTTCTCATTCTCCATTACATGTAATATTATCCCTATCCACATGATCAGTGCATATGAACTGACAAGATCAGCATAACAAGACATTTTAAGTTCTGAGCTACTCTTGACCGTTATATCTCTACAAACTTTTAAAATGAGATATCCCCAGGGATTTTGAAATCCCTTTAAAAAACAAATTATAAATTATATAAAACATTAAATACACACAACTTGTTGTTCAAATTATACCACTTGGGGTTTGATTATTCTTTTTTATAACGTACATTTATTGTTACTTTTTAGAAGCTATCAAATCAATTACTTTTTAAGCTTTTTGGACTTCTCAACATTTCCGTGCTATGGAATTGTGATTCTTAGGGTACCCTGGATCCAGCATATGAAGGAAAACAAGAACAGATAAGATCTTATCCAAATTAGAAACTATTTAGAAAAGCAGATAAAGATGAATGTTTTCTTGATTCTGTAGCTCAAATACCTATTTTTCTATCAATGTGTTTCTGTAGATGCAAGTCCAATTTAAATTTGCTTTTTCCTGTGGTCCACATATAGCTTTAGCATTTGTAGGTGTAATTTGTTTCAGCAGTCATAGGAGAATGACCAAAGACTACAATAGAGCAAAAGATTTTGATGTTAGATTTTCTTGTTGGATTTTCACCCAGAAACACAGAGCAGACACGATGTTATTATTACCTGTCAAATACTCTGCCTTGAATTTTGTCATCATTGTTTGATATAAGTTATAAGGTGGAAACAAATGGAAGGTTAATGTTGATTTTAGAGAGACCTGAGGAACTTGTTTATGTATTTGGTTCCAAAATGCTGAAATTTGAATCCTGAAACCTTAAAGAGACGTCAATGGGAATTTAACATCTGAATGTCCCTGAGGATCTGGGCTTTGGTACTCTAAAAATTGAGCTTTTTATTCCACTGGTAGGCCTAGGGCCACTGTCCTGATTTACAGACAATCCCCATCCCTTGACAGTCTTCGGGCCTGTCTCTTAACAAGAGCTGTAACACCTCACCAGCTCTGATATTAAAGCTAATCAGGCGCTGTGGATGCCAGAATACAGGCTTAAGGTCCAACTGTACTTACTACTGTTTGAAAATGTTGGTATTTGTACTCTGTTTCTGAAATACCTTCTCTGTCAGAGGTAGTGGGTAGGATGGGAGTACATGTACTTTGCTTTGTTTTCCCTCCAACTTGAACTCTGTGTTGTGAAACACAATCAGTCTGGTCATGGTCTACACAGCTGAGCTTTCCTTAGCTGCAGAAGCATTCCTGTGAAGGCAACAAGGATTTAAGATGATGTAAGGTTTTCTCTGACCCCCTGTGGGTAATATCAGCAGACAAAACGAGGACTGGGAAGTATGCTTACTTTTTCTGACTTCCCAGAAAATCAGGAGTAATAGTCTAGTAGAACGAAGTCCCTACTAGGAGGACATAAATACATTTAACATGCAAGCACTTGTACAATATTGATATCTATTAGATATTATTCTGCTGAGTACAGAGGACTTCTGTGTGTACAGTGCACAANTATCTATTAAATATTATTCTGCTGAGTACAGAGGACTTCTGTGTGTACAGTGCACAAGGGAAAAGTAGCATCTTCTGCTCCATCCCCACCACACATCTCTGACTGGGAGCTTGTTGTGTAGCTTCATGAAATGACTTCAACTTGTGCAGATATACCTCCATTAACTTTGATCTGTGCCTCCTTCTCCGGGTACTGATAACAACCATGCCCTTGTAGACCATAACAGAGCATGAGCTAACTACCCAAGTATTTTGTCAACTTTTTGATCAGCCTTTGCACCTTGCCCCAAGTTCTCTGTTGCCACAGCTACATTGCTAGCTTTGCCGGAGCTAATAAGCAGCTCTGGTATGTTTACCTGAGCTTTAGCCCCTGAGAGTTATCCTTTGTGTGTCCCTTCCTCACTTTGGCACTTTGATACTTTGGCAAAGAAAGCCAGGAGGATGCTGGGTTGCATCAACAAGGGCATCACCAGCAGAGATAAAAAAGTCATCATCCCACCCTACTCAGTGCTTGTCAGGCCACACCTGGAATACTGTGTTCAGTTCTGGTCCTTTTTTTTTACAAAAAAAGATACAGACAGGCTGGACAGGGTCCAGAGAAGGGCCACCAAGATGATCAAAGGACTGGGAAGCCTGCCATATGAGGAGAGGCTGAGAGAACTTTTTTGTTCAGCCTTGAGAAAAGAAGGCTTAGGGGAGACCTTATCCCCATGTTCTAGTATTTAGAGGGTAGCTACAATGAAGGTGGAGACTCCCTTTTTACAAGGAGTCGCATGGAAAAGATGAGGGGTAACGGGTACAAGTTACTCCTGGGGAGATTCAGGTTGGACACATGACAAAAAATTTTCACAATGAGAGCAATCAGCCATTGGAATAATCTCCCCAGGGCAGTGGTGGATTCCCCATCATTAGACACTTTAAGATTCAGCTGGACAGGGTGCTGGGCCATTTTGTGTAGACTGTACTTTTGCCAAGAAAGGTTGGACCAGATGATCCTTGAGGTCCCTTCCAACCTGGTATTCTATGATTCAATGATTTATGTATATTGCGCAGAGTCCCTGGCAGGAGGACAGCTCAGCTAGGTGGTGACATGAGAAGGAAGGGCAACAGTCTTCTCTGGCCTCCAGTGGGGCACTACGTGCTGTAAGCACTCACTCTGAAAAGTCGCTCAAGCCCAAATTGGTTTCCAATTTGTGCTTCCAAAGGTGGACTTCAGGACTGGGAGGACAGTCTCAGCCATCTGCCCTTGTACATAAAGCAGACCAGAAACTTAGCTTTAAGTGCCCTGAACTAGTCCTGGAAGAGTGGTGAACCGCATTAGTTAGCCTATCTGTGTACTGCTTTTATATCCCTGTGCAGCGGTCCCATCACTAGATAACATCCAGCCCTCATAGCTTTACCTGGAACAATCCTTCATTACACCCTGTTCCCCTGACAGTCTCATTATGTGTGCTGAGAAGGAGCGATCACAGCTTTGACATGAAAACATATTCTTATCAATTAATCCCTTAAACAATTTCGAATGGCTACATCAGCAGAGCTGTGGTTGTCCTCTATCTAAATGAGAGAAGCCATTATCTCACCATGACAGGGCCTGTAGGAGCTCACATGCGTACAGGGTAGTGAGTGTAGGGATGCTTGAAATACCTGTGAGATTCTCCGCACACTACTGGAAGTAGCGCAAGCTCCACAACACCTGTTTCAAATATTTCTGGGGAAAGGCTCTAGACTATCCCCAGCAGAGAGGAGCAAGAGTTAAATTGTCTCCTACAGAAAGAGAGGCTGAAATTATCATCCTGGATATGTGTGCATAGCCCTGTACCTGTAGCTGCCTTCATGCTGGCCACCATGGTTTCACATGACCAGATACCCAGAGAAGAAAAGGGAAGCACCCGAGGAGGAAAGAAGGAGGTTAAACAGTCTTGGGGCCACTTTCTTGTGCCTGGTCTAGTGGGAGGTGTCCCTGCCCATGGCAGAGGGGTTAGAACTCAATGATCTTTAAGGTCCCTTCCAATTCTAACCATTCTATGATTCTTCTGGGCACCGTTGATTCCGGGTTGCCCAACTGCTAAAGGTATGAAAGTCCCTCAAAAATATTTGTGGTCCAGGGAGAAACTTGCTGTCAGTGATTTCCAGCCTATGGGGTGGAGTTGGAAATCCCTGGCTGCATCATAGGGGGTCATACTTTCCTCCTGGGAAAGAGCAACAGCAGAGACCAAGTGTTGTGTGAATCCTACTGAAAGGCTCTGTAATGTTCTCCTGAGGAGTTAACAGCATATGAGGTCCATGCCACTTTGCTGCTCATTTTCTGTGCTCCTCATTCTCCATTGCATTGCGGTTAATGAGTCCAAAAGTGGTACCATAAATGTATCACTTCATTTTAATAGGGTTCAGATACCCTGTACGGATCCTTAAAAAGGCAGTCCAGTTCACATTAACAGCAAAGCAATAATCTTTGTCCCTCAGATACCCAACCAAACTTGTTTCATCTCCATGGTACACCAACAGCCTCTTGTCTTCTGGGAGTATTATTTCAGCTGCCTTTCTCAGCTGCAGCAGCACAGAGCAGAGAAAGAGGTAATCCTCGAGGTAAACACTTGTCAAGCCTTTCAGGAGTTTATAGGTCAGGAACAACACTGTCAGTCTGAAACAAGGAAGTTGTGATTACAGGTCTACATGGAGGAAGTGCCAGAATTAATAAGGAGTCTGCTCCACCTTCAAAAAATCAGCAGGCTTGGCTCTGAGAGGTCACAGGAGCAAGTTATTTCTAGTCCTGTGAGGCTGTCTGCAAGGAATGTGCTGCTGCCTCTTTCTCACCTCGAGGACACAAAGCAGTGGTGATTCTTATAATTGACCAGAGAAAGGCAGTATGGGACATTGTGGGTGAGATGGCCGTGGAGGGTAGCAGCTCTCTAGAAAGTTACCACCTTCTTCACTGCGTCTGTGAGAGCGAAGGTTGGACAGATGCAGGATTCAGATCTTGTGTTAACCCAAAACACGATGCCACCTAGAACTGGAGGCAGTTATGCCTTTCTTTCCGGCAAAATTTAGACCTGCAGTAGGGTACGTACACCTGGGTGTCATCAAGTCATTTTCACTCAGAGGAGCGTCCCGCTGAGGGTGCTGACAAGCTGCTTCGCTTGTCTGTCATGCTTTCCCAGCCACCCAGGGCCTCTTCCAGGGTGCTTCAGGGTTCCTGTTTCTGCCTGAAAAGCTCAGGCTCACCAACGACACGGTCTGAGTGTGCTGAATAAGCACTGTCCAGGCCCCAGTAAAACAGACTCTTGCCTTCGTGAGTTATTGTGAGCTGGTAGAGAGAAAGTCAGTCTGGTGCTAATGAGTACTATTAATATCTCCTTTTGTGAGAACAAGTCATCTAATACCCTGAAGCTAGAGGCAGTTAGATTCCTGCTTGGGAGACCATATCATCCTATTATCATTTTCATCTGGCAAGCAAATACAAAGAGTTAGGATAAAACCGGTGGGTTAATTATACATTTTCATTGCAGTTCTTAATCTCGTTAAAACTTTTGCAGACAGGACTGAATTGTATGGCAGCCTCGGTTATTTATTTCTCATTAGCGGAATTCAGACCCTCGCATCCAAACCTCTCTGGAGGGAGGCACCAGTACCTGCTGAGGCTGCCTGGACCGCTCTGCACGGGGAGGTGGATGCGCCCATCCTGCCGTGCTCACGCATCCACTGTCTCCCTGAGAGATTTATTCTCCCTCCTGGTCTGGTTTTGTGTTTGCCAGGTGACTGTCTCGCAACGCGAGTGACTCCTATACTCATCCCGCCACTTATTTTCATTTTGAGAGCAAAGTCAGGTTAAATGACTGCTTGGGGAAAGTGGTTAAATGGGTGGCAGGAGTTTGGTGCTCTTAAGGAAGCTCCATTAGGACTGTAGCGTCTGGGGGTCTGAGAGTAATAAGCAAGTTTTGAAAAGAAAAGTTGAATCTGCATGCTTTCATGTAGCGTATGGTTTCGTTTCCTTGTTTTTTAGCCTTGATTTGGGTACGCTGCATATGTAGCAGCCTCCTGAGCTTCACAAGCAAGATTTCTATGTGTTAATTATACAACTTTATTATTTCCTGGATATTAGCATTAAATTCTTAAAATGTCGTCTGGATGCCAAACACTTAAAATTCAAGATGTAGTGCATTTAAGAAAGGCTCTTATCTTGCGTTACTGAAATCGTGCTTTTTCTCTCGGGCAAGCAGTTATCGCTGAAGTCATTTACAAGTAGGTTTTTTCAGTTGCCTTAATCAAGCTTTTTAATATACATGCAAATTGTAGCAGCAAAATGTTTGGATACACAAAGGCAAGAAATAAGTGTACATTCTGTATTTCTTTCTAGATAAAGTGTGAGGATATGGTGAATATTTTTATAAATACAGGTATAAATGCACCGAAAGCACGCTCAAAGATTGTTTGCAAGCTGAGTTAGGATTTAAAACCTCATTCAAAGACAGGGTAAAAATGAAGACTAAAAACACTGAAGAACTGGGCATTGAACAATGGTAATAAACATTTACAAAAAGGGACATTTTGTAATTTCTTGTTTTGAATCTTAATGTGGGTGGAATCCTGGCTCTGTTGCAGTCAATGGGAGTTTTGGCATTGACTTCAATAGGCCTGTGTTTCACCCTGTATTTTTAGGATAATTCTTCAAGGGATTTATGAGATATAATTTTAAATCATAACAGAAAACACCCACTAAGGAAGCTACTAAATATTTTTTCGGGAAGAACAAATAATTTTAAGATGGGAGCAACTTGAAATACTCTTCCAACTGATTTTCATTTGCTCTTCTTGTTTAATGCAGCTTGAGTTTTATATCACGACAGGAAAAAACAGAAAAGTCAGGTGAATGTGCGTGTTGGAGAATTTTGCTCTTATGAGACTTCTAGAAAAGCTGCAGCATCCAACTTTTTTAGTTTTATGTCTGATGAACTTTAATGAACTTGATACCCTTTGCTATTAGATTAGAACCACACTACATCTCATCCTTAGTCAGTCAGATAATTAATGGTTGCAACTGCTGTAATAAAAACTGATATTAATCAAACCTGCCACGGTCTGTTTATTATTGTGAAGCAATTCGCATATGACAAGCTGACAGCAAAATACGGAAGAAACAGAAAAGCTATTCATGCCCTTTGTTTGTTTCGCTGAGTGACATTTTGCATTGGTTAACACCATCTGACACAAAGCAGGTAGCCATGTGTTTTCAAAGGGCTCCTTCAACCTCTATGGCAGACAAATAGGAGCCTTTATGTTGACTTCCGTGTGCTTTGAAGTCGCTAATGAGTATGTTTTTGAATAACATATAGTGTGAAATCTCAGCTGAAGCAGTAAGTACATTAGCATTAGGGTGACTGTTTCCCATTCTTCCTCCTTCCCTCTCTCTACTTCCCATTTTTGTGGTTTTCTGATGTTGTGTCTTGTCTGTGATTACAGCGTAAGCTTTTTGAGACAGGAAGAATGTCTACTTATGTATATGCATATATACATGTGTCTGTGTGACTTTGTTTCTCTACATGACATGTCATCTATTCTGAACCCTTCGCGTGCTCCTGTGAGTGAATTTCCCAAAAAGTAGCTATATGGTCCTGGTGACAGTATGTCTAATAGTTCCTCAATTATAAAAATAGCTTTTTTTATTGCTCAGGGTCTGCATTTTCGTTTAATGCCTGTTATGTTAACATGCAACTCCTGTGTGCTAGCTAAGATAAAGGTAATTTTCAAGGAACTGTTTGCTTAAGGACCACAGAATCATACCAGGGGGTGAATCCAGAGTTCAGATCATCCTCTTTGACTGTTTAATAATACCATTCCCCTGGCAGCCTTTGCCAGAGGGGTCTGTTCATCGAGGTCAACATTTTGAACCCAAGAATTAAATTTAGATTCTTCGGTCTATATTTATGTACCTAAATATAAACGGTTTCATTTTCAAAGGTGCAGATTACTCTGGACTGGTGCTGACAGCATCTATTCCCATCTTCCCTGGTAGAATTATTAACAGGCACCTTTGTGCCGTGCTGTGCCAAGCAGGAATTCCTGACATGCAAACACATGTAAATATCATGAGTGCCATCTGCAAACGTAAAAGGACCAGGATGAGGAAGGTTGTATGGATGCACTTCAGTGGGAATGAGTAAGTAAGAGCAGAAGCTGGGAAGATCAGAGCGAAGACTGATTGTTAGGCTTGATTTTTTTATGGCAATGAAGATCTGGTTAGACCACAAGTGAAAATGAGTCAGTTGATCCCAACTAAATCTTGAATAAAGAAATGCACAATTACTGAAGCACCTTTTTAAGGAAATGTTTGTTCATGCCAGAGAAGAGCTGCAAAATGCAGTAGAGTTTGTTGGCTTCAGCCTAGGAGAAACCTTAACACGGAAGGGCAAAGTGCTGATTGTCCATGCCGATGCATTTGCATAGGGGTGGATACAAAACATCTGATCTAATTGGAACTGCTCGTCTTTGCCATATGTGGTCTGAGTTGGTGGCAACCAGGAGTTATTAGGCAAAGTGCATAAAGAGACAACCAAATGCAGGTCAAACACCTTTTGACTGAAGCATTTTTACTGACTTTAAACAAAACAAATTACATTCGTGCTGCTGATCCTGAGAGAGCTAAACTACATGGTTCTTATATCTCATCCACAGCGCTGCCAGGATTTGGTTTTCATGTACACAGTAACTGACAATAAACAATTGAAATAAAATATCAGTTCTCCAAAGAAAGTTGGCCAGTTCAGGTAAAAACACTTTTGGCTCCAAAGTTCTGTACGTACATATTACTGTCCGTATTTGCAAGTATCTTTGTTACTAGGTTATTTTGTACCATGGTAAGTCTCCCCTTTCCTCCCACCACTCCCCATTTTAAGTTGCTATGTAAAGGTAGAATATAATACTTTTTTCCTAATTCTCTATTATTAAAAAACGGTGCACGTTCATACTTCAGATGAGAAGTTGTTACCTGAAAAATGCTAGAGGTCTTGCAGTCTTTGAGGGTATTTGGAACAAACCATTACTGTTTGCAGACTAATTGTTTGGTGAGAATAAGGAGAGCTACCTTAATGACAGCTTGTGAAATAACAATCTATGATATAGTACTTGGATGTAGCAACAACTGTGTTTCAAGCCAAGTAAAAAACTGTCAGTATCTTGTGCGTGAGAAGCTTGTAGATACCCTGAGGTGACTTCATATAATTCTAAACCAGCAGGTAGCTTCTTGCATAGCTAATCATGGCATCAGTGCCTGGAGCAAGTGGAGGTGGTTGACAATGTACTTTAGTTTTAGATGAATTCAGCTCCTTTTGAATATCATTTTAATTCCCTGTTCCAGTTTCTAAAGTAGGCATTTACATGCTTTATTTTTGCAAAATACAGAAAGTAACCTTGGGGAGGGGAAAGCATAGTTTATGTTAAAAAAACACCAAACAAACCCAAAACCAAAAAAATCCCCCATTTTGGGAACTCTAATTAATGTCTTGTAGAGCTGGGAGAATAACTCCTAGAAAATAGCCCAAAATATTTCTTTTTCTCTCCCTGTGAAGTATCGCATAAACATTTCTAAGAAAACTTCCATGTAAGTCAGTTGAGAGTATAGCTTATCCACAAACTACTTAAACTGTACACACCTCAAACTATTTGCTAGAAACTATTTATGGTGTTTGAGTGGTTGTGGGGTACATTAATATCTGCTACCTCGTAGAATAACTGACATTTTTATGAAACAAGAGAACTACCAGTGATTTCAAGGTGACTGTCCAAAAGCTTTTATTTAAAACAGAGTGTCAGCTTTTAAAACAGTATGTAAGACATGTTAGATGCAGGTAACTCTTTAATGGGATTAAAGATGGGTAAGCACTTAAATGGGTAAGCACTTAAATACTTACCTTTGAAAGATCCATTAATTCATACCTTTTAACACCTTTAAAAATCTAGGTCATATTTGCACATGGGCTTGAGTCTTTTTTTTTCACAACAGAACTCTTGTTATGCCAAATAACAGCAAATTAATACTATTTTGACACTTCCTAGTAAGAAATAAGAGAAAACAATTGCTTGTTTTTATCTCTGTGAAAAATATTTAAAAACATGGATCAAAGTGGTTGGATTACTTTTATTCAGTGAATGCTGGAAAATAACGTTGACTTGTTACTGTCCCACCTCTATAGTCTTCACTGTACCTAGACTATGTCTCAGTCTAAACTCTGAAATGGTGTATATATATATCACATGTAAAAGTCTGTAGCTTGCTAAAAACTTGTGTTTCAGTGCCTGAGCTGACACTGCTGGGCTAGTTAAATTTTCTATTAGTGCCCTGTTGCTCCATATCATGTCAAGGAAGAACAAAAAAGCTGAGAAGGACCAATTTATGATCACATTAAATCCACATGAAAGTCAATCTCAAAAGCTAAATTGTGTAGACATATTATTCACCAACACTATACGCTTTTCCTCATCACACAAATATCCCCGAATCCCTGCCATGCTTGGAGAGATTTTCCAGAACTCTACTTTCTTTCCTTTCTATTCAACTATCTTTCACTTTACATCTACCCAGAGCTATTTTCTTCTCATCTGCCCATTCAGAGAAGAACCTAAAATGCAAAGGTTATCTGCTGCTAAACTCTTTCTCTGCAGACAGACCCATAAGGTGGCTCATGACAAAGAGCAGCTCATCATTCACGCTCATTACACCAGCATGTAAATCTGTTGGGAGTGATCAGGGAAGTCAGGAGATAGTTGAAATTTTCAGAAACTTTCCGGAAGTCTACATTGGCTCTTTTGTGTCTGTGTCTTCAATGATTTTGGATGCAACGCTATAGAAGTAAACTAAAGTTTGGAATGAGGAATATGAGGGAAGGGTGTTTTCCATATAAATCTAGCTAAAATTTCACACATGAAGGGCTTAGGCAGTCTGGTGGAGTATAAATACTTGCAGAGACTTTTTGCCTTCCTTCCCTCTGAAACAGTATTGCCTGGCTGGTTTAGTGTAGCAGTTAAAAATTGCCTCTCCTGGGGAGTATTAATGGGCAAAAACTTTTATAGTGTGGATGCAAATTTAGCTTACTTGAAAATGGAAAGTAAACACAAGAGCTGGATGAGATGTCTCTGTAGGCTAGCCAAAGATGCTCAAGAAATAAGCCATTTTTAAAGCAGAGAAGATCTGGGTTATTCGTCCCAGGCACTGTAAGGAAATACAGGTCTATTTTAAAAAACTCTGGGTTACTAACTATGATTTATTGACATTTTTCTTGAAGGAAGGTTGTGTTTGTATCAAAAATATGAATTGACACCAAAAAAATATGGAAAAAAATCACTTGGTCAAATTAATTTTCGAAAGATGTCAAAACGAAAAATACAACCCTGTTCCTTCAATAATGCATCAGCTTTCACTTATTGTCTTTTCCTCTTCCCCTTTGTTTTCTACTACTGAAAATATGGAGAATACAAGGGGAAAGGGACTAAATAGAATGAACAGTGTTCTTGTACTAAGACTTTTTCTGATATAAAGTTTAAAAGTATTCCAAAGTTGAGAAATACCTTTTCCAACCATTAAAAAATTTCTGATTATTTTTCCAATGAAAGAAGAGCGTAAAAAACCCACCCCCAAAATAACAGGGAGAGACAGAAACATTAAACTGGAAAATTCTAAATAAAGCAAAAATAAATCTTTTTTCCCATCAGAAACAAGCCCCAATTTTAGAATTAAATGAAAACTCTTTTACTGGTTTTAAGAGCATAACATTTTAATCAGAGATACTCAAGAAATTGAGTCATTTGGCTCAGTTCATCACAGCCAGTCATAACTGTGAAGCAGAACAGCCTGAGAAATAGTCAGGGAGTCACTGAGGACGGATCATCTGCAGATAATCTGCAGGTCATGACTGAGGTCATTTAGCACAGAACAATCACTATTTTTTTGATGGTATTATGAGATCAGCTATCATAATATGCTTTCTACTTGGGCATGAGCACACATTTGTATGTTTGTATGCGCTAAAACAAATGGTTCAGACCTCGTGTGGTCAGAAATTTGGTATGCTTATATGAAAAGGCTATGATACATGCAAAGGTGATAATGCACAAAAATTCTGTGTATTATAAACAAACAAACAAACAAAAATTAGGTAGGCAAAACAGCAAGATTTAGGATCAAGTGTAATGTTATATCATAAGAGTAAGAAAGGGTGGGGCATGTTAAATGTATGTAGATGCCTACATGTAGTCTATGGAAAAGATGTTTACATCTGAGTTAATCAACATGGCCCTCCTTAATAGTCTCTAGAGAGAAAAAGGTGCTTGCAGTGTGTGATGTGTCTCTATCATAACAGAAACATCTAAGCCAGTTCAGATGAAATGTGTCCCGTGTGCTTCATCCTTTCATCAAGGATAGCTAGCATGACTAGATCAGGTGTAGATGTCTACATGGTACAACTGCAAAATTAGGTGAGAAGACTTCTTCCCCAAACAGCTCACTAGATCCCTAGCCAACTCTGCAAATTCATGCGTTGTTTGGGATAAAATCTCAGGACTCCATAGATCAGTGTTAACCTGAGCTGTGCCTACATCCCAAGGTTAAGTGTGGCTGAGTGGTTGAAAAGGTCATTCTTTTAAATTTTGTTTCTGGGCTAATTCCAGCAGTCACATGAGAATGATTGCTGCCTGTTCAGTCTCTATGAGTACAGTGCTTTTATAGCGCTTCTTTTCTAGTGCTAATGTAGCCCAATAGCTTAATACTCTCTTTAGTTTTTAACCAACCAAAAACCACTGGTGATACTGTGCCTCTGATTCTGTGAATGAAATATGGGATGAGACTAGGCATAAGCATTTGGCTTTGCTTAACTCTTACTACCACTGGAATTGCAGTGAAATGCCCATTTCTGGCCGTATGCTGATTTGTAGAAAGTTAACCTCTTCTGTTTATTTCAAGGGTATAACAATTACTGTTTATGTATTGATACAAAATATGGGTTAAGGCTGAGCTTCATCTACTGCCTCATGCCCCACCATTTGCCGCCTTCTCCTCCTCTTCTCCTTTTCTGCACCTCTCACAGGTACAACTAACATAGTAAGGTTTCTTCAACACCTTCTCCAATATTCTCAGCTATGGCCAAGCTGTAGCCACAGAAAAGGCTACAGGGGTGTTCAGGAGATGTCGTACATCAGCAGCAAAAGCTGGTGGGAAACTTGCAGTCTGCTACCCGAGGTCTGTGTTACCAGATAATTCTTGTGTGGTGGAGGGACTCCTGCTCCGGAAGGATGTACCAGCTTTGGAGCTATGTTCAACTTAGCTGTTAACAAAGTGGTCGGCTAGTCAGTGTTTCCAAGCCCTCATCTGAAGTAAAAGAAAGGTCAAGCAGCAAGATGTCTAGTGTGTTTTCTAAGCAAACAAATAATCGCTCAAACAGAAAATCCAATCATCCCTTAGAAATTTAATTAAAAAAGATAATTCAAAGATAGTTTAAAATTACTATGTCAGGTGATAGAGACAAGCCCACTGTGCTCAATAAATCAAGCATAGCTGAAACACTCAGTGGGTTTGGCTCCCTTGCCTCACATGAAGCAATTCTCAATTAAATGTGAGTTTTCTTCTTTAAACAATTTCCATGGTTTGATTTTCTTTTTTGTGGTTATTTGTTCCCTTGGAAGGTGTGCTAGTCATGTTGCTTTTGAACTAAAATTCAGCATACCATATACTTTTTATTGGCATCAATGCAATTGCTTCTCTTTGGCCTCCAGAAGTCCCAGACCTCCAGACTAGAAGTGGTGCGGAGTGCTGCTGGCGCCTTTTCACAAGTACAAAGAAGTGCAGACACATCACCCCCACATTGAAGCAACTGTAATAGTTTCTTTTTGATTTCAAGATCCAGTTCAAAATAACTCCCCTGGTTTTACGGACTTTTCAGGCACTTGCTCGAATCTATTGTACCTCATAGATCTTGGGTTAGATCCACTCCTGGCTACACAAAGAGGCTGGAAAGTTGCCTGAAGCACGCAGTTGACCACTCTCCCAGCTGGAAGGGTCGTGGCCAGAGCAAGCTGTTCTCTAGTGATCTCTGCTGTGCAGTTCCCATTTGAGAGAGTCTACTATCCAGCACACTTTTAAGCAGCTGCAGGACTTCTCTTAAGTATGCAGAAGATGGCACATTAAGAAGCCAAAAGCCTCTTTCTTGACACAGAGCTACGATAGGTGTTGCATGACGCAATTTTTCATAAGAAGGGATCCCCTTCACAGCAGTTCTCAAAACTAGTGTGAACACTGTAAAGAATCCCAATTTTTCCTTCTAAATTACCTGTTTTTTTCTGAAGTCATGTTCTTCTCTGGACCTGCAGGTAATCCATCAACAGCCAAGTGATGCCTGTTTTGCTCCCTTGGCTCCTACCACCTACAGCTTTCTGTTTCTATAACTCAGCACTGCTGACTTTTAAGATTTTATCACAAGTCTCATAATATTTTGTATGTTTTATCTAAACCTCCACTGAAGTCAGCTAATTAGAAGAAAATCCCGTCTCATTTTTTATGACGTTGATGCATAACCCTTACAGTTGCAGAGAAAGGTTTGGGCCATAAAAAAATTAAAAGTCAAAACTACATGAAAACCTCAAGAAATATCTTCAGTTTCATGGCTGTTTCCAGGATTTCAGATTCTGGCTCATGATTTTTGAATGCTTATACTGTGTCATCAACATGCTACCCATTTTCACGCTACGACTCTGTTTCATCAGTTTACTCTGTGCTGAACACTTGAAATGTGCATTACTTTCAGGTCAACAGCAATGTAGATGATTAATTAGAAATAAAAAAATATATATTCATATACTCATTTGTCTACAGCCCAAGTAAAGCAATTTCTTCAAGAATAAGATATATACTATGCATCTATATAGATGAAAAGGAGATATATGTTAAGAAGGAATTATGTACCCAAGGCTGGGGTGACTGCTGTTTACAGCAGTGAAAAGCTGTGGGTAAATCATGGAGATTGTTCCATCCAAGTGGTAGAAAAATGTATAGCATGATATGTATTCTGCGTGGCCTGTGTATGTTAAAGCAGAATCTTTTAAATGTTTTTTACCAGAGGACACTGAAAAAGTTAACAAAGATCTGAGAAGGCATGTGATCGTTGTCTATAAATACATTAGAGAGGTAAATACAGGGAGGTTGAAAAGCTATTAAAAATAAAGGATAAGGCTGGCACAAGAACAAATGGTATAAACTCACCATGAATAAATTGAAGCTGGAAATTAGAAGGAGGTTTGTAACCATCAGAGCAGTGAGGGAGTTTTGCCTGTTTTTAGTGAGACTATGTTATGTAGCCTTGAAAAGCCACATGCCCTATTTACCATGAATTCAACCTTTCAGGGGTCAAGAAGAAACATAAAAATCTTCAAAAATCTCTACTCCAAAGCATAAAAATGTCACAATTCCGAGGACTAATATTTATTGTAGGACCTTTTCAGCTAGAAGCAATAGTGTGAAGTTCTTGTTCCTAGCCCTGCAGGGTTGAACATTTAAAAAAAAATAGTTATTGAACGTGTGTTTTGCATAAGATGCCTTTAAAATTCACCCCTCCATATGGCTGAATATCACCTATTCTGAACCTCCCTTTTGCTCTGCTATCACTTTGAGGGGAAATTCTAATTTCAAAGGAAATGTTTTTCACCTTCTTTAAAATGGATACTGCTGTGCTGTTATATTAGTGAAATTCAAAAGTCAGGAAGTTACAGTTGCCGTCTTAAGAGGGAAAATCTGTCCACATTTTAATCTTGAGGTGTCTAGGTATATTGTGCTAAACTATAGTTAAAAAAAAAAAAAAAAAAAAGAAAATTGGAAACCTCTCAATACAAACAAATTATACTTGTGATATTGGAGGCATGGCCTGATCCCATTTTTAGTAGGTTACAGGAAAACTATATGGAGTTGTGGTTAGAGCAAAAAAATAATAACTTTGAGGTGATGCTTACCAACTTTTAATTATTTTCTATGAAACAAATCAAAACCTGCCTCAGTTTGCTAAACTTGTGGGTTCAAGTTTTACATCTGTAAGATCTCCCATATGCACAGTATTTTGTGGGTTATCACTTTAAAATAATATTTGTATATAATCTGTGTCACACGGTTGTACAGAATTAGACTGCACTTAAACAATCCCCAGAATAAATAATTTCAAATGTTATTTCTTACTGTGTAGCTTCTTTGATTTCTTTGTACTTTGTTTCATTCCTTACCTATGTTAACTCTTTTGCTCATTCAGAGGCCACCACTTGCACTGGCTGAATTCATAGCTGTGTTGAAAAGCTGCCTTCGTTCCACCTTAAAGTTAATTGTCTTTATTGCCTTAATTTTTGCAGCCACATAACAGTGGCGGCTCCTACACCTGACTGTGCCTAATTACCTCTGGAAAGCAATGCAAGTAACTCCAGCATTAGTCTGAAACTCTTTCTTGTTTCCTTGCTGACTCCTTTGTTCATGTCATATTCATTTGCTAGTTCTGAAAATTCATGTTCAGACTCAGCTACGCATCCAACTCACTTTGTTTTTATTTATCAACCACCTAGCAACATTTTCTTTATACAGGATCCACAATGACTACGTGTCATTCAAAGGCATTACGTTGTGTAAGTATTTGCAGCTCTCTTTTTTTCCTGAAGTTATTTATCTCACAGCACTTGCTATGAAAAAGATTTGCAATCTTTTTAAGAGAAGCCACTTTTGTTTTTCTACAAATCGTCTTTCAAATTCTTACAGTATAAACCCAATCATTATGACTAACCCTTAGCGGAGGTAAGAGGACTATTGAAACCCCACTTCCCAGAGTAATTTGATTACATGAGACTTTTAGACTTCAGTTGTAGCGTAAGCCTAGGCAGGGAGAGCTTTAAATACATGACCAAAATGTGCCTTGAAGGCTGAACCTCCCCCTACAACATAGAAGGTAAATAAGAAAAAGAAAGCCTAAAATACGTTTCATCTCTAAATATCTTTGATATTAGGGCCAAGTTCATAATTATTAGCAGGTATAAAAGAAGAGTTTTGAGCATTTATGGCACCAAGAAATCCTAATCCAGAAGTAAATATTTTGTTTACACCTAACTTCAATCATCTGTAATATAGACATCTGCATTGCTCTATACTCCCTTTATTGTCAGGGTAGAGAAACAAACACTTGCAGGGAGCCTGTTCATCTAGCCTCTTTCACATATACACCAGGGTGAGATTAATAACATCCTGTCCATTACTTGTTCTACTGCATTGAGCATAAGGAACCTTCTAGTGACTGAATCACATCTGTTGTTGGGTAAAATCATCTTCCCTACCTTTATGGGGCTGTTATCCTTGCTGAAACATTGGCACTCAGGCTATAGTACTTTAGAATCTGAATATTTTGTTTTTCAGATCCCCCCCTTTTTTTTTCATTGGCTATTTTATACCTAGTAGAGATGAAGAGAAAATACTTATTTTTGCACAGTATTTGAATTACAGAACATTGAAGTATGTAACCAGGGATGTTAAAGACATACACTCTTTAGCAGAAAAAATGCATACACACAAAAAAAAAACAAACCTTCTGGTTTTGATCTAACCTTTAAACATTTTCTCTGTTTAGTCTCAAGACTTGTGACCTAAATCTTGGTAACAAGATGACCTGCGCACAGACCCAGCAATCCACACAGCAGCTACACGTTTTCAGCATGAAGATGGAGATGAAGAGGAGACCCTCAAACCCAGATGAGTTTAGGAACAAAACAAAGATATTTTTTAGGGGAGAGGAAAAAAGCAGAGGAAAAAGCAGGCTGTTTAGTTCTTTAGGGACCTACGTGTGTGAGTTTAGGCTCTTCCCCAGCTCCTCTGCAGTGGAGGGAAACACCTTGAGCTCTCCATTGTGTGTCCCCATCAGCCTAACAGCTGGATACTGCCTCACATCAGGTGTCTTTATGGCTTCCTGAGTGGAGGATGAGGCTGGAGCCAGGCAGAGGATGCTCCCAGACAGGCTGGCTGTGTCTGGTGAGGAGCAAGGCTGGGCAGAAGCTATAGCTATGCTGCCCAACAGTTTAGCTCTCCAGAGTGCTCCTGGGCACAGGTCCAGATTCTCCACGCCGTGGAGACTTCAGCTCACCCTGGACTCTGTTTTGGAGTGCACCCTCTGAAACAAAGCCTGGGCACTCCTCTAGGATACCTTGCTCCAGAAGCAGTATAAATAAATTAAGTGGCCCTGAGCTTGGCTGCCTCCGCTGTCCTCTGTATCCTTAAACACCACCCATCTCCCAACCCCCCGTACTAGGGAGTGTACCACATATACTCTTAGCTTCATGTTATAGAAACACTACTTTGACGGGATACAACATAGCCCTCACAATATACTCCGAAAGAAAAACCCACACAGAAATGAATAGTTGTATGCTATGTACATTAGAGGTGTAGAAGCAGCTTGGAAGAGAGCGGGAGCCATGTGCTTCGTCGTATAGCCCCTGGCTGTTCCACCTAGGACAAGCGCTTTGCATTGTCAGGGTCGGGGGCCGTGAATCTCCAGTTCTGCAGAGCAGGTGGAAATGCTGTTGTAGTTATGCTCCTTTGACTTCATTGGACTGTTTTTCAGAGATAATACCAGTCTCAAAACTGGCTTTGGGCTCTTTGCGTCGCCTTTCATTCTGGATGTAAATGTGTCCTTAGTCATGGTCAGCCTCGGGCGCCATAAATATTTCATTGATTCATACAGGGATTCCACTGCTACTCCGTATAAATAAAGCTAACAAAATCCAGCCCAAATTAAATAAGTGTGCACAAAGCTCCTATGCCCCAACCTTGGCCACATAGCTGCGTTAATACTTGGCCAAACTAAAAACTGTTTACGTTTGCATTGCAGCATGTTATGATGATTTTTCTAAAACCTTTTACAAACTGCCGCTTCCTTGTACCTGCATGGATTACACTAGTGCTCTGTCTAGGCTTGGGGTCTAGAAGTTATTTCAATATAAAACAACAACTGTACAACAATGATGTATAAAATATCGCTGCCAATAACAGCTAAGGGATCTTCATTTTGCAAGATGCTGAGACTTCAAATTGCATCAACTTGAAATAAATACATGGAGTCATTTAAAAAAAAAACATAATTTTAGGGTATATTATACATGCCTTCAAATAACAATTTTTATTTATAAGTAGTTTTAATGAAGTCAGTGATACCACTTATATCAGTAAGCACTTCTAAACTGGAGATTAGAACTTGGAGACATTGTGTCATTGGCATTTTTTTAATTGAAAAGTGGCTTTTGACCACAATAACAATTTTTAGACAGCTTGTTCTGTCTGACATTTTCTATTCTTTTTTTTTTTTTCTCATTTTAACGGGAAATCTGCAAACTACAGCTTTTCCCTAGTGACCGTTGGGGACATTCAAAAGAAAACAAGCTGGTTTTTTCTCTGGAAATGTTTTTTTAAAAAAAACAGTTTTCAGCTTTATAGTTCCTTGAAGAAACAAACAAATGAAAAAGGTACTAAAAGCATTAAAACGAAGTGCTCAGAAATCAGAGTTTTCCAGCTAGATTTGCATGATTGGGTTCTACAGTTTGGTATGAACCCGGTTCCTCTATGACACACATTAACATTTATTATTCTAGACAACTAATGGGCATCCATTCTCAACAATTATGTGGTCAACATTTCCCATGTAAATGCTCATATGAAAGCGCAGGCCTAGATTTATCCTACCTAAATTTGAGCAATTAGGCATTGAGGGAATTAAGAACACTGGCTGCCCGGCAGAGTCCAGGCAATGGAGAGAGTGGTATCTCCAAAGGGCAACTCAGGTATGAGGTGAGTGCAGTGGGTTCCTCCATCTCAAACTCTCTCCGGGGCTATAGCAGCACCTTGGTGCATCTCTTTTCCTAACTGAAGAATCTCAATTAAGTGATTAAATTTAGGAGAGCCATTGTGTGTGTATGGCTCTGCAAAGTCATGTAACACAGCAGAGGGTAAGAACTTCTGTAGTGGTCAGATCAAAGTCCTTCGCCCCACATCTTTCCTCCACCAATGGCCAGCAAGGACTGATCCAGCCTACCTCCTGCAGGCAGGAGGTGTTTCCTGAGCCAGAGGTGGTAGCTTTTTGCTTAATAGCCCTCAGAATGTTTATGTATCATGCACTTGATCAATCTTGTGTGAACAAATTTAAGAACCCACATCTGCAGCATCTTGTGGGAAGGACTTCCACAGCTTAACTGTAGAGTAGTTCAGTGGGAAGAAAGGGGAGGGAGTCCCTTGACCTGACAGAAAAATTGAAGGAAGGTGGGAACTGTGATACTAATAATGGTTGCTCAGAAAGCAGTACATTGATGGAAAGGACTGTCCCTTCAGCTATGTACATCTCTATAAACAGGTAATACAGAAAAATTTGATACGTGTTCTTTTTTCCTACTCTGATTCTTGGCAATGAGTTGATTATTAAATCATTACAAAGTACGTGCAATACATAATCCCATGAAGTATGCAGCTCATTTAATTCATCTGCTTGTTTCCATACCTGTAAACTAGTTTGAGGCCAGTGCCATCTGCCAAGCTGGGGCTGGTGAGGGGGAGAAGTGGTTCAAGTTCCTTATTTAGACCTTTTCATGTAGCACGCCTCCCAGACACAGGTTGCAATTACTCTTTGTATTGGTCTCAAATATCCTTTATGGACTGTGCAGCTCAGGAGGATCAGGGTTTGTTCTCACTGCAAAGGACACACGTTATGCCCCTTATCTACTGGAACTTTGTTCTTCCTTGCAGAGAAATGTATTTTTCTATTGTATCCATGGGAACTACCTTCAATAAGGTTGGGTGTCCAAACAGACAATTCAACTCAACCCTTACTTCCTCCCTCCTCCTCCAAATGAATTCCTATCTAAATAATTCCTGTCTCTACAGGTGTCGAGACAGGCAGTTCTCACATGAAAAAAAAAATAAAGAAAAGAGAAGAAAAAAAGAAAAACAAAATGATGACAAACGAGTTTACCTAGTAACCATTTGGAAACACTACCTTCTACCTCCAGCTAACTATAAAAGGAAATATATGCTTTATTCCTTCTCTAATCACAAGGTTTTGATGAACATACCGTAACAGTACATTCAGAGCTATTCATCATCACTAAGTCCTAAGATTTAGGGTATGTGTGTGCTTGAATGTCTTAGCCATAGAAACCTCAGAAACTGCTGTTAAAGTGCAAAAATCCTTTCTTTAGTATGCACAGGCATAACATACATAATCCTTTATCTCTGGCAAAGCTGCTGGGTTTTTGCCAAGGGCATGTTTGGTGGTGTGTGGAATCTGAGGCTGCTGCATGACATGACATTGCTGTAGAAGGTGCACAGATACCATGGCGATGGGAGTGATATAGGTGCCTAGATAGATAGATGGATGGATGGATGGATGGATGTTTTCTTTACCCGCTCGCCAGCAATTTGATTCAACTAGTCCAACTTGATTTTCCAGATTATTTAAGTGAGGAGGCTCAAATCCATCTGTTTGAGAAATCCTGGCAAGCAATCAAGCCCCCTGCAATTCTCCCCCGCTGCCATCTCAAAATTAAAGGTAAACACTGAGCAGTTCTCATTTAAATATGAAGCATCTGATACAGCTTGATTTTTTTCTTTCTTTTTTTTTTAGTTGCTGGAGAATAAAAACAACAGTTGAAGGAACTGCAGTCAGTAAAAAGGTTTCTCTGGCAAGGAGGCCAAACTAAATAATGACACCCAAAGCAAAAACATGCTTCACTGAAACTAAACTTTAGTCAATTCACTCTCTGAAACAAAGGATTTTTTGTAATTTCAAAAGTGAACATTGTACTTTACTCTGGCAGCCATTTGTATGTTTTTCAAAGATCTGATTATGTATAAATCCCAATTTAGCATGCCTTTCAGCACCTAAATCCTATGAGTGATTTGAAAACATTAATGAAGTTTTCTATAGACTACAGCTGCCCTTCTCTTCCTCCTAATTTTTTTTTGAACTGCAAGCTTTAGTGACAGTGTTTTGATGTCCCTCATTTGTTGATGTGTATTTTCTTTCCTTTTTTCTAATTACTTTGTAAATATTTATAAAAGATACGAGATCTGTTTCACATTCACACAGTGAGTCAATGCTTTTCCCTTCTTTCCTGTCCTCTGCAATTGCTGTGCTTTCATGTGCGCTCTCAGTCCTTTGATGGAACCTGTACTCCTTAGGAACGCAGTCATCAACGTAATCTGAAATTTAGCATGAGTTCAAAGGTTGCTCACTCAGGGGATAAAGTCTCAGCTCCTACTCGGAGCCTGAATAATCAGGCAGTTTGCAAGATTGGCTAGATTTCACTCCCGGCTTTGCTCTGTCTCTTTGTCTCCGTGTCTTTACAATTTGTAAAACATCTCTAGTCTCTGTTTGCAGGATTGTACATCTCCTTTACACTGGCCTGAAGGGGTACTGTAAATCTATCCCTCTCAGAATGATTTAAAATGCTGCAGGTGAAACTGCCTCCCTTTTGCCTTCTCCCAGGCTCTCTGCGGGGACTCGATGTCTGAGCACAGGGAAGCAAAGGCAAGACCCGAACGGGAACGTTACACCATTTAGTGTTATTCCTCTATCAAGGGCTTCCTGCTGCCAGTAGGGCTTTTTGTGTTAAAGGGGCATCAGGGACTGTACTGAGAGTCCTGGTATTCCAAAGGACTTCCTAAAAATACTTGTATATATCTGAATAACAATTTAAAAAAGAAATACATATAGGGTCAACAAGAAGAACATATACAAGTGTTAGCTACTTTCCTTTAGAGCATCTGTCTTCTAGAAATCGTTGTGAATTTTTTTTTTCCTTTAAAAAGGAAACTTATCTTTACTACTGATTCCAATGTTATTAGCAACAGAAAAACAAAATTTGAAAATAATTCCTAAAAGCATGTACGTAGAAAAAAACCTGTGAAAATCAAATCTTTTCCAAGCAAAGGTTTCCCTTGACTGAATCATTATTTTCAGCTGAAAGTCTGAATTGTTGAAAATTCCTGCTCAGCTCTATCCCTACTTATCCTGTACTTTTCCTGTAAGAGGAAAACCAAAACCTGAGTTACTGGGAATCATTTTCCTAAAAGTTATGTTTTCTTTTACTCAACTGAGAAATCATTTGTAATGCCCTGAGTCCTCTTATTTCTTCAAAATAATCCCCTACCTTATACACATGAAGTAGTGTAACCACATTCCAACACAGTCATATTTATTAAAAGTTCAATGTCCCATGTATTTTAAGCAGAAGATGTTTTGCTTTAAGAAATAGTGGAAAATGTTAAAATAAATATTGTTCCAATCAGTGCCCAACCAGTGCACTTAATTAATTTTACAACCAGGTGGTGCAAATGAACTCCCTTTTAATTTCAGGGCTATTTGGCCCGGCTTAACGAGGGCAGTGTGATCAATACCACAAGTCCTACTGCACAGGGCGAATCCAGCTTCTGGTGAAGCTGGCGATGGAGATTTTGGGCCTCATTCTATGATTTAGCGCCTCGTCAAAAATGCCCTTTCACTTCCCCTTGAAGAACTGAGATATCTGAGAAAAAGATATCTGTGTTTTTCAGTACCACAGGTAAGCTGCTCCACTCTCTTTGCTCTGAGCAGTAAATCCTTCAGCCACTTTTCACTCATGATCCCTTTCTGACTATGCCTTGGCATCCTAAGCAAATCGCTAATGGTTGCTTTAGCTTCTCTTCCATATACAAGTCTTCACGCCACAATCTCAGATAAAACAGTGTAAAGTTGGGGAAATTCCAGACTAAAGCTGTTAACGGATTGCTGGATTCAAAAGAATTAACTTGGTAGAGTTATTTCAGAATAACACCAGTATAATTGAGATTCAAATTAGATCTCTGTAACATTAACAAATGATTAGTTAATACTCAAAATATCAAATTCTTATGCAGTTCTACATAAACTCACAAATAGATAAATTGTGCTGTCAGTGCCTTATTTCTGCCTGATTTTTCCTCAGGGTTACTCTTTTGACGGTGATAAATATTTTTAATGTTCTTCATTTGTGGGTTACTGAGTTTTGAAAACACTTTCCAGAGGCACATACAAATGGATGTGATTTTAGAGGATATTGAATTCACTCCACTGCATTCATCCTAGTGCTAGAAAGGGGGGAAAGTGCACATCACCCATCACCTAAGGAGCAAGAAGCAGGCAGGGCTCAGTGCTCTATGCTGTCCACGTTCGGTGCAAGGGACAAAAGAGTGCCGTGCTTCTTTAAGGACATTCTTGCATCACTCCTGCATTGCCTATGCCCATCAGTGACTCAAGGGCGGAATACTCTGACTGAAGAGATTTGATTAAACCTTTCTGGGAGTAGATCTATCACAATCCTGCTTCTTCATGTTGCATGATAACATCCGGCCCCAGGCAGACTTTTGATTAAAAGTTCCCCCGAAGATTTGTGGAGAAATTCTGTTTATTCCCACAACTCTGAGAGCATTGAGGTTATGTGCCCACATTTTGAAGTGCAAATTACATAAATTGCAATTTGGCAAAGACATTTCTGGAGCTGGGAAACTGACTGGGGAGGCCTATAGATGTTTTCCATTGGACTATGGTTAGGGAAAAAAATGCCCATTTTAAAAAGATTTCTTTAATTTTTTAAGTTAGCCCACACAATCTTTAAAAATGGGAAGGATGAGCAAAGAGAAAGACAGAGCTTGGACTGCAGGATGAGAACTGGAAAAGCTTTAGAGAATCCTTTTTTCAAAGGAGAACCACACACTGAGGTCACAACCAGACTCCTGGGATATGATTTATTTTCTATTCAGCACTTCCTATATGCTTGCCTTTTCATTTTTACCTTTGTTTTAAAGAGGGAAAATGAGCAAACATTTTCTCTTGACTTTGGGAAGTTTATTACTTAGTTTTAGAAGAAATTGGAAAAGTATTTGCCAAGTCATTTTTGAACTGCACACCAGCAGAGTGGTTATTTATTACACTTCTCACTGTTATAAGTACAAGTCACTTTGGCCTACTCCTAATGCAAAACCAGCTTGATTGTACAAGTTCAAACTCCTTTTCACTGACTTTTTCCAACTAGACCATAGGTAAGGGATGAGGAGAACTGGCCCATGAAAAATGAAAAAAGTATTTGAACGGTTTGTTCATAAGCAGTTAAACACTAGAGGCACAGGCTGAAATATTTCATTGATGGTTTGACAGCTAACACTGCAGGGGATGACTCAGGACTTCTTGTTCATTCTTCACTCAGATGGAACCACGATGATTTTTATTGAATTGAGGAGTTAGTAGAAAATACTGACTGGATCTTTTTGATGCCAGTGACAGTCTTAATTCCAGATTTCTCTGAATCTGATGTGCTGTGGAAAATACTTGAAAATATATAGAAACACTTAAACTGCTGTTGTATGATTTTCTGTGATGCTAATCCTCCTAATCCCACATGGGCAGCACACTGAAGGACCATTAAAGATCAGGATCCTGATGTGAGGCATTTTACAGATGTAGTGGGATACTGAGAGTACCTTCTCTGTGTTCCTCAGGTTCTTTGAGCTTGATGGTCTGTGCCAGTATGATAAAATGATTGACAGTATCTCCATTAATACAGATTTGCTGCCGAACACAATGGTCACAAAGTGGTCTGTGAGTTTCAGGCTTTCTGCTTCTGCTGTCTGGAAATATCCCTAGGTTGAAAAACTTTTGGTGTGCATATAGCAGCACCAAGCACCACTTCAGGACAGAAAGAGAAAGAGATTTCTGTCACCAACATTAGTAAATACAGGCAGGCAGCATGTGATTACACAACTCTTAATTTTTCCTGCTGTTTACAAAATTTTGGCAGTATATCTCCCTGTGCTGTATTGGGCGGAGCTGACTCTGCTCTTGTTGTAGGTCACTTGATTCACCAGGCTCCATGGACCAGGGATTAATTTTTATCAGTTGCACAAGTAAAAGAGATAAAGACAAAAAGATAAAGGAAGCACATTTCTTCCTGCCGTGTTCCTGGCTAATTTGCCTATCCCCACAGGACTCATTTACAATAAAAGAGATAAATAACAGTATACCAGTATAAGCAGGAATTCTCTCAAGAGTCTTTATACACGCAATTATAAAACAGTCTCTTCCAGGTGACATATATACTTCACCTTTGATCTCAAAACACCATGTTTAGCTGTAACAGTCATGTTCACTATCTGTAGCATTTTGAATGTGTGATTCTTATCTACGTGTAGAGATTAAGCAGCAGAGATTGAGAGAGTACACTGCAGTCCTGCGAACATTGCCTTTTAAATATTTTTCGTTCTCAGAAAAACTATAGGAAAAGGTGTTAAAGAGTAATTTCCAGTTAAACAATCGGCTAAAAAATCTGAAGCAAATGGACCATTTCTAACAATTCAAGCACTGAATGATAGAACAAAGCACAGAACCACTTCAGTGCAACAGGTCTGTTAAGTACATAGTAAAAACCAAACATTTACGGAATACAGGCTGTGCTCTTGTGTTGAAAATAAAGGAATATAGATAACACATCTGATGTGGAAATAAACTGAAGTTGGCTGAACCTTGCTCTAATGGAGTTACTGAAACTCACAACAAACTTGCGTATCCAGATGAAGCTGCTTTACTTTTTTGGAAGATTCTAACGAATTCTAAGCAATTCCCAAACGGCACTCAAAGTATTGAAAATCTTGAGTTAGACTGAAAAGAAAATCCAATAGGTTTAACTACTAAGATTATATTTTCTATGGAAATTTTTTTTCTTTCACTAACCACCTCAACTGTTGAATTAAATCCAAGAATCACCTTGTGCTGTGTTACTCCAATAAATTTCATTTACAATCAAACCAATATTGGACTAAATCTCAGGAGTCATATTCTTTGTTTAATGTGCTCACTCACACCAGTTTTATAGGATCACAGGATCATAGCGTTGGAGGACTCCTCTAGCCTAATCTCCAGCTCAAAGCAGAGGCAGGTCTGCGATCAGACCAGGTGGCCCAGACCTGTGGTCAGTTGTGTCTCAAAAACCTCCAAAGACAGACATTGTGCAAATTCTATGGGCAGCCTGCACCCTGTCTAACTGTCTTCACAGGGGAAAAGGTTTTCATTCAATAGCTTGTGGAAAAATGTGTATATATAAGCTGTTGTTGTCAATGTTGTTGCTGTTGTTGTTTTTAATTTCTCAATAAATATTTCAGGAACCATCTGCCAGTGACTGCAGGATGAGTAATGCTGGTCTAGAGCACGAGGGCAGTATTTCTCAAAACTCTTGGTCACTTTTTTATGCCAAACTTGGATTTTTCCAAAGAATTCTAAAAATATTCTAAAAATTGCAATTAATACAGAGATGTATACTAATTAAAACAGACAAAAAACATTCGGGGGAAGAGGGGGGAGTTAAGTAGTTTCCTGTGCTAGAGTGGTTAAGGTGTCCAGCTGAAGGCAGCATGTAAAAGCATGTTGTTCAAATACCTAATCATTTTCCAAATTAGACTAATTATCTGTAACTGAGGAGTGGATGGGAAGGCTTGATAGGTTTTTTGCTAAAGAACCTGAAGCATAAATCCTTGTTGGTGTAAATCCATCTTTGACTAATATTGGCAGAGAGTGGGTACGTAACGGATTGCAATTTTTGGTACTTGTCAAAAATCTAAATACTAGTGTACAGGGTAATAATAAGACTGAAAGTCAGCCAGGGCCATAGAGCAAGCTTAAGCGTTGGTGGTTCAGTGCTTTAAATCAAGATGATTTAATTGCTACTGGTCTCTGCTTGGGCTGCTCCAGTTGATTCTGTCCAGAGGAAATCTGCCGCAGAGGCAGTAAGCCTTGAAGCATCGGGGATGCAAGGCAATTAGCATCATTTGCCTTGGGACCAGGTTCCAGACCTCTTCTATTTGTCAGTAGAGACCACGTAGTCAGATCCCTGTGGGGCTCCATGAGAAAGCTGCTCAAGGGAATGCAGCCTGGCCTGTTCTGTGCTCTTTTGCCAGGGATCATGTAGGCCTGAATTCCTCCCCCAGACACCTTCAGCCAAAGCATGCATGCCAGAAGCTTCATTGCTCCAGGCCCCAGCAGAGTCAACAGAGAAAAAAAGACAAATCTGGAAGGTGATTTAGCACTCTGAGAAGAGCCTGGTTCTCCCTATTGATTGTTGGCAGCATTTTGGTCACCTTCTCATCTAATGCAGGTGTCTCAGACACCTTCAAAATTACTCGGGGTTAATTTGGGCTACAATTAGTCAAAGAATGTTGTGAGGAAAAATCTCATGGTAGCTCCAGCTAAGATTAGGCAGGACTGTTTGAAGGGTTCTGAACATCTGGGCACTAAGCATGCACATGCCTATGAAACAATAAATGTCATCTATCAGACCTACCAGAGTGACCATGCATAGTGTGCATCCAGATATTTTGCATGGTACATGCAGAATCTGGCATTTCTAGTCTGAATAAATGAATGACTGAATGAACCTGGGACAAATGATTATACACAAACTAGTGTATGTTCACCTAGAAGGATATGGACCTGTTGGAGCAAGCCCAGAGGAGGGCCATGAAGATGATCAGAGGGCTGGAGCACCTCTCCTGTGGAGACAGGGTGAAAGAGTTGGGAATGTTCAGCCCGGAGAAGAAAAGGCTCCCGGGAGACCTCATAGCAGCCTTTCAGTACCTTAAGGGGACTCACAGGAAAGATGGGGAGGGACCCTTTATCAGGGAATGTAGCGATAGGATGACGGGTGATGTTTTTAAACTGAATGAGGGTAATTTAGACTACATATTAGGAAGAAATTCTTTACTGTGAGGGTGGTGAGGCACTGGAACAGGTTGCCCAGGGAAGTCGTGGATGCCCCATCCCTGGAAGTGTTCAAGGCCAGGCTGGATGGGGCTTTGAGCAACCTGGGCTAGTGGGAGGTGTCCCTGCCCATGGCAGGGGGGTTGGAACTCCATGATCTTGAAGGTCCCTTCCACCTCTATCCACCCTCTGATTCTGTGATTCCCTGAGGGAGATGTATGAGGCATTCATTGTCTTCTGCTGCAGCCAGGTTGAATAATTTAGCTAATTATGCAGTGTGCATCTTTCCAGCAAATATTATTTCATCAAGTTGTGTTTCAAGCTCCCAAATGTACAGCTAAACAGAATTGCTAGACAATTTATCCTATTCATGTTTGACCAGTTGAGGAAGCTCATCTTTTCCAGGCTGATGACTACAAATTTATTTCACATTATCTATTTGTCTAGTTTTCTTATTGTGGTTATCTCTTAGTCTGAATATATTGAAGAATTTACGGACCGAAATATGAAAACAATAAATTAAAGTGCATTGTATCATCCAGACCAACTATCTCTGCATAGCATGATGATCACTAAGCTATCCAGTTATGCTGCATAGCCTCTGCTAGAGAATCTTTTACCATGTCCATATGAGTCTGCCCAAAAGCCGTCATTCATTCAGTGCATCCACTCTTTCTCTGCTCAATCAGAGTCTGGGAAAGCAGGTACATCTTCCAGTTAATCCTGAAAATCATATATCTTAGCTGTAAAAATCAAGAAACATAGAAGTGGCTTGTGAAGTCTGAGATGATAGTCCATTCATCTTTTGAATTGCTGGGGACACTACTCTCATAAACATGGCTAACAATTAGTATCCATTGTCATGTACAAGAAGCCATAAAACTGAAGTGAAAGAATAAAGGTCTGTTATGCATGTTGTAAAAACCGGCGTGATGAAGGAAACCTGCTGTGACCACTTGAACCCCCTAGGCCAAACTGCAGATATTTCTTTGTCATTGGTTTCGCGTTTTTCGGGGTGGTAGATGTATGGAGGAATTCCTATTGCCCATGGCTATTCCCCATGCTGAGGTCAGGGCAGATAAAGAAATTCAGTTCCTTGGGAGCTATCTTTTTAGTTTTCCTCTTGTATGCACCACTTCTCCCCAGTGCTTTACAACATTTTTACCACTGTTGCTCAAGGGTTGCTGCAGGTAGGATAAAAAAACCTCTCTTCAGGGAATTCCCTTAGATAATCTCTCACAGGGTGTGTCTATACAGTCTCTAAGAAAGTCAAAAGTCATGTGCATCCCATTAACACAATGCAAAGCCCTGGCTAACTGGCCTTATTACTGGGGCTCTCAAACATTGCCTTCAGATGGCTTCCAGATGTCTGAAAATCGGACATCTAAGTGTGAGCTAGTCAACCAGGGCTTCTTTTATAGTTAGTGTAGGAGAAAATAAACACCACCAGAGGCAAATTCTATGACCTATCTTAGGTGTCTATCTTAAGACGAGATGAATCACCTTCTGGAGGTGTCTCTTTCTCTACATCTACTGTATACAGAAAGGCCAATGTGTCTCACTCAGACTTAAATTCTCATTAAAAAAAAAACAACAAAACTGAGATCTTCAGATAACAATTTCTGTCGGGAGCTTGGACTTTAATGAAACATCAAGTAAGGTGGAACTTGTCATGTGAGATAGCAATGCTGTGATCCTAATATTAGGTGTCAACCCTAGTTTTAAAGTCTTCCAAGAAACTTTGAATTTGTTTACAGCACGGTGTCTATCTCCACACAGTCACGCTGTGTGACTCATCTTCTGTCCATTTTGCAGGCATGCAGTAGTAGCCTGAGGCTTGGACAAACCATGACCTCCCAGATCTGCCAGGGCAAGCATGCCTCCCCATGCCTGGCACGTTGACTTCTCTCTCCTCTCACCCAGGTTTCTCCACATTAGGAATTCAGGCAGGGCCAGTTCAATCAGCCCTTGAGGGAATAGTATAAATGGAAGGATCTCAAATCCTGGCTCTTCAAGACTCCTCTTAATTAGTATATAGACTTACCCACGGTGTCCTCTTTGAGCTGGTGCTATTAGAAGTTTTGACCTCCTCATTAAAGGTTTCACTCTGCATTCTTACAGTCTTCAAGAATTTAGATGGCTTACCTCTGTTTCTGTGGTGACTATATGAAGTTCTTGGGTCTGCTTGCTGGCCTAAGAGCAATTAGAACTCAAACAGGTGTTGGAGTTGATGTTTATTAATGTAAACAATTGTGACCATTAGATACACCCTCTTCCGAATGACAGATTATTCTATATATTATTATATACCCTTTCACAATTGCCATGTCATGTCTGTAAACCTAGGTTTTCATGGTTGCTAATGAGAATGGCTAGAATTGTTGTTTCAGTCCCACTATGTATATTTTATAAAATTATGTAATTCAGATCACAAGTTTCATTCTTCTTGATAGTTATGCTTTCTGAAGCCAATAGATACATCAACAGCACGTTTCTGTTTTACGTGTACACACATGCGTAAATACTGTGTATACACAGCAACACAGAAACATAAACAGAGATCACTTGAGCCAAAGGTAACTATTAAGAAGAGTTTGTCAAAAGCATGCAACAACACAGAAGCTCCAGACTGGAAAGGCTGGTTTCATGCTACTTAAGTTAGGCGCCTATTCACCATAACCTTCCTCCTTGTCAAAGGAGACACATATCTCCAGAGGGTGATTTAGCTCACTCCAGAATTAAGCTGTCCTTTGTCTCTTTTCACTGACAACATGCCTAGGTATTCAAGGTGTTACACACTCAGAAACGCCTTAGATTTGCTGATTGTAGGGCGACTTTGTGTTTATTTGAGTCAAAACAGTACTGGGCTTCTCAAAGCACGTGTTCAAAAATAAGATATGTACGGAGTAGGAATATACAGCTTCTACAATGTTGCTGAAGTCACCTGAGACGTCATCAGTCCAGGTCACTCTCAAGAAGACACCTACATCTGGTCAGTCAAATTGTTTCCCAAACTCCACTAAATTCTTCCGTATTAGGAGTTTAGATACCTAGCCTGCATCTAGACACATTAGGCATGTGAAAGCTAGGATGACCTAAATTCTTTCCCATTTATCATATGTGGTGGCTTCAGTTCACAAGGCCTTTTCACAAAATCAAGCCATACGCATAAGGGAAAAAGAAGACTTAGTAAGTCTGAGAAAGCCAGAAAGATTTTGCAGTTTTAGTCCACAGCACAGTGATTAAATTAACTGACCACTTAGAAAGACTCAGATTCAGGTCTCACCATTGGTATATAATTTATTTTGACTTCCTGAAAAAGTATCTCAGTGCCAAGCTAACAGCTATTCTGGCAGAATACGTCTTTCATTATTTCCCATTTAGGCTGTTTCAGTTTCTCTTGAATAATTAAATATAGGAAAACAATAGCCATAGGTATGAGGGTTGCACCTTGAAAATGGTCAGGCACAAGTCATTGGAGCTTGGTGCTATATCATGCTGATCAGTCAGAACACAGACAATGAAAAAACTTTGTGAGCTTGGACATCCCAGCTCTGGCTGATTTCTAAACAATGCATTTTTCTGAGAACAAACTCCTATTTATTTCAATAATTATATTCTGCTGGCTGCTCAATGCTTTAAAAAAACAACTTCCCTTGATGACTCTGTCTAAATCTCTAGCTGTCTAGCTGGCTTTAAAAATCTGAAATACAAAGTTTGGCTTCCTAAGTCCCTTAGAAATGTTTATGACAGTTCTTCCTTGCCAAAAATTGGAATATGACAGGATCAAGTCTGAATTTCGGTTTTTTTCTTCCTCGTTGTCTCCTTGCCCTCCCTACCATACTGTAATTGAGATTGTTAATCCACTTGGTTCCAGTGAGAAAATCAAAATACAGTATTACAGTAGTTTTGGTCCAATTCATAGCACAGTTACCTCACATGAGTAAGTCCCTTATTAAGGTCTCTTCTCCAATTAATATTTAGATGCTAACATAAGTTTACTACTAAGAACTGCATAAGGAGTGATAGAGAAAGTTTGTCACAAAATACTGAAGAGTGGCTTGGTGGTAAGGGTCCTTACCAGACGTGTGTGAAATGGCAGGACAGGAATGCACTCCAAAGCGAAGCAATATAACAACCTGGAAGCAGGCTTTTTCTTTCTTCATTTATTAACTGTGAAAAATCTTCTGTTTCATTCCCACACAAAATAAGAACACTTTCTTAAATCTCAGGAAAGTTGTGTAGAGGAACTTTGGGGTTTTCTTGCAGTCCTTGGGGCTTAGGCACTTAGCACAGACTCCCAGGAGAAGCTGTTTCACAAAACCTTTGACTCCTCCCTACTTGACATGAGTGTCAAACTGTGTATCTAACTTTTTCTTTTTTTTTTTTTTTGTCATTTGTGCCAGCAAATAAAGCAAGTTGGGTTATTAATCCAACCAACCTAGTTTTCATGTTTTAACTTCAGTTCATCACTTCCATGAGTGAACATGGAAGAAAGCAGACTTGCACATACACGTGATCCCCTACCTTTCTGCCCCAAAACACTTAATACAAGTGCTCCTGTATTATGGCAGGCAAGCATTATTTAATACCTCTTTGGCTTCTTTGTGCTACCTGCTACACAGAGCTCTCAACCTCTGGCCAAGATTCTGGTCTTCATGACATGATGGTTGGGGTTCCCCCCCGCCACACACTTCTTAATGACAGGGTAGAGTTTTATTTGTATATCCTCAGATCCAGCATATTTCCTCTATCTCTTTATGTGTCACGGTGATTCTGTTGTTCTTTAAAGTTAATTTTACAATGGTAATTATGGATCAAGAGTTCACATAATGTTGTACTTGATGTTAATAAGCAGATAAACGTATAATCGCTCAGTATTATGAAAAGTTCTAACTGAAGGACCAAAAGACTTTGTCATTTTACTCCACCCTTTGTGAGTCAGTAAAATGGATTGAATTATATAGCAGAACCAGCACTTTACTGTGATGAAACTCATAAAAAAACCACCAGAAAATGTCACTACATGTTGGCAGTTTATAAAAGATTAACTAGCTTATCCATTGGTATTAACATGTCTTTAATAATAGTAACATTCTTTGCAAATTAAACAGCTATTAATTAAAAAGCTTGTCCAGATATGCTTATGTACCCATGTGAATGTAGGCATCTACCCACCTTATTGAGTAGACCTATACAGAAAGAATTAAGCCTGTTTCTATGTTTTCAGCAGATTATGCATAGAACCTAAAACCAGTTGGCTCTCACTTAATCCAAAGGGTGACATTTTGGGTCCCAAAGTTCCCTTTCTGCTCATCCACTGATGTGCAAAGCTTCATTAAAGTAGTGCTTAGAATCACTAGTTTTTGCAGTCCAACCTATGATTTCCCCTTAAACCAAAACACTTCATCTGCTGCTGTAGGAAAGAAGAGTATGGATGGTGCATATTGGGTGGAGAATCCTGGCTCTGATGTTTTGTGCTTGGGTGATTCCTGTCAATCCTATAGGATGTTACAAAAGAAGCTGAGATGGTCCACTGCACCGGGGAAAAAGTGTTACCCGTGCTCCTCCACAGCTGCATCAAGTACAGTTTAGACGCAATGGAGAAGATGGCACAGGCAGGAGAACGTAGCCAGAAGCTCCTCTCCTGTTTTGTAAATATGAATATTACATGTACTTAAAAATATATTCAAGGAGAAACCTTTGAAACTCTTTCAGTGGTCTAAAAAGTCATGCTTGCTGCAATTAGCATCTGAATATCTTCAGATCCCTTTTTCTTCAGCAAGAATATGACCTTCAAGATTAGATAACCTAAGATCCTTGCGATGTTTTCCATAGGATTTTATTAACAGTCAACATACAGGTCTGTCATAAGCACAGACACTTTCCCTCCATTAGTGCATTGTCTGAGTAACCACTCTCCACCAAGCATGGATTTCCTGGCAATGGATGTGTCTGCATAATTTGTGTCTACATACTTTTGAGGTGCTGTATGAGGGAGGCTGCACTACAAAGGTTCCAGTGCAAGGATTCCAGAGAGCTTTGACTCTTACAAAATACTATATTTATGTTGTGAAGGAAGGACTCTACGTAGGAAAGACAGTTGGGTACACTGCTCAGTGTCGTTGCAAAAAATAATTTGAAATGCAAAACAGCCAGCACATCTTCAAAGGGCAAAGACCTCTGTGTGTGTATGCGTGTGCATATAATAGTCATAACTCCCATTCATTACTGCTAGAGCGACAGTGACAGGCTTTTGAGCTCAAATGTGTCTGGATGAAGACAGTATGACTGTTTGGTGCCAGTCTAAAGCGCAACAAAGCCTAGAGGAGTCCTTTTACTAATTGCACTTTCACTTTCAGATGAGACCTAAAGAATGGGTAGGAATGTCTTCGGATCTGTAGGAGCAAATAAAGGAGTAAGTTTAAAAGATTGTATACTAAGGGAGCCAAAGGATGTAGAGATGTGGAGCCCAGATATTCACTAATTCTACAGTGTTTATTTCCTGACCTGCACCAGCTCCTACTATCTCCAAAATCCAAATGACAGCTGATGTCCAGCAGAAGAGTCGTGCATTACCATTGTCTCTCTATTTTTGATAAGAACCTATTTAAATGGTACCACATCGTTAACCTTAGATTGATTCTGACAGGATTACAGATAATGGGTTAAGAATTTCTGTATCTTTGAGATACAGACCAAAGCCCATGAAACCATCATCTTAAATCAAAGCTTTGTCTTTGCATCTCTTATAGATCGGGCAGTAACATGATATGTTATTACAAACTGCTAAACCTAGTAAAAGTGGCAAGCACAGGAGCCTTTTCCTAACTCTGTTAGGGTTCTTGTTTTACTGAATTTAAGCTGTCAGAATCTAAACTCTGGGGAACTAAAGAACAGCTGCTCCATTCCCATTCAGATTCTGCCTTAAATGACAGTCCCACACAGTAATGAAAGGAAACGATCTGTTTTGTATTGTTTAGCCCACACAGAAGGAAGCGCTCAAAATGTGAATTCCCAGTGTCTTTCTTTTTTCTTTGCAAAACATACACCAAAAGACAGTTCTATGCTAGGATTATGGGTTCTTTTGTAAGTGTGCCTTATTCATTCATTGACTAGCTGAAAACAAAAGAAATAAAATATGTGAAAAAAGCTTCATACAACTTTGAACTTATGACACCAGCATAAAATCAAATAGCAATGCACGCACATCCCCTTCCCTTC
>JAHREE010000279.1:24762158-24832254 GCA_033628505.1 Tringa tobata | reverse complement strand
CCCCCCCCCCCGACATTGATAATGTCTGAGGTACGAAAACTCTTGAGTTTGACTCCAAAATAATTACTTTTTTGTGACTTCCACCTGAATCCTGATTTGTAAGTTCTTGTCACTTACCCCTAGTAGCATGTAATATTGCTTGTTTCTTCCCAGATTCTCAAAGACAATTCTGGGCAAGTTCTGCTCTCTGTAGGCCTCTCTGTAGGCCTCAGCATCACTTCTGTTTAGAATCATAGAATCATATGGGGTTGGAAGAGACCTCTGGAGATCATCTAGTCCAACCCCCCCGTGTAAGCAGGTCTACCTAGAGCAGGTTGCACAGGAACTTGTCCAGGCAGGTTTTGAATGTCTCCAAAGAAGGAGACTCCACTACCTCTCTGGGCAGCTTGTTCCAGTGCTCTGCCACTCTCACAGTAAAGAAGTTCCTCCTCACCTTGAGGTGGAACTTCTTATACTCAAGTTTGTGCCCATTTCGTCTTGTCCTGTCACTGGGCACCACTGAAAAAAGACCAGCCCCGTCCTCCTGACACCCTCCCTTTAAGTATTTGTAAGAATTTATTAGATCCCCCCTAAGTCTTCTCTTCTCCAGACTAAAAAGACTCCTCATAAGAGAGATGTTCCAGGCCCTTAATGATCTTTGTAGTCCTCTGCTGTACCCTCTCCAGCAGTTCCCTGTCCTTCTTAAATTGGGGAGCCCAGAACTGGACACAGTACTCCAAATGGGGTATCACCAGGGCAGAGTAGAGGGGCAGGATAACCTCCCTCGACCTGCTGGCAACGGTCTTCTTGCTGCACCCCAGGATGCCATTTTATCTACAGGATGCCTGTTTATCTACAGTGCCCATAACATACATAGATTAACATGCATCTTCAGTTATCTATATTAACTGTGAAGGATTGTCCAGGGCGAGAAATAGGCATCTCATCCTAGCTATCTCTGATCTTAGAAAGGTCTGACTTTTCCGTTGGAGGTGGACATGTGTGTATGAGAAACGCAAACCCTTCTGGAATGGCAGCTGGAAGCCAGTCAGAATATCCTAGAATAGTTTATATGTAACTGAATTTCTACATTTACACAGCTGAGCTGACTCTTAGTAGAACCAATAAGATCTGGAGAGCTATTCAAATGTCTCTGCAGTAGATGCCTACATTTGGTCAACTGAATACACCATACTCCATTCACTGTATTGACTAGAGCTCAAATTACTTTCACAGATTAGAGACTTTGCTCATGTGTGCAAACCTCCATGCTGGTGCGTAAATATCACTGCAAAATACAATTTGAGCACCTAAGAGATCAATTGTGTTGCCTAAACATAGGCATCTGCCATCAGTCATAATATACTAGGTGGTCTAAAAAATCTGTGTTGACCTGACATTAGACAGGATCCAAATATCTTCCGCGCTTCTGGGGAGATAGCTGAAGTCATGGTGGACTAGCCTAAGGAATTTAAGATGTCACTAGACATACTGAACTGGTCTCCTGAAGACAGGTGAGATAAATTGACCTTGTTTATTGAGGATTTCATTCTATTTTGAACATTCCGATGCAATTATTTTAACCCAGTGAAATGCAATTTCAAGACATCCATACCAAGGTTACTTGGACATTCATAGATACAAAATGGATGTTTGCAATGAGAAAAAAAAAAAGAAATTATTTTTAAAGAAAAAAAAATTTAATAAGCATATTGATAAAGACATGTTATATTAATTTGCCAGTACTTTAAGGTCTTAAATTTTGTATTTGTGTGTACATGAATGCTTAGCTTACTGAAACAAAATTATTTCACCGGAACACCCAATCTAACTGCCACCATCACTTGCTGAATGATACATTTCTGGCAACTATAGCAAAGTTGCCGATGGGGATGTTTGAATGGAATGTTGCTATGTAACCAAACTCCAAAAAGTGTCTTTAAAACAGTGATGAATGAGTGAAGTCCACGAATAGGGTTTTTTTCTGTCATAAATGTAATACTTGCATAGAGCCTTTTAATTGCATCAGTAACTGAACTGACAACCAAATAAATCTGACAAAGAATGTGAAAAACTTGATATATCCTACACTAGTGGGTGGAGAAGATTTCAGGGAGGCTTTAACTAGTTATTTGCTTAATAACAAGGTTATATTTGCTCTTATGATTGCAATTATGATTTCATGGAGTTTCAAAAACAGCCTCCACATTTTGTGCAAAAAGCTAGGTATACTGCCTTCGTAGCTGATAGAAAAGTGACTCAGAAAGACTGAAAGAGAAAAATTTAAGAGAAGCTGAAAGATTTCCTGTCAGAATAGATTAGTAAATGAAATTTTTGAGAACACCTTTTCTGCATAAGAGTAAACTTTTCTAGTAACAGAATTTCTATTTATTACTTATTTTATGGCACTTTTGGTCTGTTTTATTTTTGTATGTTTTCTTTCTTAATGCATTCTGGTGCTATTGCAACATAAAATTTATGCTTTTTAAATAAAGACATTGTAAATCCTTTTTTCTAACCAACTAAATGTAATAACACAATATCATTAAATTAATGGCACATTGATGGTGTTAACTCAGTTAATTTTTGCATCTTTTGTTTCATTGGCTTTGAAGTTGTAGATTTCAGACCACACCAATCCCCCAGCCTATCTCAAAATAATCCACAGCCGTTGTGAACAGTCTCAGGGACAGTTCTACCAGTCACATTAATTCACAGAATCACAGAGAATCACAGAATCTTCATGGTTGGAAGGGACCTTTGAGATCATTGAGTCCAACCACTTGCTGTTTCAAGTCTGAACTGCTAAAAGCATAAATGCTTCAGTATACCCTGGCTGGATTCTGTATTAAACAGGGAACTTGGATCTCCAGAGACAACAGGTTAGCTTGTTATTCTTAGGATGTATCAGACCAGGTATTTCAAGTAGAAAAAAACACCCAGAAATATGAATATCATGGTAGAGACCATGGCGAGAATCTCAGACACATTCCTCTCTCTGGCATTTCCTATGGGGTTAGTTTAGGTGTCGGCATGTTGGCTCTTGTGAGTGAATTCCATTCATAAACACCAGGCTGCACCAAATCCTTGGACTAAGAATTTAAATGTATTACTTGGGATTGCGATTTCCACTATTGCATCCAAAGACCAAAAATTTGGGTGGCCTCACTGTGCTAAGTGTCCCCAGTGTGGAACTGGTCTTTGGTTCCTTAACTAGGCAAACTGAAGGCTGAGAGGAGAAATGACTCTTCTCTCTTTAAACTCAGGGGATAAACATAAGAAGGCAAAAGAACTATTTTAATCCAAAATGTTGTGTTGGCATAGAGTAGGTAGATAAAAATTAGTAACAAGCACAGTTCAGAGCAGAAAACAAAAGAAGGATTCTAAGATATAAATGCCTGTTCCCCGAAAATGTTCAAGGCCAGGTTGGATGGGGCTTTGAGCAACCTGGTCTAGTGGGACGTATCCCTGCCCATGGCAAGGGAGCTGGACTAGATGATCTTTAAGGCCCCTTCCAACCCAAACCGTTCTGTGAGTCTATGAAACAAAACTGGGAGTATTACAAGAGAGGTAATGGCAGGAAGAAATCTAGCCATTTTTAAATTGCTTTTATTGGTTTACGAAAGGCATTCTATAGTCTGTTTGCCCATGATAACAAGGAATTACACATGATGTTGTAATCTGCTCCTCGCATGGTCTTCATACTCAGTAATGTTAATTCATAATACAGAGTCTGAAGTCACATGAAGATGAGGATCTCCTATCTTATTTTAAAGTATTTGTTGAGATTTATGATAAAGGCACAAAATGCCTTTCTTCAGACGTTCTCCTTACTTCACAAAAACAGACCCTTTCAGGTAACAGTAAGATAATGATGCAGTGAATAATAAAAATAAGCAAATCTAACAAGACAGATGTGACTAGCAAGGATATGAATGCAGGTGGAAATTATGATGGATCCCACAGTAGTTTTTGGCTCAAAGTATTTGCTGGATTTGGCATGTATATTTCAAATATTTTAGTACTTCTTAAGCTGTACTTTTTTTGGTCTCTCTCACAAGAAGTTTCATTCAGCACGAATCAGGGATGACTTCTAATTTAATGGACAGTTCAACTTCTTCTTAAGTCTTTGCCACAGAGACAACAGTTACAAACAGTGGAATTAATCTTTCCAAACTTCAATGCCCACACTCTACTGGTACCTGTTTCTGAAATAATAATCCTTTGTTATAATCAGTGAAAAAAACCCCAAAACATTCCTATCATGCAGTTCACAGTTTCTTGAGGAATATTTCTGAAAAAGATCAGATATTTAAGAATATAGCTGGTTCCAATGCTGCTATTGGCATTGCAGATATTTAAGCACAGGTCACATGAATTCCACTAATAGGGGTTGGCTCTGCCTACCTTAGGCACCTAATATTTGGGGACCTAGGGAAGGATTACAAGAAGCACTGAAGTTCTCTATATAGTAAATGAAGAAAAGTAGGTACCTAACTTAGATACTTAAAACTTAATGGGCAATAATTCTTTTGGGATGGCTTGAAAGCACCTATATTTTCCTTTGACTTTATAAGCACCTACTTTAATAGAATAAATTCAGTTAGAACCTAAAATTAGAAGCAAGTTAGATGTGTAAGCTAGACAAGCAGGACCACCTTTTGTACTGACTTGCCTGTTGGATGACGACACAAGAAGACTGACATAGTAGAAGAAAAGAGTGGCTGAAGAGAATATTGATTTCTGTCTACGTACAACAGTGAGATCTGTCCTAGACACAGGTACATCAATCTGTAGATGTGCAAAGAGAGAGAAATATATATGTGATACCAAGCTCCAAACACTCAAAAAATACGTAGTTAAAGAATAAGGTGAAAAGTTCAAAATAAACCATTTTTAATCAAAGTAATTTTTCATTGTGGGAGTTTTTGTTCAGTGAGACTGTCTTGCTGTATTACTTGTCTAAACACATATGAGTAAAGTATCAATTATAGTCTTCTGGATCCAGAAAGCAAATAAGACCTCAGAATGGCTTCTCTTGCTGAATAGAACAACAACTCGAAGTCAGTCAGTGCCTCATAACAGCATAGATACCAGTGGTCCTAAGTTTGATAGCAGTTTGCCAGGCAATGCAGTGGGACCCAGGTGTTAGTCTGGAGTATTCCACCATGCTTCCTCGCTAGTGTTTCCGTGTCTACCTTCTTCTTTCTCAAGTCATACAAATGGTGGTGATTATACCTTCTTACTTGTATGTTTAAAATGGGGTTTAAGCCTCAGTTTAATGTTGTAAAACAAGCAGAATATAACAGCTACACTCTGGGCCATTTCTCCTGAAGGAACTTCACTCTTCACAGCTCCTGTTGGAGGAATCTCACAGCACTGTAGTTCTTGACTGACATCTTTATGCCAATAATGCGTTGCTTTCCGAGTGCATATTCGGGGTAAAGATATAAATTCATACTTATTGGCAGATACTTTAGAATCAACTTTTATATTCCTTAATAGTTTTACAACAGATGACTGAACAGACACTTCATGTATCTGAGACCTCATTAGTGTTATCCACCAAATTAAGTGACAACACTGAAAAAAGTAGGTGGGAAATTTGTAAGGAGCTGCACTGTTATCAAGATCTACTTAACCTAGTGAATGATTTTCTCTGTTAGGACACCCAAAAGTTTAATGGTAGACAGTCTAATGATTAGAGATCTTCCTCCAGAATTGATTCCTCTTCACCTAATCTCCAATGGAAATAAGGAAAAGATTTATACTCAGAAGCAAAACATAACGTTTTTAAAATGTACACTTGCCAGCTTTAAAACCATATGTTTTAGCACAAACAAAAAATATTTTCTCTATTTTTCTTTGCAAATTTCACTACCAGACACTTTCAATATGCTTAATTTGTTAAAGTACATCAAGCATGCCATTTAAAAAGGAGCACTCATATGTTACTGTGTGCTTACTTTCACCATAAAAATAGAACTCCCAGCACTCAGAGAAGATGAAGAGAATTTAAAAAAAAAGTGTTTTAACTCATGTCCTAGACACCTTTGAATCTGCTCTACACTCAGAGCAGGGCAGTCTGTGCATGGGAAGAAGAGCGCTTGCTCCTGTGCAGAAGCTGATTTTATGGAACGTGGCTTTCTTCAGAGCAATTAAAGCCTAATGGCCTTTAAAAAGAAATCCTAGTCTCACATATTTATTCATTATATGTCCTGGGACACAGAGACTCTCTTCTCCATTTCTTCTTTTCACACTCAGGGTCAGAACAGGGGCAATTTTTGACATCATTCAGTTATCTTTTCGTATTGATTTTTTTTTTTTTCCTCAGAGATGACCTCAGCAGATCTGCATGGATGCAGCTGAAAGCAGCAACTGGCCACTTACACCTCTTCTTCCAAGGGCATGATTTACCCAGGCAGGTGCAGGCAAACCTGAGCTCATTTTGCCTTTCTTCAGAGCTAGCTGACTGAGCAGGAGCATGGACAGGATGAACTCAGGGCTGTCTGTACCCACCTGTGCAGGCAGGCTCCCTAAATCGTTAGTCACAGCCATGGGATTAACTCCCTTAATGCTATCCACATCAAAACTGGCTGCAAAAAGCCTGCTGGGTCCAGAGGGTCTCTCTGTCAGCAACAGAGGGAGTGGGCAACTGAAGTGGAAATTCATCACACTGCAAGATAGGGTGATGAATCTCCCTTTGAAAATGTGCTCCTTTTTTTTTTTTATTCTCTAAAGGAACTGCAGTAATTACCTTAGACTTATGTGTAAGGTTGAGATGTTGGAGTTAGGTGAGAGGAATCCGATCCTCCAAGGGCACAGCTCTCAGGAACCAGCAGTAGATGTGACTGCGTCTACCTCGGTCTGATGTTCCAAAGGGTTAAAGCTATTGTTTTCAGAGTTTTGAGGCATGGGATATACAAAAACTAGAGTTTGGAAAACGCAATGTCCTGGTATGGTTTTAAATTGTTAGCAGGTCTAAACAGATTTAGGTAGCAGTCATGGGCATTTACATTTAGGAACTATGGTCTATTTAAATCCTAATAAATGTCTTCTGCTGAACTGTGTCAAAACAACGTGCAAGATACCTTAAGTGTATTCCTTAAACAAATAATATTAAACTTACTTAAATAATGCCCTCCAGGTATTATACTGAAACACCTGTTTTCTTGAGCAACATCTACTCCCATGGGAAATAAGTTCAAAGCCAATATAGTAGCATACAAAATGTTTTTGCCAGATACAAATGCTGCCTACGTTCAGTATTGCAAATGGAAATTTTTTTTCCATTTGCAGTCATCTCTCCTTAATAACCCAAGGTCATTTATACAACATGACTATTTTTATTTGTATGAAATAGATTATAATTGGAATATTAAACTGCAATCCTGTTTTTAAAAGACTTTGTTGAGTTTAAAAGAAACCTTTACCCAGATAGGGTTTTAATGTTAATTCAGAAAGGTGTAAAAAAGTTTCTGTACTTCAGAAACAGTTTCCGTTTGGTCCTCAAAGAGAATCTGAAATGAAACCTGTCTAAACGAATGAAAAGATCCCAGTTTCCTTCAATAGGCTTTGGATTAGGGCCAACTCCTGCTCCCACAGATTTCAGCAGTACAATATCTAACTGGGTTGAAATGATCCAGTTCTTATCTCTCTGTATATCAAGATTACACAAAATCAATAATAAATATAAAGTAAGATTATAATTAGGCCTTGCTAATGCTGCATTATTATTCAGAGTTAAAATCTAATTTGCAATGTACTATAGTTTTGGGAAGGATGACAGAAGCAGAGAAGAATGAAGGGAAACAAGTAAAGGCTACATTGTTGGTGTCATTCCTGCCTTTTAGCTGATAGTCTGATTTTGTTATAGTCAAAGGCAAAGTTGTCATTAATTTTGGATAGAACAGGATTTTATCTGTTGCACTTCTTGTCTGTGGTTCATTTAAGAATCATGGCAGTTAAGTCCTCTGAGCAAGCAGAGAAGGATACACTTGATTATATTTAGAGACTTTTCCACTACTCAGATTTTTCCATTAATTTCAGTAGGAGTTTGATTGAGCCCTTTGCAAACACTAAAACCCACTGAGGGCTGGGCGTGAGCATTTCCAGAATTAATGGCAAATGAACATTTTCAAAAATAATGTTCCAGCTAAAACAATTTCCCAGTAAAGTATTCACAAGCAGCAGTCTTCCTGAAGTTCTCAGCTATGCAAAACAATGTAATCATACCTTAAAGCCAACTGGAAAAAAGTTGTCTAAGTTTCAGTGTCTCCTAGAAATGCAACTGCTAACATTTCCAATGATCTTTCCTAATTCCTGTTGGAAAGAGCTTTTGTTGTGGTTCCTACCGGTTTGGTTTGCATTCTCTGGAAGTTATCTCCGATGAGATGATTACCTCAGAGCAATTAAGCAGAAATTTAGAAATAAACACAATCAAATAAACAGAAAGATGTGACATCTCTTTCCTGCTTGACTTTGCTCAGGTCACAGCAAATTGATTTCTTCAAAAAGGACTGACGTCTTACCAGGCAATGATCAGGATTCTCATCTTAGATGCATCAGAGCACTAGCTCTTTCAGATTCAGTTGGACTCTCCACATGTCAGCTGGTGTCCCAGAAGCTTCTCCACTTTTGAAAAACTATCTGGAGTGTATGGGCTCTATCTACCTGCATACCCTTGCACCTTCTCACCGTTTATATTAGCTTTGTGGCTTGTGGCTCGGGCTTAGTAAAAATCAGCAGTTTCTGCCAGTTTAGAGAAATGGACTGAAGTAAAGCACAGCTGAAAACAGGAGAATTCAACTGGGTTTGCAGATCAAAAAGAACAGCCACCAACCAACCATTAAGCAGTCAGTTTCTTCTTATCACAAGTAAATGGTAGTGGGTTTGATGAAGAAGATGGCAAGTTCAGAGGAGATGTGGCTTTGCCTCTCCTTGTGTTCTGAGAACATACATGCCGTGGCCAAACCTCACTTCTCAAGGCACTGAGATAACATATTTCCTCCTGGAAGAGAGAGAAATGAGGAAAGAGTCGTAAACCTCAGGGGTGGCAGCATTATTACAGGATCTACTGGTGGGATAGCAGGGCAAGCTGCTTTATCCAATTCATAAGATAGTATAGATCTGTCTATTGGACTTATTCTCACAAGGGAAAGCTTACAAAAATTATTTTTCATGAGCTCAACTAAATTCAGCCATTCAAGCTCAACTATATTATTGCTCAACCATATTCTTACATCGGTTCATAGCTTAACATGATGAGTGTGTTTTTCATGAGTCCGAGGAAAGGTTGAAAACTTGATATCATCCAGATTCAAAGGGAAAGGGCTGGAAAAAGCAGATCTCATTGGTGAAAAGGAGGGCTCAGCCAGCCCTACAGCAGTTTGACCTGAAGATAGCCTCTCACAGCCACCAATGCAGCTGTCAGTGGAGTTTTCAATAGCCAGATGTTGTTACTGGAAAATACATTCCAGAGTTCATTGGAGCTACTTATAGTCCTGACCTTGTGTGACCAAGGCAGCTGATTCTGTAGCTAAAAAAAGGTATTAAGGATTAAGCTGAATGTGAAGCTTCAGCTATAGAATTATACGACATTTTGTTAGCAGAGGAATAATGGCTAGAACATGCATGTGCTTCTTTACTGTGCCAATGTAACTACTTTCCAAAAAAATTTAACCTGTTCTATATTTCTCATGAGGTGAGCTTATCATTCAAGCATTGGCTGAGCTGGTATATTTTCTTGCCTTGTGAGCTGATTTACTGTCTTGTCCCTTTAAAATTCTTCTTGTCCTTCAGCGTGAATACTATAAGATAACTTGAAAAAGATTTTGTGAAGAAAAAAAAAAAAAAAAGAAATGCCCTCCCTTTCTGCAGAACAAGAAGGATTTTCAAGGTCCTGGAATGTGCTTGTTCCTCAGCCACCCACAGAATGCGTGGCAAAATTAAATACATCTGACACGTAGAGTACATCATGTCATGTCTGCTGATGTGATCCAACAGAGTACTAAGCATTACTCAATGCAAGGCTTATAGAAACAAAAAGGAGATGCTGATTGCTTAATATTTACTTACAGTTTGCGAAACAGAACATATAATCACACCTTGATTTCAGGACAAATTTTTCCTAATTCCTGTGCAGAAAATAAAATTCAGTTAGAAAGACTAACTTCATATAATTTTACTAAAATATGTGATTGGGGGCTTAAAATTATAATGGGTTTGCAGTATGAGATGTCCCTTTTCAGCAGTGAGACAGCAGAGGGAGTGGAGGACTGGTTATTCAGAACCAGACCCTATAAGCAGGGACTATTACGTGGTCTGAATCTGCACCTGAAATGTTATTAAAGGCACTTCACTACCATTTCCTGTATGAGCTGGATGAGAAATCCATATGAATCTGTAGTGAATTTTACAATTTACCAGGTTACCTCAAATTTTGACACTGTGTTATACCTAGAAAAATACCTGCATGGTTTTAATGGGATGAGAAACAGTACTTCCCAGATTTCACCTAGTGGATCAGTGTCCTGTGATATTAAAGTTTCATTGTACTCCGTGTTAGGCATGCCCTGTGGGTTTGGATAAAAGCACTGTTAAACCTTAACCTCTCCCCTCCTTTCTCACCATATCCATTAAGCAGACGGCAGATGACAGCAGCCATTCTCACCACTGTCTCATTTTTCGAGGTCTCTTATTTTCTGCAGAAGTAGTGCCACTTCAGCTCATTTTTTTTTTTTAGTACAGGGTATTCTTTTGGCTGTCTCCATCCCTTGCCATCGCTGAAGAAATGCCTCTTTAGATAGCATCTATTTGGTCTTCTTAGGGGGTCTTTCAGAGGTGCTCAGATCTTCATGAGTGTTTCATTTCTTGTGTTACTGCAGACAGTCTTGAATGTGTTTTAGCCTCTCCATTATTTCTTCCTTCATTTTACCGTACCCTAAATATTTCAGAATTTCTGGCACCTGCCTTGTAAAGCTTGCATTTTTCTCTAGAATTTTCAGTTATTTTTTTCTACTCTCTGTTTTACGGGAGGATGTTTCAAAGACTGTACCTGGGGACTTGTTTTTTCTGGTCTTCTTAAATGCATGACGTGTCTGTACTATACAGCTTCTCTAATACATTCAGGTTCTTAAATGCAGTCTCCACTTTGACAATTTTTAGATTTCTTATCAACTGTATAATCACTCAGTAACATTCTAGAGTTTGTTGATATTTGTACACATCAGAGAGATATTACATTAAATGCACTTTTAAGAACTAGAACAGAAAATCAGCTTTTATAATTATGAATAGGAAATGTATCTTTTAGGGCATCTAATAAGAGGAAATTTTGATAAAAATCAGGAAAATCCTAAGTATGGAGAAGAATTGTTTTACATATTGGAAATCTACCTTCTTTCATTGCATAAAGACCTTCTGTCCAAGAAACATCTCGTTTTGGCTGACCGTACCTAGTTATTATTAGCAGTACACATTTCACTAGTTGTTCATAGATACAGCAAAAAAGCAAACAAATTTATGAATCATCCAACCTAAGGTAAACTTTGAACCAACTCTGCTGTTAGCTCCAAGATTAAATTCCCTTTGAATATCTACGAACAGTTTTGCTTTTATACTTATTAATGATAAAGCACCTTTTTTGACTATCAAAATCTATCTAAAATTTCTGTGAAAGGAGTATTTTTAAATGGTGGTATCATAGCTATGAAGTACAAAACAATTTTTAACAGAAGAGTAGAGGCTCATGGTTTTCTTTTCTTCCCCTTTTTTTTTTAAAATAGACACTGCTTACCTCACAGATTCCTGTGTGAAAATTAGAGGCTGAGTTTATAAAATTGCCAGCCCTACCCATGTCAGATCTTCTTCACATATTTCAGCTGAAAAATTAGAGAGGGGAATTAAGCTTTATAGAAACCCACAATTACGAAGAAACAAATATGTGCAGAACCATTAGAGGTGCATTTGAAGAGAAATCTGTGAAAAAAAAAAGAAAAAGTGTTGATTGCCTGACTGAAAATGTTTGCAGAATTGTGAAGCAGTGGGGGATTTGACTCTGCAGAGTCCTCATCACCAGGGAGACAGTTTTGGGACCATGGCATACTGGGCTGTCTGGAGTACACTGTGATCCTCTCTGGGCTAAATAGCTTTTACACAAATGACTGCACCAGACTGAGTTTTTATAGTGTGTAGACACTGTTAAAAACAAGGAAGCCTGGGACTGAGCTCCAGCACAATCCATCAGCGTCTCCCGATGATCCAGCCCCCTCACAAGAGTAACTTACTCCCTGTGTTTGGTCCAGGGCACTCCAACTAGCTCCTCCCAAGACAATTTGCTCTTGGGAGTGAGAACTGAACAGCACACAGAGGAACCAAGCTGTGACACATGGACAGGTTCTGGTCTGGAGACTTTAGCAGTATAGACATGACCCCACCATTAGGCATCTTTGTATCCCATTCCCAAGATGTGCTAAGCCCCCCTGAAAAAGTAGTGAAGAAACAGCACTTTGCAAGCATATACAGGCTAGTGACTGCTTGTATATTGAAAGCAGGGTGGGATTGTAGCAGCACTTATAGTGGATACTTACTCTCGTAAATGCTTATAATGGCAAATTCATGCACAGAAATCAGACCTCATCTCATGGCGAAATGTCTTTCAAGTCATATTGCTGGGGTTTTTTTGAGGCATGAACTGCTAAGCCTGATGTAGCTCTCCAAATACCCTTTTCTGTTAAGGAGATGGGACTTCATGGACAGATTTGGGAACTTTTGTTACTTTCCACCCCACCCTCCTCTTTAAAGGACCAAGTAAGACCTTTGGACACTGTGGGTGCTATCTAAGACAAAGCTGCAAGCAAAGGAAGGACATGCCTTTCTGGATTTCTGACGGGTTTTTAAGGCATAACAACCTCTATCTATTTTCTTTCTGTCATAGCAAAGGAAAGGAACAACGATTAGAGGACAGAGGAGATCAGTTTGAGACCATAGCTCACAAGGTGTGGCATTGCTCCCTCCAATCCGGGGAGAAGGTGGGAAAACGCAGAAGGTAGAGAAAGCTTCCATCTTCAGTGGATGAGAAGGCATCTGAAGGACTAGTTACATGTGGCCAGTCAGGAGGTTCTTCTTAGGGGAAACCTGGGGAAAAGTTTAGGACCACAAAAACCAGGCAACTGAGAGGGAAACCACGCATCCAGGCATGCTGAGGAAGAAGGAAATGTTAGATGTGAAAGTCATGTGAAAGTCACCTGGTTTTGGTGGTAAATTGATGCCACATCCCTTCTCTCCCATTTCTCTTTCTGTCTGTTGTGCTGACACATAGAGTAGTGAGTTTTCAGGATTTTTTTAGATTATATGGGTGGACAGAAACAACAGAAATAGATTGGCATCTCCAGAGGACAGTTCATCCAGCTATCTTCAATATCTATTTTATGATGGAAACAAAAATGAGGTGGAAATGGAAAGAAAAGGCTTTGCATGAATGAAGTGAAGAAAAGTTATCAGGGGACCATTATTCTTCCTCTGAGTGCATTTACATTTCCAGAAGGACAGTAGCTTAATGGGATGCTATGTGTCTTAAAATGGGACTTCATGCCTGACCATCTGTTAGTCCCATCTTGGTTTTCCCTCATTTTCATAACCCAGTGTTTGCATCCCTCCAGCACATGTTCATTTCTTCATTTTTAATCAAGTATTGAAATGTATAGGGAAATGGCTGAGACTCTAGGGAACAACGAGTTCTTAGTGTGTTTTGAATGAACTTCCAAAAGTGATGAGAAAATTCCTTCTCTTTCTCACACAGTGTTATGACTTGACCCGTCTCTCTTCTCCTTTTGAGATTTTGAAGCTATATGTTTTAAAAGTTATAGTATTTTTAAAAATTTCCTCTGAGAAGTGAAGCTTCATTTTATTCCAGTATCATCTAACCTTTCTTTTTTTCCACATGGAAATGCCATAGTCTGCCATTTGTACTAAGACACCCATTTCTTCCTAACTGGAGTGGTGCAAAGAACTTGGTATCTCAAATGACATGGGAAATGAAATTTTTCAGTATGAGTGAAAGAACACGTCCACAGGGAGGTCAGTCTAAAAATCTGTGCAAGATTTAGACATAATGTTAATGCACCATCAATCTCCTGTAAGGAGATGAAATAAAGAACTCATTTTGATTATCAAGAGACAGCAAAAACTAGATTCCCAATTTAAATGTTCACATACATATAGGGACTTTTAACTGTTTCAGGTTGCTCAAGCTGCTGTCATAAAAGATCTTGGTGCTAAAAGCACATCCTGAAAATCAAGGTCCTTTAAAACTGTTTCTGACCGAGAGCTGAGACACTGCAGAGGGCAGAAGTCGCGCTTGTCACACTTCTCTGAAGAAACACTTTATTTGGAATTCTGAAGCTTGTCAGCAGCTCCTACTAAACACTTGCACCTCTCGTTTTTTTCTCGAGACAGCTTGAGCAATATGACATATAAGTCAGAAAAATGCAAAGACATTTACATATGTATTTAATACATGCAGAATAGACCCCAGGGTATGTATTAGACCAAATTAAGTGCTCAGTTGAGCTGATTGAAATATTTTCCCTCTGTCAAACCCTGTTTTCAGCACCAGGTAGACACAGAAGGGGCTCTCCCTGACCTGGTGATATGGAAATGTGACAGAACCCAAATTAAAGGCTTTCTGTGCCTTTTTGGGGCACAGGAAAGCTTAAATCCAGATCAACCACATCACTATTAGAAGTCTTATCTAAAGTAAGATCTTATGGCCATTGCCTCCTGCTATATCTGTACAGCTTGTAGGAAGAGGTGAATATTCAGAAGCTTAAGGAGCAAGGCAGATTCTGCAAAATCTTGTGCCATTTGGCTGGGTTGTCAGCTTGACAACTCCACTCTGCTTGGAGCAGAGCCTCACAACTTAACTCCATCATGAAATGCCCTCACTCACGCTGCGGGCAATCTCTGATGGTTTTGTTTATTGTTTCTTTCCTTCCTCTCAAAACAAAAAAAAACCAACAACCCAACACACCAGAGCTCTCATTTTTGTTCTCCACCAGAAGCAAACCACAGAATGTCAGAACCTCTGTGAACTGCAGGCATCATCTTCTGGCCACCGTTCAGGTGCAGGGCTGCCCTTGGCACTTGGCTTGCTCTCCACGACGTATCCGCTGTTTCTGTGTAACACCAGCTTCTCTCCTTTCCTTTTACTACCACTTGCACGCCCTCTACACTGAGTCTTCCTGGCAAGGTGTCTAAAGAATGAGTAAACAGAGGAATACATAAGAGTTTTGAGGGAGCTGCTGCTCCTTTTCTCTTTCTGATTTGATCCTGCTTTGGTCTTAACCGTCTTGTCTATTTTATTTTTTTTTAACTGAAGTTATGATTTTCTATAAATGTTTTTTCAGAAACAAAGTGTATGACAGCAAAACCATCCCATTTAAATTGTCAAAAGAAGCAATGTAGGTATGACTGTATTAGAAAGGAAGAAAATAATTCGGAATAATTGAAAGGCAATAATGAGAGTGCTACATAACAACAGAGGAAAAAAACACAGCTGACATAACAAAGAGGCATCGCAACTTTTAAAAGGTCCCAGAGAGGTTCATTTTTCTATAACCTAAGAAGGCAATCCAGGTAACCTGAAAATCAGTAGGACTCTTAAAAGAAGGTCTTATGAGGCTTTCAAAATAAATGTATCTTATTCGTGACAGTAAGAAATTCATAACCATAAGATGCTGTAATGTTATTTCCTGTGTTAAGCAATTGCAAGGCAGCTGAAAGCAATGTGAGAGAAGGGGAACCTCTTCTGCACATCAGAAAGTGGCAGAATTCAGGTTGTTTATCCTAGATTTTTTAACCAGACGACCCTTAGATCTTCTGCTAAGTCTTTAATGCCTTGTTATGAAAGGCGGCTATCAGCTGAAAAACTCCAGGCCTATTGCTGTAACCAGGATCTGCCATCAGCGAGGACCCAGTATTTACAAAATGATGTCTAACATTTAGAACTGAAATTTCCTGGACTCCTCGGAGGACCTTTCTCCTCACTATTTTATTATGCTACTTTAAGCTGCTTTTGCTACGAAAATTAGAAGACATTTACTCCTTCATATTGTGTAAGGTATCTTCATAGTCTCCAAAAACATGTGCCTCTGGTGAAGACTATGCAGTCAGTAAGCTTCACTGGAGAGCACGTAGAAGAAACAGTACGGCAGTAGGTGACGAGCATCCTGCCCTGAGAGGGAAGCCTACAGAGACCAGATTCACTCAGCAGACCTTACGGCCTTGTACACACCACCCAGAGCATCCTGGGTGACAGTCAGATGAGTCTGAGGTTGCAGTTCCAAACGTGGCTGGATTTGGTTCACATTTGGCTTAATAAAATCTCCATGAGAGATCTGTCAGGCACAAACAAACACGGGTAAGTGTCTTTTTCTACTGTGTTCATTGGTTTGAAAGGCTGCGCATATCAAAGCAACTTCTGTAAGTGTGGATATCTACTAATTTTTGGAGGTAAAAACCTCCTTAGCCTAAAAGTTTGCTTGGAATGCTATCATGGAGAGCAAGTTTAATAAAACAGAACTATTTGCCAAAACCCTCAGTACAATGATAAGTTGTTAGTGTAATTCATAGTACCACAACACAGCTCTACCTGACAGCACACAGGTCAATTTGCCAGAAGTTTTATCTCTGATGGCAAAGAGGAGCTGCCGTTTCTCCTTTCTCAGGCTGGAAAAGCACCTCTCACCTTTCTTCTCTCTCCCAAGTACTCTGAACTCTTGCAAAAATGATGAGCAACCCCATGCACTGAAAATTCCTGCATAATGCTGAAATGCTAAACAAGGGAACTTTTTTTTTCCTCAGCAAATATAAACACATTCCACTTGAAGGTACAGTTATAAAATAGCAAAGATATGATTAAAGAATTCCATGTGGATTCATTACAGGCTTTCATTTCTGGTAAACTAATAAAGCTTTCCAGCTCATTTAAAAAAAATAATCTCCAACATTACACAGGAAGAAAAAATTATTACTCTTTGGGTCTCTGATAGGATATTAGCAGAAAGGCAAAATATTATCTATGCCAGATATACAAGCCAATATCGCAGAAAAACTCATAAAGTATATCAAGTCCAGGCAAAAACATAACAAGCAAAAAGCAGAAAATCACTTGAACTGTAGCAAACCGATGGTAGACCCATAAATATAACTACTGTGCTCCCAGCCAAAGCAAAAACCTCAGAAACACATTTTCAGAGATATATAATTAAGACTGGGAGAAAAAAAAAAAAAGAGGGAGAAAATTAACAATAAGCCCAAAAGCTTTTTACAGAACTGTAATGAAGAAGGAAAAGAACACAAGGTACAATAATAAACCAGATGAGGTAATAATATACCCAGAAAAGGTTGAGGAGAAGGAAAGTAGACAAAAGTCATTCCTAGTTCAACACGGTAGCAATTTAAAGAAGCAAGAAACAAATACGTGTATGTGTGTATATATATGTTTAAAAAAACCTTCAAGAGCACTGCCAAGATTCCTTGTGGTGCTATTTCTGTGCATACAAATATTCTTCCACAAATGTGTGCAAGTGGCCACATGATGCAGGGCATTAAGTACAGCAAACAAGTCTTGTTTCCATTCACAGCCTTTGAATTTCTCTAATATTTGGTTTCAGAATGCGGTGGTCTGAGGAAGAATTTGCTCATTCCCAAAGATTTTCCATAGTGACTTAGAGAAAGGAAACAATACCAGTCATACTGCATGAACATTACATGGATGTTTCCATCCTAAGTACTCTGTGTGCAGGTTTTGTGTATTGGCAGCCCAATACGTAGGTTAATGTTCTATACACTTAGAGATCTTAAAAGAAAAAAACACAAGCTCCCAGGATGTATTTTGCAAGAGTTCAAGTGAGCTGAGTTTGAAATATATGTCTGGTAAGCCGTTTTCAAATCAGATTTGAAATTTCGTGTAGAACCTATTTTTCCGCCCCTAGTGGTACTTGTGGTGTAGATCTGTCCTGAAGGAACATCTTTTGACTGCTTTGAAGAAAGCAAAATCAAAAGGTAGAACTGTAGCAGGAGAAGGCAAGCAAGTTGTTCCCACACATTTATTGCCAAATAAGAGAAACATAAAGAGCTCCCTGGAGAGCTGTAGCTACAGTTGTAGCTACGTCTTGACCTGCTACGCTGCTTTTTGTTTTATAGTCCTCAGAGGCAAATTACATAGGGTTCACCCGGGCGAACACATCATCATCCAGCTGCAGATTCATCCCACCTTGCTCTAGGTCCCTAAAGAAAAGCCAGTGTTGGGAGCCGACCAGTCTTACCCTCTCCCTAGAGCCGGTGGAGAGGGAGGAATTCCCAGAAGATGACTCAAATCAAGGTCTGAAACTTGTTCAGCGGGGACGTATGTCTCTCCCCTAAAGTGTCCTGAGAAGAGCTCCTGGCAGACAGAGGATAACATAGTGTCAGATTTTTTTTTTCTTTCTACTGTTAGTTAGTCTTAGAAGGTTTTTGAAGGGTACTCTGCTAGATGTTCTAAACTCACACTGGAAAAAAATGTTTCTTTTCAAGCTTTCTTTTGTGTTAATTTCCTTGCTCCCATTCTTTTTGATTCTATTGCTTCCCACAGTGAGTGGGGCATAAAGGAAATAGCTCCACTTAGTGAGATAGTGAATAACAGAAAGTTAAGCAGTGCACTAATTTTGCAGGGGAGCCACTGGGGACAAGGCACTTCGTGGCAGCAATACTGAAAGTCTCAACTTTGTAAAAAGGGAGTTTGCAGGCTTCGTAACCCGTGAACACCACGTTCTCATGAAACTTCCTGCTGCCCTACACCTTGGAGGTGGACTTTTGCGCTGTTTATTTTTCCCGCATAGATGGAGAGGTGGTACCTTCTGGTACGCTCTGCTGCTATTGCAACTAGTGCTTGTGTCGTTCTAAAATCCCACTTAATCCACTGCCTCATCCAAGTCACAGCGTATTTCATCACATTCCCCAAAGTACCTCCTTCCCGCTCCAGGGCACGTGCTAAAGCAAAGCTCCTTCCCCGCGTTACACAACCCCAAATTACTCCAGGAATTAGGGCATTTCTGATCCCGCTGCTAATACTGGCGTTACACAACTGAGGCTCCCTCCAGATCTGCTTCTTCCTCAGGGCAGATAATAGAAGTTGCTCATAGGGACGTGCATTTTGCAGGGTCTGGGCTGCCACCTGCTTGCTCCAGCTGCTGGGGCCTGATCCTGAAGCCCGCAGCCACCCTCTGGAGCAATCTGCTGGGCAGGGACTGGAAAAGCAGACTGGGCTACCAGAGATGCTCCGTGGCCAACACAGCATCACCAAAGATTTAGAGTCCTAAGGACTACGTGGAAGTGTTCTGCTCCGGAGGAAAGTGATGCTAGGTGCCCAGCTGGCCTTGAAACAAGCTTGCTTCTCATGGGAGAGGTTTTGTAGGTTCTCAAGGGACTCTCTAGTGGGTATTTCCCAGGTGGGAAATACAGATCAGAGAAACCCAACCATGGCACAGACAGGATTTGTCGAAAATGGTGTTGGTGGTACAGTAAGGGCCTGCAGAGATCCTGGGAGTCCCAGGCCTCTGACAGTCCTCTGATGTGTTGGTTTGCCTGTCTAACATGCTGCACATAGAGGCAAAAGTTTGGAGCAATACTGATTAACTTCAGACCTGAGAGCCTGGTGGCTTTTCTGCTTATGAATAAGTAATGAAGGTGCTGGCAGCACGGTATTCACAGGCACCCGTACATGTCCCTGTGAGAGAAACAGAGAAAAGCAGGCTATCACTGTCTCTCAGTGACATCTTATTTATGTGTTGGAGAGAAAAATAGTCTTTAGCGTTTGGGGTATTCTTTAAACTGATTTCAGGGTTATGTCTTAATTTACTCTTACCTCAGGAGTTAAGAAACAAACATTCCTTAAAACATAGATTATAAAACACATACTTATGGCCATCTGGAAAAACATGCTGATTGATTAAAGTTCAATGTATCTATCTGCTTTAAGACCAGCTCACAGTAACTGCAATGATTGTAATTCCAGCTATGAGCTTTTTCTTCTTAAAACATTCCTCGCTCTTATCGGACCAACCACTCAACAGAACTTTCACTAATTTCACATATTTCCATGCCTGGGATGTATCTGATAGTCTGGAGAGCAGTTCTGCAGAGAGAAGAAGGTTTGGTGCCTGGTGACTCAGAACTGGTAAAGAATACAAAGGTCCAGGCTCAGTGATGTAAACAGAGATACGCTTCTGTATCCCGCGTGCCTTAGAGCAGCTGAGAGCACGGTCCAAAATATTGACCGCAGTTCAATTACGTACTGATATGTTCTGTCCAACTTTATATAAATGTGCTTTTAATAATTTAATAATTAGGTAATTAGCCCTGAGGATATTTTGCAAAAACAGCCTGCCAACATGCAAAACAAAGTGTAAATTTTGTAAGCGTTTCACCTGCCTGTGACAAAATTCCAGTCAATTATTTCAGTGCAGGAAGGTCACTAAAACTGTACATTTTTAGAACGTTAATCAAAAATGCATTTTGAAAATCCAAGATTAATTGTGGAAAGCTTTTATGGCTACATAATCAACAGCCAGAATTCCATTCTGTCTGTATCACTAAGGAAAACTAGGCAATGGTTTTTTTACCCATATGAAGTTTTTTACCCGTGATGAAGTGCGTACGCTTTGTTTAGAAAACTTTCAGAGATCTCACCAACTTTGCCTGGAGCTAGCGGTCAGTGTTTCCCCACATCTCACCATTATCTTCTCAACTGTGCGTGAAATACTTTTGATTAAATAAAGTCTCTTTAAATTTTCTAATAGCTCAGGGATAGTATGAAAAACAGAGCATGAGCCAAAAGCTTATTGAATGTTATTTGATGTGCTTTTGTCAATTATTCTACGAGTGTAGTTGGTTCCAAACCACTAGCAAATTTGCCATAATAAAATTTTCTATCATCTTTCCTGTATATATTGGTCTTGCCCCTACTGTAGCACTCTGAGCTCCTCCCACCTGGATTCTTTTGCTGCTGGCAGGAGTCAAATATTTCACTGCTGCCTTCTCAGTATTTGATTCATGTAGTGCTTACCCTTTTTATTCAGTCTGTTTACTACTGGTATACCAAGTCAAAGTAACTGCAGGGCTTTATTCATGTACTGTAGACATTAACTAAAAAACAACTCACTTATCACATGGACCAGGTGTGCATAAGAAAATCTGATAGCAGATGGTAACTACCACTACCAATCATTAAAATCCTGATATTGAATTGAACTGTGTCATGTTCAAAAGGAAATCTAGAGCTCGGGCACCTGAGTCACCCCCCAAAATTCTCAGCTTTTTATTTTAAATAAGGTGAACTCTTTCTTCTGGTCTTCTTTCTTGCTACAGTTCTAAAAAAAAGTCTCTCAAAAAACATGGGACAGAGGGATTAAAGGTATGAAAGTATAAGGCATGAGAAGAGAGAATATATTTTGAATCACTGCATAGTAAAACTATCATAGTGGCAGCTTATCAATACCTGGGTTTAACTAATGAGTGGGGAAATCGTTTTTTAAATATAAATGAATTAAAAGAGACAGAAGAAGTTTTTGGCCTGTCCTTACCTTCTCTGCTTAAATTGTTTGGTTTATCTCTTGTCCTGTGATTTGCTTGTAAGTTCTCTTTTAGACCACAATCTCGCATAAGGACCCAGTTTGGCATAAAACTCCTACCAGTACGTTTATAAGGGTTTGTAACTGGGACAGGGATCTACCCATGCAAACCCTTCAGTCCCTGCTGAATCTCACTGATTTCACTGAGATTTAATGACCAACAGAAGCCTCTGTTAGCAGGCACTAACAAAAAACTGAGACTGTACTCCAGTATCTTGGATTGGAGTGGTTAGCCCAGTTCTCTAAGTGTCCCATGTGTTGGTTCAGTTTGGGGAAGAGAAACTAGATTCCTTCCAAAGAAAACTAAACCAGAAGCTGTGCTCCAGCTGCACAAAAATGCCTTCTGACCCCAAGGCGGGACATAAAGGTTAAAACCAACGACTGGCCCTTCACACAGCTTTGAACCACAGGATTTGTGGAGTTGTTTGGTCCAGAGCACCAGGCTGAACCTGGTCTGGAGCAAGCATGGCTGTAAGACCTCTGCTGTGAAGCCTTCATCTGCCTCCATTGTGGTGAATTACTTGTTAGTGTAATTACTTCCTAGTCTCAGTTAGACATCTTCTATGCTTTTCAGACAGGATTTAATATAATGAATTTTAGCTATCTACAATTCATACAATTCATCCAACCTAGTTGGTCTCCATTCTCACTGCAGTCACCAGGTCAAGGCTTTCGATTCTTTCCATTTGAAGACTGATATGGCATATCACATATTTAAGGTATGGGATGATGACCCTTGAGAGCTGCTTCTCTTCTTCCATGGTCTATCAAGGTAGGCAAATGACCTACTTTATACTACCTGTCTATCTTTTAGGCAGTTAAATTAATGATCTATCACTGTTTGAGATGTGAGATGGCGTTTCATGAGTAAACTGTCATTAAAAAAATGGTAAGAACATCAATAGTCGGATGCAAATTCATGTTTGGGGACATTTAAACTCAGACTCATACTTAAGGAAATACACTTTAAAAAGCAAAACCACCTATCCCGCCACCCATATAGCTGCCTGTGTTTAAAACTCAAAGAATGTTGTTAATTTGGTTTGTGCCTTTGATTTCTCTATGGAAATAACCACCTTTATATATGCTTATCTACTAGTCGATTTCATGTTCTGACAGCAAACAGCTTCTGAGCATATTTGGATAGAAATTTATAGTTACACTGGAAGAAAACACACAGGGACAATAACACTTCCCAAAATATGCAATAACGCTTTCATGCAAAACACTTCAAAGAAATGTACATGAAAAAAAAAAAGAAAAAAAGAAAATTACCCTGAAGAAGTTAGCTGAGGTCTTTCCAACTGTGAGACTGTGCAAATTAAGATTATCTTTTTTTTTTTTTTTTCAGTCTGCTTTTAAATGGCTCTGAGGACCCAGTAATCTTTCTTGCTGTCAGAAATCCAGAGTTGGGGCATGCTCCAAACAAAGACCCTCCACAAATGGCTCCCTCTGGTGCAAAGCTGCAAGTCTCAGCCTGTCCTGGGAACAGTTGCTCTTTAAGTTATAGTTTATATTTTTAACATGATGTATAACAGCCGTAGGAACATCAATCTGAAGATTATCTGAAACGTGATTTTGTAAAAATTGCACCAGCAGCTCCTCATTATCTAGGGTACTGAGGATGAAAGTAGAGCTTGGATAACCCAGTGCCTGAGTTATTGAAGACAGGGTACTAATGTCCAGCCAAATTCGATTGGCTTGGGTTCATCAGGATATACGAGCACCAGCCAAAGCACTAGCTCAGCCCAAGAGAGCTGCTGGAAAAACTCTCTGGTGCCTCTATATCCATGTTTCCCAGCACCCTGAGGACCAGGAGAGGTTCTTAAACTGGCTACAGGATAATGTGAGTATACAGAGGTAACTCGGGTCACACAAGGCTAGTAAACACTGCTAGGTCTGAGCTGGTTGTATAGCACGCGTCATATTTTGTACTGGTTTGAATCCCAAGGATACGAAGCAGGGGCAGCTGAGCTGGTTCTACCCCAAATTAGTACATGTTCAGCTGGTTTTGTTAGTTCGGACTGTAGGACATGCTGAAGTGACTATGATGCTTCTGAATATGAGCTGTCTCTAAGAAACAGCATATTCGTGTTCAGGGATTGGCGACACTGAGCTACTAAAGCAAACTCGACCCTGAATCAGCTTATATGACCCTGTGGTCCTGACCCACATAATCCTCAATCTGGATACAACATGTGCAGATAACTGAGAGTTGCCTGGAATGTATTACTCTTTGTATTTGTATCCCTCAGAGCTTCTCTGCTTTCTTTATTGGTCGTGACGGTTTCTTGCTGCAGTGATTTTTTTTTCTAAAACTCCAGGAAGAAAGAGGATGATAAGATCATCAGCAGCAGCAGCAGCAGCACAGTGATGCCATCACCTGTGGGGAACTCTGGCACCCCCGCTCAGAGTGCTTGTGCAGACACTTTGGTTAAAAATGGCTCTCTGTATGTCTGCAAACAACATTTGTACTGCAGAGCCGGAGCTCCACTCCAAGTCCCTTGGATGCGTGTACTTGTCACATAAGACACTGGATGAAGAACAAAGTTCCTTGCTTGGAAAGGAACAATAACCCCTAAAAATTCAAGAACAAATTCCTAGCAGCTTTGGCTGAGCAGTTGGGTCTCTGCACTAGAAGTAACCGCTTCACAGCTCCGAGATTCTTGGATGCCTGATTTTGCAGTGACCTGGCTTCAGCGCAGAAGTGGAAAACCAGATACTGGGCTCAGCAAGAATTTCTTATTGTCTACAAGCCTTGGGAACTTACTCAAGAAGAAGCCTAAATTCTCATTTATACTTAAAACTGAAATCTGCCCCTCCTCCTTGTAAACAGGAGGAAGCAGTCTTTCAAAGAGGTGAAACTACCTGACGTGTATACAAAAGGGCAAGAATGACCCTTCCTAACGGCACTGACTGCGGTTTTTACCATAAGTGAACCTGGAGACTTTTCCAGGGAATGCCATCAGCATTCAGGCGTCTGTTTACCTACAGGTAGAAGTAATTCGCCAGGAACAGATGCTCCTGACCACATGTGGGTGGCTAAACCTACATGCCTGGGGACCTTTCAGGTTAATTAGGGAGGAATCTGGCAAACTTAAGCACAGGGAGTATTAGGCAGTTCTGGAAAACCGGTAAGCTGAACTTTCATCTCGGATCAAACCAGAGTTTGGGCAATAATGACCTAAGCTAAACAGAGTTCAGGGTGCTTTCATCCTACCCCTAACTGTAACTAGATTCTGACTATTGGGATGCAGATTATGGAAAGTAACCAGTCCTCAGCAGGCGGTTTGGATTTGTTATAGGTAACTGTCAATCACACACAGCTCCTTGGAGGCGGCAAAGACACTACCGTGGCATAGAGAGGAGCTCCTTTGTGGGCACAAGGGTGGGAGAGGAAAGTGCCCCACAGCTGGCTGTCCAAGGACTTCCTCACGCTCATCACCACACTGTATGAAGTGCTAGCAGAAGACTAAATCTCAGCGATGAGAACAAACATGAAATGTAATTAGCCTCAGTGCAAAGCCAAAGAAACCAAGGCACCAAATGAAGCACGACTTGCCCAGGAGGACAGCGGCGAAGTCCATGTTTCCCGAGACCTAGTCCACGTGCCAAACTCTAGCTTAAAACTGCTTCGATGACGGCATTCGTACATTATCATTGCATTTGAAAGTTATGGCAAAGGAGACATTTTGGGAGAAACAAGTACGAGCTGCCTTTTGGCTGTGGGTGGTTTGGAGGGATTTCCCTCCAGGTGGGTGCAGGCAGAATGGCTGTACTCTGCTCTAAGCTGCTGAGAAACAGCCTCCAAGTTCACACATTATAGGAGCCATATTAGCACAATGCAATATGTGCATTGTAGTTAGTACAGGCTGTAGTTAGTACAGGCTGTATTAGAAGATGCCCAGAGCTGTACTGAGAGGCCTGCAGAGCTTCTGGACTGGCTAAGAGATACATTTGGCCATCAGGTGAGCGCTGGTGTTTAACAACCCCTCACATAGAAATACTGCAAGATGTCAGTTTTCAGCTGTTCTGTTCGCTGCTCTCTCTTCAGGCTAGTGAACGTTTCTGGAGAACAGCCAAAAACTTGATTACTGGTATAAGCAATAGAGAATAGATATAGTGGTTCTGGCTAACCCAAACGGCAAAGAAATTCTGTGATTCATCTTCATAATTATAATGTCTTTGAAAATATTTTGAAAAGGAATACATTCAGCACTTTGGAAATAAATATATTGTGTGCTTTTTCATTTTTAAGCTGCCATGGAATGTTAATGGTGATAAAATATTTGTGTTATACAGCCACTATGCAAAAATAAATATTTTCCTAGTGAATTTTCTACAGTTTTATAGTGTTTGGGAACTTGTAAGTGAAATTAAATATATGTTCAGGTCTGGCCTTCAGAAATAAAGTAAAAACTGTTTTATGCAATGGAAAAAATTAGAATGGACTACTTCTAAGTGGCACTAAAGTCTTGCTGAAGCAGCATGGGTTTTACACAGCTTATGCAAAAAAAACCCCAAACCCGGAAGCACAATAAATGCATCCCAGGTCACTTGAAACATAGAAGCTCATATCACAAGTCCAGGCGTAACTTCAGTCATGTGATTAGTTCTATGTAGTTAACGAGAGAAAGCATGTAGATAAAATTGATTCTACATGTAACTATCATCAGGACTGTGTCCTAAGCAGCAATGGTATATACCCAAGAATCTGCCGACCAGAACAGGATTTGGGGCTGGGGCCTTAAGCTGCTGAGTAGAACAATCACTGTGGCCGGAGTCAGTCCTCAGGGGACCTGTCCCACCTGCTCCACCTGCAAAATAGCCTGAATATCCCATCCAGATGAGACCAAGGTCCAAAGCATCCTGGTCCATATTTCCTTGCAAAATCATCCCTGATTTATATCTATCGGTGAAAAATAACAACGGCTAACACCTCAAAGTAACACTACTTACCTAAATGGAGCAAGAATCAAAAAATGACACTCTGTCCAAGTAAAACTGCAGGTGATAATTTATTTCAGTTAAACAAAATTAGTGGTATTGGAATTTGGCCAGGAGCCTCAGGTAAACATTCCTTTTAAAAATAGGAATTGGATATTATTCTAATGAGTTTTTAAAATTAGTCTCAAATGTATGCACTCTCTCTCGATGACTAGAAAATTTCACATACAGTTAAGTGCAGGATATGTGTTGTGCACAGCAATAATATTTGGTGCAAAGCAGGGCTTGGGGTGACCTCAAGGCTCTTCAAAAAGGTGAAACTTCTGTGGCATTAGTCATGCTTCTCCATTACTGGGACATGCCCAAAGGAAAGGTACAAAACTGGCACTTCTGCAAGCATAGGCATAATAACCAGAAGTGACAGGATTTGACCCAGAACTTCTCACTGGATTTGAAAAACACTTCAGAACAATCAGTGACTTTTATTTTAGACTTTTCTTGTTTTGTTTGTGCTTTACAAGGCTCGGTTCTCATAGTCAGTTCTCCTTAAGGTCATTTTTTAAAACCAATAGGTTGAATTTACAGCCCAATATGGGTAACAGTTGTAGAGATTCATGCTAGTTTTTAATCAAAAAATCAGCACCCCTTTTGCAGGTGTTCTTGAAAGATTTGCAAGTCTCAAGCAATTTCACATGTCACTAACATCCCTGCGTGATTATATAGCAACCATGGAAAATGTCTACTTCCTGGTATTTTGGGGGTTTGCAATCCCATCTGTTACATTTCACAGTTCATCGCTAAGAATATGAGTTATATGATAAGTTGTGGAAAGTAATTACAAAAATACATAGCAAAGTCCTCTGACAGAAGCAAATGCAGTAGGGATGAGGGTCAGGTGGGGAATATGACAGCTTCAGTAAGAGTCTGTCAGAAAGGTCTTTTGGAAAAAGTCTTGTCCATCTGCCAAACATACGAGATAATTGACATCCTGGATGTTCCCGCCAGCTGTCTCAACAGTTCAGGATCGAACAGGGGCAATTCGCAGTCATCGAGAAGCAGAAACGCACGTCGAGATGCGGGAAGTGGAAAGCATGACAGGTGACATTTGCTAATGACTGGTAATGATACACAGGAGATGTTAAGTATTGTAGCTATAACCCAGCCATTTTGGAAGACTGAAGTTGAAGTACAAATTCATTTTAACTTTTTCTAAAAATGCCCTGAGATGATCTACCATCACTCCAGAGTACACTCCCTTGTACATCTTTGCTCAGCATCTACTGCCGACATGTTATCTGTTGGGTGACTGGTGATGTCCCCCACACCTTGGATAACCACTGAGAATACAGACTAAAAATAGAGAAGAAGTAGATTTTTAAGATCTCTGGCTTTCCAGTAGATTTGGAAGAACTATACCTTATAGAAATGTCTGAACAACTTACTTTAATTTAGTCATAATGCACAAAAAAACAGTAGGTCATTAAATGCTCTTCTTCCATTATATTATCATATCACCCTCTGAGAACAAAATGCTTTCCACCGTATCAGTAATTAAGAAACCTAACAAATGGCCTTTCTTAATTTACAGACGTAGATCTCTTGAACAATAGAGTACCAAAACGAAAAGTTGAGGAGCATCTGAAGCATCCGCCACACTTTAATATCAACAGAATTAATAGCACTCTCCCCCACCCACCCAAGCACTCTGCCAACACTTCAAAAGGGTAATTGGAGTGACTTGGGTAATTATGAATGTGTCATCCTGATGTCAATACCAAGCAAAATAGTCCAGCAGGTGGACATGACTCAATTAATAATAATTAAAAAAAAAAGATGCAGTTGAAGTCAGTTGATATAGTTTATGAAAAATAAAACTTAACAAGCTACCGTTACAGAAAGATGTTCCACATCTATATGGAACATAACAGCTTTAGCACAAAGCCTGTCCCTGTTTTACTGTCACGCTGAGAGCACCTTGTGGCAGAGGGCCTTGTTAGCTGAGCAGCAGGCAGTGGCCCTCAGAAGGACCATCTCTATTGTCCTTTGGCCAACTTCTCCACTGATGCAGCCTGCAGGAGCTCAGCTGGCTTCAGCAGAGCCGTGCTCCTTCACACCACCAAAATATCACTCTCCCTGTAAATAATTCCTGTCCTGTGCTGTTCTGAAAAGCTGGCTGGGCCCGTCCCAAGTCCAGAGTTACAATAAATAAATAAATAAATCTGTTGCTTCAGGAATTCAGTCAAGCAGAGCTGGCCTTGCAGGCCTTTTCACTGCTTCTTGCCCAATGCTACCAAAACTGAAGTAAATACTTTGTGATATCTGAGAGACCTGCTTAAACCTCTTGATCTTCACTCCGTGCAAATGCTTTTCTCAATTTAAGATTTGTTCCACTGGCTAATAAGAGTTAAAGTGTATCAGGTTCAGCCAATGCAATGTTTGGATGTCCAGGAGGGAGGAATTCAAAGCAAGGTACAAGTACAGAGACCAGATCTCAAAATACTCACTCAAGCTCATTCCAATAGTAATTCAGAGTCCCAGGTGCATCAGGTTGGATGAAGTAAGCTAATGTCCAGCTGTAGATTGTGGGCAATGTAGGATGACGTATTAAGTGTTTTCCTTTATCATGATTACTCATGTGTAACCATTACGTAGACCATTACCTCACAAAACACTGGCGAGCCAAAAATCACTCATGATGACAGTATATGCTTACTAAAGTGACATTCAGAGGATTTCAGTGCTAGTACATTGAAGATTTTGCCATCTACATTACAACAAGAATGAATTCCCTTATTTCTACCACCACCACCTGTGGTCTCTGTTCCTTATTCAATTTTGCATGGCTGAAGCAGCACAGAAGAACAGGCCTACATTAAGAGTTTCAGAGTGCAGCTGTGCACTGTAGGTCATCATCATTTGTTGACTATGAAATATTCTTAATTGGAAGTAGCTGGCAGACAACATGGCAGATGATTACAGAATGATGGTATTCATTTGTTGGTGATTTTGTTTAAGTTGTTTTTATTAAAGACCCTAGTCCTCATGTCCTGTCCCAAATGAAGGGAAAAAAATGTGTGCCAGGGATGAATCAAGCAGGGTTATAAATGCCACAGGTACAGAGTAAGAAAGCCCTACTGGTCTGCACCGAATCAAGTCTGGTGACCAGTTGACTCCTCAACATGCAAGCAGGAGAGACCAAGCTTGCATCTCCTCCCCCTGAGAACATCGATGTGCGGCCCTTCCTCCAGCTGGGACAAACCTGCAATGATTCAGAGGGAGGAAAAAGTACATAAGCATACAAATGTATCTGGACATTGAACAAAAAGACAGAGTGGGAATTCACCCCCCCAGCAGTGTACTGAAGATGTGGCATATGAGATACACAACAAGTTGGTGTCAAAATGTGGAAGTTACAAGCATTTTGATCTAAACACATAGTTTCAAGTTTTCACCATGTCTCATACAGAGAGAGAGACATAACCAACCACAGTCCACAGATCTGTTGACTGCAACACCTCAGGAAGTCATCAGACTAACCTTCACTTTTTAATCCAGTTTCTGGATTAGGGCACATCCTTGGCAATATCATATCTGACCATATTTAGGAGAGTCTAAATCCACTACCATCCCAGTTAAGCTTTTTGAATGCTTAGCTAACCTTATGGCTAGGAAAATGCAACTAATTCAAGGCCAAATTTGTCTAAATAGAACTTCAAGCCATTACCTGTTAAGCCTCCGACAACAGGATGGGAAAGCATCCCACTGTCAGGTCTCACCCTACACACTAGTATATGGAATGAATGACTTCTCCTCTTCAGTGAATTTAAAAAGTTGCATATGTTAACCCTTACGAAAGGTTTGTCTTCCAATCCTTAGGTCCCATTTATAGCCACGCTGGTATTTCCTCATTCTTCTTCAAACAGTGGACATCAGAGCAGGTTTGGTATTACAGTCAAAGCTGTGTGGACAGTCATGGCCTTTCCCAGTCTTTATGGGATATTCTGCTCTATATATCCCAGGATCACAGGTGTTATTTTGCCACTGCATTATTCTGAGATCAAATTTTTCAATGATAACGATTAAATCTTTCTTGTAGCCACTTTTTTCCATGAAGAGTGGTCAAGATACACGTAATCTACCTTTATACCCTCCAACCAGGCCCCCTGATTGCATCTAAGTTGGTAGTATAAGACTAAAAGGCTAAATAATTAAGGACTTGGAATCAAGGAGTTAACAAACACTGGTCAGAACACATGGCTCTGCTAAGAGTCTCACACAAGGTGAAGGGTGTCCAGGGTTAAGCCCGCCTTCCTGTGGAAGGAATTGTTTCTTTGTGTCTTTGTTTCTAGAGGTATTGGCTCAGGCATGTCTGTACTGAAACACATTTTTGGGGATGGTGGCTCTTAAGCCAGCAATTATATTGCTGCTGCCTGTGTTGTATTTCCTTCTATATTTTTTAACCCAACAAACTTTATGTTGCCTAAGAACATTACCTGAAAATGCTTTGCTTGGTCATCAATGTTGTTAGTGAAAATACTGAACAGTGCCAGCTTAAAAGTCAGTTATGGAAACAGATTTGTTCTGCCTTTGTAGCAACTGCTTGAGATCTCTCCTGGAGCCACTTTACGACATGCCTGCTATGTGTTATGCTGAGTTAATTTTATATAATTCATGTTTCCTTGTCAAAGTGTAATAGATAGAAAATCAAATGCCTTGAAGAAATCCAAGTATGTGACATCAGTATAGTTACCATTGTCTGCCAGCTTCAGAACAAAAGACAACAAACAAAACCTACCTTCCAGCCAAAATACTTGCAGCTTCTAACTCTTTGTTCTGCAGTCCAAAACCCATGGCCCTGTATTTTCTAACCAACACTATGAGGATAATTATCTGATAGCTACCTGTGTCACTCCTTTCATCATTTTCAAACACCAGACCAGTACCAAGACTTTTTAAATCCTCAGGAATTCTTTCTGTTTTCCAAGCTTTGCTAAAGGTTTACCATGGACCTTCAAAGATCTTAGCTAATTTCCTTGTGACTTTTAGATACAAGTTCTCCAGCAGATGTTGCCTTCTCTCCTCTGGAGTTACAGATGGTAACTTCTCCATTCCATCCATGACATTGTGTGTAATGGACACAACTTCCAGCCTCTCTTCAAATACAGAAGAAAAACATCCATTGAGCCCATCCAACCTCTTTCATGCATTTGTCACAGCTTCATTACCTGCATATAATGATCATATCTGAAAGGGACTCTTCTTTTTACAAACATTTATTTTCTTGTCTTTAAACCTATTGTCTCAGATGGGAATACTTCACCCTTTGAATGGTATCTTTTTTTAATGGCTTTTCTGAGTTGTGTTACAAACCTCTCCAAAACAGGCAAGATGTGTGTTCCATTAAATCCTGTATTACAATTCAGCAGAGAAACAGAATAATTATTGCTCTGTTAATTTGTGTTTCTTTATGATTACCCGTAACGATAATGCAGAAATGTGGCACATTCTCTGCTTCCTTCTATTTCACATGATAAGACAAAAGAAGGGAGTTAATAAATTTGTACTTCCTCTTTAATAGTTTTAATATTAATTTAATTTACTTCCTTTAAATCTTATCTGATTAATATTTTTCCACAATCAAAAGTTCTAAACTATACTACTAGATCTCTACAAAGCAAGTTGCACTGCCACTAGCGTTTGGATGCTGGCTCCAGACATCCCCTATCTACTACAATATTTAAAGACAGTCCTGCCTGGTCTCTCACTTACTTGTCATTGCGGAAACTTAAGATCATTTGGCTGTTTTCAGACTGGTATTCTTTCATCTTTCAGCTCACTGTAACAAGACTCAGTCACTAAAGCTGTATCTGACCTATTTGAGGAGGCTATAACAACACTTCTGCATATTTATCCATACTTAATCCCATAAGGAAGAAAAAGTACAGTAAGCAAAACCCCCAGATTCTTGCCAGCTTGTTTTATTTATTCAATTAGTTATTATGTATTTATTTAATTATTCTCCTGGAATTCCCAGCTTACAAGAAATTCCCAAAAATCTAAAATTGAAGTTAGATCTGATTCATAACTCCATTTTGAAAGCAAACAAAAAAATTAACTTCCTGGGTAGCAGACAGCCTGCATTTTGTCAGGTTTTGAAACAAAATTTGACTTCCATTTTGTGTTCTACTGCCCATTCAGGTCTTCACAGAATGTTGGGAAAAGGCATAGTCTCAAGCAGTTTCTCACCAAGGTTAAAATAGGAACTTCTGGAAATTTCATGGAGGAACAGCAAAACGTATCATAGCAAAAACCATGTATTGAAATATGCAATTATATAATTAATAATACAGCTATTAAAAAAAAGAACTTCTCTGCCAAAACTTGAGGCACTCTGCAAGTCGTTAAAAGAAATCAGAATAATTATCAAAGAAAATATACTGCCTAGTAGAACTTTGAGATGGAAAATAGTTATTACATCACCCAGTTCATTCTCTCTTTGCCAGTGGAGGACTGTAGTATTAAGCACAAATTCATCTTCAATATTTGGATGCAGGTTTCCAAATTTTTTTCAGCATAGCAACAACTCTTTCAGCACAAGAGTAATGAAATCTTGGCGCTCTGGCCCTCAGTTTGAGAACCTCTCTGAAAGCCAAAGCTTGTCCAGACTTTTCTGCGTGTTTGCCCAGATAAATGTAGTTAAATATAATTGTTTACATTGCTGTTTTTCCTGTTGCACTTGTTCTCCAACCAGAAGTCCTATATAAGAAAGACCATTTTACATACCATGCTACAAAATGGGACATCTCCATATGGTACAGCTAACTTATTTTAATACAGCCGAAAGCGAGTCTTGACTTTTTATTCATTTCCTTGCAGCTGACTGAAAAAATTGCCAGTGTGTCCTAGCTCCTTAAAATTTACATTTTCTGCATGCTCATTCTTATTGTAAATAAAATAATTAATTTATAGTGGCACAATGGAATAAATCCAGCTGAGGTCTTAGACAATGCTCCCAAGTGCAGCTTTTGAATGTTTCAGCTGTAGGCACCAGGGTCTAGGATTCATTCCACCAGACTTGTAAATGCTCATCTAAGAACGAGAGCCTCTTGCCTGCAACACACGTCTTAGATTTGTATGTGGGAGTGCCCCCTTTGAAACTTTTGTATCAGGCCATTCTTCTCTGTCAAACTCTGAATCTCAGCGTGTTGTAGACTGGAGCTAAGCCCCAAAACTACTCAGACCAGCATTTTGGGGCATGCTCGGGCGTGTGGACAACAAGGCAACTCTCGGGTCAAACAGCAAATCAGTTCAGCAAGTCTAGTGAGCTCAGTCAGGTTAGGCTGAGCCAGCATGAGGTTTTTTGTTTGTTTGGCTTTTGGATCAGATTCACCTCAAGTTCATCCCTCTCTTGTCTTAGGCTTCTCTGTAATTTTGTTTTTTAATTTGTGGAGCTGAATCAAAGTCACTTACATGAATGGGATGCTAAGCACATCCCTGGGAGGAGAACCTGGTCTTCTAGTTAAATGCCCTCAATACTTAGGAAAAGGAGGCACACGGCAGAATATTCTGGTCTATTGCATGCTGCCACCGGATTGCAAGGTGGAATTAGCTAACGGGGACAAAGAGGAGGCCTACGCCAAAATACCTTTTAGGTGGTTCTCTTTTTCCTGTTTTCACGCCCTTGACGTTGGCTTATAAATCCTATTTTAGGAATGCAGGCCTGGGTTGTCAAGTCCAGATCCCTGATGATTAGATAGGCAATTCTTATAAGAACCTTATTATTCCTTGATTGTGATTGTGAGTCATTTCCAGTTTGCTCAGTCTGAGGAGGCCCCCTTTGCAGGTGGAAACAAGTCACAGACACATTTATTCAGGTCTTATTTTTTTGTTGTCCTGTCAAAAATATATATGCTGCAAATCTCCTCTTTATTTCAGAAACACTGGGGGGAATGCGCATACATGTCGCTTCCAACAGGCATTCAGCTTTCACCTGCCAAACCCTTAAGATCTTTTCTCTGTTCCAGTACCTGCACAGTCACGCAATGTCGTTCCTCAAACAAACAAAAAAAAAAACACAACAAAAAAAACACCCAAAAAATAGGATTCAAATAAAAAAAAACAGAGGAGTTGATATTGATCTAAGCTGACTGCAGAGGAAAGTAATTAAAAGGCTGATTATCGCTCCTGTGATGCAATTTTGAGAATCAGCACAATACATTCTCCACCTTGTTTATCCTGCTATGTCCAAATAAATAAACCCCAGCTTTTAAAATTATTTAGCCCTGTGTTTCATTTAGCAGTATCCTCTGGGATTGACTTGTGTTCATGAATAGGACCTATTTGTTTTCATAGCTTCTTCTCTTATTTATAAGCTCATCCAGGTAGCAGAGTGAATTCAAGACCAATGACAGTGTTCAACTAATTATCAGTCACTTTCTATTCCAACTGTTTACAGGAAAAAAGCCGTGACATGCTTGAAGACACAGCTACTTTAATTTGTTTTAGAGAGAGATGAACTGACACTGATCTTAGAGATGTCAGTGGTAAAACTCCAGCTGGCTCTAATGAAAGCCGTTAGAGCTCTGAGGAGGACTTCTGGAAATGCCACCTTTAATTGCTAGAGTGGCAGTTTTTACAAGAGGAAAAATTTCCCCTTCTGGAACATTCACTGCCTCCACAGCAGCTAGTAGAATTCTATCAGAGGGACTGCAGCAGTTTCCCCACGACATTTCAGTGACTCTGGATGCTCAAGCACTCTGCCCCAGGAAATCCTTGCCTCAAGCACCTCTGCAGTTCCTCACCACCAACCCAGAGCTGTGCTGAAGAGTTTGTGCGCTCAAAGTTTCTGAGAGCCCCCTAAATTAATTTTAGATATTAATATAGGCAAAACAGTGAGAAGCATTTGCCCAGGCTTTTAAACTCTGAAAGAAGTATCACTCTCTGCCTCATCTACCCTCCTACACTTCCGCTTGGAGGGAGAGCAGATGGCCACGAGGGCTGTTTAGTCTGGCCATTTTTGAGTTCTTCTCTGAGTCATTTATAAATCTGTTTGTTTTTCAGCCTCTTTGTAAGACAGTGTGATTGCTCTTCCCTGTAAAGGCCTTCCAGAAGTACAATTGCACCATTAGCAAATAACATTAAGGAACTTCTAAAGCCAGTGCTAAATCGTACTGGCTCATTTCCATAGAACTTTATTGCCTCCACTGAATGAGAGCACATTACTGCTTTGCTTGTGCTTGTGACAAAGCAATTTATTAGAATCCTTCACTGCAATTTGTGTGCCCTAAGCTATGCATCCAAAGTACAAGTAGACATCTTTCCCGGTTAGACACTTGCACTTAGCTGCAAAACAGTTGCCTGCAGGAGACAGTCAATTCTTCCATACACCCACTATCAACCACCTAAATCTCAAGGTTTTCAACACTGAATTATAGAATATCTTGGGTTGGAAGGGACCTTAAAAGTTCATCTAGTCTAATCCCCCTGCAATGAGCAGGGACATCTTCCACTAGATCAGGTTGCTCAGAGCCCCATACAACCTGACCTTGAATATTTCCAGGGATGAGGTATCTACCGCCTCTCTGGGCCACCTGGGCCAGTGTTTCACTACCCTCTTCATAAAAAATGTCTTCCTTACATCTAGTCTGAATCTACTCTCTTTTAGTTTAAAGTCATTACCCCTTGTCCTATTGCAACAGGCCCTGCTAAAAAGTTTGTCCCCTTCTTTCCTATAGGCCCTCTTTATGTACTAAAAGTCCCCAATAAGGTGTCCCCAAAGTCTTCTCTTCTCCAGGCTGAACAACCCCAACCCTCTCATCCTTTCTTCATAGAAGAGGTACTCCAATAGGTCCATGTCTTTCCTGTGCTGAGGGCTCCAGAGCTGGACGAAGTACTCCAGCTGGGATCTCACCAGAGAGAGTAGAGGGGCAGAATCACCTCCTTCAACCTGCTGGCCACGGTTCTTTTAATGCAACCCAGGATGAAGTTGGTTTTCTGGGCTGAGAGTGCACATTGCCAGCTCATGTCCAGCTTTTCATCCACCAGTACCCCCATGCCCTTCTCAACAGGGATGCTCTCAATCTCTTTATTCCCCAGCCTGTATTGATTTCTGGGGTTGCCCCAACCTCACAAGATTCACGTGCACCCACTTCTCAAGTTTGTCCAGATCTCTCCAAATGGTGTGTCCCTCAGGTGTGTCAACTGCACCACTCAGCATTGTGTTGTCAGCAAACTTGCTGAGGGTGCACTTGATCCCACTGTCTATGTCACTGTTGAAGATATTGGACAGTACTGGTCCCAGTATGGACCCCTGAGGGTCACCGATCTCCATCTGGACATTGAGACATTGACCACCACCCTCTGGATGTGACCCATCCACTGAACCGTCTACCCTTCAAATCCATATGTCTCCAATTCAGAGAGAGGGATGTTGTGGGGCAGCCATGTCAAAGGCCTTACAGAAGTCCAAATAGATGACGTCTGTAGGTTTTCCCTTGTCCACTGATGTAGTCACTCCGTCATAGAAGGACACCACATTGGTCAGGCAGAACTTGCCCTTAGTGAAGCCATGCTGACTGTCTCGAACCACCTCCCTGTCCTACATGTGCCTTAGCATAGCTTCAAGGAGGATCTGTTCCAGGATCTTCCCAGGCACAGTGTTGAGACTGAGAAGTCAGTAGTTCCCAGGGTCCTCCTTTCTACGCTTTATAAAAATAGGTGCAAAATTTACCTTTTGCAAGTCACCAAGGACTTCATCTGACTGCAATGACTTTTCAAATACCATGAAAAGTGGCTCAGCAACTACATCATCCAATTCCCAGTGTGGGATGTGTCTTGTCAGGTCTCAGATTTCTGCATGTTCGGGTTCCTCAGGTGGTTACAAACCTGATCTTCTCTTACAGTGGGAGGGACTTTGCTCCCCCAGTCCCATCTTGCAGTCCATCCACTTGAGAGGTGTGGGTAGAGAGCTTGCCATTGAAGACTGGTCATTGAAGGCAAAAAAAATTGTTGAGTACCTCAGCCTTCTCCTTGTCCATTGTTACCAGTTTGCCAGTCTTGCTCATCATGGGAGGCATGCTTTCTTTTACTTTCTTTTACCTTCTTTTTCTGGTTGACATACCTATAGAAGTCCTTAATATTTTTTTTTTGTCCTCACCAAGTTCATCTCCAGCTGCGCATTGTCCTTCCTGACTCCATCCCTACACAACTGGGGCAGCATTGCTATACTTTTCCCAGGATACCTGTACCTGCTTCTACTCCATGGAGAGGCATCTGAGGCCAAGTATGATACTGTGGGACATCTCTGATTATACTAGATACATGAGTTTAGATAAACTAGTTGAGACTTAAATTTCTTATCACTTCTGCCCACAGCCAGTTGCTGACTGGCTTCAGTACTTCACCGAGACTGCGGATAGCTGTGAACAGCTCTCTACCCACCACAAGTAGCTAATGAGTTTAACTCCAAAGTGCACAGGAAAAGAAAACAAAAACTATCAGCTCTGTGATCTGCTTTCATAGTTATGTAAGACCTTTCATATGTGTCGTTATATGTCCTAAATCACTGACTTCAAGCCCTTACCAGGCCCCCAGATTTTCAAACAAACTGCTTAAAGTTCTTAAAAAACATATGGATGAACCTGGTGCTGAAGGCCTGGGACACCAAGCTGCAAAAACAGAGGAATTGTCCTATTGCCTAACGGCACATTAAAAACAAACCTTGAAACCATTTTCTGGCACTGATGCCAGCTGGCATGGGACATTTCTTGTCTACGCTGCTCAACTCAGTCTCTAGAACAGGATAGCAGCATCCAGCTGCCTGTTGGGAAGGGTGCCTGGGCCATACTAACTCCTCAAGGATGCTTGGGTGTTGGGAAGGATGTTAACTTGGGCCAGAGGCTGCTCCAGTGATACAGCAGTACAGGTGACTGCGTTGCAGGGCTTGTGAATGCTCCCCACACTGCTTAATTCACAGGTATAACTGTAGCCAGAGCACCCAACCCTGCCCTGTGCTTGGGTTCATGGGGCTGATTCTTTCCTTTGCAGGGAGGATGAATTCAGTAAATAAACCACCAACTCTTTGCAGGATTGATTTCTAACCTCCCTTTTCTTTTATTTCTCATTTTTGCAAGCTGTACTTGTGTTTCACGAACACCCTAGGGCATGCGATTCCCTGGGTTCTTGTAAGCCGTGGGTCACCTAGTGGAGTGAGCTCCTGACAGGCCATGTGCAGGTGAGGAGGCTGCTCAGCAGCTGCCCCTAGTCCATAAGCAGTGTGTGTCCAACCTACTCAGCCACCTTAGGGATGGCTGTGAGTGTGATGGGTGATAGCTTCTTTCTCTGCTGGCCCCAAGGAAACTGGTACTCACCCAGGTAAAACATAACTGCTGCAATGCCTGGCCATAATGATGATGGTCAGGTTTCTGACTGTGAGGAGGTCAGCTCTTTTGACCAAAAAGGAGGCATGGATGCGATACTCAACACCTTGCAGCAGTCCCCTGAAAAACCAAGGGTTCACTAGGGAGGTAGATATCTGCCATCTTCCATGGAGAGGTGGTTAGTCCCTTGGTTGCTGCCCAGGGGATACAGTATCCCAAACCAAATGAGGGGCCTGAGCAGGCGATAGGATGAGGGGTAACAGTTTTAAACTGAAAGAGGGTAGATTTAGACTAGATATTAGGAAGAAATTCTTTCCTGTGAGGGTGGTGAGGCACTGGAACAGGTTTCCCAGAGAAGCTGTGGATGCCCCATCCCTGGAAGTGTCCAAGGTCAGGCTGGATGGGGTTTGAGCAACCTGCTCTAATGGGAGGTGTCCCTGCCCATGGCAGGGGGTTGGAACTAGATGATCTTTAAGGTCGCTTCCAATGATTCCATTCTACAATTCTATGATTCTATGGGGGGTGGGGGTGTGTGCGCTATATTCAAAGCTGCATGCTGCTCAGTCTATCAGTGGGCACACATTAGGCAACACAAGTCCAGGGTTTTTTAATATCTACTCACTCTACCCTTCTGATACATTTTCTATCTTAATAAATCCTGTGGGTTTTTCATAACTACAACATAGTATGGGTACATGTCCTCCCTTTAAAGATCAACCATGGTTGGTTAAAGATGTGTCTGTTTGCCACAGTCAGAGTACCCAGGGATTCTCCAGGCATTCAACACTGCATCCTTCCTGCTTTCCTTTTCAGGCTGCTGGAGTTAACTTTCCTGCTTTCTCTTTTGCCATGGGTGCTAGAAGTAGAGGAGTAATCTGTGCATCTTTTCACCTCTCTCCAGGGTGTAATAAAGTGCAGTCCCAGACCAGAGGTAGGGGTCATCTCTAGAGGTAGTGTCATCTCACCATCAGGCATTTACCAAAGGACAGATCTTTCACTATGGGAACAATCACACTGCTCCTCAGAACAGGTTTAGGTGTGCTTCAACCTTCAGGTCTGGCATCAGGGACAAGCAAGACAGGCATTGTCTTCTACTGAGAAAGTACAAAACCCCAAAATAATGGATAGTTTTGAGGCATTGTGCAACACACATCACAGTAGCTGAGATCAAGCCAAGCATCAGGTGAGACAGGTACCCTAAGAGCAGTAGGGTCCTGGTGTTATGCACTTACCAAAAATCCCTCAGTCCCTCATCTTGTTCATTCTGGCTATGGCTTTGAGACCTGTGTTAGACCAGACACTGACCTAAAGCTTTGTTTTCAGGATGCCCATTTGACGTCGTTTGCCCATCAACAGTAAAATGACTTCCAGATAGTAATAGGTTTTACCATGGCTTAGAAACATATGTTGTCATGGATGTGTGTGCTGCAAATGCTGCCATGGATGTGTGAGGATTTTAGAGCACCTGAATTTGGTTACTTACTGAACATAAAGCCAGGAGAGCAGAGGTAGCATGGGGATGAGATGACCCAGTGATGAACATCTGTGTGCTAGAAGCAGCCAGCTGCCTGAAATAGGGCAGGTGAAGCCCATTCTAATGCAGCACCTCCTCGTAAGAGATGAACAAGCTGCATTGCATAGCACTGGGACAGTTTGATTGCACATAGATAGGGCACTGGCAGAAAAATTAATGGGGCAATGTTGTTCTTTGGAAAAAGAAATAGGTCATTACTGGCATCGTCTCACACTGCTTCTGTTTATCTCTGTCTTCTCACTTTTCTAGTGGTGTAGAGGTAGTTATCCCTTCTCCTTTACTGTGGCTATCTTTCATCCTTCCTCCTCTCTACTTAAAGCCTACCTCTTCATATCAATAAACCCACAACCTGAATTAATTTTGTGAAGAAACTATATGACAATGAGCAGTGGTAGCATCTTTTTTACTAGTATTTCTTATAATGACTTCCTCTTGAGTACACAATCCAGTTTCTTAGGACACTATTATTTAAGACCAGACATCAAGATGTGAAAAATAAGTTTGTTGTTGACTGTCAGTTGCTTTTGACATTTTATCTTGGGTAATCTTTTTGAAAACTGCTTGTGAAGAACATGCTTTCTGGATTTCTTCCCAGAAAGTTTCTAATTTCTCTTTCACTGCATCCTTAAGGGCATCCCTGTTCTCACACACAGTCACTGTAGACAACAATGTCTCTAATTTTGCAGTCCGTGTGTAGATGAACTATACAGCCTTAGCAGATGCTTCCATTTGGGAAAAAAAAAAAGAAAGAGCCAGTTGCAAGCAACTATCTCTTCATGATTTTATGTTTATCTTCTACTAAAATCTGCATAATTTTCTAAAGGTTAATCAGCATAAATTCATTTTATGATTAATAAGAGGCAGCAGTTGTTAAGAGCAGTAAATGAAGACATTTTTAGGATGGTGGACTTTAAAGCACTTGAACGCAGATTAAAGCAGTCTAAATTCCACCTACTTCCCTATGCCTTGTGTCTCCTTTGGGTTGTCTCTCTGTCTTCAAGGACACAGGGCACACTAAGCACAGGGACTGTAGATCAAGCTTTCACTGTCTGACCCTGTACTTTGGTGTATAGATGTAACAGTGACCAATGCCTCTCAAGTTATTTAGCTACTTGTCAGCAAGTGTGAGCAAATTTGCTTACTGGTGCCTCATGAGCTACTTCAGGGTTTTGTTTTTGGTTTTTGCTGCTTATTGCTATATATCAGAGTTCAGAAGTTACCTGCAGGGCCATGGGACGTAGCCCTATATGCACTTTTTCTGAGTATCTAAGTGAGGTTCTGGGTAATGGTGGGAGAACTAGGGCTTCACTGATAAGATTTCAAGTCTTGCTCTGGGCTTACTTCAAACCTTTCTCCTGCTGAAAGCTGCTTCCACTCTGTGCAGCTTAAATGCATATGTGGTTACGTGAGCTGAGATCTGACCTAGATCTGATGCTAAAAACATTGTTCCCTCTTGTGCTGCTGGCTACAGAAGCGTTGTATCTTAACCAATCTTGCTGCAGCAGCCAACTACTTTATCTTCATCTTTGAACAGATTCTTAGTCTTGGATAACGATGTGTCACTGTCGGTCAGATAACACTGGCTTTTGAGGAGCTGTTGCAAGCAGCTACAGTCTTTGCCCTCTGCCTACCTTTCAGTCAAGCATTGGGTAACAAATTTCCAAAGGAAGAAACTTTCCTTATGTTGTTATTGACCAGATCTTTCACAAGACTGGTATGTAGCTTTGGAAAAAAAAGATCTTACTCTAGAAAAGAAAACAGCAGGTGCTCTATCATCACTGATTCCACATAAAAATGAAGATCGCTTCCATGGTCAACTTCATATTGCTGAGCAGGGAAGAGATAACATCTAACAGGAGAAAGTTCAACAGCGAAGGTAGACCAAAAGGTAAAAATACATCTCAGGCAGTTTAGCATAAAAAACCCCATTGCTATGATATAGACTAGTACAGAAAAATTTACAGTTGTAACTGTAAAACCATGGGTATTTGGGCCCGAATGTTCTCATAAAAGTCCCTGCACTAATTTTGTCACAACCACATCTACTCTTTCATAACTTTACATTAAGTCATGTACAAAGACTCATCGAATAGAAGTAAAGAATCTTCTGGCAAAAAAATATCCTTAAAATGTTTACCTAGTCATAACTAATAGCTTTTGATTGTTCCTTAGTAAGCTTGGAAGCCATTATAGAAAGCGCAATTAAGAGTCTTGACATTTACTGTGCGTTCCAGTTCAAATTTACTAATGGATACAATTCAGTTCCTTTTTGCACCACACAATGCCACAAATTCAGTTCAGTGTAATGCAGAGTTCCAAGGGTGAGATGGAAATAATTACACAGAAGGTCAAAAGCCTCTTGCCCTGCAATAAGTACCATTTCTAACAGACTTGCTAGTTTGTTTAAATAGAACATTATAATCAAGCAGATATTGGAAAAGATCTCAAGGAGATTACTTTCATACAATACAGAGTCCCCCTCATAAAGAAATATATACCTCATTTTCAATTATGTGGAAGGTCACCAAGAAAGAAGGGCTTTTTAATACCAATGTGCAACTGCAGCTCTGGTCATTGTGAGCTGCAACTCCTTATCCAAAGTAAGATTTTATTGCCAGAACTTGAAACTAACAGTGCGTTAAATATCCCGCCCAGTGCAAACAGGCTGCATAAGTGGCTTCAAACCAGCCTCCCTGCATGAAAGAAGTGATGCTTTTGTGAATGAAACTGGATACTGAAGAAGTAGAAATGCAGATATTCCTCTGGTCACTTTGCAGAGAAAGGATGGGGGGGGAGGAGTAGAAGAGATGCTGATTACAACGTGCTGTCTACATAAACCAAACATGTGTGGAGGTGTGGGAACATGCACATAAACCTTTCTCTAAAGTCTGCTGTTTCATTAAAATGAAGAAAACTCAAAAATGTGTTCCTTCTTTTCCCCTCCCTCCACATATCAATTCTTACTGAGCAAAGTGTTAGTCCTGGATAGATACAGACATCACCATTTTGACTGATAATCAAATTCTTGTAAGAAAAAGAATAGAGACCTGTACCAGGTTGACATAGGGGCTCTTCAGGTTCTCTGGGAAACCCTCAGAGCAGCATAGACTTGCTGCAGGATCGGAGTACAGCTACTCTGGGAGAGGTACACCGACAGGCAGGCAGACATCACCCGGTGAAAGCAGTCTAGGGCATCAACGGCATTCCTCAACACAAAAAGTGGCATTACTCTTACTTCTCTCTCTTTTTTTTTCCTTATTCCAAGTAGCTATCTGAGATAGTAATCACAAACCTTCAGTTATAAAGAGGTGCCATTCCCTGATCTGAGAAACAAACGTCTCGTGAACTACCGAAGCACTTCACCTTCGAAAGAAAAACAAGTAGGAACTTTTGCCAGTTTACTATGAAGCCGTCAAGAACTCCGCATTGACTATTAGTTATTTTTATCAGAGAGGGAAGTTGGCTAAAAGCCTGAACAAAGAGGTGGGTCTTCAGTCGTTTGCTGAACATGGGGAAACTCAGGTTTAGATGTGCTTCTAACAGAAGGAAGAACTGCTAAGGTAGCAATTATATGTCCTCTGCAACACCACACCCAGACTTCCTTCTACCCTTGTTGCTGTAACTTGCTGAAAGAGCAATGGTGGCACAGAAAAGACAGCTCTCATCACCTGGTCTCTGGCTCTTGTGGTGATCACCACATGATACTTCATCTAGAGATGAAGTGTGATATTCTCTCATCATCCAATTCAACTCAAAGGTCTTGCCATCCCCTTGACTCATAGCCCCATATGGAGTGTGCAGCCTGTGTAGTCCATATAGGACCTGGATGATAACAATGAGATCCACATGTAGTCAGCGCTCATGAGATCATAGCTGTTCTGCTGCAATAATCTCCCACTTGCAGTGTGTGTCACAGCTATGAACCGTTTGGCCTGTAAATCAGCAGGTTTGATCTTGCCTGTGTGTGATTCCTGAATAGGTTGCTGAAAGGTTCTCAAAAGCACCTCCACCTTCTAAACGGACTCCACCCTCTTTACTCACAGTGGGTTACAAGGAAGTTGCTGCCTTTTTCATTTGTGTCTTAAGATGACCTGTTAAAGACTGTAAATGTATTTTATGCCATAGCATAAATTGTGGGGCTCCTTGCAAGTCTCACAACAAAAGAGTGCTTCGGGTAAGAACACGTTACCTTTGAGACATGGGAGAGGTGTAGGCTGTGTTTGTTTCAGGATTCAAAATGTGCACACAAATAGGAGGAGCTCAGTTGGATGTAACAGTGTTGATGCATGGACCTTTACAAATTCTACTTCCAAATATAGAAATCATTCACTTGTATTTCTGACCACACCTGAATCAAATCCAAAACCCAGGATCATGACAGTTTTGAATCCGATAACATCTTAAGGACAGATCGGTTTACACAAGCCACATTTTTGGGGAGGGTTACTCATAAACACGTACATTTTGACACAACGGGTCAAGTGAGTAATATGTGATACCTCAGCACTCCAAAGCACTGGCCTGTGATGGAGATGATTCTTTGGTATGATATTTTCTACAGCTGCTTCAGTGAATGTGTTCTATATATGTAGGTTCATGCTTGTGGAGCAAGATGTTCTTTAGATCCAATTCCACAGGTCATATTTATTTAAATAAAGGTGCCATAGATTTTGCTTCCCTGCCCTGAGTTAGCCATATGTACATGTGCTCAGCATTGTCTGGCCAAAATATGCTACAGCTGCATCTGTAGCTGTGAATACAAAATCCTACCTTCTGAGGTCCTTTGCAACCTGCAAAAAGTCTGTCCAGGTCTGCTTGGCCTGACCTCCTCATGTGTGCCTTGACCTTCTCATGACATGATGACAGTTTACGAACGTGCCGGACATGCCCGAACACACAAAGCACTAAAATGCTCCAAAGGAAAGTCTCTCATTGCACCAACCTCATGGCCTCCCAGACAGCCAAGAGCAGACTGGGCTTTTGGATGACATCAGGTAACCCTTGAGATGCAGTGCACCTGCATCAATACACCTACATGTTCTTACCAAGCAGAATTCTCTCTTGGCTTATACAATGGAAATTAGAAGTAGGTGTGCCAACATGTATCAGTAGGGAAATGCACCCTTAATCCACAAATGTTTGCTTTATAAAGATTGAAATACTGTAAAAGCCGTTCCTTTATGCAATTCAGCCTACAGATTATAAAACTCAAGAGACAAGGCATGGATTAAGTGCATTACCACACAATGGTCATATGTCAGTTTGGTTTTTATCACCATCAAACAAGCACTGGGAAAGAGTCATAAGAAAAATATTTATAGCAATAAATCCCTTCTTAACATGATAACATTCAGACTGAACACTAAAAGAACCAGAGGTATGTAGAATGCAAAGTGACTCAGGTATTCCAGGTAACCCGTGACATATTGTAGAGTAATTACACGAATATTTCTGGCTGGCTAATAAAAATTGCAGGAGAAACTGCACAAGTTTTGGATACGAAACTAGAAATGTCTGGGCTGGCTGCGCGTTAACCTTAGTGCAGTAAGTATGGACAACTTTTCTTACCATTGATGACATGATCTATGCCAGTAAACATCTTCCAAACTGTAAGGAGCACAAATTATAACTGCTTTCATAACTCACACAACAAGGTATGCACTGTTCTCCAGCCTCACATCATAATCACGAAATATCATCACTGCAGTAGTTTGCCTCCCTCTGGATTTTTCCCCCTTTACGCGCTTGTGCTGACAGTTTGCTTTGCTTCGCTTCGCTCACTAATGTGGTTAAAATTTGTAACCCTCTTGATGACTGCCGTGGTTACAGAGCACATCTCTTTCAACAGGTTCCTTTTTCCTGGCGGTAACACAATGTCTCTGATTCATAGGCTGCAGGATAGTGGTGGTGAAATCACTGGAGCTTACTGTCCCTTGGCACTGGGGACCAAACTCGGAGCTGGTGTAAACTGGGGATTACCATGGAGTGGAGAATACCATCCCCGACCTTGGCTTTGGAGGTCCAGTTTCTTTGTCACTATTTTCCTCTTTCCTTGCACTTCAGAAATTAAAAGAGGAATGCAAGGGTTTCCATATCACACTGTATAATTTAACAGGAAACTAATATTTTGTCTGGCAGCCTTTGTAGTAACTTGTATAGATGATTTCTTACACCAAACTTCCCCTTCCTTTCTCCCTCCCTCCCCTGTCCCTCCAAGTTTAAGTGCGATGTTTTGAAAAGCAAAACTATTTGACTACAGAGTCCTTTCTAGCATTTAATAAATTAGGCATGGGTTAATATGGCAAATATCTTCAGTAGACACTTCTCCTTTTCAGTTTACTTTACCAAAGTCTGTTTTACCAAAACCACGTTCATTTCAATTGACTGAAAGTGTTCCATTAAGGTTGACTTCTAATTAAAAGGTTTTTTAAAGAGAATTTTCAGGGTGGAGAGTAGAGAAAGAGGGGGAAATGCTTTTTTTGGTGCTAAAAATCAAAGGTATTTTGAGTCGATAATGGATACTTTCCAAATTAAAAGTCTTCAATGTGTAGACCCCAAGATGACTGCTACAAAATCCCACAGAAATCTGTTTGTGCCCTAATTCTCCTCTCCCAGTGTGCTGCTTGGACTACATTTTCCACCATTTGCAATAACCAGGAGGCCCATCAGGCAGTTTAACAAGAAAGAAATAGCGCTGCATGAGTGACGTTCTTCTTGGTGTTCAGCTCATAGAAGCACTCCAGTTACAGTTCCTATAAGGAACCTTGATACCTTTTCCATATAAAAATCAGTACTTTCCAGAAAATGATTTGCTTTAGCAATGGTCCTTATGAAAGCAATTATAATGTTAATTATAATAATGGTGGTAATAATAACAATATTTTCATGGGAGAAGAAATCCTATTTTCTGATTAGCTCTACTATTCTCATCTTTGTGAATTTTTCCTCATTGAGAAAAATTTTTAAAGAAAAGATGAGCCTGACATGAGCAGTGAAGAATCCAGAAATCTACACTGAGGGCCTGCTTTTAACAATTCCTTTCATCAGTGCACTCAGCTTCCTTCCTAGATGAAATTAGGCTTCTGGAATGCCCATTTAATATCCTTTTTCAGGCATAGTGAATTAATTTTGCATTAAAAATATGGAATGCCTGCAACTTGCTGCCCGTAGAATTTTTTCTTGCCATACAGTACACCCATCTTTTTGGTTATAAAATTAAATTTAAATAATCCTGCCATGTTCCTCTTGACTGAATGAAGTGTAAATATTGATGAAAGCTTCCATCAGCTTAAAATACCAGAAATTGAAAATGTTTCTGCCAAAAAGTTGGTTATTTAATATACCGCTCAGTACTTTCCTGTTTTTCTCCTTTGTGTTTATCAGAGCATTCATTTTCCCTTGTTGCACCAGTGTATTTTTATTATTTAAGCAAATTAGCATGGCTGAGGTAAGTAACACAATTATTCTTTGTTAGCTGGCACATTGCCATTCCTTTCATGTGTTCAAGAGTCAGCTATGAATTATAAGGATGTAATGTCCCTGATGGATTTAGTGGTGACATCATAAATCCTCACTCTGATGAAGACACTAATATCTGCTGTTGCCAGTAATTTGCTGACACCATTGATAGTTAAGGGCACAAATAAAGATGTCTTTCTTGGCATAGTACCATGAAAGCCAAAGCTGCTGTGAAAGAAAACACCAGCCAGGTGAATTTCAACTTCTTTGGAAATACATCTGTTAAACGTGGAACAATACACCCACATAATGAACAATGCTTTTCTGAGCTCATAATGTGCTTTGAAAACCATGGTCAGGTGAATATAAAAAGAAAAAACATATGTATTTGAAGGATCTGGCCATAGTTTGTTAAGTATTTCAGCTTAGCTAAAGCAGTTCTGGAGTGGCTTGGGGGTCACCATGGCATAAGCATGTGGCTGGATTAGACCCAGCACAAAATAGGACCTTGTTGAACTAGTTGCCTGTATGAACTGCCTTCCTACCCTTTCTCCAGTGGGGAGTCATGCCTGGCCTCCTCTGGCCTCAAATCCTGATTTAGTACTGCTGCCATACTCCGTAGCTGCAACCTGGTGAGGTCAGCATGTCCACATAGGCTTTGGGGGCAAACCTTGGGGGCAGTCCCATGTGAAATGGTGACCTATTCCTCCTAAACCAGCAGACAGTCATGGCAGGACTGAAGCCTGGCTTGCAGTGAGATCCATCAGGACAGATGAGTTTTTGAGCATCTATTTGTGTAATACAGCAAAACACCAGACTGTCACAATTTGCAGGCCGCAGAGGAGGTTTGGCCACGTCTTGCAAACATGATGTATGGCAGTACTGACCTACCTCTTCACTCTACCCGTCGCCCCTTCATCCTGCCTAGGCTTTCCAACATGAAGTTAAGTCACAGCAGACATTCATAAAACACTGGTTAGCCTCTAAACTGATTCCTTTAAACATACCCTAAAAAACAAGGTCCCCTGCGCTGTCTCCCTGCACCACCATTGCTGAGGAGACCTTTGTTCCAGGATTTTGCAACCTCAGTATCTTTTCAGGTAGATTTAACAGGTCTCTCATTTCTTACCACTCGTCTCTGACACACACATCTTCCTTTCCACTCAGAGGCCTTAAAATGTCACATGCTGAATCCCACAACACCTCTGGGAAGCTGAAGATGCCAGATTTTTGTGTCAAGAACTGCATGTGGCTCTTGGGCAGCAATATGAATATTTTTTTCTTCGATAAAGTGCATTAGAATATTAATTACTCAGATTATTCCAAGGTATCAAGTAGCATTATCAATATCATTATAAAAATTTTCATGTTAGGGTTCAAACTTTGAAGGTGGCTCAAAAACAATAACGCTGTAGAAATCTGTTCCTTCTATTTGCCTTCTCTGTTCTTGAACAATTTCCATTTTTAAATTTTCTCTGCAGCCCCGAAATGACCATTTCCTGTCCACAGCTCAAGTGGGAGCTGCATCCCACAGCACCATGTGACTCCAGAAGCTGTGGCTTTGAAAGAAAGCCAAAATACCTGCCCTCTGCTGTGCAAAATGTAAATACTTTTCAAATGTTGCATATAAAATACACTTCATATTGCCCTGACAATTAACATGTTTGTGCATTTTATCAAGCAGTGCTTGGCTTCCTTACGCCGTATGGTGCAGCTTTTTTAAAGTACTGATTTCCATCTAATTTACCTGAAAGCTTTCAAATCTCCTGCTTGTGTAAAGTACCTGAGACGCCAACCTTCAGCTCAATCCAGATCGTACCTGTTTTTAGCACTCCACATGAGTTTCTATCCAATTTCTATCTATTCCAAGCTTGCCGGGACCTGTCAGTGTGTCTACTTTGTTCTTCGCTGGCAGAGCATTGATATGACATTTGTAAATGTTGCCAGATGAATCGGTGGCCTGGGTTTGGTACATAATTCAGAACTCAGTTTTTCAATCCCTCTGAAGCAGCAGCCAGCATTGGAGCCAAGGTTTAATATAATTAGTGTATTAATTTATGTCAGTGGTTGAGTCCATTTTTTTTTTTTTTTACCACATTTCACAGAAAATCTCCTACCACCAGCAATTGATCAAACATGACAAGCTCCCTCTTGGCTATCGCCCGTGATACGGGCTACTTAACTCCTGTATTCCTTCCCAGAATGGAAACTGCGGCTTTGGCAAAATAAAGGAGCTTCTGTTCTCTGCCACTGTCAGAAATGGAAATTCAGAGCAATCTTTTCATCAGCTTGAAATGCCAGATCAGATTAAGAGCCCCGATGCCAAGAGGAGGGCATCTGATGCACTGCTTTGAACTGCGGTTCTTAATGCTCTTCAGTCCACCACTTTGTAGGAGCACCTCAACCTTCCTGTTACTCACCTCATTAGAGCAGTGCGAAAGTGGCAAATCATTAAGAAAGGCTGAGGTCTTCTGGAAACAGCCCCACTAGGGTGAATTTGAGCCCACTCTAGGGCTGCCAGGCTAAGAGGGTTAGTTACCTCAAGGAGAAAAGCGCACCGGTGGGGACGTAAACTGAAACTCATGGGGTGCAGGAAAAGTACCCAGTGGTCACATAAATTGGGCATGGTAACCTATCTGTTGGGGAGAGTGAGTGCCTTTCAGGTTAGCCCCAGTTCCTCCGACTTTTCAACAGAGTGTAATAGTCACACCATATGCACTTGTCAGACTGGCTGGGGTAATTAACCTTGGCATTACTCTCCATGGGCTGTAGAAGCAGCCAGGATCTGGCAGCCCCAGAGAGCAGTGCCTCCAAATCGCTCACCCATCTCCTGATCTGGGACATCTTAGAGGTTGTGATAGCTAAACTGGGCACGAGAAACAGATCCCGTCGTGGCGGGCAGCCTGAGGAATCAACCACGATCCCTCTCAGACGCTGTCTCCTTCCTAAACCTTCCCTGCATTTCACATGCACATGGAGCGCCTGGTATGAAGTGTGTTGTTGTCATAATGAAATCATGGGGAATCAGATGGAAAAATGTGTGTTTGAGCACTTAAAGCTAGACTTGTAGACCACAAAACAGACTTCACAAGTAGAGGTCAAGGTGGCACCAATTAAGACAAGATTATATTTAATGGAGAGTCACCTGGATTGAATTAAGTGTATTTTCTTGGACCTAGCAGGCTGGAATCAGGATAAACAAACTGCTCCAGAATTCCTAGGTGACCTTCTAATAATTATGACCAAATTTGAGTTTCAAGCCTTCAGAGCCCCCAAATTATCTTTTATATAAGAACACACATCGCTACTCGGGAGGTCTGTTTGTTGTGATGAACAGAGCATAAAATAAATCCCTCACACACAATACCGCAGGTGGAGGCTGCAAAGCAGTTTCTCCGACCAGTAGAGCTAATGGGCCTCCAGTGTAAAACACATTTTTGTAACTCCCTTTCTTCAGACCTCCTTTTGTTGTGAGAAACACAATGCCAAAAGAACTTAATGGCTTTGTTTTCCAGTCCATAAACTGCTGACCTGTCACTGGTGCTGTGGTTAAGCACACATCATAAGTCCACCAGGGTTCAAGCTCATGCTACAGTCAAGCTCTGGGGCCACTGCTTCTCTTTTCTGTTGCAAGATTTGTTGTTGATGCACATTTAAAATATTAAATCGGACCTCTGCATGGAAACATAAAATAAAACCGTGATACATACACTTCTCAGTCTTGTAGGTTCTATCTGTGGCATCTTTGCCCCTTATGCAGAGAGAATGACCAGGAGAGGAACAGAAAGTTGTACAATCAGGCTGAATCTAACTCCTGCTTGCTTGCCAGACTTGGACTGTATAATCTACTTGTTCACATTAAGATGAGCATCATTCAGCTGTTTTTCTCCACAGGAGAATTTATTTTGAAAAATGTGTTGAATCACTGAGCTCCATTTATCCAGCCAAAATGTTTCGATAACTACTTAATGAGCCCATGAAGGTTTTCATATCCCTAATGGGTATCAATTTTTTGGACCCTATGAATCCCTGGCAACTTCTTAGTGACTACACACTCTTGTCAATTGTCAGCATTTTCTGTTAGCAATGAAATTAAGAAAAGCTCAATATCTCCAGGCAGATGCAGAGGGGGCGTCCTTAAAGTTCACTCAAAATGTCTAAAATTCATGGTTTCACTTAAAACTGGAGTAGAACACAATTTCAAATAAGAAAATATTCCTTGTGGACCTAAAGTAATTTCATACAGGCGTTTTAAGAGTTAGGCCAACTTTCAATCTCTTAAGAAATTTAAAACATTTATCACAAAAAAAAAGTGTCACTCACAGAATCACAGAATCACAGAATGATATGGGGTTGGAAGGGACCTCTGCAGATCATCTAGTTCAACGCCCTGCCAAAGCAGGTCCACCTAGAGCAGGTTACACAGGTGGGTTTTGAATGTCTCCAGAGACGGAGACTCCACCACCTCTCTGGGCAGCCTGTTCCAGTGCTCTGCCACCCTCAAGATGAAGAAGTTCCTCCTCGTGTTTAGATGAAACTTCTTATGTTCAAGTTTGTGCCCATTTCCTCTTATCCTGTCACTGGGCACCACTGAAAAAAAGACCAGCCCTGTCCTCCTGGCACCCTCCCTTTAAGTATTTATAAGCAATGATCAGATTCCCCCTCAGCCTTCTCTTCTCCAGACTAAAAAGACCCAAGTCCCTCAGCCTTTCCTTGTAAGAGAGATGCTCCAGGCTCCTCATCATGTTTGTAGCCCTCTGCTGTACCCTCTCCAGCAGTTCCCTGTGCTTCTTGAACTGGGGAGCCCAGAACAAATACTCTTGCATTACTTGCTTCACTTGATGTTGATTTGGACCTTTAAGGCCATGGCTTATGGTCTTGACCACTAGGATTAAAAATGCTGGTTTTATACTACAAAACAATAGGAAGAACTAGATTTTCACATGGTGATATGAAATGCTTGATTTTTCTCTAACAAAGCTGGAGATAAACCTGATACAATTAACACTTCAGATAAAATCATACAAGTTTTTGAAATATGTCATTCTGTATTTGTTTAGTTTGAATCTTGGGAGAAGGGAACCATATTTTTAAAAAGGAGAAATACGCTGGTGTCAATAATTGTTACCAAGCTTGCAAAGACATTTCTAAAAGCCTTTATGTGGAACATACAGACAAAGGTGTAATGAAGATATAAATGGTTATGTTTGGCACCATCTGATTCAGTGTGTCACAGCCTAATTATTTCCAAATCTTGGTGCTCCCATCTTGCTCTTTCCCCCAATCCTGACCCCTAGAATCTACTGTATAATCATACTTCACCCTCATCCCAGCCCCAGGGTTATTAGTACTGCCATGTGTCCTTTCATGCCTTTTCCTACTTCATGTCCTACTTCTGTCTCAGTTCTTTGTTCATGCCACAGCTGCCTTACCACCTCTTCTTACTGGCATTACCTCTTTCTTTCTCTCTCTTCTAGGTAGGAATTCCAGACAACAACCTCAGACAGACCCAGATGAATCTCTGTAACACTGGGCCTACACAAAGGCCAGAAAACCTGTTGACTTGGGCTAGCAAGGATGGTGTGACACTTCCCTCCCTAGGTGGGAGCTGGTGACTTTTATTATCTGGTCGTGCTTTTTTTGTGGTTCTGAGTAATTCAGCAGTTTGCAAAAGGGTGCTGAGAAACCCCAAGTTCTGTATCCTGTGTTCCTCCACATCTAAAAGGGGATTGGACTAGAAGATCTTCAGAGGTCCCTTCCAATCCCATATCATTCTCATTCTGTGATTCTGTGAAAAGCACCAGCTCAAACTCAAGCTATTATATTATCATCATAACTAAATATATTACATGACAGTTATTAAATACTTCTAATTTGGGTCCTTTGTGAACTTTAATTAAGCTTACAGTGTCCCATGCAGATGCCACTGCAGTCAGCACAGTACATGTGCTCCAAAGACACGTGGAGACATCATGCACGGGGAACATGTTGCATTTGATGGCCTTTGGCTTTGGCATGAAGTGAGACAAATGGCTCCAAATCTGCTACTTTATATAAATTGACTCTGGAAGAAAAACATCAGATTCTGAGACAGATTTGGGACAAAGGTAAGTCTTCCACCACAAGTGACAGGGGACTCCCTGGAGACATCTAGGAACAGGAATCAGTGATGCATGTTCTAGAGGAAATTCACCTTGAGAACACACCACAATATTATGGTCTCTGTGTGTGCCACCTCCTGCTACTCGTGTTTGTTATTTCTGCTAAACCTGTTAAATGACCAATCCTTCAGCCACTTCAATCCTTCAATCCACCGCCACTCTCTCTGGTGGGAGTGTATGAGGGACTCCAAAGCTTCTGCTCCTCCAGGAAAGGGGTCATCCTCGGCTCCAGGGGGCCTTCCTACCCGGCACCACTCACATGGAAGAGCACGCACTGCAGGGAATGGAGCTTGGCTGTCTCCACTGCCCTCCCACACCATCCCAGCAGGCTCCATGCCCTGCTGCCACACCTCCGAGTGTGCACAGCCTTCCTCCTCTTGCAGCTGTAGACCCAGGACTGCAGCGGTGGCCTGCAGAAGAGCCCGGCCTCCACCCCAGACCCTCTGAACGCAGGAAAACAGAGAAAATAATATAATCTGTGGCACTGGGTTTTGGCCACACAGGGCTCAAAAGAGCTCCTTGTGTCATGCAGCATGGACGTGGCTGGCCATTAATTGGGTGTTGGGGTTACAGTTGGGGTGGAGTTAGCTTTCCTACTAGCAGCTGGTATAGTGCTATGTTTTGGATTTGGGATGGGAATGGTGTGACAGCGCACTGGTGGTTTTGATTGTCGCTAAGCCATCAAGGTCTTTCCTGCTTCTCACACCACCCCACCAGCGAGTAGGCTGGGGGGCCATAAGAAGCTGGGAGGGGACACAGCCGGGATAGTTGACCCCAACCCACCAAAGGGCTATTCCATGCTCGGTATATAAAGCTGGAGGAAGAAGATGGAAGGGGGGGACATTCAGAGTTAGGGCATTTGTGTTCCCAAGTAACCGTAACGTGTGATGGAGTCCTGTTTTCCTGTCTGCCACTGGGAAGCAGTGAATGAATTCCTTGTTTTGGTTTGCTTCCATGCACAGCTTTTGATCTACCTTTCAAACTGTCTTTATCTCAACCCACTAGTCTTTTTCCTCACTTTTACTCTTCTGATTCTGTTCCTCATCCCAACTCAGGGGAGTGAGTGAGCATCTGTGTGGTCCTAGCTGCTGGATGGGGTTAAACCACGACACAGGGGCTGGCACCAAGTGGTGTGGACATGGGCCAACCTTCACCCCATGCCTTTGGGACCAGGGGCTGCACCCCAGCCTTGCTGCACTGAGCTGCAGAGACAGCCTTTCAATCTACCAGCAGTGGTCCAAATCAGAAATTGAAAAGGAATAACAAAGAAAAAAAAATAATTTGTTTTCATATATTTATTAAGACCTTCCTGCCTCCAACAGTGAGGTGTCACCTTCCACTGTGTCTTTAGTAAGTGGCTATCTAGCTACCGGGTGTCACCACTGCTCCTGTGAGTTACGGCCAGTGACCTAGCTTTTGGTGACTACTGCTCTGAGCTGAATTTGAAATGAAAAGGCTCGAAACTGCTGGCAATGCTGTCCCTACTTCCTACCCATAATCTCCCTGCTAGGATAGTCAAGGAAAATATTTTGAGCCCTGAAACCTCCTTAAAGTTTATGGGTACACAGCCATCAATGTGAATCAAACTAAAGCTGTCAGTCCCAAAGGGTCACATTAGTTTTCCCACAAAAAAAAATATCCGTAACTGCAGCACTTCTGTCCCACGCTTGGCAGGTTATTAATTCATTGTAATTTGCAGCAACCGTGACTGAGTTACATTCATCTTCCCAGATGTTCTTAGGGATGAAAGCTCAAGGAATAAGCTTTTTCTGCTGTTGATGTACTCTGTGCCAAACCTCGTCTTGAGCCCCTGGCTCCTGCTGTACTTTTCTTGTGTCTGTACTGCTGCTTTGTGATAAATGAAACTTGCAGAATCACACGTACCGTGGTACAGGAACAAGCATCTTGTCTGGGGAGCGGTCAGTGCCGGAGGCTAGAAACTTGGGTTGTGTGTACATCTGTGGAGGCTCATGTAATAACTACAGCAGTTATTATAACTAAAGCAAAGGTGCTGAGGCTTTGATTACAAATGTCAAACAAAACGGGAAACAAAGCAAGCCTGAGGAAGGAAAAGGGCCCCGTCCCCGCATTCTCCTCCCCCCCACCTCGTCACAACGGACTGCTTTTCTTCCTTTGTTTTATTTGCTCTAAAAGCCTTTGCAGTCTTCCCTTCTTGGCACAATTGCAGAGTCCTGGGAAGCTCGGAGTTTACTCTCAGTTACACTGAAAAGCCCCAGATGGTATACATGATCATTTGTAAATAAATGAATAATCAGAACCAAAAAGCTCCGCAGAAACCCTCTACCAGCCTTTTCTAATTTTTCATAGAACGCCTCAGAAACAGATTGCATACTTCACCAGCTGACTGAAACAGCCATGTTACCAATTTCTGCGTACAGAGAGCATTTTCATATTTATTTACTCCTTTTCGAGTACCATGAAGCTCCTTCCTCCATGCTGTGACTCCCCCTGGAAGCAGGGACCTACCAGACCTCTTCTTCCTGGAGGAGAGAGGAGGCATGGAAGGAGCAGCCCCTGCTGTCCCACTTACATCATTTACCTGTGAACCTCTCCACCAGCTTGAACGGGAGACGAAGACCCTTGGATGGCCGAGGCTAAAACCTCTGCTTTGTGTCCCTGCTGTCCCCTGGGGCTCTGTGTCTTCCTTCTCTGCCTCCATCCAAGCCTGGGTGCTGTGGTGTCGGTGCTCTGGGCTGTCTGGGTGACCTGGTGTCCCTATTTGGGGAGGGCATATTGACCCCTATCAGATGCACTTTGCAGTCTGGGCTTGGGCTGAGCTCACGGTGCCTGTTGGGGGAGATGAGAACAGGTGAGGTCTGGGGTGGCATCTGGGGCTTTGGAGCACACCTTGGAGCACCAGCTCAGGTGTGGGGGACAGGCATTGAGGGACTCCTAGCACTTGTTTCCTCCCAATGGCCTTTTGGTTCTAACATCTTAAAACTGGAACAGGTTGCCCAGAGATGTGGTAGATGCCCCATCCATGGAAACATTCAAGGCCAGGTTGGACGGTGCTCTGAGCAACCTGATCTCGTAGAAGATGTCCCTGCTCATTGCAGGGGAAGTTGGAGTAGATGACCTTTAAAGGTCCCTTCCAACTCAAACTTCTACGCAGCTTTTGCATAGTTAGGTGGACAACTGATAGCTCCTAAGATAGTCCCAGTAATGCTCCTGGTGCCCACAGGCATGAATTCATAGAGGTACCCCAACTACCTTTAGAAGGAGCTAGTCAGTACATACATGCATATATACATACAGTGCACGCACATGTGTGTGTATGTCTATATATACATGTGTATGTACTGAGCAGATACATATATATGCATTTGCATGCCTGTACATGCTGTCAGTCAGATGTCTGAAGTCAGTATAGACACAGCCAGTATTTAAGAACAAATAAGGAATTAAAGAGGTTTTATCTGCTGGATAAAGTGATGCAGCTGCATCCCACTACCCGCAGCAGCCAGCCCTCTCTTCCGGTGGCTCCGACACCTTTCCACCAGGCAGCAGAGGCAGGAGAGGAAGCTGTTTCCCAGGAAATCCCCTGCTGTCCTGGCCTCTGCCACACGTGGGTGGGCTCCGTGCCATCCTGGTGATGAAGCAATTTCGGCGCGCTCCTCTCCCAAGCCTGCCGGTTCCTGGGACACGGTGACGTGGTGGTTGCATCAGCCAGGGCCGGATTCGCCCCTGCTGAAATCAAACAGGATGGCCACGCTCACGCTGGTGGAAAGGGTTGGGATTTTTCCACCTGAAAACGAGACCCAGTGAGTTAGCGAAGGTGCTACAGTGGCTATTTTATTTATGCTATTTTCAGTAGTTTCTTTATATATCCACTAAGCTTCAGTGTGAGTGTATTTAACTCTACTCCTTTTCCAGCCAGGGGCTGCTGGAGGGAGACAGAAAGCTCCTTTCCAGAGCTGCAGGCTTCCTTGTTTTCATTCAGTACCCAGCCATGGCGTTGGGCCACCAGCGGTGCCGCGTACGCTACGGCACACGCGTCACATCTACCATCCCATTGAACACGGGAGAGGGAAACTTAATAACTCCTGGCAGACCTGCATACCAGAGCCTCTTCACGGCATCGCATTAGTAAGGAACACGGAGGGGAGCCCGTAATAAATGTTACAAGGGGAAATACCTTCGACTGATAAGAAGCTGAGCAGATGACAAATCACAAAAGCCTCCAGTGAACCCCTCAGGAGCAGATAACCTTGAGACGTACCCGCATATAAAGATTAAACACCAACCCGGGCTCAGCAGAGATTTATAGAGCTTTGCAAGTGCCTTGGTTTCACTGTTTGCTTTTGTAGTCATTTCTGGACTTTATTGTTAGTTTCTATCTGTTAATATTCTGTACAGACCCAGAAATACAGGCGTCTCAGAGAAGTCACCCCGGGAAAAAAAAAATTATTTGAAATATTTTACAAGGAGATTTTATAGATTGACATCCCCAGCAAATGAGAAAGATAACCAGGAAAGGGCACAGTACACCTGTGAGTGAGGTTGTGCAAAGATATAACCAAAAAAAAAAAAGAAGGATAAAATATACTGACTTGTTTGAGCTTACTGGCTAAATCTGGTTATTCATTCCTCCGTAAGTGGCAGTCCTAGTTATTATGGGCTATATATTTTTGCAAAGGCAAATACGTGAGGCAGTAAATGCCTTCGTTAGTATGCTTCAACAGGAAGGGTAGTGGCTACTGCAGCTATTCGGGGCCCCTCGGGGAAAATGCTCGTGGGTAAAAAAAAAATTGGCCAGTTACAGACTGGGTCGAAACCTGGATGAGGGAGAACATTCCGCCTAATGGCTAAAGTGAGAGAGGAGAGACCTGAAATGGTTAGGTACTATTCTGAACATCAGGAAACACTCGTTACTGTGAGGGTGACCAAGCCCTGGCACAGGTTGCCCAGAGAGGCTGTGCAGTCTCCCTCCTTGGAGATATTCCAAAGCCCTCTAGACATAGTCCTGGGCCAACCGGCCCGGGTGGCCCTCTTTGAGCAGGGAGGTTGAACCAGATGACCTCCAGAGGTCCCTACCAACCTCAACCATTCTGTGAGTCTGTCATTTTTTGCTCAACTACTGAGTCGCTCCAGCTTCACTCGATTGTCTTTGGTTCTTTGTCTAACAAAAGGGTGTAACTCTGCCTGATTTACAAAGATGGGAGGGCTGCTAAGGGACATGTTTCCACAATATGCACCACAGGCATTGCTGAAGAGACCGATTACATCCAAGAGAGGTCTGCCCCATAGGACTGGCTCCTCTTTGGAAAGGACAAATACTCAGTGACCACCAAAATTTGGCTCCTCTAGCCTTGTCCTTTCAACTCTCAAGNGCCCCATACCATGTACGAAACACCACGGGCTGACTTTTCACTCCAAACAGACCGTTCAATAACAAAGGGGGGGGGGGGGTGAAAAAAGGAAAGGGAGGGATTAGATGACAATTGAGCTGTTGTTTGTGCAAGTGGAAGACATAACTTTTCAGGAACAGGCCATGGGTCAGGGCAGTGGACCATGTGGGCGTTTGCTGGAGAAGTCAGACTAAACAGGCAGTGATGCGTTTTATACTTATGACACTGCTGGGAGAAAAAAATGATATTAAACACTCAGAGGACACCGAGGAAGAACAAACAACTTATTGTGTGGAAAGCAGAAGTGCTTTAGAAGGGCCAGGAGGACTATCTGATTTTTCAATTTATCAGCGGTTTGAGAGATTCAAGATCTGTTCTAGCACAGCTTTGGTTTAGACACGTCTCTTGATAAGGCTGAGAGGCCTCCAAATCACATCCCTTTGTTTACTTGTTTCTCTGCCTGTAACCATGTAACGCTATGGTTTTTATTAGATAAATGATCATATCGGTTAAAACCAAGTGGACAGAAATACAAGGGAAAGGGAAAATTCACATTTAAGGAGAAATTTCACCAGCAAGGGCAAAGCGCAGCTCCAACCTGATACCCGCAGTAGTCCTCGACTGGCTCAAAAATAAAGGAAGCTTCTTTGTGGAAGGGTCAGACAGGAAGGAGAAGCCTACGGGCCTCAAACCATCCCCAGGAGCAGTCAGAAATACCAGCCCCCTTCAGCAAAGCATGAAGTTGATGTTTCCAGTGCCCCCCTCAGTAGCTGTTTCTTGACTTCCCAGGGAATGAACCCCCTCTCGGCTGCAGGGGAACCTGTGCCAGCTTCCCGACACACAGGGAAAGGAGAAGGCAAGAAGCCGAGAGACACATACATACAACCCCACTTTAAAGTACTTAGGGGAAACTCAGATTATATAGTAATGCAAAATATTTTTGTCCAAAATGTCCCAGGACATTTTTGTTTATGCTGCTGAGGGCTATTTTATTTGTTCCAGCTTTGCCACAGATGCACAAACACTGCGAAAGGAGGAAGAATGTCTACTCTATATGATGGCTTAAAAAAAAAATATCAGAAAAGCAAGTAAAATCCATTTCTTAAGCAAACATTCCATTACAAAGATCACTATATGTTTATAGAAAAGATTTTTTAACAAAGGTTTAATTTAAAAAAGTTAATAACTGGGTATTCCAGAAGGTTTGAGTCATCCACAGTAATAATTAGGGGGTTTGTTCCATACAAAATGCTTTATTTAACCTTCATGCCTCCATTCAGATAATTATACAAATGCATACATTTAAAGGTTTAAACTCTATTTCAATTCACAGCTCAATTCATAGGAAAGTTGAATACAGAAAAGCAATGCACCAACAAAATATGTCTGAGACACCATTAAAAACGATAACACTTGTTCATTTAAATCTTTGAGAGTAGACTGGAATAATCATCCTCTGACAGAATTTCATTAGGGGACTCCTTTTACATTATCATAGGGCAAAAATCACCATTTTACAGTAAGAGGAAAAAAAGCTCTGAATATATTTACAATACATACACTATACATAAATACAAGAACAACACTTACATAATATTAATAAACTTATAACATAGGTGTTGCCTAAACACTACATAGTATATAAATGCAGAGGAAACAATTGGGAAATTAGATCTTCAGATGATTACTTTTATTTTTGAAGAAAAGTAATTTTTGCATTTAAAAGCTTTTGAAAAGAAGGCAAAAGAAAAGACTTAAGAAACTACTGTGTTTTCTTGCTAGCACTGGTATTTTCAGTCCTTTTAAGTATAGGACCTTGATTGACACTATTATCTCTATGGGGTTACCGATAATGACCCTCCCTTTTTGCATCTTACCTAGGAAAAAGGTTGAGGTGTCCTACATACTAATTCCATCGCTGTGAAGCTTCAGTCCCAAATTAATCACTTTGTAAACTAAGGGATGTTTTTGTATTTTTACACAGGAGGATCAAATGAACACTCATTGGTACATACAACAATAACGACCTGATTTGATTAGAAGGAACAATTTGGGGCCAAATGCAACCCCATCCTTGGGATTTTATTCAACTAATGCCATCGGGGAATTTGCTTCTTCCATAAGCGACTTGGCCAAGAACGATATTTTTCATTATTATTGTTTCTTCCTAAACACAGCTGAAAGAACTTTCCTATTTAATGGTATTTTTGACCCCACATGTTGATAGCAGTGTCCAAATCTCTTTCACTTGAAGTGTATGAATGCGTGTGTGTGGGTTGAAGGTCTTAAGGCTGATGGTGCATGAAACTTAAGCAATTCATTACTACCTCTGCATATATTCTATTGCGAGTGCAAATGGGAGATACAACCTTTTAGGGAGAGAGAGCAGGTCAAGGGGGCACACTGTGTAGGTGTTCAGCAGAGAATTTACATTACCAAGGAAGCAATGTATAGGATGATAAGGAAAGAAAAGAACCATGGGTTGGTTTTTTTTTTAAATGAAAAATAAGATACAAATGTAGCAGTGAAAAACAGTTTGAAACCAGAAATGACAAACATGAACTTTGAATTGTGAAAAAGATTAGTTCAGCCATGAAGATTATGGCTCAAACTGTCTTTCCAAAGAAGCTCTTTTACATCTAGAAAAGGACGGGTGGGGAGGAAAGCAGTATCTGAACCTACTTCTGTATTTCATGGTTCATGCTTAAGACAATCCATCACAGCCACCACCTGTGGTCCCCTGCCAGTCACTGAACTATTGTTTTTCAAATGTGGAGGTCACAGCATGGAACGAGGTTTAGCAAGTCAATGTGGCAACGGCCATTTACCTCACCTTTTATAACAGACAGCATCTTGGCTCACTGAAACTTTTGAGACTGAACTGGGCAAGATGTTGCAGGTCACACATCTGGACAACAGGACCTCAAACAATTTTTTCTATCCTTATTTTCATAATAGCTAAAACACACGTGCCTGGTTTTGCTTGTCTTGAGGACTGAACGATTGTGTACTGAATAATTTAAAAACTACTACAAGGGCATCTCAGTTTATTTCACAATTTAAAGTCAGTAAGCACAAGCTGCTACAGAGCTATACTGGCAAATCAATAAAATTTAGGAAAAAACCCTAATTCTGTATTTGTTTTTCAGAATGAAGGAAAAAACAGCTGGCTCATTTTGGGATGGTGAAGACAAGATGGTGCCCTCTCCTACGCAAGAACTAACACACTCAGGGCTGGAGTCAGCCAAACCTCCCAACGCTGGAAGTTTCTCAGGGTGCCTCCTTGTTGCTGCTTATGGAACAAAGAACCAAACCTTCCTCTCCAACAACAGCTCAGGTACGAGGTAAGAAACCTCCTTTGTCCTTCTGATGACACATCCCCTGGTGCCCTCCTAAAATCCCCAGTGTGAATTGTCTTCTTTTATGCACTTAATATCTGGAGATCAAGCTCAGGATGACAGAATAAGCACATGCATGTTCTGATGGGCTTATTTCCACTGGTGGCTAACATTTAAAAGTAAGTTGTTACTAAACTAATGGTCTTGTCACACGATTAACCAACGTGCATAAAAGCTTAGATTTTACATGCGGGCCCATGTGCTTTTTTAAAATTATTTTTTTGCACCTGCACTTTCCTCTGTACATGAGCATCTTCGCGCACACCCAACCCTGCCTCAGCGAATAAAAACCGAGCACCCATCCTCCCACTCCAGCAGCAACCCAGCGATGTCAGAAAAAGTCGAGGCAAAATCTGGAATATTTCAAATACAAAATTCCGCCTGGATAAATGACAGGTACAAATGTAGAGGCTGGAAAGCAATCTTCCTCAGCAAAGGTATTAGGACAACCAGTTACATTCTGATCTCCAATAAATTCATTTTTAGAAACAGAACAAGCATGACGGATGGCATTACACTGCTATTTTAAGAATCCATTAGCAGCAGTTAATATTTTTATTTTACAGAAACCTATCAGATTAAACAAAAATGGAAAAAAAAGGAGTGGAATAGTCACAGCTGGCCATTTTCTTGTAAGATCAATTAGTCTATTGATGCAAATGTTTAGTCCACTCAATATAAAAATCTCCTTTACTCCATTTTAGGAATATCTACTTCTTGTTTGCTATTCAAATAGTCTCTAGACTGATAGTCCCCAAAAGAAAGGTGAAATATTTTGTCTGCTCCTGAAGTCAACCAGTTCTAAAATGATATTAAATATTATGAGCATTATATGACAAACAGAAAGGAGACATAAGGTGAACTCTTGTGTTTCCAGAGTTCGATGCAGAGGATTTTTCAAGAGAATTCCCATTCTACCATACACCCTAAAGAAGCTCCACTGGGTTTATTGCTGGTTTTTGGATTATTTCACTAGAGAATACCCTGGATAGTTGGGCACATCAGACATAAATTAGGAAGAAATCCCCTAAAACACTGCTTGACAATGACCTCCAGTCACACCTACTGAGAATCAATATGGACATGAGGCATCTGTAAACTAAGATTCATTTTCTTCTTACAAGTATATGACAGATGCTATCTGAGAAAACAACTAAAACCTCTAACCCATTATCTCAACATGTGAAAATACAAATGGCACTTTGTGTTTGTTTCTGTGCTGCATTATTGTTCTTCGAGTAACATTTCATTTTCACCTTATTGTTAACAGAATCCCGTAAGTTATTGCTGTGTAAAAGTATAGGAACATCCCATCAGTCCTAATAACAGGCACTTTCAGTTTCTGTTTCATCTTTTAAAATAGATTTTAGGCAATCTTGCTGAAGTGTATGTGCATTTGAAATGTCACAATTGTCCTGCTACAATTGATTTTGTTGACATGCTACTGCACCTAGAAGACTAAACTCCCCTGGAATCGGCAAAGGGCAGCTGCCTATTTCAGCTCTGCAACCTTTATTCAAGATGTGTTGCAGTCAGGGAAATACAAGAAGAAAGAATCAAATCAAAGGAGAAGAATCAAATTCAAAAGAATCAAATGAGTTTGCTGTTACTGTATCTGCAGTTCACTGTAAAATGCCAGAAGGAAAAAAAAAAAATCCAACACACCAACAAAAAAAACCCCAAAACCTTTCATATGGTTTTCATTTTGATTAAGTGTTTTTTTCCTTTATTCAGTCAAAGACATTCTGAGTGTTGACTTACTCGACATTGAAGGACTCAGTATGATTCCCCTATATTGCACACCATCTGCGAAACAGCAAAGAAGTGGCCACTCCATTTTGCAGAGAAAACATGCTCTGACAAAACAGAATAATTTACTTCTTACGTTTTGTGTTTAAGCTTTGCAAGGCATTATCTTACCATTTTTCCTGATGAAAAGTAAAGGATTTTTAAAAATGTACTTCATTCAACCTATTTACACCCCATGTAAAATTGTGAGTTTGAAAATACTTTTCACTATCACATATATTACAGAATATTTAAACTGTTACAAGTATAGTAAAATACTTTCAAGGTATTTTGCTTTCCAAAGATGCAGTATCCTTATAGCTACATTTGCGTACTAAAACCCGATTTACTGTGTAATTGATCAGAATTTAAGCATTTTTAAGGTACCGATGGGCTTGTCTTCATAAGCATACATTACACAGCGACTGTTATGCTGTAACGGAACTGTGAAAATATAACAATCTTTACAAATTTCTTTGTGCACTTCTCCGGTTATAAATCCCAGGCAAAGGCAAAATACAATAATACGAGCTGGTTTCTTAAGAAGGGAGTATTTTCTTTTACAGTGTTTATTTCACGTGGAAAGCGCTGGGGTTTATGTGCATGGGTGTGTGGATGAGCCTAAGGGAGCAGGGCAGATTTACCCAACAATCTTTAGACTTGTCTGCTGCGGAAGATGCAGTTTCACACACTGACCTTTCCAAATCGAAGTTCAAACTAAAAAATAAGTGGGATGTTGCTGGTGAAACTTACTCTGATTTTGAGGCACCCACCTTCAATAAAGAAGAAAGAGATTTTTTCCATTAAACAGCATTTATTATCAGAAGATAAATTTATAAATGGCAACTAGAATACATTTTCAATGTGTAATGGAAAACGGCTTATGATCACTGTTATTCCCATCATTAAAGGGGAGGAAGGTTGTCCGGCTATTTGTCCACGCTCTGCACTGTGAGTTTACCCCAAACATCAACATCACTGATGCCATTTTTAACACTGTTAATTTTGTTATACATTACTCCAGCAAATAATCATATATACAAGTCAGTCTAAATCTAATTAATTGTGTAAGCATGATAGAGGATAAGGAATACTGCATCTTCATTCCCAAGTAAAAACTGCTGTTGCAATGAGCCAATTTTACAGTGCTGAATAGAACAGGTGCTCAAAAAATAATGACAATTTAAAATTTAAAAAGTTTTGTATCAAAGCTGCTTGCTCGTTACTTTTTCCTATAATGCTGGCTACTGAGATTTCCTGACAAATCCATTGGATCCTTCTGGAAAAAAACTGACACTTTGTGGCACAGTTTGCCCTGTAAGCTGTAATGGGCACGGGGGATTATTACCCATGCTTTACTCACACTTAAAAGCATAAATCACTGTTTTTCTGAAGGAACGGGACACTAGATATTTGTCTCTCCCAACTGCTTAGTTAAGATGGACCTACTGTGTTGTGTCAAGATGAGATCTGGTACTTCTGCATGCTACGTATGATGTAGGCCTTCACCACGGTTATGAAATGTCATGGACCTGTGGTGGGATACCAGGATTTTTGAGGAAACTACCTTGGAGCAATCGCCCTTGGTCTCTGCACAAGCACAGAAGTTTGGCAGGTCTGAACCGCAGCCACTGATGGAAGGACACCCTGAGAATCTGGGGGACATCAGCTCCACATCCAAACATCCCTCTCCCACAGGGTAACTTCTCTTAAAATACTTCTGAAGGGGAAAACTAACCTGAAAACAACCTCACAGAGCGTTTGGGGTCAATGTCTGAGGGTGCTGGTATGAGTATGAAACTTGCCAAAAACCAGACTGGGTAGCTGAAACCCAGTGGTGGACTGCTGCTGGTTGTGTAAGTTGTGTAGAGGTACCAGGAGCACAAAAAGCCCTTACACACAAGCTGGAGAAGTTGAGGATATACTCCCTGCCTGTAAAATAAAGAAATGTAGCGTACTCAGCTTTACCTTTTTGGCTTCATTCTGTTACCATCAACACGCTCTGTGCCTGTGTCCCTTGGTGTGAGTGCTGCTCTAACCCTGTATCATTTTGGGTTTTCTTGAATAAAACCGGACCCTCTTTCTCTTGCAGTGTTTCCTATGCATAAAGTACTGGGCAGGCAGCTGAAAGACAAGGGATTTACACAGATCAACCTTGGCCACAGGAGATCAGCCTCCCAGGGTCTGCGATCCATACGCTCCTCCTTGGGGCAGTTCAGAGCTGAATACCAAAATTTAGGGCCTCTCAATTTTTTTCGGAGTAGTTTTTCTCTCTTCATTGACTACAGGTGAGGCCTAAAGAGGACACTGAACTCTCCCAGTTATACCCTGCCTTGGTGAGTAACTTCAGAGAGAGTTTCTCTCAGTGCTCCTCCTGTATGTTAACAGAATGGCCTTAAAAAGTTTCTGGTCAAATAAACTTAATTTTCTATGAGAGAAAAAAAAATTACAGGTTGTGAAAGGAATTCTGTATGCCATAGGTCCTTCAACTGAATTACTGCTATTCAAGTAATTAGTCAGTAAAATGCTCTTGGGCAGGAAAATAATTTTATCAATTGACTTCTACTTGACCTGACTTCTTTCCCTAAACGCTGAGAATGACAGATCCATTTAAGGGGACGATACTGAAGTATATCAAAGACAGACCTCGGACGTAATCCATGAACCATCTCACGTACAACACCGACAACCAGGTTTACTTTTAAACCAACGACAGTGTCACTGCTGGGAAAGACCCAGTTCTGCTGCCCTGCAATGCCTCATGGCCTATCCAGGAGCCCTGATCCGTCGCAGCTCTGCATGGACACCCAGCACCTCTGCTTCATTCCTGATTCGGAGCCGGACACTAAAATGTTGACTAATTTTGTGGAAGTTCTTTACCAGCACACTCAATGGGAATCGATATAGAGGCATTTTTCCCACAATGGCTGCCAATAATTTGTCTTGGGTTTCTCGGCTGGCCGCTCAGCACAGGGGAGCCTGAGCCTTAACAGTACAGAAGTTCTTCTTTCAGAGAGCTCATAAACTATCCAGTACCATGGAAAATTAAGAACATATTTAAAGACAATCAAATTGGGGGGCCTGTGAACGCTGTTATAAAGTATCATCCCAGTCTTATTAATCCTCAATTAACTGCAATTGCTTCCAGTATTTGTATGGGTACCCTGTGCTAGTTTTTTTTCTTAAAGATTACCTCAATTTCAGAATCCCCTTAACATTACCACTGTTACTTCAGGAATCAGAAATTAATTCAGACTGGTCAAACATCTAAAAATGAACAAGTGGCATCACAAGTTTAATCTGTGCAATTCCTGGAACCAAATATTCATAATTAAATGCACTGCAAAAGACCTTTATGTATACATCTTTCATCTCTAAGCTATAAAAATCTCAACAGTTAAAAAATCTTGCCAAGCCTGCTCTTTGTCAAATTTAGCTGAATAGGCAGATCCTTTGGAGGAAAGAAAACAGAAAAACACTATTCCCTTCGCATGAAGAACTGATGACTAAGAGTTTCTCTCTTTCCTACATAATTCAATTAATACAAATTGGTGCACAATTATAGGGCTGTATGGGAATGATCAGGAATTTCCTTTTATTTAATCTGAAAAGGCTTGGATTGAAAATCCCAGCAGAGCAGCCACTGGTACCCATATAAAGGGCCATTTATATCCTACTAGATAGCTGGCAAAATCTCGTTATTCCCTAACTCCCAAGGAGAAACCTAATGTCTTGCAGAACACTGCTGCAGAACCATTTCTCCTTCCTACGTACGGTTCATCCCCTGACTCCTCAACAATCAGCTCTTTCCTCTATCTTTCTTGCTTTCCAGACACAAGCATTATGTTGAAGGAAATGAAAGTACTTAATTGTGGTACCTAGCAGGTCAGTGAAACCATCAGAAAGATTAACTTAAATGATCTGACATGCTATTCCTGCATATCCCCCCCTTCTGTTGGTGTGGAGTAAATTATTGTCTCGAGAGCAATTTTACTCATTATTGCTTTTTCTCTGCAAGAGATGCAGCCGTTTCTTCTCTGTTTTGTTTTGTTTTGTTGGTACATTCAATTCCATTTCATGAATTGCTACAGCACTAACCTTGGTACCAGTGAGTATAAGATCTGACTATTTCCTTGTGTTCAAATACTGGTCGTGGGGAAGAGGATACCTGCATGAAAGAAAACTGCACTTTGAGAGCAGGGTGTAGTAGTTTTTAGATGGGCTCTTTCTATACAAATCAGAAAACGGTTCTAAGTAAGTCCATGGTAAAATACAGATACTTAATATTGTACTTTCAGCAGAAATGCTGCTGCCCCTTTGTTTATTTTACAGACTTCAACAACAACAACAACAAAAGAAAAGAAAAGAAAGGAAAAAAAAAAAGATAAAAGAAAAAGGTTAAATGGCTGGTGTCCTCTAGGGCATAATGACAAATTGTGGTACAATATTAAAATGCCACCATCGTTATTGCAAAAGTCTGCTCAAGTGACCCTTCAGCTCCGACAGCAGGACCTCTCCGGCAGAATCTTCTTTCCTACTCACAGGCAGCTCGTCTGGGCGTAACGCTGACACCGGCCAGTTGGTACTCGAAACAAGGGGAAAAGATGGGATAATCAAGGTCTAGCGGTCTTGCTCTCATCATCAACACCATCATCATCGGTTTGTGGTATCTAATCCTCCAATCAGCAGTGATTCTTCAGGAACAAAATGTCCGACAGCTGAGAAAACATACAAGCTATAAACATTTTTTGTCAAAGGACGCAGCATGTAAAATAATGCCCATTCCTGTAGCATTTCGGCTGCTATTTTCCAGGTGATTGTGATGACACTTTCAGGGGGTAGCCATGCTGAGGGGCAGACAAGGTTAACTTCAGATGGCGAGGAGAAGAGTGGCACTTCTTTTCCTGCTTTTTTTTTTTTTTAATTTCTGTTATTACGTTTTTGTTTTTTTTTTTTTTTTTTGTTACGGACATCAGGGAAAGCCCTGCCTGTTAACACTGTAGAAGGGGATTCAGCCCTGCTGAATTTCACCCCGGGTAGTTAAGAGACCCAGCTCTTAAAACTCGGCTGGAAGGGGTAGCGTTTCTCAGACCAGCATGTGCCTGCGGCGGTGGAGCGCCAAGTGATCGGAGCGGGAGAAGCTGCGGTCACAGTCTGCACACTTGAATGGCTTCACCCCCGTGTGCTTGCGGTAATGCCTCGTCAGTTCGTCCGAGCGAGCAAACTTCCAGGTGCAGCCTTCCCAGGTACATTTGTAAGGTTTTTCTCCTGGGAGAGACAAAAAGAAAGAGGGGAAAGGGGAGAGGGGTGGTGGAGGGGGTGTAGGTAAAACCAGGTGGTGACTTTCCCCCTTGTTGCTCTTAATCCCAGCAACACACACTCCCCCCCTCCCCCCCCCCCCCCCCCCCCCCCCC
>JAHREE010000279.1:24717316-24761815 GCA_033628505.1 Tringa tobata | reverse complement strand
ACGCTTCCCGTGAACACCCACCGCCCAGGGGTTGCTTTAGGCCAAATTACACAATTACCAGGTACCGAATCTGCTGAATAGAAGGAAAGGGCCTTGAGATCTATCATCCCTGTGGCATTCACATGACTAAGAAAATCAACAGGATTAAGGCAACAATATAGATCCTACCTTGCAGGGGTGATGCGGGGATTAACATCAGGACAAAGTGCTGTGTAATTATTCTCATGATTACCATACAAGTTTGGTACCCTCATCTCGTCAGGCTACACTTTCTTCCCCAAATGGCCAGATTACCCGGTATTTCAGCCATTTATCACAGGCTGCCACAGACTTCCAATTATTTTTATGAAGTTTATGAAGGCTTCTAATTATTTGTGTAAACTGCTGCCGGACCTTTCTTAGCAAGCTGGTAAAAATGAACTACGATTTCCCAATTAAACATAAAAATTCAATCTGCAAAATGACCGCTTTATTTATTGCGCTTACTTTCAGTAAAATCAATTTTGCATGTAAGATATTACCAGGAACGATGTAAAATTTTAAAATATATTGTCATGGGACTTGCACAACGCTGTTGATAAATACCCATTTACTTCAATGAGATCAGACTTGGGCTAAGTGTACATTTTTAGAAAATCTCCCCCTCTGCTTTTTATTTCAAGGTAAGCATGGTGCACGCCCCATGTTCTGTGTCACAGAGGAAAAGATTAATACAGCAAAACTGGATTTTGTGCTTTCATAAAGCAAACTGTTATAAAACTCCACTTCTGACGTGTTTGTAGGCTATACTGATTTGTGATTTCTATCACCAGCTCTCGATGTCTTCATGTTAAGTGCTCTTGGCAGTTACCTTGATCCCACAGTCGAGCACGCACCGAAATGGAGGAAGGGAAACTCTGTGAGGTCCGTATGTATCTTCCTTTGGTGTGTCAAAAATGATTTTTTTACCTCCCCTTCCAAAGCCAACTAATCACAACCATGACAACAAAAGAGCATCTCCACAACAACTGTTTCCTTCGTCAGGCACAATCATTCCGCAGTTATTTATTATCTCTTATGAATCACGAGCAGCTTGCAAGGAACTATTTCAGTTACATGAACCAGTGACGCAACACTTGCTCTGTCGTAGGCAGCACCTCCCTCCATGCGTCTCTTCAAAAGTCAATAAAACGCTTTGCCGAGAGCCCTCGGTTTCAAAAGAAAATTCCCCAGTAAGAATATCACCACAAAGTTCAAACAGCCCTGAAAAGTCCAGCTGAAAGGGCCACGGGTGCCTCTGTAAGGAAACTGGATGCCGTACAGGCATGTCGGCAGGGTTGTCAGCAACATTTGAGCTCCTTGGCTTGGTACCTTCTGTGCACCATCTGGGCTGTGCTGCAGTTCTGATGTCAGATGGGGGTGGGAAACAGTTGCTGCGAGGAGAACCCAGCAATCCAGGCTCCGAGGTGACCACAGCCCGTAGCTGCACCAGCAGCAAGCTTAGCCTCGATAATTTGACAGTCCTCAGCCCAAGCACAAAGCACCAAATAGTGCTCATTGCCCCTGGGCGGCCGCAGCGTTGGGCACCTGGAATCCGGCCGCTGCCACGAGCTGGATGGGCACCACCTACACGGCAGATGGCGGGTTGTACGCTCTTGCCAATGACAAAGAGCTACAAAACGTGCTCAGGTTCACCACCGAACTGTCTTACATACAAACCCCTGCCACAAACAGTTGGTGCGGAGCGCTGGACAAATATAGCAGTACCTCCATCCAACTTGGCAGGTCCATCCTAATGTCCTCGTCACACCGCATCTACAGTTTCCAAGTGGAGCGCTCGCCCTGCCCATCCTCAACATACTTTTTAAACTTTCTTTTTAGTTAGACTCTGGGCACTGCCACGGTTCGTTTCTTTGATCACAGAGACTTCCAAAGGAAAATGTGGGGATATTTCTTATGCTTTGGACTCTTATTTAAAAGCATCTGAAATTCCAAGTCTCCTACCATGAGATCCTTCCCCTGCAACAGCCTCTTTGGTACACAAAACCCCAGACCTTCTTTCCCTTGGTAGAAGACAAATGGAGAACCCGATGCAGGAAGCGGTGGTTGGTGAAAGCGAAATACCAGGAACAGTTTGTTCATCCATTAAAACAGCATCAATTCAGGTGAGAAACAACAGTCAGCTGATGGAAGGATGTGAGTGTGGGTCACTCAGCTGGAGTTCCCAGGTGTCGCTTCCAGCCTCCCTCCTCAATGAGTCCTGCTTACCCAGCCCCTATAGAGCTATGTGAAAGAGACAGGACTAACCACATTCCTCTCAAGCTATTTACACCACTGAAGGAAAATCGCTCTCACAAGCTCAACCTAGGAAGACCTTTCATTATTTTCAATTAAATCTATGAGTATAGGATAAGAAGGAAAAACAGGCAAAGTCGCATTACTCTGAAGACATTCATTCACTCACATGCACCTTAAAAAAGCCACTGTAAAAAAAACCTGTGAAAGATAGGATTTTTCATTAGGATTGATCAACAACATTTTAGGCAGACCTAATTTTCAGAAGAAGAATGACACTATTAGTTCTCTGTTAAACACCCACATTACCTGTGGATGGGCAGGTGCTAGAAAAAAAATGTTCTTCATAGGCAATACTATACTAATTCTTAACCTTTTGTTTGGTAACAAGCCAGACATGAAGACTGACCACTGAGTTTGTAAAAACCAGAAGATCGAGGAGTTCAAAGGATGGAGAAGGGATCAGCAGTAGCAGAATCGCCAGAGAATGGAAAGCTGGTGTGAGGTTTCACACACCAGCTTTGGCTGATGAGCTTGAGCTCTTACAGCTGAAATTCTCAGTACAATCAACAGATCTCAGCAGAGCAACCCAGAAAGCTGTGAGTGAGGAGGTGAATAAAACTAGTTTGTTAATGGGAAGAAACTAGCCCCAATGTTTATATGCATCCACATATCTATCACCATTTCAAGACTGGACTGCAGTGGAGTTGAAGTCAAATACTCAACCATTTTGACTCGGGCACTTCTGCCCCTGTGCGAGCACTTGAGCTTAAGTGTCTAAGAAACTCTCGGGTTCAAAGGGTGGGCACGTTTCGGCTCCTTCGATGGCTCGACAGCCACGGGAGCAAAGGTTCAGAGTTACTGTCACGCACCCAGACACTCAAATCCTCATTCAGCTCTAAGGAGCAAAAGCAGGCGGTGTGTGTCTCGCCCAGGGTTGTGGAAACGTGGGAACGAAGGAGAAGACAAAACAGTGGACGCAACAGTAAGGAGAGCTGCAGAAAAAGAACCTGTGGCAATTCATATGAGAAGAAAAAGAAAATTGCAAAAAGATAAAAACCTGTTAGTCAGTTCAATCTCCTGCGTCTGTAAAGCGTTAGGTTTAAAGAAGCTACCCATTGAATAATAAATGCCTTAAGCTGTGAACATTTTCACAGGAGCTGATCCACTACTTTCACAGCTGTCTTTGAAAGCTCTATTGTTTTGTCCCAAAACCTGACAAGATCCTCAAACACAGAGAAATTGTATTCTGATGCTATTCCACAGCTTTGTCTTGCAATACACGGACAGTGAATAGTAAGCCATGACAGGCATTTACATGGATCAAGTGGGACCCTGGAGCATGAAAAAGTTCTTCCAGACAGTTCCCTGTAGAAAATGAGTATTTTCTATTGTTTGGGGAAGTTAATTATGAAGTTTTAAAGGTATGATTCAGTGTTCCAAATGGAACTAGTAATTTTTTTAATCTTCTATTAACAAAACATCTATTTCTAAGAGCCCTCCAAAACCTTGCCTTTTGTAGTCCAGATGCCACAACCCAAATTATTTTAATTACTTTTACCATATTATTTTTCCTATCCTACCATGACTCCTCTCACTTAAGCACTTAAGAACATAGTTACAATGGTTACTCATTAAATCTCCCTAAACTCAAGCAAATAATGAATTAATAATGCTCAATAATGACCACTGTTCAGCCAATCCTTGCAAAAATTTTCCACCCTCCCCACAGCCCAGCATCTGTCTTCCCATATCCTTATTCATGTACTCTTAACATCCAGAAGATCATTCACCCAAGGAAATGAATATCTCTCAAACTTTTACTTTACAACCTGATGACATACATGTATTCCTTAAAAAAGAAAGCCCTATGTGGGTACCAGTAGGAGACCATGCCATGTAGCAGATGAAGGGACCAGGGTCTGTTCTACCCTGGGCAGGATTTCCCACGCGGTATGTTCCTCAGCAGTTATTCTCAGCCCATCAACTAGCTGGTATCATGGTATTTGATGCCAGATGCTTCAAAGACAGGCACCACAAAACCACCATGTAAATAGTTATGGCTTATTCTGCCAGCAGAGAAACTGCTCTGGAGCTCCAGGAAACAGAACTGGCCTTATGTTCCCTAGGCAAGGAACTTTATTTACTGCAATTGCAGATGCCCTATGTACTTGTGTATTATTTAAGCTTCATTTATTCATCAGTTTATTCAGCAGGCTCTTGGCAACCATGTCATTAAGTAACAACGAGGTAACACTGTTTACTACCGCAACAGAAAAAAATCCCAGTGATAAAGTTCTGAACTGATTTTCTCTCTCTGGCATAAACTCATCTCTCTCTCCTGTATTACAGGTGAGTGCCACGTCCCTTCTTATTTGTGTCCTCTTCAGACATTCCCATCTATCCCATTTTTCTGCATGTGGAATTGTCACCATGACTCCGAGTTATTACGACACTTCTCTGCAGCCCCTTCCTGTAATGGTACTCGGTATTTTGAAACAATGGTAACATTTTTATTCCAAATAAGAGTCAACTAAAAAATAAACATAAAGGACTGCTCAGGCCGACAGGTTTAGCCATCAGATTTTTCTGTATTCAAGCTTTCATCACCCTGTGAAAGAGTCACATGCTGAAATTCCACTTTTGAGAAGGACCAAGTTAGAAAAGCACCTGGAAACGAAACTTGGTTTATAGGTTTCTGCAGTGTTTCCAGACTGGGAGGGTGGGAAGACAGGGGAGATGTTGTCCCTCACTCCATTCACAAAATACAACAGGTTTGAGACAAACTTGCAGTTTAATAGGTGGCACCTGCCCAGGCCTGCTGCCTACAGCCACATCTTTACACGCTCAGTTTCTACTGCCCTTACTCTTGGAGAAGTATTCCCCACATAAAGACAGAGTGAGGTCTTAAGGATTTAGCCCATAACAAGTCGAAAGAAAATAAATAATCCAGCAAGCCTGCCTCTGCCTATGTTTGATGTTGTTAAATTTTCTAATCAAAGTGAACAAATCTGCAGCTTTGCAGGGTTGAGGACATCTCCTGGTAATTCCTGATTTGGTTTCTGCTACAGGATATTATGCAATATATATATAAGGTGTAGTATTTATGTCAGCTGGTTTCAGCTACCACGCAAATACCAGAATTGTTCAGAAACATATGGGACAGTCACATTGCACCCATACTAATAGGACTCTTGAAGGGGAAATTATAAATTCAAAACCACAAATGACAACTAATTAGATTTTGCATTTCTACTAAACATAAGCAATTTCAGGCAGAAGAGAATCTTTTTACAGCAAAAACACTATCTGGTAATGAGCATCCTCAGGCACTCCCAGAGGAACAGGGCAGCTTAGCTTTTAGACACAGGGGAAAGGGGAAAACGACAACTCTTACGTTTTGTGTGATATTTTTATTGGTATAATTTTTTAATGAAAACACATCAGAGCACTTATAAAGCACTTTCCAACTTCAAAGTGCCTTATAAAGCTTTTTTTTCTTAAAAATGTAACCCTTCATAAGTCTGTCTTTGCAATAGGACTGTGTAACAAATAACATGTCCATTCTGCAGGTAGGAAAACCAACAGAGCGAGCATCAGCAACCTTCCCAAAACTGTGGTGAAGGTGAAGAGCAATGCTCTGACTCTCGTATTAGAACATCTTACTTTCTGTAATGAAACTGCAGTTTCCATTCAGTTTCATCCCTTTAAGTTTGAAGCATTTTCAATCATTTTCACGCAAAAATCCAATTCTATTATTTAGAGTTCTTTCTAAAGGTCATTTGGGATCTCTGTCTCCAAGTTGCTATTCACTATATCTCTTTGGTGAACATAGTGAATTTGACTTTTGTGTTTCAGTATTGTCAAAATATGCAAATGAAGTATATTTCTGGGAATAAATTAAAGTTTCGGATCAGTTGAGCAAGTCTGGGAAAACAATTTCTACAAGCAGAACAGGAACATACTGTGCTGCTTGTGACATGTCTTGAAATTCAGGTTTTTTATTCCTTGTTCTCGGTCTGACTTAGGCAAAGCGCAGGGACATGGTTTCTTCATGTGAAAACTGGGAACAAAACAATTTCTTCAATGCAAAAGCACAGTGACAACCTCCACTCCAAAACAAGAAACACTTTTGGCAGCTCTTGGAACAGATTATTTACAAGCTCCACTTCTGACAATTCAGGCTCAAGCCCTTTTCCCGCATCACAACACTCAACTGTCTTCTCATTTCACTGCACTGCTGAGCTTGGGTCCTGTTTGCCATCCTGGCCATTCTTACTCCCTTCTGCAAGACCAGCACTAGTCCAGTGACCTTATCTCTCTCCTTCTCCTGCTGTTGTCCCACATGCCCCTCTAGACATAACAGCTGCCTCAGCTTGCCACTGCTTTAATACAAATCCCAGCAGTAAAAGTCTTTGTGACCAGACTTAAATAATTCAATTCTCTGCAATTTAAGATGGCAAATCCATTACATCTGTCTCAGCCTTGTTCTGCCACCACATGCACAGGAGAGAAATGAAGAGGGGGAATCCAAGACACTTCTCTTCCACATTTTCTCCTTCTGGGCTTCTGCACAGAGACTTTGCCCCACCATGGGACATATCTAGTACTATGTGAGGTACAAGTGAATTAACGCTCTGGGACAAGGATTAGTTAGGTACATTGCCAAGGGTATTGCTCATGTAATATTGTAACTTTTAATTCCTGTAAAAACAGAAAAAATAAAAGTTTTGGAAATCTAAAAGGACTCTTCCTGTGCACCTGAATCCAGGAGCCAGACCAAATCCCCACAGTAGATAACAAATAGCATTTTATTACCCTTCCTGATATGTTTTTCCTGCATGATGTGGTACATATATAAATATTTAAGTGTATGTTAAGTGCATATATATATACACTTAACATATATATATACACACATATACATATATATATATATATATGTAGTGGAAGATGGCATGAAGTTTTCTCTTTCCCTCCAGCCACAGCAAATGTATGGCACTACCACAGTTCCAGTGCCGTGGGGAAGGCAGAGATTTTTCCTTTTAGGGCAGCCTTCACTCACAAAGGTATTTGGGAAAGATGATGTGACAGATCCATACTCCCATCAGCAGCCAACTGCACAGAGGGTGCCAGCAGACCTGCACACTAACTCTCTTTAACTGGGGTGCTGCAGGCCTGGGTTTTAGTCTGGCCTCCCCAAATAAAACAAATTTCCTTCACTGCGTGGTCAATAACTGCAAGGGAGGTGTCAAACAAGTGACACTTCCCTTTTCATCTGCCTCTGATTCTGCTACTGTCACTCCCCCTGGATGCTCCAGGGGCTGCTCCACCACGTTCGTTAAAAGCAATACTGATGTTTCTCAGTATGAAAGTTAAACCTTCCACTATTTGTAAAAAGGAAAACAACAAACCAACCCCCAAAGACATAAACAAACAAACAAACAAAAACAACAAAAAGGCTCCAAGGGATGAGCTTTGTCTCAGTTTTGCACAAAGGATTACTTCTTGTTTGCACTGTGCTAGAAGTCAGGCTCGAGCAAAGGCTGGGACCCTGGTGTGCTGGGCTGTCTGCAGAAAAAGAGCATTAAAAAAACAACCTCCCATTAAAGTAAATGAGTTGCGAATGAAATGAAACTTCCCAAATGAAGAGATACCAATTTTTAGCACCATAAAAAGCAGCATAAATACATACGATACTAAAGAAAAATATTAACTGACAGAAATACGTATGACAAGGGAAAAGGGTCATTAAAGTTAATATGACCGAGATACCACTACATTTCATATCCTATGTGGAGAAAACACTGAAGTGCAGAAAATAACCCCTCATCCTTCACAGGTGTCATCTGATCTTTTTCCTTTCCCACGAAACAAGAAGTTTATGCAAAATTTCCCCAGTTTTCTACCTACTTAATTGCAAAAAGTGAAGATTGAAAACACTAGCGTTCAGGCTCTACTTCTTGTTTCCTTTTAGCCATGGAAAAAAAAAAAAAAAGCAAGCAGAAAACCAGAAAACATGAATAAAACATTAAACCAAAGGCTTTTGTGAAGCTTACTTGCAGTTTTGAGCATGCCCCACTCTCAGAGACTGTGTTTCCGACCGAAGGCAGCCCTGAGAAGGACAGGGTGGGCACGAGCAACTCCGCACACGCTTCCCAAAAGACACGGGGCATCACCAGTAACGGGCATTTCAGTAGCAAGTTGCGATCCCGTTCCCTCCGTCGGGGACTGAGAGGGGTGCAAGAGTTAACGCCCTTGGGAACCCTGTACTGTGTATTTACTCAACCAGGTCTGGGTGCAACATCTGGGAAAGCGTTTTGGAGGGAACGGGAGTTAAGAGAGGTCTTTCTCGCCTTCATGCCACTGCAGAGCTACACATGGTAGACCACAATCATGCCTGAGACCTTAGATGAACTCTAGTTCTTTGGAGGTAGAATATTAAGTACTAAATGGTTTGCTTAGAGAAAATTTTATTCTGCATAATGAAACCATCATAATTCCCTCGTGCCACACACAGACAAAACACATATGCACCCCATATTTACAAAGTCAAGGGGCACTGCTGCAAATATTTTTCATAACCTAGAGACTGAAAGCGATCACAGATGCAACCAGACTTGCTTTCCCATCAAAGTGACTTGGAACAACCATGTGGGCACTCTTCCACATCGGCACGGCATCAGACCTACAATGCAGAGGAATGACTCCCCGTGTGTAAGGTGAATCCAGAGCTCGCAAAACGCGCCAGAAATGAAATCATTAAACTTTCCAGAGAGCAGCTATTGGAAGAGAACTGGATGTACAAGCTCCTTGTGGTATGGACACCTGCCTGTAAGTAGCTGGACTCAGACAACCATCTCATTACATCCAGAGGTTCCCATTTCTGAACATCACCTGTGGTGGCATTGGTGAGTCTGCCTTTATTCCCTGGTACATACTGCACCAGTAGACATCTGCTTTTAAATGTATTTCTGTCCTGAAACGTGAACCCTGTCACATCAATGGGAATAGGCTGAGGCTTCAGCAGCCCCCTTTATTAAATAATCTGTTTATCTGTTTAAATAGAAACTGCACGAATAAAGAGCAGAAAAGCTAGAAGTGAAAACTTCCATGAAATATACCAATTTCCTCATTGGAAAGCTCTACTGTTTATTGAAACTGGCAGTAAATTTTAAACATTAAAAGAAAGTATTTCTTAAAAAATAAAAGCATCACCCAACACAAATAAAACCTCCTATTTTACTTAAAGCAAATTAATTTTTAAATTGGTTTTGTTTATTTAAATTCCCGGTTTCTGGAACAGCATGTTAGCCTGCTGTAGCAGCTTTTTTCACCCGACAGATTTACGTGGAAGAGGAAGAACTCTGGGATAAGGGCCTACGGAGCACGTAGGACACAGAGAATAAAATCTGGGCTTCTGAAGAGTGAGCATGGAAGGCAGGTGACAAAGAGGTGTTAATTTTAAAGTAGGCCAAAAATCTACACAGTTTAAGTCAAATCCAGAAGGATTATTTAAAAAATGTTGCTTCCTCCCAATATTTGTCTAAAGAAGGAATTACAAACCTGTAAATATGTCTCTGGAACTTATAGCTAGCAAAAGGCATTAAACAGACCTTAAGAAAACAACAGGTAATGAATGGAGTTTTAAACCTACAGAGCAAAAATAACTTTTTTGGTGCCTCCGACCTCTTAAGTCCGCTCTGAAATTGCTCAAAGGAAAATGTGAACAAAGACTAATGACAGGGGCCCTTTCATATTAAAATAATATATGGAGCAACAGTGAGTGAGAGGAATGCAATGTTTGAAAAAGCAGACTAAATAAAACACCCATGTACTCACTAGCCCTCTCTCTTCTAGGGTGGTGTCCCAACCCAGCTATAAAGGAACATCTCGGGGAGGAAATGCTGTCATTTTCTCAGGTACGAAACCGCATTTCTGAGATGTTTACTGTCTCCATGTAACGCCGCCAAAGACCCCCTGACACTGACAAATAGGCTTCATTACATCTGTGGCAAAGGTATTTGCTCTCATCTCTCAGGAATGATACAGGCGTTGATCAAGGACAAAGCACCAAACACTACAAAAAAATCCATTTGGCCTGGGGGCAATGTTGGGCCTGCCTCTGTAAGGGCCTAACCAAGCAGCCGCCATCTTCTGCAGCGCTGAGGAGAGGGATTCGGACCTGGTGCTGGCTGGGGCTTACGGATGAAAAGCAGCAGTTGCCATCCGGTATCCGAGCCCCACTGAAGGTGCTCTGGTTACAGCCCTTGCCTTCCTCCACCCCTTGGAGGCAGGAGGAAAGCTGTGGTGGTTGTGGTGATACGATGCCCTACGCTCACAGAATAAATCCATCCCCACTTCATGCCAACTAGAAAGTCCCAGGCTTTTGCTGCCGTTGACCCCAGAAAGCCACTCTGCCGCCTTCCTCCAGAAATGAGTAATGACTGAAATAAGGTTGCAGAGAAATACAGAATGCTGATACAATAAAAGGGAATCCTATGGAGATAAGAGACGGGGAGCAATTCCTTCTGTATCAGATATTTTTAAATTATGCCCCACATAACCTTAGAGCAGGCATCTTCTTTATTTTCTTCTTCTGGATGATTCACACAATGTTTTAAATTCCTTGGGCTTTTCCATATGCTAAGAGGGTAACCACAATGAGCTACAACTCGATTTAGCTGTGAGCATCTTTAGATGTGAAATCCAAGACAAATCAAATTTCCCTTTAAATGACTGTGTAGTTAGTTAGATTCTTCAGGTCACAGTCCCCATGCTGGGCACTGCTTTGGGATACATTCACTCCACCCACTGTACTCTGCATACTTAGAAAAAAGAGAAGAGCTTTAAACGTCCTCCACATGCACTATCCATTATACAGCTTTCAAGAGTCTGTGTTCTTTACCAGGCCCCCTAACAGACAGCATAATTTGCTTCTTCGATTTACATAACATGCCTCAAATTTACATGCTCTCCCTATTTAAGAGGAGACAGATGATGTCTATGAAAACTGGACCCCATGATATGCAAAGGTTAGCTCTGGTACCAACAGGTCCATGATTCAGGTTAAAACAGAACATCGCACACTAGGAATTGCAGACTAAGTAGCCTGTGGATGAAAAGTGAAAGCAGCTGTTAGCCACGTGGTCGGCCAGTAGGACAGTTTATCCGTGATCAGATGCACCACCACATGCATGACATGGGACATCACCCACAGCCAGCAGCCACTGCCCTGTGGTGTCTCTGTTGGCAGCCAGAACCTGCCATCTTTTGATAATTATGCTTTTCATTATTTAACGCATTTACAAGGCAACAGAAATCAATATGAAAAAAAAAAAAAAAGGGGTTGTGGGGTTTTTCTATGATAATTTCATCTATCCAAAAGGTGTTTTCACGTTCTCATGTCTCCTTTGCACTGTTACAGCAACTAGCCCAAAGGGTCCTCCTGGGTGTTTGCTCTTGTTTTCCCTCTTCTCTCTCCCTAACACAGACTCCTCTGTCCTCTTGTCTTTCCATACACACCCTTCATCCTCAACTAACATGCTGATTGGGGCTATAATGAAATGCATTATTTCACCACAGACTTTACTGACTTCATGACTGTAAGGCATTATCCTGCTGCCTTCACCATATCTAGCTAATGAACTTATTTCCATTATAGTTACAGGTGATTGAAAAATAATGACAAGTGAAATTTTGCAGGGAAATGGCAAACATATTTGACTGCTTTGCAGCTTCCCATTGACATTTCAGAAACATCCATCCACACGTATGTCCTCAATTTCAATATCATGAAAATATCTGCCTGCTTTTTGCCAAAATAGTGAAATTATCTAATGCATTTTACACCTTTCACAGACCCATGATTTCCAGTTTCACCAACTTCACAGATCAGCTATTAAAGTCTAGTTTTTATAAAGCATACCAGCCTCTCAACAGAAGGCATGATTTGACTCTTTGATTTACATAAAACTTAACAAATTTTCATCATTTCTCTTCAGAGGGAACAGGGTCTGTAGACCTTTCACAAACCAGGGCCAGTAGAAAAGGAAACAGCAATCCATTAAGATAAATTTAAATATTTTTAGAATTAAATTTTGATGGAGGGGAAAAAAGACCCACAGTAGATGGAACCAGTGTTACTTGGTCTGCAATGCTCAGACATCCTACTGGAAGTGTCAACGGCAACTTTAGTACCACCTAAAAGGCCTGAAATAGCCGTTACGTATAAAATAAAGCTATGGTTGTTTCCATTTTCAAAGTAAAAGCAGCAAACTAAAGCAGGTGAGGCCCACCGGGCGCTGTAGGGGCACAGACCTCACTGGGAAGAGGAGTGCCAGCTCTCCCCATTCCTGGGGCCGACAGCAGAACCTACGCTGAGCGCATGGCAGACACACGCAGACCGGGAACGCAACCCAGGGCTGCCGGTTTCCCTCATTTTTAAAGATTACTCACTGGTAGAGTCACACATTAGTAATTTTCTTTAAGTTCACCGAAGCAGAAACTAGCTCAACACAACTCCGGTGAGCCAATTTCTCACAGTTTCTCCTTGCGGAAAGAGTTGATAAACCTGAGCTGCGAGATTGCCTGCGAGCCCCGAAGGCTCTCCATCACACCCGATACCTCCTGATAGCTTTATTTGACGATCTGGCAAAACAACAACAAGAAGCTGATACTAGAAAGAGAAATTTAATACCAGCGCTTGTGATTTATGAAATGCTCTTAACTATTACAGGTTTCACTCCCGGTTTTTCCGGTTGGAGAGACGATCCGTAATTCAAGCTCGCCCCCCAGTGGACTCCGTGCCCACACCAGCACACGACGTTTTGAGGACACTGGTGAGAGAAGGACTGAGAAGCTAAATGATAGCATGCTTTAAAAAACTAGGAGTTACTCGAAGAGAACTAAATACAGCTGTTACCACCTGTAATATTTTGTTTCCATTTTTAATTAAGATTAAAAGAAGTATACCCTTCCAACCAACAAAGTTGTTCGTCCTGTCACAATACCGCCTTGTTTTTCCCCCTGTATCCAAACGACTGCAAATGTTTTAGAGGCTATGCATATATAGTAAATGAAAATAACAAAAAAAAAAAAAATAGTTCTCAAGCACATCCTGCTTAGGTAAACAACTGCCAGCAAGATCAGCCTGCCTAAAAAAAAAAATAGTCCAGATTATGCAACGGTGAGTTTCTATGATCTTTTCTCAGAAAGTTTCCTATTGAAACTTGCTCGCCCTTGCGTGCATAGCTGTCATACTTCATTTATACTTATCCAAAACTGCACACTAATTACTGTGGGTCATATGTGAATAATTAACTTCTCTCCGCCGAAGCAAAAGTAAAGGCCAAGATAAAAAACGTAAAATGAGATTAATACATAAGAGTATGCTCATAGTCAGTGTTAATGTAAAGTCAGAATATACCAACTTCTTACCAAGACCTAAGAAGTGTTCTGTAAAACATATTTAATTTTAACAGCACGATACAGATTTTTCTCACTGGATCTACTGGCTAAATTCAGTGCTCACCTTCTTTCTAGACTACACCTCTTACATTGCAGCAGGCATGAAGACATAGCAATATAAAGCAGTTAACAGCTGACCATTTAATGAAGGGGTTTTATTTGATTTTTTTCTTTCTTTTTTCCCCCTGAAGGAATAAACCAACATCTAACATGACTGCAAAATATTTCAGCCAGCTGCCTTTTGGGGTGGGGATTCATTTCAGCCAGCTAGCAGGTAGGTATCTGGGCTTCCTCTGTATTCAGCAGTGAGAGAGAAGCTCCTTCGCCAGCCAATCCCTGGGTCTACTAGAAGAGGGAATAACGTGCCCCAGAGGTGCCAATCCCTCTTCAGTGACTACCCAGAGATCCCAGACAGATAGCACAGCCTAGACACCCAGCTGCCAGGGAACCAAGGCTGGGGAGATGGATCCTGTGATTACGGCTGGTACAGAAACTCCCTTCACGCTGCCGGAGAGTTACAGCTGCGAAAGCTGTAAATACCAGCACCATTTCTGGTCCTCAGTGCCTGGTTTTGAGCACCCCGAGTGCACAGCCTGAGATTCAGCGGTGCCGACCAGAATGCTCATCTGGGTGTGTTACCTGCAAGCGCTGGTCTGCCATGAGATCACTAATGAATTACAGACTCATCACAAATGTGATTCCCAGTGATTTAAAACATCATGGCAGAGAAGAGCCTTCTGTACATTTCTGGGCTAGCCTGGGTGTGACATCTAGTTGTGAGCGGTTGTTCACATCTAGTTTTGTAACTCGGCTCCTTACACGGTGCTTGCTTACACTCCTGTGCTGGTTGTCACTCTTGCAGGCTAGAAAAGTGACCTCCCTGTGCTATAAAAACATATGTGGTATTTTTCGTTCAAACCAAAAAATCTACCAGTTTCACACACCTCTGTGGGGCTCTCTGCCTTCTAATCTGCTACAGCCATATAATGCTCAAAAGGTGATACAGGAAGGAAAAGGGAAATAACTTAGAAAGCAAACCAGGGAGAAGGAAAGGGACAGAGTTTAGATTTAGGGATTGGGATAAAAGAAGTAAAACAAGAATGACGGAGAACAAAGTGAAAGGGTAAGGGTATAGAGAATATATCGGAAAGGTGGGGATTAAAGACCACATTGTAGATGGGAAAGAACAGGGAAGAGAAAAACAATAATTAAGACAAGACATGATAAATTCAGAGAGATGAGAAGGCACAAGCACTAATGGGAAGATATGAAGAAACTACAATAATTGGCCTGGAGGGAAGTGTAATGAAATTCCCAGATCACCAGAACATTTCCACTGTTTAAGGAAGGGGCTCTTACCTTACAGACATTGGTTTAGTAGGGGATATTAGGATGGAGCCTTGTTCAGTATTCCTCTCAACAAAAGTCCTACCAACCAAAAGACATATTGGAAAGAGTGATGGAGACGTGGCCCCATTTGAAATGGAGAAGCCATCACTTATTTTTTTTTAAATAATATCTCATACTCTTTAGAGTACATCACACCACAGAAAGCACCAGCAGATTCTCAGCAAAGAACAACATTGTGCTACATTCTGGACAAACACCATCTTTTCTCCAAGGAGTTACAAGAACGCTGAAGCACATTAAGAGTAGAAAGATCAATACATTTAATTTCAGCAAATCAGCAGCCAAGCAAGGAACAGCACTGAAACTCAGCGTTCTGTCCTCTGCCTTTCTAGCCATCAAAGCGATCCACTTTTAAACTGGTCTTGATGACTTCAAATTGATGCTCCTGAGTTTATCCACAATAAAATTACAACAACTATACATCACTGCTTCAGTTACCCTTGCATGCCTGTCATGTAGACCAGTAACAGCCCATAGAGTTAATCAGGACAACAGGTATTGATTAAGTGCTTATCATCACTGAATGGGACCCAGCTCTCTTGCATCTCTGTTGTAGGGACCTAGAGTGACCTATTCTCATAAAGAGACTGCCTTCCCTCTGCAGGATGTGGTAGGTGATTCTGAAAGCCTCCAGAAAGAAATAATGAGCTCTTGATTTAAGACTGGAATTGAACTGAAGGCATTTAGTGGCACCTAGCATTCAATGGCTGCATCTGCAAGAGCAAGTAGTGGCTCAATCGGAGCAGGTGTTTAGAGTTGAAAAAAAATGCTGCTGAAGATCCATGTCTGCACTATATGCTCTTCTTGAGGGTTTCCCAAGCAATTGCTCGCTGAAGCACAGGAGGCGTGTTCCTGGAGGCTGCTTTTCCGTTTAGTTTCGTCTGAAAGGAGTCTGGTTTGTGCTGACACCGCTCTTGTGCTGCCAAGCGGGGATGACAGGGAAGCTGAGTTCAAAAGCCACGCTCTGGATCCGCAGCAGAATGCCAGTGCTGATGCACTCCCAGACACCTCTGTTGTTCAGGCCTTTGGCTCTTAAGTGTAGGATGGGTGAGTTCAGTCTGTTCTAAATTAGGGAGAAAGGAACCTGCTTGTCTTATCCGTGGTACACGGTGCCAGCAAAGCCTTACCTGTGTGCGTCCTCCGGTGAGCCTTCAGGTGGGAACTTTTTGTGTATACTTTGTTGCAGCCCTCAAAGTCACACCGATGGATGCGCCGCTTCCTGGAGTCTGGAGACTCAGACCTCCTCTGACGCCTTGTGCTCTCAATACTGAACGGTGAAATTGAACTGGAAAAAGAAAAAAAAAAAAAGAACAGAAGCAAAAAGTGAAGCAAGAGCGTGGTGTACATCCTGGGCCCCAGATGATCAGCAGTTACGCATCACCGTGACAGAAGTGACCTTAACGATTAATTAAATATTTCCTTTTCTACAGTATAGTCCACAACACAGATTTGAAACAATTTGCGCTTGAACTAGAGCGCATTTTGCAGTATGAAACAATTCAGGTCTTGATTTAGAAGTGCTTATTGCCAGAAAAAATGCCACGATGCTTGAAATACGGCTCCAATAATGGAATAGGCTGACTTTATCTGAGCTTTATTTCTATTTTACATGAGTCCAGATCCAAGCTCACTGAACCCTCCTTTCTCAACAACTTTATATGTAGCCTCCATAATTTCTCTTTGACAAGTTTAAATGGATAAAAATACTGAAACCTTTTATGAAACTGTTTTCAGTACCCAGATCTGGACTATGGATCCTCGCATTTGGTCAAACACCTGTTGTTTGCTTACATACAGATTGCTAAGAGATCCATATCACCCTGCAGCAGCGATTTTTCCATTTACTTATTTAACAATTCTCAATCTATCACCCGCAAGTCAATAAATTTTATTTCCTTTCAGACCACTGATAACTAAAAAAGTTTATTAGCACGGGGCTGGTGAACAATCCCCACAGAAACGCCTATGCTCAGCACAAGACACTCCACTTGCAGCAACATGCTAAGGCCTATCAGTTATCCCAATTTTAAGCAAATAAAAAAGTCATGCCGTTGCTTTATTTTATAAATAGCAAGTCTAATACTTAAAGAAAGCCTGCTACTACAATGGCTGGATAAACTTGTGTCACAAGCTATTATGAAGCTGGTATGCCAAGATCCAAACCCTCATCAGCTCTCATTAATTATAGTATACCCAGCTATAAATCATTATTAGTTGATCTCCTTATAAACCCCATTATGGTTATGCAGCACAGCAGTCATGTTCACCCACAGCTATACTAGCCTACTAGTATAGCTAGTAGGTTTACCTACATTAAGGACTGGAACAACATTGGCCTTCATCAAGTTTCTGGGGCTTCATCCACATTCCTGGGTTTATTGACATTCAAGGTAAATGATGACAGAATCATAGGATAGAATCATACAATTGTGTAAGTTGGAAGGGACCTTTAAGTTCCTCTAGTCCAACCATCAACCTAACTCTGAAAAAAACCACTCACTAAACCATGTCACTAAGCACTATGTCAACCCGTCTTTTAAATACCTCCAGGGATGGTGCCTCAACCACTTCCCTGGGCAGCCCATTCCAATGCTTAATAATCCTTTCAGTGTAAAAATTTTGCCATTTCCTCTTATCCTCTCGCCTGCGACTTGAGAGAAGAGACTGACCCCCACCTCTCTACAACCTCACAACCTCCTTTCGGGTAGTTGTAGAGAGTGATAAGGTCTCCCCTCAAGTGATCTAAAGATTCATTACCCAGCACCTTTACATTCTTAAGATGCAAGTTCCCAGTTCTCCTGAAAAAAATTGTGACTGTCAAATGAGAATGAATTGGAGGAAAAGAAAGTGAATCTGACCACGAAAAGAAGTAAGCACAAACCTTTGGGGAAGCCAAGATACAAAGGAAGTCATTTGAGAGAGGCACCGATGTTGATGCATCTGCTGAGAAGCTACTACACTATTTTTAAAAAAATGGAGTACTCTCTTTCCGAGAGCTCTCTTTTTCTCTTAACACTTTATATTCGTATCTCACCTTCAGGCAAAGAGATTTTCCAGATTAATTATTTTTGCCTATAATACAATGTATGTAAACGAGCATGTGGGGAATTTCTGAAATAGAGGAAGAAATGGACAGAGGACCATAATATCTACATTAACTAGCAAAAAAGCAGTCCCCAAGAGAGTAAGATACATCAGCACTTCCACTATGTGGCAAGAATACAGATATGTTTAGCTGTCACAGAAATGGCTTAGGAATTGCATTTAAGCATCTGCGTCTCACGGCAAATAAAAGTCTTGGATTCAATGATTTACAGAGAACAGTCTCGCTACTCCAGTGTTTTTTTTTTTCAACATCCCACCAGCTAAAATAAAAAGCAAACATGTAAATCAAATCTTAAAGCTCAGTACTGAAGGTACAAAATCTAGTGCTCAAGACCAGAAAATCTTTATCTTTAAAAATAAATATTTGTGCACCATTTTTGCTGCATGTGATTTATGAGCCGTCTTAAAAGCCTATTTTGTAACAAGGTGCTCAGATCCCCGATAGTGCAGCTCGTTTAAATGGGAGGAGGATCAAGCCTATAATGGTGCTGCAATTTCCAGCCTCGAGACACGAACCTTGAGCAGAGTCAGCACCTTGTAAGAAGCTATTTGTCACGTACAAGAAAATGACCTCACTGCTGGGAGCTGCGCCGCGCGTTCCCAGGTATTTATACAGGAGAGGGTGGCATAAAGCAGCGCTGCGAAGGAGGCACACCATTAACGTTGCTGCTTCTTGACTGCATTTTTTCCCCCCCTCTTTCTAAAAGGAGAAGCATCCCACCTATTCCGCACCAGGGAAAACAAGCGAATAAGTCACAGAAGGTGCCACGCGTTGCCACCGTCCCCCGCCAGCTTCACAGCCATGACTTGCTCAGCACAGTGAAGAGAAATGTCCCCCTCAGCTGGAACCAGCAAGTGTAAGCTCATGCCTTCCCTTTGCAGCAGCGCAGGCTAAATGACAAACTAGCCAGCAGAAAGGACTCGTGGCAAGTGAGAGCACACCTCCAAGGTGGTCCCCCTCTGCCACTCTAACTCCCGTGGCGGTCCCCGGGGGGCAGACATGCTCACTGGTGGAATAGGAGCTGGACCCTAACTGATACCACCAGCTTTGTTTCAGCCATGCACACTTTTTACACGGAGATACCGCAGGAAGCCTTAAAAAGAGCACAGAGATGCTTTTTTTGAGCTTCCTGAGGTTAGTCCCTCGCACAGGAACTTTCAGCTGATTTGCTGATGGTCTTTCCCTTGGCCATGTAGCAGTAGAGAGACATCCTCCAATTTCTCAAGTGACTTCTTCAGAACACCCTCACTGACCACATGGAGAAACATTAAAAAAAAAAGTCCTCAAAACTGTGGTTTGTGCCTTTCAAAAGCCACAGGGGTTCTGCCATGTGGCTCTGCTCAGCACAGGGCTACAGAAACTACTGTTTGATGGCACCACGGTGGACACTTTGAGAATGCACAGATGCTTTCTTTTTTAGTGAGGTTTTTTGGTTTTGCTTACAGTGTGTTTTAAAATCATATAAAATCTACCTGAAAATACACACACACATACATAAAAATATTGTAGCAGTCTTTCTTGACTGTTAAGTGTCCCTCACAGACGGCCCAGAGTGAAGACCTGGAAGAAGGTCTTTCTGCTGGGAAGCTGCCAGGGCACCCAGAGGAGGAGCTGCCAGTTCCCCTGTTAACAGCCAAGATCTCAGGCAGCCTTTAAGGCTCAAGGTGGGGTTTAGCAATTGGACTGACACCATCCACAACATCCCAGAGGAGCTGCAGGATGCATCAAATTACTGCTGATACATCAAGTCTGAAAGATAAATTAACAAAGAAAACTGAGTTCTGACCTGTCAGCTTGATGTTCATTTATTTGCAGCTTGTTATTTCTAAAAACAGTGTGATTTCTGTATTAGTGTAGAAACGGTTACACAAACGGAAATCCTGGGAGGCTGCTGGTTGCCTCCATGAGCAGCTGCAACACCTGTAGTCAGTACTGCTCACAGGGTGAAATGAATGAAATCAGTATGAGCATTTAGGGTGATTTACAGAACTTCAGCTGTGTTATTTCCAGCTAGAAGTGAAAACATGCCTCTCTGCAACTCACACATGGAGTCTCTCTGATGCAAAAAAAAAAAGTCTGCAAAGTAAAACAAAGACTGAGGCTTCGCCAGTAGATGGCCATCAAGTTCTCCTGAACTTGATCTGCGCTGCATGCAACAGGGATTATAACAACCCTGGTAATGCAGGATTATTTTTCCTTTCTGAATTTCTACAAATTCTGCCCGTGACCTCGTAGGTGTTTTGCCTCCACCCTACATACAAACTGCAAAAGGCGCTTGGCATATGCAGTAATTCTGTTAAAAACACACAGAATCATAGGATCATAGAATGGTTAGAGTTGGAAGGGACCTTCAAGATCATCGCGTTCCACCCCCCCTGCCATGGGCAGGGACACCTCCCACTAGAGCAGGTTGCTCAAAGCCCCATCCAGCCTGGCCTTGATCACCTCCAGGGATGGGGCATCCACAACTTCTCTGGGCAACCTGATCCAGTGTCTCACTACCCTCACAGTAAAGAATTTCTTCCTAATATCTAGTCAAAATCTACCCTCATTCAGTTTAAAACCGTTACCCCTCATCCTATCACTACACTCCCCCATAAAGAGTAGCAGTAGCACTGCTGAAGGCTCACAGAGTGGCTCCCCAGCAAGGACAGTCGCAAGCAGAGATGACCACAGTCCCAACAGTCCCCTTTGCTTGGCTCCCCTGGCACATTTCTGAGTCAAGTGAGCACGTGCACAGCAGCACATGGCCCATTCAGGGAGCTAATCTCGCTTAAGATAAAGTATCTTCTCTCTGTTAAGACCTTCACGTTTCAGAGGCATGAGATGGGTACTCTGTGTGCTTTTGAAAAGGGGAATTGAACCGCGTTTCCTGGCTTCCAGCTCTCAATTACTTTCTTTTGTAGTAGCTTTCCACATAACACAATTTTATTTTCTGATAGCCTGTATAATGTTACCTTCTCGCTCAGGATATTGTTGAAAGTATCCTTATAAACACGAAATATTAAATTGTGAAGAAATAAGATACAGATTATTTTTCATTACAGTTTATAAAACTACACCTAGTAGAGCAGTGAGATGCCAAAATCATACTACATAAAACCAGTAGTGTTGTTGCTTTAATATGCATAACAGAGATCAGTGTAATCTCCTGATAAAGGCTTCCCCTCAAATATTTACTTATTGCTTTTTTTTTTTGATACAAAGTTTCTACTGTCTCCCCTTCACAGATAAACAGGTGCATATGCATATATACATACGTATTTTTTTTTCTTCTCTTTGATTCTTAGATTCTAATTAATGTTTCATGAAAGGCAAACATCTGCCTTAGGAATGTTAGACATTAAAACATATCAAGCAGTACTTAAGGCGATCATAAAAGGAAAATATGTACTACTCTCTTATTAGCAGTACTTACTTCAATCAGTGTACTTTAAGGTGATGTTATTCTGTAAATTACACTTTTTGTCAAGAAAGGAAGGAGGAATTTGGCAGCATACACAAATAGTACACATATTAAATAGGAAAAACACATGGGTAAACAAAACACAGATAAGAAATGGTTTTAATACCTTTGGTTCAGAAAGTGCCTGAGCTGAAGACGGTGGGAAATCGCTCTGGGAGCAGACAGGAATAGGATCACACTAAGTTAGCCCTGTTGGGCTCTGGCCTAGGTGGCCACCTCTGGCTGCTGCTGCAGGCAGAGCCTGGGTAACAGGACCCTCAGCTCTAGCTCCGTAGGGCCATTCTCATGCTCTTACATCCCTATCCTAGGCAGTCAGCAAACACAATACCCTGCACATCTCCGACCACAACTTTATCTACAGCATTTATTCCCACTGAGATCAGCTAAAGTTACCTGAACCGTTGAGCTGCCTTGCAATACTCAACAGGGTTACAACATGGCTCTCTGGCTGTGGTGGAACCACAAACGTGACTATACATGAAACAAACTTCTGGCAGTGGGAAAGAACTTTGGGGACTACTAGGAAAAGCACCCATGTGAACTATGGCACACCTTGCCAAAATTATCCATCACCTCTCTTATCAGCTGGGTTAACCTGAGACATGAGAACAAGAGAGTCACCTGATCCTCCTGAGTCATGTTCATGCTGGAGGATCTGGGAGCACTTTCCAGCTCCTAGGGCAGTGCTGTCCTGGGGTGTATTCCAGCTGCACAGTGGGCTGAGACCTGAGCACACACCATGTTCTCCTCTTTCATGGTGTTCTTCTGGGCTGGTTTCTAAGGAAAGGAAGCTGAGCCAAAAAGTATCTATGACATGCTCCAGCATGTCCCCCAGATCTGATGGACTGGGACTGCAAAGCACACTGTTGGTAGAGAAAAATCTATAAATTAAGCCTATGATGAATCACGGAATCATAGCATGGTTTAACTTGGAAGGGACCTTAAAGATCACCTAGTTCCAAATCCCTGCCATGGGCAGGGCCACCTTCCTCTACACCAGGTTGCTCAAAGAACTCCGAAATGCCACTAAAAAAACCCCACCAACACTTTCCATCTATTTTACCTTTATCATTAACTACCAAAATTTTACCCTAGAGACCTATTGTATAAAAGGATGCAAAGGAATTGCATGTTAACTATCATTGCCTACACAATTGAAATGCTTATTCCTGCTTTTGGGAAAGTTCACAGCTGTATGATAGCATGCATCACCTGCAGATCCTACTGTAAGAACCATGAACCTGGGCCAGCCTCTCAGCAGAGACAAACTTATTCCTGCGTGACTACATCCAGCCGTATGGATGCCAACCACAGGCAACAGCAGCTCCCAGACCAGTGACATCACTACCAAATTACTGGGCTGCTATTTAACGAAGACAAATTTCACATTTCTCCTACCATGGCAGAGCTTGTTTCTACCTGTAAAAGTTTTAGAGACATTTGACAGTAGGCAATGACATTTTATACATAGACAAAATACTTCCAGTAATTTTAAACAAAATTAAATTCCACTGCTCTCTGTCTTCCCCTTGGTTTGGACAGATGGACTTAGGTGAGATACTTGGCCTCAGGTTTTGCCATAGATTCTGAGGTGACAACTGACACCTCATTGCCATTGCTGTTTTAATCTGATTAGGAGATTATTTTTTTTTCTAACACCTGCAACATACAAAAGATCCACGGCCACACGATCAACAATTCCAGCTCTTCAGGAGAGCTGAACACGGTGCAGAGGCTGCCCTGGATGCTGAAGCCCATGCTAACAGAAAAACTCAACTGGGGAGGGAGATGTGTCTGGGGTCACCTGGTCCAACCTGTTGCTCAGCAGGGTTAGCTTCAGAGTGAGATCAGATTGCCCATGGCTTTGTCCTGTTGAAGCCTGAAAATGTTTAAAGATGGAAAAAAAACGTGTGTCTTTGGGCAACTTGATCCAGTGCTCAGTCACGCACATGTTCTAAAGGGAGTTTCTAATGAATGCTCATTTTTTCTAACTAGTTCCTTTATAGATGTTTATATTTATAAACCTACATACCTACCTATTATAATAAAAGATAACTGAATGACCATGAGCTAATTCAAGCCTGAATTTTTTTCTTTAAAAAAAGTAAAATCAGATTACTTTGCTTTAACCCAATATTCTTCTGAGTTGAAGTGAAAATCCATGAAAACGAGTAAACCTCAAGCAGTGGGGATAATATATCTTCACAATTGACTTGCAGGTGCAATAAAGTGATATGAAGAAAGGTCTGTTCTTTGGATCTGAAGACAAAGCATTGCGTGTCTTCCTGAAAGCAGGAACGGTTCCTGAAATCCTGTAAGCCAAACATGTTTGATGGCCGCTAGTTCAGGCCTGGGAGCTGAACCTCGTCTAGTAGAGAAAGAGCATCTTATTTCGTCCCCTCCTTGCAGAGCTGGCAGAACAGCAGTGATCATTCACGGGGCTCTCTAACGCACCAGCCGTCCTCACACCCCTTCCAGACGGAGGCTGCGTCAATGCCGAGTCTGTTCTTTCTTCTTTGTCCCCTTCTAAACAGAGCAGAAAACTGGGTAACTGAGAACCTCCAACTCAGCTTTGAGAGCACAGGGCCCTGCTTTTTGCCTTCCCTGCTCCCTTCTGATTCATACCTTTTCCTTCATGTTTTTCTGGCAACACATATGCAAACAAGCTACAGCAATGCGGGTATTCTCAGCAGAGGAAATTAAAGAAGTGAAATAAAGACTACTCTGTTGGAGACACGGGCTGAGCTGCAATTTCCAGCATGGAAATTAGATGAGTACGTACATATTCACGTCTTTCACCTTTGTTCTGGTTACTTGCAGAAACGGTGTAGATGCTCCACTTTCTAGTGCAGGACCCCCTGCACGTTGTCCCTTGCTCTCCAGATTTTGCTTTCTTCTGGTATCTCTAATTCTGATTGATTTCTCACACCTGTGCAGTACAGTAGTCAGTCCCAACATCTGCACAACGACGATCCTCACCTGGGCATCCAGCTCCTCTTGTTGGTCAGACTAACAAACGTGGAACTGAGCACCGCGCTGGTGATTAAAAATCCTCTCTTGTGTATCCTTAGCTGACAAAATTGTCAGGTAAGGTCTTGCCAGGTCAGTGACATTAAATGAGGACATTGCATCCACTGGGATTGAAGCTCATGTGAATGACCTTTTCTTCCTTCCTGTTCAGAAGGCTTATTATCGATGCGTTAAATATTTGATCACCCTGGATACCTGTGTGTAATGTAATTATGGGTGGTCATCTGTCATACTCTGTGTCATCAAGCAGATTTTGGTAACTACTAAATAGTTGACTCCATTGAAGTGTACGCTTCAATGTAGTGTACAATCTTCAATCTGCCACCCCCAACAGAATGTCATCTCAAAAGAACAATTTTGTATGCCACACAGCCCTCTACAAGCTCCTGTCTATGAGAATATATATTGCAAAGAATGAATCTATTGCAGAGATTAAATAAGTATGATACCTATTTGATCTGTCTAGGAGAGAAAAGAGACTAAATAATTTAATTCATCTGGGGACAAAAACGTTACTGAGCATGAGATCCAGGATCTGGGTTTCGTTTTCTGAAACTACTTTCTTATTGATGAAGTTTGAGATTTATGGGGTTTTTACCTTCCACAGCACCCTCTCCTATTGAAAGGAATTTTTTATAAAAGAACATGAGAAAATATTCTATAAATCAAAATTGTTACTGCACCCAGAGGCCATACGGATTGTGTTACCATGCATTTCATTAACAACAATAAGGAATCCTGATGTATTTATGTTATACAAGAAACTAGCTTTTCTGTTCAATATGCTAACTTGTACCTGACTTTACAGTCATGCACGTCGATGAAGCATCTCTTCATTTAGATGACAAGATCCTTGCTACACCTTTTTTGCTGGTTTGTGTTTGCAAAGCAAAATAAGTACAGCGAGGTCCAAATCCATGAAGAGGGTACTAATACACTACTGCAATGCAAAGAAACCCCACTATCTCTCCTTGCATCTGTGGTTTTCCACACCTATTTATAATATAGCGTACCCTGAAATCCAAGCAATGTTCTGGGCTTTACTGGGTGCAGTTCCTCAGCCTCCTTTCCTGGGGGCTGCCATTTTTTTTCCTGCCCTTTGTTTTCCTTCCCTCTTCCTCCAGACTTGCTGCCACCTCCCCACCTGGGAACTTCCCCTCTAGAGAATCACAAGGCCAGGTTTTGTCACTGAGTAAGATATTTACCCAGGCAGGAATTTATGGAGTTGCAGTTTCACCGCGTTTGCTAGTATCTGAAAGATTTCTGGTGGCTTCATCTGCACACTGGGACAGAAGGTGTCCCTTGAAAGTTCAGGAAATGGCTCAGCTGTATAACTTCTGAAAAAGAGGAAACCTATGACTACCATCCATGAGCTGGAAGAGTTACTGAATCTTTTTCCATTGAATCTCCATTGAATCTCTATCACTGAAATCAATCTGATTTCCACCGAGTGAATACTCAGTCTGCACTCTGAGTAACTGTGGGTAGGTACAATCTTTCCACTTGTAATCTGCTGGAGAGGGTACAGCAGAGGGCTACAAAGATGATTAGGGGCCAGGAGCATCTCTCTTACCAGGAGAGGCTGAGGGACTTGGGTCTTTTTAGTCTAGAGAAGAGAAGACTGAGGGGGGATCTGATCAATGCTTATAAATATTTAAAGGGTGGGTGTCAGGAGGAAGGGGCCAGTCTTTTTTTCAGTGGTGCCCAGAGATAGGACAAGAGGAAATGGGCACAAACTCGAATATAAGAAGTTTCATCTAAACATGAGAAGGAACTTCTTCACTTTGAGGGTGGCAAAGCCCTGGAACAGGCTGCCCAGGGAGGTGGTGGTGTCTTCATCTCTGGAGACGTTCAAAAGGCGCCTGGACATGTTCCTGTGCAACCTGCTCTAGGTGGACCTCCTTAGGCAGGGGAGTTGGACTAGATGATCTCCAGAGATCCCTTTCAACCTCATATCATTCTGTGATTCTGTGTAATTAATTAGGCAGCAGAGCACTTACCTACTTTTCACACGTAGCAAAAAGGCAATTTTCAACAATTCCTCATTCACGCTTGTTACACCAGTTCAGCAGTTAGAAAGATACCCAGCTTGGACGTGGGGCCTCAGAAACGTCTGGCAAAGCTGCCATTTAAAGTCAAACAAGTAGAGTCAAACATATCCTCTCCCCACAGAAAGAGGAAATCAGAGTATTGTGGTCTTCATGAATTGGTCCCCTTACTACTTTCTCACCAAGGCAGCACTGAATTTACAATCTCAAATGCCCATGGGCAAGGCAAGGTTTAAGAGCAAAATTTCTTCTCTAGGCAGACTGCATATAGACATAAAGTATGTTTTGTACTAAGAAATCTAAGGAAATACATCTTCAACAGATCTGTTTCTCACATTACAAATTGTTCCATTCTTTCAATTGTTCCTATCCCTATTCTTCACCATAAATGCCCCATAACTTTTTCGATAGCATTGATTAGGCTGGTGGCCAAGTAGCTCCACTCCTCTGGGCTTCACTGGGTCAAGTTGGCTGAGTGGGCTTGCTCTCATGCTCCTCCACTTAAGCAACAGATGGCCCTATTTCCTGGTCAGGAAAAAGTACAGACACCTTTAGGATGGCAATATTCTTCTTTAGAAAGGTGAGAACAAAATGCTGAGGACTTTTCGCTGTCAAAATAAAGGGTCAAGATTTCACCCTATCTGTGCTCCAGCCCTGCTAAGGTAAAATCAGACTGAGGACTTGGCTGGTTATATTAACTATCACTTTGCATGAAAGTTCTCATACGAGGATTTAAATTGGGTAAGATTTAAATTAAGTTGCCTCTTCAGGTTTTTTGAAATATAACACAATGTGTTCTCCTGATAAGAAATGTTTTCCCACTGGCAAAGGGCGTCTGTCTCCCTTTGGGATGACAAGAATTCAACTATTTGAGGGAAATTATTCCGCTATTTCCAACAAGCATTGAACGTTTTGTTCAGAGAAGGATAAAAACACACAAAGTTGAAAAAGCTTTGCAACTGTCAGATTTTAGAGCCAGCCCTTCCCTAAACACTAGCAAGAGGCAAAACTGTATGTTTGCAGGCTTTATGAAATAAATTTTATTTAGCTTCCTCCCACAAGAATTATTTAAATAAATACTTAGAAACAATGCTTCCCAAAGAAAGAAAGAGAATCCATAGTCATATAGTATTGTTAAATGAACACTTTTTCACAGGTGGTTAAATGGCCACTGCTCTCAGATTAGCACGCTTTTCCCTTGCATTCGAACATGTCTCAGGGAGGAAGGAATGAACTTGATTTCCATCCACGGAGAAACATCACCCAGTCAGCAGTGAGATTTCTTGCAGATGCCTTAGAAACGCATATCAAACCTCCTTCATCTGCATGATACTCCTTGTCCTATTCAGTGCTAAAGAATATTTCTCTGGCCTCGTTATTATTTGCCGTATTTATTTTTTATACTACGGTCTCTATGATTTATTTTCACACTTGGAAGCACACTCACATCACAAAGGAAACCTTGCAAAGAAGCGAAGCGGATCTGTCTAGCTGCTCTCTCTGAAGCTGGGGCAGCCCTCCTGACTGCATCTCCTACAGCGCTGAGAATCAAGGGATGGTAATAATGGGCCGCTCCGTCCACCTCGCTAATTTATGCATGTTGCTCATTAGTGCTCTGCCAAGCGTAGTTTTTAAGTCCCAAAGGTAGGTCAGCAGATCTGCATGGCTAGGAGAGAGTGCTCTGAATTTCAAGTGTCTTACATGCGTGGTCAGGAGCACCGGTCTAGGATCCAGCAGTCCCTTGCTTTGCCACAGGTTTCCTGCATGTATTAGCCCAAAGCCAGTCGTGCTGACCCAGGATCCAGCTGATTCGTCTCTGGAAGTTCTATTGATTCCCTGAAAGCAGCAGTCTCCCAAATCATCACCAACAGGATGTTTGGCTAATAACATAAACTACATCGGGGCATCTTTAGATGTACTTTTAAATTTCCTTTTTGGAAAATAAAAAAGCCCACCAAAATCCCCCGCACCTACTTCTGGATATGTCCCCCTTCCTAATCTGTCAAAATCTCTGCCTGTTTACTGTCTGAGATCTTAGAAACAGTACCAGTCACCAAATAAAGCACCAACTAGTACTGCCAATACAGTAATTAAGAACAACCGGCGTGCTTACACTCAAGCTTTGACTGGAGAAATCAGTCTGTTAAAATCTAGCAAAACTCAACCCTGCACATATGTTGTTTTGTTTTGTTTTGTAAATGGGATGGAACACACCAGAACTTTAAAGATCAAAAAACCCCCATAATTTCCTAAACCATTTGGAGCCTTCACATGTAGTAAAAAGGGATAATTATCAAAGCATTTCGCTGTCACAATTGTTCATTTGGAAGAGGCACAGAAAAAAAAAAAAAAAAAACACGCAGAAATCCAAATCCAAAACTCCCAGCACGACAGAATGATATTGCTGTAACTACAGTAAATAAGAAAAAGTGTTAAGGCAGGTGGAAGGAGACATCAGAGCGACATTCGGCGTAAGGTCAGGCGAGATGACCGTGACCATCACGAGCAATGGCCTGAGTAAGTCAAGTTCGACACCTCGCCCTGGAAACGGGGTCCTGTGCCCCACATGCACCGTGGAACTGCCTGTCACTTTGGACAGGCATCCCTCCCGACACCACCTGGGAGGTGCAGGAGGTTGCTCAAGGCACCTCACGACACCCACCCAGAGGTGAGGAAACACATTCGGGGGGGTGGGGGGAGAAGAGAGAGCAGGGATCTTCCCTCCCCCCCGCAGTTCTCATTTCTTTGCCTCTCTTACATTCCTTTATCCCATATGGGAGGGACAGAGGGTGGAAGACTGTCATTGCAGACTGAAATTGAGTTTGACATAAAATCACAAGTTGGGCACACAAAACCCAACTTGATGTGCCCACGTCCATATTTTTTTTTCAGAAATATTGCTGTAGGAAAGCCCACTCACTTCAATTACACTCCTGAATCCTTCTTTGGAAACTCCCATTTCCAAGTTCACCTCTTTCCCCTCTGCCTGGATAATTGGAGGTCCGTTCTGAGTTCCATATTAATCTGTAGCCATATTAATCTGAGTTCCATATTAATCAGCAGCCACAAAACATTTAAGTCTCACATTTGGCCACTCAAATGCAACCCAGTTTGTCACAAACGGAGGCAGAGAAGTCTTGAATACTGATAGAACGGATTTTTTTAATAGTGAAAACGTTAATTAAACGTGATGTAGTAGCATCCTGTGGCACGATAAAGTCCCTCTCCTGCCATACAGGAGGTGGGTGGAGAGCATCTGTTGTTCCTTTCAGTGGCCAGCCCAGCCCAAACCAGGACAATGCGGACAGAGATATGCATCCCACTGCTCAGAATAAAGCTGTAGTGCTTCTGCCAATGTATGCGCTTGGAGTAGTGTTAAAAGGCTGCATTTGCTGGCCAGTTAGAATCATAGAATCATAGAATTGTCTAGGTTGGAAGAGACCCTTGGGATCATCGAGTCCAACCATCTACCCTACTCTACAAAGTCCTCCTCTACACCATATCTCTCAGCACCACATCTAATCATAGAATCATAGAATCATCTAGGTTGGAAGAGACCCCCTTGGGATCATCGAGTCCAACCATCTATCCTACTCTACAAAGTCCTCCCCTACACCATATCCCTCAGCACCGCATCTAATGGTCTCTTAAACTTATCCAGGGATGGTGACTCAACCTCCTCCCTGGGCAGCCTATTCCAATGCCCGACCACTCTTTCCCTGAAGAATTCTTTCCTAATGTTCAGTCTAAACCTACCCTGTTGGAGCTTGAAGCCATTCCCTCTCGTTCTGTCATTAATTACCTGTGAGAAGAGACCAGCACCAATCTCTCTACAGTGTCCTTTCAAGTAGCTGTAGAGAGTGATGAGGTCTCCCCTCATCCTCCTCTTCCTCATACTAAACAGTCCCAGCTCCTTCAGCCTCTCTTCATATGATTTATCCTCCAGGCCCTTCACCAGTTTCGTTGCCCTCCTCTGCACTCGCTCCAGCACCTCGATATCTCTCTTGTATTGAGGTGCCCAAAACTGGACACAATACTCCAGGTGTGGCCTCACCAGTGCTGAGTACAGGGGCACAATCACCTCCCTACTTCTGCTGGTCACACTATTTCTAATACAAGCCAGGATGCCGTTGGCTTTCTTGGCCACCTGGGCACACTGCTGGCTCATATTCAGCTGCTTGTCAATTAGAACCCCCAGGTCTCTTTCTTCCAGGCAGCTTTCCAGCCACACTTCCCCAAGCCTGTAGCACTGCATGGGGTTATTGTGGCCCAAACTTCTCGCTCCTGCTATGGTCCTTCCTACAAAAATGAGATGTCGGGATTTCAATGCATTTTGTGTTCAGTAAATGATAGTCATTTCCAAAACACCTTTCACCTTTTCAGCGGCCGATGGCCTGGCGGGCAGACCTCTAGCGTCTTGTCATACTAAGGGTCCGACAAACCTCTTCTGCAGAAGGTCAGGCAGGCAGGCAGAGAGTATGTAAAATTACAGACTATCAGTCAAACCGGCAGCGCATACTGCACTGCTCTCTATTTAACACTGGGATGTTAAATCCTTCTATCTCATCTCTGTGATAGAAATTTGAGCAACAGCAAAAACGGCCCCATATTAATCTACTTTTGTGACAAGCTGCTTTCATTCCAGTCTCTGGAGTTCAAAGAGCAGAGATGGGGTTTACATACTCACGCTGTGGGTGAGCTTTCTTTACTGAAGGGCTGAAGCCCAGCTCCACCCATCTGAAAGCACTGGATTTAAAAGCTGTTTTGAAGGATGACACTATTATGAAGTCTCGCGTTATTTTAGAGTCCGTCTTACTCAACAATACCATTTGAAAATATTCCTAAATTAAATGCACAGCTTCTCCTTAAAGCAACGTGCTATGTTCAAACAGGAGCGAAGATCAGGAAAGGAGGACAACATGGCTTGGGGCTCCAGAGTGCAGCAACTGATCTCCAGGATATCCTTACTCCCGCCTCTTGCTCTTTTTGTCATTTTGTTCCCAATTTGAAAAGTATGGGAATGCCACCCTTCCTCTTTCTCTCCCCTGTTCCTCCCACCATCTCAGCGTATCACCTTTTTAGGAAGCGGCTGAACCTCACACATGTATGAATATAGCACCCACATTTTTCAGGCAGAAGAGTAAATGCTAGTACTAAACAGAACTAACAAATTCTGAAAGTATATAGTCTAAAAGATCAAAACATAACCTCTCCTCATTTCTCGCTCTGCTAGCAGTCAGTAAATGCCCCTTACTGTTTGCTGTGATGTCCAGAGAGAGCGTTTCATCCTTATTCTTCTAGGTGCATATTTTAGGTGAGCCAGGTTAGGAAGAAATCCTCACTAACGCTATACAGTGATCATGCCTAGAGTCCTACTGCATACTTTCATATCACACACACGTCGTCAGACACAATGCGAGCCAAATACCGGTATGAGATTTTATAAAAAGATCTCTTTAAGAGAACGTTAGGTTTTCTTTTTCTAAAGCAATAACTTAAAAAAGCCTTCAGTGAAGCGGTTTTGTGATCAGACTGCTGCTGCCCTGCTGGCAAACCTGCCAGAAACTGCAGGCTCCCAGCCCTGTGACAAGAGAACCATTATTGGCCAAACGCTCGCAGGAACACGAAGCCGCTACTTCATGTTCTGGCAAGTGTCCCTGCAAAAGGTGGTGCTGTGATTTATGTGCCATTCAATGTTGTTTCCAAGACACTCACTAAACCGAAGAAGCACCATTAGAATACGTCAACCCCACGTCAAAACCCATCTAAATCAACAGGGGCTGAAAATACATCATGTGCTTGACATACAATAATTGACATGTCGTATTATATTTGACATTTCAAGGACAGTAGCGCCTGTTTAAATGGAGACACAATAATATAATTTATTTTTTTTTTTTACTTGAGCTAACCAAAATGTAACAGGGCATCTTGGTGAAGAGCTGTTCAGCAAATATCAGGGGAAAAAACCAATTCTGTTAAAAGAGTAAAATCTCTAATGGCTCAAATTCTGAAACGCACAAGATCCAACTTCAAAGAAGACAACTCTACTAACACATCGCTATCTCGGGGGAAATTCTAGTCACACTGACTAGCAACCTCCTACTGATTTCCAAGGAGCTACAATTTCACCCATCCCTCCCTACTCCCTCTGCAGGTCTGCCTGGGTTTAGGCCTACGACTAACGCTGCCCAGACTATCAGCATGACAACTGATACAGAAATACGGATTAACACGGCGGGCGTATGGGGAGGCGTGCACACAGCATGAGTCACGCTCTTCTTCCCTGCACGGACAAGACAAATTGCAAGGGAGTGGAATTTCGAATTACGTATGCTTCACCTGACACCTCAGCCCCTCTCCTGGAGGCAACTGGATGGGGACATCACCAGTAATAACAAAGGTTCTACAGGACGTGTTGACAGGAGAACGGGGGCGGTGGTTTATACTGCCTCAAAAGAAGCAGCAGGCACGTAAACTACACCTCACAGCAGGACTGGGACATCTCCTCAAATTTAACACCCAACAAATTGAGAGCCCACTGTCATACTTCCTCCTGGTTCCCACTCATAAAGGATCCTTGGGCCTTTTTGCTTTATTTAAATACGCTGAGGGTTTTTTTTCCATCATATGTTGTGATGCAAAGGAAAGGTGCTGGCAGAAAGATTTTAAACTGAGGGTGAAGTAGATTAAATTAATCTACTGCTGCTGGTATTACCTAATACTCTCATGTACGGTTTGGATTCTTTCTTTTTCCATCTTCTCTCCTCTACGTTTCCAAGACATGATGCTACACTCCCCTGAACTCCTGTTTAGCCAAGCCATAGGTATTTAACTTTTAAACTCTGTCCTCTTAGCTACCCCCTCCAGCAGTCTAAGCAGTTTGCTGCTCCTCTCAGGTCTCGTTCAGATTTGTAAATGCACTGAGAGCAGCACAGTTCCCTGAAATAATCCTGTGTTCTCAGCAAAGAAGCATGACAATGGCATTTGCAGGATGAGGCCCATGTGCTCTATGTGTACTCTAACGATGTTACGCTGTGTGGGTATCATCTAAAAAAGCCACTGTAAATGAGGGTGGGTGGAACTGCCAGCGTAAAGAGCAAAGCAACGTACAGAAATCTAAAAACCAGGTAAATACCTCCTGTGCAGAATATTCTTCCCCTCCACATTTTCTTCCATGTAAAACTCTACTTCAAAGAAGGCAATGTATTTATTGACTACATGCCCAATCTGCCAGAGAATGTAAGCAAACTAATCTACCTTTTTTTTTTAAAACGCAGATCCTGCTCATAAATTCTGAGATGCTTATGTCCAAATAAGAAAGTAAACAGAAATATTGTGTTAGTTTAAAGCTCTATTAAACCAGAAGAGGGAAAAGGAGATTGGAGGAGGTAATCACGTTAGACCAGCAAGCAGAGAATTTTAATCTCTCCCAAAACCCTCAAAAAGTTTTTGGTGAATCTTCTTAATTGCAATAACTACAAAGAAAAATAGTGTGGGTAATCTGTCGTAAGTCTCATACTTTCAGAGCTGGAGAATTGAGCAAGGTAGAGAGAAAGAAACGGTGCCAGGGTTTCATTTCAGACCTCAGAATTAAATACAGAGATAAAGTAGTTCAAAGGAGATGAAGGAAAAAAAAGAGTTCATGTACTTTGTGAATTTAACTTCTTCTTAATAGTTGCGTCTAGGCTGCAATAACAAGACAAGAGCATACTGGGGGAAAATGGAAAAAGACAAAACTATTAACGAATGTGAAATTATTTTCAAGTCTCAGAATAGGATAATTCAAAGAACGGAGAACAAAAAGGAAGAGTAAAAGTGTAAAGCGCTTTTTGACAGCCTCCTTTTTAAAAAGTGGTTGAGCAGATTTATCAAAGTGTGAGAAATGTTTGATCTTAAGCTGAACTTCCACGAAAACAGAATCATATTCCTTTCTGTTCAGAAGTCAGAGAAATGCTGCCGGAGCCAAGGAAAAGGACAAAGAGCACCTTCCAATTTTAAATTAGGGGGTGCTGCATGTATAGACACAAATGTCTCTACACGTGTAGCTAAAAGGCTGTTCCCAAACACAAAGTGTGTTTACGCATTTAATTGATTAAGACCAAGACATCAAAATCTGAAGAGCTGAAAATTAAAATAGTATCAAATGACTAAAGTGAAAAGGAGGCTCATTGAAACACGTATAGAAAATGGAAATATGTAAACTCAGAATGTTTTTGCTAATTAACAGTTATATCAAGGCTCTGCAAGCAGCAAGCATCAGTGATGAGAAGACATAAGGATGCTATAATGGCAATAGGTATCTATTCTGAAAGCACGCCCAGCACCGAATATTAAGGCACAATATTTTGAGCTTGTGTATGCCACGCTGAGCCCAGCCCTGCTCTGTTCCACCTGATGGTCATCCTCCTTCCCCTGCAACCCACCAAGGGGAATGAGGCCATTCCACCACCCTGCAAGCCATACATTAGGGATGGGACGTTCACATAGATACAAGTTAGTGCAGTCTGTTACCTTTCTGCATCAACCACCACACCTCTACTCCTTCAAGCATGCAATGGGATTTCTAACGCCTTCAGGAACCGGATGGGACGTGCTGCTCTATAAGCAGGGCAGCCCCTGCTTCATAGTCCTAACGAAAACATGAGAGTGGGAGCTGCTGCTTGACTCAAAATAGGAGATCAGAAGTACCTGGGCTTGTCAACAGTGTTTGTTCGTTCCTGCAAACTCAGACTTCGGTGGGGTGCTGCCTTGCTGGGAGAGAGGAGGCTGGCCTTGCGCAAGAGAGGTTCTCCTCCCAGAAGGACCCATTGCTGGTTCTTCCCTTGGGACTGTGAAACTGGGCAATCAGGGGCAGAGGGAGCAGCAAAGACGGACCAGACAAGTGAGGGTCCAAATGGGACACAGGACTAAAGGTGTCCGCCACTGTCCCAGTTCAAGTTACTATAAGCCTTCAAGTCATCCAGACTAAGGTCGCTAATTCTGATTTCTATTTGTAATTAGAAGAGGGGGGAAAGTGTAAAACAAACAAAAAAACCAAATAAACAGTTCTTATTTGCTATTTCTAAGTCAAAAGCCACCGCCTTATTCCAATCAACTCTGCACTGGATCTTCTTCTCCTGCCTGCCCTGCTCCCAGTATGGTACCTGGTCTGAGTTCTAACCTCCCAGCATGGTGTTACACGAGGGATCGAGAGGCTGGAGCTGGAGAAACACCTGAGGAAAAGGAGGCAAGAGAGATGAGAAAAGCCCCGTGACACAGCAGTGGAAACAATCCCTCTGTATATGACCTTCTACACAGAGGTTGCTTTTCCATCCGTAGTCCCAGGGTACTCCCCCAGCCCTTGCAAAGAAGAATGCAATCATCTTGGAAAATATTGAGCCGACTTTTTAAATCAAGCAAAAACAAACAAAAAAGATGCTTGTCAGTTAACAAGTCCTAATACAGACCACAATTTTGATAGCATCTTTACAGTTACTCTTATAAATCCAATTTGCTTTCAGTGCAACTACTTGCAGGAATACAGCCAGGAAATGGCATAGAAGGGTTTAAAATTCAGATCAAGTTGGTTGGAAAGTTAAGGAGAGGCCATGTCACTCCAAAAATGTAATTCATTTTTAAAGTCTAAAGACAAAGTAGGATGCCAAAGTGACTTGTTCGCACTTGGAAGCTATCCTAAAAAGGTACCTGCTTATGCTATAAACATTGAGAATTTTTAAAATGAACCATATTTTTTTTCAATTAGTAGCTTGTTGTCCTTTTACATCTCTCCAGGGTTTGAACTCACAAAAACTGAATAATGGGTTTCCTCTCATTTTCTCTGGAAGGAAAGCTTAGGTTCTAACCACCTTGGTTAGCTTCTACACACATACTTTTTCAGGTTGATCTTCATGTCACACAGTTTGTGCTCCAAATTAATATTTTAAAGAAAGCTCAAAGCCCCTCTACAGCTTGACTGTCAGGTGAAGCTTGGGATTTAACAATATTATATTATAACATTAAATTTTTTTCAAAGGTGAAAACCAGTAAAAATTACATTTTACTGCTAAATATTACAATATATCCTAATGATATCATAGATATGAACGAAAATTGCATTGTATTGATCACAACATTGAAGGGAATGCTTTCAGTGTAAGTTATTTATGCCCAGCTTGGTCGCAAGTTGCTGTTGCCTCCTCTAAAGATGTTACTTACTTGTAAATTGTTGTCTTCCTTTTAGCACTGTCTATATTATTTCTCAGGTTTTATACGTGATCAGAAGATTTTAATCAGAATTAATATACCTAGATAACCTGTACACAAAAAAAGCACTTACTAAAAATCCAAAATACTTTTAGAAGTTCCCATTATCCCACTGAAATGGAAAGTAAAGAAAGCAATTCTATTGCTCTGAGGGGTTTTCCTCTACCATTGTTTTCACATCCACATTAACTGAATGCCACTCCTGAAAATGCAATCAACGTTAAATCTCGACTCTAGATGGCAGCAGCCTCCTTCAGTTTTTAGTTTTCTCCTTCCTGAGTTTCTTGGTCTTTGTTCCTTAACCCTCCAAATAATTCTATACTCCCTCCTCTTCCCCCAAAATAAAGACTTCAGTGCTCCAAGCTGCACAGTTCGGGGAAGATGACTGGAAGGCATTTTCACCAGAAGAAATCAGGCCATTCCTGCAGTTAAGCTACACGGTTCTTCAAAGCGTACGGAATAATTGAGGCCTGAAATGGGGAAAAAAAAAAGAAAGGAAGATTTTTCCCCTCCCCCTTCCCCTATCAGTCCTCACCTGGAGAAAGGTTAGAAATATAGTGCTTCTTTTCGTCTAACGACAGCCCCTCAGATAGAAAGGGAGGGGGCAAAGGACAGAGAGAAGAAAGAGACACAGAAGAAACAGAACAAAAAGGTGCCATTTCATAATGACTTTGAACCGGGAAAAAAAGTCTACCAAAAGAATGTGGCTTTAAAGCACTGAACAATTTTACAAATCCCTCTCTTTGGGCACAGTGTACTGACACTATGCTGGCGGAGTTTATTAGATGAGCCGAGGCTACTTTATGTGTCAGAAAACTTAACACGGGAGGAAAGCCTATTGCTCAAGCGAAAACACCTTGTCTGAACTCCTTTCCTTTTTCCCCGTCTCCTAGTATTTGCATTTACTTTTGCCACCCAGCCACCAGTCTTGGCAAGTCTCTGCATTTTTCTACATATGTCCTTCCCCCACCCTATTGCTTGTGTCCTCCCCCCGTAAGGGGTATGAGGTAGGGCACTCCACCTCCTCCAACTCCAGCGTTTCTCACACGCTCTTGGACACGATCACATCCCTGGCATTCACGTAAATCCAACGGACATTCAGAAATATCTTAAACAGAGGTTTCCAAAAGCCCATGCATGCATAATTCCTTAACATCTGTAAACTCCTGCAATTAGAGGCTGATTCTGTGAGCCCTCAAGCACACAAGCAATTTTATTTGGGCAAACAGTTCCAGTTCAGCTGGATCAGTCCCCTCTGCGCAGTTTCCCATAAATGTCTTTTCAAAACCAAGCTATTGGACTTTTAAGTTCACATTTAGGGCCTGTTCTTGGAGGATTCCCACATACACTTGTTGTCATAGTCTTATTTCCACTGGTAAGGACACGTGGTGACATCGGAGAGCACTCGGGAAACTGCCTTTTGAAACAGTTACTGCTGAGGGGTGCTTCATGCATATCAACATGTTAATGTTCTACACTAGAGTTATTTTTGTGCTATCTTCACAACTCATGAACTTTTCTTTTTTCTGTATAAACTCCACACCGTTTAGTCCCCTACATGCCATTTTGAGGCCCCAAATATCCTAAGGCTAGCGAAGCTGAAGTTAAGAAGCATGAACCTGCAGTTCCCCAGGAGTTGTGGAGTCCCCTTCTTTGGAGATTTTCAAGACCCGCCTGGATGCAGTCATGATGGCATGATCTGACATGCTCTGGGTGGTCCTGCTTTAGCAGGGGAGTTGGACTAGATGATCTCTATGGTCCCTTCCAACTCTAAAAATTCAGTGAAATTCAGTGAAACCTTGCTGTGAGGCATGTGTGTGGTCTTGGGGAATGATAAAGGCTATAAAAATACTGAAAACTCCAATAGGTATCTTCATCCTCACCTTTCCCCAGCGGCAGTCAGGAAATGTACTTTTCTATGAGAAGCACAGAAACAAAGATTCTGAGAAACAAGGATTTAAGACTAGCAGACTGACATAAAGTACCACAAGAGACATATCAACAAGGAAGAAACAAAAAATGTCAAGTGTAACTTCTGAAAATCATCTCTGACTCACTCTGCTGCAAGATCAGACGATACTGGAAGAAGTCTGAATACAGAACACGCCTGTTACCAGACTCCTCTTGACCACCATTACTATTTACGTGATCATTGCATCATGACATTTCTCACAGGGTGGTTTTACCATACACCTTAAACGATGCAGCCACTGGTATCTCTAATAAAGGCAGCGGTTTTGCTTTCTTCCCCCTCCATCCCAAGCCATAGCCATCCCAAGCTACGGCGAAGCAGATTAGGGAGCCACTGCCCTCCCCGGCATGATTCACCAGCACTCGCCTGAACTTGGGTATTCACACAAGAGAAGTGCCCAAAACCCACAGTGAGGGACAGGGACAGGACTCTGCCCATTCATTTGTGCAGTTAAGTTATCCCTGCTACTTCTGGAAAAGTAACTAAGACCACCAAGTCACGCCACTGCTAAAGGCCTTGAACACCAAGTCAACAAATGAAGACACTCACCCACGCACACCCCGAAACTTAACTTCCTTGTCACATCTCAACTGAAGCATCCCAGACATCAAGCGTCTTCTAGACGACCACACTAACACTATCCCAACGCTTTTTAAGGAGAAAGCTCGGACTACCCAGCACTGACACGTGTAGTTCTGTGTTTTGCGGTGTGCCTTAGGGTAAAAAAATAAAACGGGTGGATCTGAATGCTAAATCCTGCAATTGGATCCAGATGGCTGAACCTGTGTCCACATGGGACCCCACAGAAGTTAAAGATGTTCTCTGAAGGTGCAAAGGAATACTTGTACCAGTGCACTTGCACCACTGGGATCAAAATCTTTACTTTTGGGTCTAAGACAATTATGATTCAGACATGACACGTGAACCATGGCCACTTTAAAATCCCTATCTCGAGGGCCCAACTCAATTTATGAGAGGATCAGAAGTCACCAGTGGTCTCACCCTTAGGACTACAGTAATGAACATTTCATTTTTGTGCTAGTAGAGGGAGCAAAAAGAGAGCAAAGCAAGCAGTAAACCTTCTTCCTTTCCTTTCTTCTCAATTACTGTCAGGTTTATCTATAATTCATAGCTTTTACTATGAGAATCAACATAATATCTGAACAGAGTTCAGATTTATGAATTTATTCTCTCAATACCCAAGTGAGGCTGATGGACAATGTTACTACCATTTTTCAGACAAAGGAATGACATACAGAGTAATTAACTGCCCAATTTTTTTCCCCTTTTTTTACAATAGGCATTATCCAGAATGGAAAATATAGGTGACTGGGGCATCCTTAGAAGTCAGGGCATAAGAAATCTAAGATAACAGGGGTGGCATATGGTAGGTAAGAAATCCTAAGTCACGGTCACGTATATCCAATGAACACAAAGCTTTATGTGATTCCAGATTAACTTGTCCTTCAAACTCCACTTTCTGGCTTTCACTGGGTGCTCCTTTTACAGCATTTAGAATTCAAACTCAAATACTTATTTTCAAAGAAGGATTTTTTCTCCAGGATGGTATTTTTACCTTACATCTACACTACATTTTTTATGTCCTCTTCAAAACTCCTTCTCTTTCTCTGTTCTAACTTAGTTAAGTGGTTTGCTTAGACTCCTTTGATGGCCAAAGGAAGGACAGACATAGGGAGAAACTGGCAATTCTTGGGAGAATTCACCTCATGTATCTTAAACATGTATGTTTTGAAATGGTATGGAGACGACCACCTCTCTCCATTAAAAGCAGAATGAACTCCACCTATCTACTTTACTGAAGAAAGAAGTCATACCAAGAGAAACACGGAATATTTATTTATCCATGGCAATATCTTTATCTGTTACACTGAAGACACCAGGTGACCCTGAGAAATCAAGGCACAGCCGATAAAAAAAAAAAAGGTGGTAGTTTGTGAAATGTATTTAAGAGCAGAGAAAAAGGAAAGAAAAAAACCACTCATTTGTTTTACAAGTTGTTTGACTGCCCAACAAATTGCTTAGTCACTTGTCTGCTCATATTTGCCATACGTGTGCATTTATGAAAATGCAGCCTGAGCGAGGGACCACGGAGGGTGTCTGGAGGCAACACAGGGCACGCTGATACACCCTTGACTTTAATGTACCAGACTTGTAATGAGGGACTAATTTGGTTCTAAGCACTAGCTTGGCAGAAACAAAATACTTACGGACTATTAATAGAGAAACTTTTCACAGAAGCTGTGACCTTTATGCCTTAGCGTGGTTTACAGCCCTACCTCTGTCACAATTAAGCAGATCCTTGCTGCAAAGCAACACGTTTGTGTCTTTTCCTCCCAATTATAAGGAAGGGACTGCTAATGTAGAGCGACTCTCTAGTACCCATACTGATGCAAAGCCCTTCCGCAGTACAGAGGTATACAGAAACACGGTGAGGGAAAACACAGCGTTTATGGTGCTCTCAACAATAGTGTCCCCTAACGTCCCATAAAAATCGGTCCTCGGTATCGACAGCCACTCCAGTTGGAGGCCTATGGAGATTTGAGGACAGTGATCTCTATGCCGTGATAATAAAACTAATTAATAGGAGAAAATATCATCAGTCACAATGTTGCAGTGGAATTGGGGACAGGGGGGAGGAGCGTACTGAAGTGGTTACTTCTCTCCCTTCAAAGTCAGACATATGCCATAGATTTCTAATGACTTTGAATATAATTAAACATTTAAAACAGTATTGCAAATGCCTGATGGAAAACAGTTACGAAACACATCAAAGAGGATGGTCCATTTACTGTTTCAGCCTTTATTTGCCAAACCGTGTGTCAACAAAAATACTGGCTGTTAAGGTCACTGAGAGTAGAAGAACCAGGGAAGTAACTGTTAGCGGTCTCATTTTTAACACAAGTGGTTAAAATCTGAAATTCGGGAAAATACATAACACAAATTACAAATTTGCATTTTTAGACACATTAAATCAACTTTTTTTAATTGTAAAAGATACTTATTTGTCTGACTCCATCTGTTCATTGCTGCACTTCACAGCAGCACACAGAACATTAGCGAAAGGACATCTAGTCTAAAAGCACAGGTGCACGGGATTAAACAAACAAAAAAAAAGACATAAAACAATGTCAAAAGACAACAAGTTAGCTCCAGGAATACAAGCTAGAGAGAGAAATTTGGAAACAATTGGAACAATCGTTACAGTAATCCTAGCTCTTCCTGGCACTGCAGAAATGAGGGATATGCCAATAGCTCAAGCAGCAGAACAGCAACAAGCATCATTTTGTCAAACTTAAAAACCAGAGGGTTGAACAAGCTACCAGCTCATTAGAAACAAATGGTGAGAGCAGCTAAACGACTGGAATTTCAGCAGTTCTACGCTTTGCAACTGTTTGTGCCACAAGAAATTATTTGTAGTGATGTTCTGAACGTAAAGAGTGATGGAATAGTTCGCGGGAAGAATGTTTTGTGAATTTATCCTATTCTTAGTAACAGACTCAAACGATGGCAGATCTAGGATTAATTTGGTCTCCAGAAGAGAGCACGGAGTGAAAACTCTCCCTGTGAAAATCAGTTCAGCCACATCTTTGACAGCTGGCCACAACCACGTTACCCTGGGAATGCCAAATTTGTGAGATAACCAAGGAGAGATAGCAGAGCTCTCTACAGCCAAGAATGTAACGGTAGGAAGTGATTATTCACTATTTTTTCTAAGAACTGGAGGCTTAAACTGAACAGAGGGAAGAATTTTATTTGTTTTTTTTTCATGTAACACATACTTGGAACTCACTGCTACTTCACGCTGCAGAGGACAGGAGAATAAATGGGCTCAAAGGAGGATTAGACAAGTTCTAAAAGAGCAGGGCCATATATGGATATTAAACATTAAGGTCAAGAAATAGTCTCAGAGGCTGAAGGTACGTAAACTACTGACTTTTTGAAGCTATAAAGCAGATGATGGATAGAGGGAGGGGATGTAGGTAGTCCAGAGGAAGACTCACTCTATAGCAACCATGTTTTTCTGCTCTTTTGGTAAACACTAGCCAGGTTACAGGATCCGCTTGGACTGACTCAGTAGGAAGGATTTTAGACTTTGGCCAGTTGTTTCTACACACACATTACTGAAACATGCCCTTTTGAAACCAAATGTCAGCTTTAGCGAGGGACTCCCGTACGGGACTAGGATGACCTCCAAACTCCACGGTGCTTGGGGCGTTTACAAATAGATGGCATGTGGAATAAACGGCAGCTTTAAAAACGGCAGACCCAAGGAAACATGCTCTTAAGAAAGGAAAGGTCCAATCTGCCACACCCAGGCTACCCACCAGTCCAAGAAGGCAGGGCACTTCTCTGTACGTTGTCCATTGTTTTGTCCAGGACAAATCCAGATGACAAGCTGATGAGCATAGTTCCATTTCCTATTTCAAGAGTATTTTATAGTCCCACAAGGACATGGCATCTTCTCAGTATCATCTAGCCCAGGAAGCAGGTGCAGGGAGCATGAAGAAATTTCTAAGGGCATAGGAAGGTGGTGGGTGGGCTTCTCAGTCTCGGAAGGTTGAGGAGCCATTGCCAAGGCAAACAGGGAAGGGCCAACAGCAAAAAAGAATGGGACACGTTGGCTGCTGAGGTGACTGAAGCATGGGGGAAGCAACTGGCAGTCTGAAAGGCTGAGAAGTGGCGGAGATTTCAACAGCTAGCTCAGCTGAACAGGTCTCCTCAAACTCGTTGTTCAGACAATTTTCTCTAAAAACATCCCTACTCTAAGAGCAGGATATCTTAGCAACTTTTGCTCATCAAGTCTGGTGGTAGAAGTAACAATACCATGGAAACCACTTTAATTTTCTCCACTGAAATCCTTGTAGGGCTTAGTGCTTGCACCAAGATCATACACAACAGTATTTAACGATATTACCATGACACAGTGATGGAGAGGATGGCTGGGAAAGGGGAACCTTAAAAAAAAAAACCACAACAAAAACCCCTCCACAAAATTGCCTGACGAGTCATTTTTGTGAAATGAAAAGTAATTTACACAGCAGTTTTACAGAAAAGAGAATTATGCAGTTAATCGGCGCTGCTGGATAATTACACTGTACACGAGGCCTTGCTTTTAGGGAAAAATATAAGCTAATAAAGAGAGTCAGACGATCGGTAATGGCAGGGCTTTTGGGAGATACCGGAGACACAAAGCTAAATAATTTAAAGCTAAGGAGTATAATGACTGTGAAACCGAATTATTTTAAGTTTACATTAATTCTCCACGCAATTACACATCTAACATTAAGTCCAAAAGCTAGAGAATTCCTCTCAGCTGCAAACAACCACGATGACAAGGCAGAGGGGACGTGATCCCGGACATGACCGGACTCTGAATGCGTCCTCCCAACTGCTGCGTACATCCTTAATATTCAGAGGTCTGCTAGAGAATTAAAGCCAGTTTACACTTCCCTCCAGT
>JAHREE010000279.1:24615000-24712500 GCA_033628505.1 Tringa tobata | reverse complement strand
TTTTTTTTTTGTTTTAACCTGTAATTTTTAGAAACAATAACAATAAAAGCGGTAAAAACCTAATTCTTAAAAGGAAGTTTTTTCCCTTTCCGAGAGCAATGGAATGGGTCCCCAGAGCTTACTTCTTCCCGAGAAAACACTTCATGAATAATCAATGTGCGGTCCAATTCCTCAATAAGCACGGAGCCTTCAAACACGCCCAGCATTCCACAGTCTCCCCGACTTTGGCCTTTAAACTGCAACGCGCTTTGCCTTGCCCTCCCTACTTCTCCCAAGCTTCCTTTATTCCTGCTCTTTCCAGCAACTAGGTAGGTAAGCAGAAGCAAAATTCGAGCAGCGGGAGCAAGCCGGGGCTAATTTGCACCTTATGAATTATTCAGGCGCTTCTGATTCCTGCACCTGCACCGAGGCAGGAAGCTCGCGAGGAACAGTCATTACTCTTCTCTTGGGTTTGCACAAGCTTGGTTACTGCTCAGACACTTTGTTCTAGTAACTAAGGGCTTCAGGTCTTGTATTAAGCAGTGGAAATGGCGGGGGGGTTGGGGGGAGTGGGGGAAATAACCTCACGTTGTCACTCACACACACACACACACACACCCCTTCTGCTGCCCCAAGCCCAGGATAATCATTCAAGCCCTTTCTGAGACTAACGAGCTGTAGTTTGTATCAGAGTGCTGAATTCATCTCACATATGCTAATCCGGATCAGAGCGTCAGCAGAGAAAAAACGAATGTGTGCAGGAGCTGGTCTCCTCAGATATTTACTCAGCTGTATTAGATTGCACGTTTAAACTTCTCCCCGGCGCAGCAGGGAGTATTTCATCTGCATCAAGTATTTCACATGCTAACTTGATCATTAAGGCATCCTTCTCCGCAGATACAGCCCAAATAAATTCTCTCCCTGGCATTCTGGCTAACATCAGAGGTACTAACAGTTTAATACTACTGGAAGAGCCCACACCGTGCTTTCAACAGGATGGATTTAATAAGCAAATAGGTCTTTTCCATCTTCATCTACTATTATCTTGGCAAACAGAATGTGACACCTAACTGCAAATCCAGATATGACCCACGGATCTAGACGGCCATCAGGAACATTTGCAGAGAGCAGATACAGACCAATTAGTACTATGAGCATTTTAAGATAACGATTTTTTTTTTTTGAGTTAATATGCTATGGCGAACAGATCTAAAAGTATTATGCAAATTCAAAGCAGCAAGCACTGTCTTTACTGTATCTCATGTCCACAGTGGTACTGAATATCTCTGGGTCTTGTCCTTTATTAACATGCTGTCACCAACAAGTTCTCCAGTTAAAAGATCGTCTCATTAATCCCCAAGCAGCTAAGCATCATGCTTTGATTGATTCAGTAAAACAGATCTGCAGCAATTGATAATGAAACCTCTTTAATCCCCTCGTCCAAAATAGCAAGTCAAACACAAGTGTTAAGCATTTGGAAAGGTACAGTCAATCCTTATCAAATCTTCACTCTTCTTCTTTCCATGCCTAAAGAAGTTAATTCATTTTCCTTTCGATGCAGAACATGTTTGGTCCTACGCTGCTTTTATCTCATTCCTATCCAATAATAGGTACCCTGCATCTTTTTAAAGGTATTTTAATCGGCCATGTAAACATGTCTTATTCTTTGATGTCTTTCATTCAGCATCATTAATCCCCAGCATGAAATCAATAGACTTAAAACATTTAATCACATCAAAATGCAACATATAAATCCACAAATGACTTTAGCTCATCACGCACACTGAATAGCTCGCAAGTTGGAAACTATTCCTTCTTTTGCCTTGGGAATCAGCAAACCCTAAGATAGTCTTTCATTGAAATAAACAGATTCTCTCTCCAAGTATCTGCCATTAGACAAAAAAAGATGTTGATAAACAAAACATGGGATTTTCTGTTTGCTCTGTCATCTTTTTTCATCCCTGGCGGTCACACTGGACTTATGAGAAATACTTATATTTGTTTTACCACAACCTCTTGACAGTGTGCATGTTTAAAAGACTTGGAAACCAATTACAGTAACTGGGTTACAGAATGTACTGGAGGTGCAAGGAAAGGGAAAAACATCTTTGCAGTTGTTTATTTTCCTTTTTCAACAGCACACATTGTTTCTCTGCTTGAAAAGAATGCGTAAAGGACAACAATCACAGATGCTTTTTTAAAAAAAAAAAACAAAAGAAGATAATTTCCTCTACTCTCTATGTGATTTCCAAACCACTGCAATTCAGAAAGTGAGAAGAATCTCTTTAATGTGGCAGAAATTATGGCTGAGATGTAAAAACTAAGGGCAGCCAGACCCATCCTTTGACAGGCAAAAGGGCAGAAAGGGCAGAAACAGGTAAACAGGGAGAAGGAATACTGTACATAATAGAATAACATCTTTAATTCTACTACATTAAAAATCACTGAAAGCTTGCTCGTTTGAAAGGAGAAAACACAGTTTGGAAGGTGGAGAAGTGTGGAAACTGGGACTCTGAAAAGCCTAATTTGGGAGGCAGGAACCCAAAAAACCTTCCTAGGTCCATGACTGCATTCCCACCCACTGTTCCATGAACCTGCTTACCCATCATGTCCCTGAACTCATGAGGTCCTTCACTGTCAATGCCAGAGCTTTTTCAGGCACCTACCACAAGGAACACGTTCACACATGATCTTTCTGGCAGGCTTTCATCTTCCACCTACAGGCAAGGCAATGTCCTGAACTTTGCCTGTCTTGTGAAGAAGCTCACAAAAGCCAGGCAGAGTTCTGATGGTGGCAACTGTGGTATTGTAGCCTCATGGTCAAGTAATTTCCCCTGGGAAGAAGGGACTTTGGTTGCAGGTCCTTCTCAGACAGAAGAGTTGATTCAGCATATCCTCCATCCCAGGCATAATCCATCTGTGAGGACCCGGGATCTCCTGCATGACTGTCCAAGGCTACTCTGACACCAGGAATGTAAGAACTATGAGGCTGAAAGGCTGGGTAGAAAAGGGGATCCTGATTCTGTACTAGAAATCTGGACACTTGGCTCCAAGAGGGGAATGGTGAAAGCTCCATTTCAATATCCATAGCTGTTTCTGGTCTAATGTTGCTCCGGGGAACAAAGCTTACAGTGCCAGTCTTCTCCATGCTCAAGTAAGATTCAGGCTCTTACCCACTCCCCATCCTATGACTTCTGTGCTCCTGTCTATACAATGGCCCATATTCAGCAAGAATGAAGCTGAGAGACTCCACTGCTCCCCAAGTATCTTCATGTGATTAGGCCTGTGAGAAGGATCCTAATGACTAAAACACCTCTGTGATGATTGTGCTGACAACCTAAAACTCAGGTCTCCTACTTCATTGACAAGCTAACTAACGAAGCTCTTCTGCAAAAGGTGGGAATATTGCTGTTGTTGCTGCCAGGTTGTGTTTCAAAAGAGTCACCCCTGCTCCATTACCATTCAGAAAGGGCTATGCAGACTACCTCTGAGTGAAACAGATGCCTTTAGTTCCTACTGGTTCCCTATACAGTCCATAATGATTTATCTAATGTAACTGGGCTGTACTGCTACGGAAGCACTCATGTTCCCTAGGCAGTCAGCAAAGAGGAGTATACGCTTAAACTGCAAGGGTAGGGTCTCCTTTTTGCTTGCTCCCGAGACTCTCTCCAGTGGTTATAATAATTCAGGTGCTTCTCCTCAGAGGTCAGATCACCCTGAAAAGCTTAACCTTAACACACAGGTTAACACACAGGTTAAACATACAGGTTTGTGTGCAAGTGAGGTACAAGTCCTACTTGCTCAAGTGTTAAAAAAGTTTTGTGAGTATGTAATAGAGATATCACTGCCTCCAGCATACCACAACATACTCTCACTACAGCTGAGTGAGGGAATGAAAATTTCATAGCAGGTATGACTAATCTCTGCTTTACTGTAAGTTTCTGGAGTCTTACTGACCTCCTGATTTTGCAGTTTTTCCCACTGAAAGTAATGTTTATGCACTGAGCTGCACGGAGGAAAAGGAGTAGATTAGGGAATAACTTCAAATGCTTTGGCTATCCTAGATGCATTAATTTTTCATTACCTCATTTATGAAAAAAACAAAACCAAAAAACTGAGGTAAAACTAAAGTATGTAATGAGGGCATTCCAAATCAAGCAAAGAGAAGATCAAGCATTTTCTCCTGGCAGTGCTCTTAATTATTACCAGTAACGTCCTATTTATTACCATCTTCATTATTGTTTATCCTTTTTCTTTAAAAATGATCCAGATTGTCTCCCAAATGTGTGCTTCTTTCCTGTTTGACAGAAGCTAGATTCACTCACGGCTGAAAGCAATCAAAGTTTAGACATAAGAAATATGTCTTTTTTTAAAGCCCGTGTTCTGTAGTTACAATTTGGTTCCGGAGATGAATTGCAAGTACAGACTTGGGCCTTAACATTCCTACTGACTGAATGGGAATCCTAACAAGTGAAACAGCGTGGCTCTGCAATGCTTATTTTCTTTATTGAACCAGTGACAAATGAGAAGTACTGCTTCGAGTTAGTCTTACAAATGGCAGGAATAAAACAGAACTGTGCAAACGTTCGTCTTTGAATAGCGGAGAGTCAAAGCAAACTAAGGTGAAAATGGTGTCCGGCAGGGTAATTCAGATCAGGAAAGTCATCCAGCTCCATAGCAGCTTGACCCAAACATCGCCCCAGAGGTAGTGCTACAGCTGCCAGCCAGACAGCTAGCCAAGAAGCTAGCAGAGGTGCAAGCCAAAAAGCCAGCCATGAACCCACATGCCAGTGCAGGAAAGCTATATTCCAGTATTTGGCATCTGGGTCCTCCAGCTGCCAAACATCTCCCATCTGGCCGAGGTTGTGGAATGAGGTGTTAAAAAGAAGAACAGGGGTAAATTATACAAGAGCAAAAGCAGTAGTGTTTGTGAGACACCAAGGACGAAGGGGCACATTGTGCCCACCAACATCCGAAACTCACACATAGTATCAATTTGTCACAGTGAAACGGTGGATCGGGTCCCTTCTGGATCAGGGTGGGCCATATGGACAAAATGCTCAGCATTTTACAGGAAAAGAACAGTTAGACATGTATGAACTGGAGCAACAGTCCCCGCCCGTGGCCATCCACAGAGGTCTGCGGGTGCAGAACATTTGTGTGGGGTCCGTTTTGAGTAAAACTTACAGCCTTTACTAGATTTCATGAGCCCCATAAAAACCAGGGGAAAGGAGCCTACAAAAAGTGTTTCTTCAAGGCTTTGTGATCCATTCCCCTACCACCAAAAAGAAAAACAATTATCTAAGAATGTTTCTTTCTATACATTTATAACTAAAATACGGTAATTTTGAGTGTAATTCTATGGAAGAACAACTTTCTTGAAGTTTATTTAGTGATACAAAATTAAGAAACCCACATGAACAACTGGGCATCCATGAAATTTCATTCAAATGAAATATATACACTCACGTAGCTGTATTTAATAGTAGCAGAGGTAGCTTCTGACAAGCAGTTACTGTTCCTAAGCTGCAATAGCGCCGTACTCCAAGAAGCAAGACCAGCTGTGATGAATACTCATAGCAGTGTAAGCAGTTTTAAGCTCACCATAAGAATTCGTGCTTTTCAAATGATACGCTAACTTAAATATTCATCTCATTGGCCTCATTTTCACCTTTCGCTCTACAGACAGGTCCACATGGCCTAAACGAGGTTTGACAGATGTGACTTTCTTGAACAATTTGGTCCTTTATTTTAAAAAGGCATAGAAGCCCCTATATCTCTCTTCCAAGTTTCTGTGTTCATTAGCAGCTATTTGCCTCACCAAAATATTACATTTCATTCTCATCTCATTCCAGTCAGAGCCAACAAACTTGCAGTGGTTTAGAATTGGTACATGAGATGATTTATGCCATCTTCATCTACATCTAACCATGTCTGTTGTCCAGGGGGCCTCATTAGTAGGATCTCATGTTCATGTGCATAAACTCCATGTTCATGTTTATGTTCATGTGCATAAACTCTACATGTAAATCCATGAGCAACTTTTTGACCAAAATATTGACAACATTAAAAGAAGAGCAAAAGATTGACAACATAAGCCTCCTTCTTGAAAATGTTTCCTGTAGAACAGAAGCTAACAGCCTGCATTCAAGAGTGTATCTGAAATACAAATTTATTTTAGAAACACAGCATTTTGGGAAATAGGAGGCTCTTCAGAATAATTTCTGAACTTGCACTGATGATTTCGATCAGATCAAAGAAAATTCTAAGGATTTAAAAAAAATAGGTGTATCATCTCAATTTTGTAACCAAGGAAACCTTAAAAGATTTGTATTGGCTTTAACAGAGAAGTTGCTGCTGCTACTGCTACTTTGAAAATGTTTCAGTAACAAGATCCTGCAAATTTTTAATATAAATATACCAGTTGTAATGCAATTAACTGCAAATTGGAGATAGGAGTAGATTTGAGGAACGATTTCTGTATTTGACTACTCATTAGCAATTCGAAAGTTTAATTGCTCTTAAACATGCTGTCTTCTTAATTTTATTACGAAGCTTAGCTCTACTTGTAAATGCGAAGAATTAGATTTATTCTGCAACTTATTTGTTTACACTGAATGTGTGAAGTTGTTTTTCCTTCTGTACTCCACAGATGGAGGGACCACGGACTACTAAGAGCCGATAAAAGCAGTGAGTTGATGGGCTTGCACTTGTCACACAAAGAGCACGACTCCAGAGGAACATTTTTAGGGGCCCACAAAACAAACAAAAGAAGGGGGAGGACAAACAAGCAAGCAAGCACGCTAATCACTTGCACGCTATTTTGAAACCCAATAAAACAACAGCAATGAATGCAACAAAACCAGGAACTCTATGAGCATTGGTACATCTCTGCCGTCGTATAACATCATTTCTACTTGGGCAAGTGAGATGAACCCAAGGCACCTTGTGGCATCACAAAGCTCATTGAAACCTCCCAGTCACCTCCCCCATCCCTCCCGCTGAATTTGTATATAAACTCTGCACTCTGAAGCAGGGCATCTACTAGGTGCGTTACACAGTAAGGTTTTAAAATTTTGTCCTCCTTGAAAAAAAAGCAAGGAGATGTTTGCAAAGACCTCCTCCTAAATATTACAGCTTTGCTTGTTGACTGTTTCATGTTAACTGGGCAATGACCCATTATAACATGAGCTGTGCTGATTCACATTCACTTTGTTACTCAATTTCAGTAGACTATTTTGAATATTTTAAACTGCATTATCAAACATCAGACAGGGTATTTTTTTGCTGTTCTTGTATTTTAGTCATTGGGAGTAGGAAAAAAGAATTGCAGCTTTGCCGTGATGCACACCACCACCCTCCCAGACCCAAAATATTAAAAACAATAGCAAAAATCAAAAATCAACTTTGGACCTTGCCCAGCCCCTCATATCCCCCAGCCATGACATAAAGAGGGTAAGAAAGCTGAAAAGCACTACTACTAGACTTTGTCAATAAAACAGAACATTATATAATACACAATAAAATGCTTCATACCTGGAGTTGAAAAAACGAAAAGGGTTAACAGCTGACCTGGCACAGCCCCACATGCTCTCTCTGGAAATTGAACACAGACAATTAGGAATTTTAAGTTACCCCAAACAACTGCAGGGGACTTAGACAAGCTTGAGGAACACTTACTGCAAAGTAAGCACATAGCCTCAGTGTGGAAAGGACTTTAGGATTTTCCCATTCGCTCAAAACTCCTTCTTAAACTGAAATTGCTCTGTAGAGGTCCCAACTAATGCTAAGCAAGTGATTAGGAGCTCTGCCATTAATTTGCATGGGAGCAGAGTCAAAGCTTAAGGGCCCAGGTGTCACTTAGTGGTAATTCTGGATCACGGTGGATCATATTTTCTTATTAAAAAATAATCAGTCACCAAAAGGAAAACATTAATGAGACTCTAGAGTAGGCAGACATTGCACAAAGGGGAAATAGAGACTGGAGCAAATGTCTGCTCCCAGAATTCTGCTGCTTAAGTAATATTATTCCCAACACATCACTGAAAAACCTACCCTTTAATGCTTTTTACTTAAAACTGAGACTCCGGGGAAAACAGATAATCTTCTAGAATATTGCTTGGAATATTGAACAACACAAATATACAACATGATAGCAGTATAAACTCCTATGCTGGGATTCGGATTACATGGAATGCTCCTTTTCACTGACAAATTCTGATCTACTGCATGTGCTCAAACAAGAAGCATCACACAGCTGGCTTTTGGAAACAGTCCCACTGCGTTAGGATAAAAAATAAAAAATAAAAACCTGTAGAAAGCCAAGTGCATGAATAACCCCCTTCAGTCCTTCTCTCTGTGGTTTAGACCTCAAATGTACCATGAAATTAGTCTGAGGCCAACGCCCAAGAAACTAGCAAAAATATTAAAATAATAACATGAATCATAAAAATGTTCTAGCACACTAGCAGCTGGGTTTGCATTTGCACTGGAAACATTTTGGATCCTTTTATCATGCTCCATTAAAATGGCCAGGTTGGCACATCAATTGTTGAAAGTGAAAAGGAAAATTTCAAATCAACTTTTCTTGATTTATATAATAGCGCTTTCATTGGCCTTTGGAAACCTACAAATAATCTACTTTCTCCCCCAGTTTTGCACTGCATCTTTTGAACCTCTCATGTTTCCTTGCTTTGAGTGTATAGTAAATATTGGTCTTCTTTACTGTTTGCTTGATTTTGCCATTTGTTAAATCTCAAATTTCTGACAGACAGGAATCTGCTACCAAGATGACAAAATGATGTAAAGAATTTCCAGAACCTAAGTTATTAGCTCTATCACAACCTGATACTGTTTTCTTCCACTGTCTGTGTAGAGTCTCTTCCCTCTTCAGAAACATATCTCAGGTACCTGTCCCATGGCATCACTAGGTACAGATTTTATATCACAGTTGTGTCAGTACCTCATCAAAGGGCACTGGGACAAAATCTCCCCTACCCCATTAGCCCTTAAGTGAAATCAATATGCACTGGAAAAATGGCAACTGGAAACCCTAACATTGACCGTTCTCTCCCACGTCAATTAAATTATAATCATCTGTGACTTACTGGAAAAATATTTATTCCTAAAGCTAAAAGAAACAGCAAGACATTACTGAGAAGTCATGACTACACATTTTACATACTTCTTTCCATAAAGGTCTCTTTTCAGCAACTAAGCAATAGGGCAGGAGTTGGTGAGGATGATAAGTATTTGCGTGCTGAATTTTTGTCAGTGGGAAATTTAGCAGACTACTAAAACTCTGGTTAGAACCTACAGTATCCAGGCACTGAAGCACAAGGCAGCCAGGCATCGTCCAACCAATCTCACAGACACCTAAAACTTACTATGTTCCACTCTGTTTCACCTGAAAGCCATGTGGCTGCGGCCTCCCACTGGCCTCTGCTCTGATCCAGAAAGCATGGGGAGAAATGCCCAACCCTTGCCTCCGGGGCTTGAACCTTATCTGTGCTATGAAAATGTCTAAAACACACCTGACAACACGGATTCAGCATAAAAGAGAGGTGTAATCGTTACTTCCCAATCCGAAATACAAGAGTAGGAGGAAGAAGAAGAAGAAAAGGATGTTGTAGGACCACTCCTGGGTATCTTTTGCATCCTAACCTTGTGTTCCAGAATTAGCAAATGTAGGTATCTTGTCTTCCTGAGTCAGTGCTCTAACCACTAGGCTTTTATACCAGATATGGGTGGCTGTGGCACTGCTGCTGAAGGCTGTCACATTTTCAAACAGAGCGAAGGCTGAAGAGGAAGAGGGTTTTAAAATAGGTAGAAATAGGTAAGCTCATAACAAAGTACTTGATCTCTTATTTTCCACCATGGGAAGTTGGGAATCTAACTTTTTTTTTCTTTTTTTTTTTTTCTTTTCCCAAAACTATATTTTAATGAACAGCTACATGTCAGAAGCCCATGTCAGGCTCAAAGGAGAGCAGAGATGACTCATAGTCATGTACCTAGCAGGTAAGCAGCTGCCTCTAAGAAGCTGGTTGCTCTGCCCCTTGAACTTCGGAGCATTTGACTCCGCGTTGATGATATTGTGGGGGTGTTGATGCCTTGTGTAGGTGCTCTGAAAGCCAACCACCTGTTTTATAACCTCACAACGCCTCCACCAGACACCCACAAAAAGCAGGCAATCTGCACCCTGTCTCAAGTGCCAGTGCTGTTACGGTTCATTCCGGGTCTGGGTACCTGCAGTATTTCACGCATACGGGGACAGCGGTTCCTCCATGCCATGGGGTGCATTGACGAGGACGTACCTGCTGCAGAACTCCATGTACTCGGTAGCTCCTCTCAAGCAAGAGGAAAAAACACATTTTATTTTGACTATGCCTTACTAGTGGCTAAGAATCTCAGAAACGATGCGGTGATACAGACAGCAAGTAGTTTGGAAGTGGAAATAGTGAGTGCAAAGGGAATCAACCTGTTCAGCTCAGTAAATAATTTTCAGCAAATTATTTATTATACAACATTAGCCTGTTACTCTGCTTTTGAGACTTTTATGACTGAGATTTTGGTCATTATTCCAGTTCTTCCTGTGAACTTATTTATAAATGGTTTGACCCTTTGGCCCTGATAAGCAACTGATCACAGAAATAGCAATGGCCGTCAGTTCTTAAGAGAAACATCATGGTGACCTCTACGGGAAGCTGTTTCTCTGACAGCGTTGTGTGTCCCTGATTTATTATGCAATATCCCAGCCCTTTGCTAAATACTGCATTTTAAATGCAAATAATTGAGGAAGATATTTTGACAAGACTGAGACTCCTGCTGACTTTTTACGAGTACATAAATGTGAGCGTTTCTTTCCGTGCCCGCTGGGAGCTACTGGTCATTTCCAAGTTACTTCATTTTTCAGGCTCTGTTTGCAACGCTGGAGATTTCCACCAGCAGCAGATAAGCGTAGACAGGCCTTAAGATAAGTATTTTTTAGGGCAGCCTCTGACCTCAGTACCTGCCAGCCTGCTCCACGCTGCCTGAGCTTAGTGATACACACTAGGCCAGAGCGGTTTGGCCATTGCTGCCATCTCTGATGCACCCTGGTCTCTTCCTTCTCTTCTGCCTGCCTCAGTTTTCCTATTTCCTTGCACCGCTGCATCCTGTGGCAACTCAGTATATCCCAGAAGGGTAAATATATAAAAACGTGATCCAAAACTTCCTTCTTGACGCATCTGTTGTTTGTCATGGCTGTAACGATGAAGGTGCTCGGCTTTGACTCTGAAACCTGTGACTGTTGCTGCTGCTGACGTACCTCAGGATTAGATGCTATTCCCTCAGCCATTGCGCTGCTCTACTCCTTATTTCAGCCTTCAACTCCTTTCGTTTTGGCTAGAGTAACTTCACACGTCTGGTGGCTTTAAGCTCCAATTGTCCTTTTCCTGAATGTGTCCAAAATAGCGACACTCATGCCCTCAGTCACATACACATGGAGAACGACACCCCCCTTGGCACACGGGCTCAGCACAAAAACCTCTTCCATATCCATCATCCAGGAACTTCCTTTCACTCCTCTTTATCTCCAGCCTAAAAAGAACTTGCCCTGAGAAATGAGGTTGCGGTGGACTCACTACCAGTGAAACAGGGATTGAACTAATAAAGGGGAAAACCTAGCACAATCTTTTCTTTGTGCAGGAAAAAGGAAAATGGCAGAAAAAAATATGTGTTGTTTTTTTTCAAGATCCCCGTGTTCACATGCTGGCTCAATTACACCTCGCTAAGCAGTGTTTCCCTCTTAATAATGCCCTCCTTTGCATGCAGCTTACATACCTGTGACCTACACCTTCTGTTGTGGTTTTGCATGCATTGATCTAAACGCTCAGGAAACATTTTTCCATAACTCAGTATAAGCACTGCTATTAAGATTTAATTGTGCTGCGTGTTTGTCTGTCACAAAATCACAGGAACTACCTTATGGAAAAGGAAAGATAAAAACTTATCTGATCTAGATAATGAAAAAAGAAGTACATTTGGCTCAAGTGACAGCAGAGGACAATGGTCTTTCTTTTTCTTATCAGTAACTCAAGGTAGCAGTTCACTGAGGTAGTTTTATTGTGGCTTTTGCTGGCAGTGTTCTGCTATCTAATCTGCTCTGATGAGTATTCGCCACAGCTTTGGATTTCTTAATGCACACAGCTCTGCCTCTGCTTTCTGTGCTGATTTAGAAAGAAAAAAAAACAACAAAAAAACAAACCAGAAAAAGCTGAATAACAAATCACAGGGGAAACAGATGCCAAATAGGTGTACGGACTGCTAACCGAGTAGCAGCAATGCATAACGTTATTTACAATTCATTCTTTGGTGTGTTATGCTCTTCAAGCAATTACACAATGCCTGCCTCCCTCTCAATAAAATGCATTTCACATATCTAACCACTAATGGCCCGAGCTTCACTCTGGAGCAACACATTGTAGTGGATTAAGTATGGGACTAGAAGGCAGACGTTCCTGATGCCAGCTCATCCTCTGCTTTGCTGCACGGCCTTGAGCAAGTCACTAACCTGTGGATAATTATAATATTTGAACACACAGGGGACCTGTACAATTTAATTAGTTAATGTTTGCAAAGCACTCCAAAGATAAAAAGTTCTATATGAATTATAAACACACTCGATTGTTTGGGGGCATTTTATTCCAAAGCACATTTGGGCAAATGTGTTTAGCAATGTAAAATCCCAATAACGGCAAAGTTTGATAACTGCCTTGAAATGACTGGCACTTCTTAGACTACATTTTAAATGAATTAACAAATTTAATCTATTTTTGAGAAGACAGTTATATGAGACAATTCAATGTAGACACTGAAGCTGGGAATCAAGATCTTTGAAAGTTTGGTTGTGATGGATAAAGGTAATGAAAGAGACATACAGAAAGGTATCTGTGAATCCATACGTGTTACAAGTCCCTCTCTTGCTCCATCATGCTCGTTCCCAAAATAGCCTACGTGCTGAGCTACTTTTTTTTTTTATTTTTAGCATCCAGACTTCAGTACAAAGTTAATTATTAGATCCAATGAAGTTAATGGTAAAACTCGTCTGGACTTTTAACAGAACCAGGGTTCCTTGGTTCTTCCAGCTTATTATGCACTTAATTTAAATATTTCTCTTAAAAGAAAACTATTACTCCTAGTAATGGTATGGTAAAATACGTAGTGAAGAGCAATGTCTAATACTTCAAAGTGATTCAAAAAGAGAGAACCGACACCCTAATGAAAATGTTTCCTTGCTCTAGATTCATCTACTCAACAGTCATGGTAACTTACTGTTACAAGGGAGATAGGAAAACATAATTTGTGTAAACCAAGCTAAAAGCACTTTTATTTTCAAATTAGCTTTCTTCAGGGAGCAATTTGACAATACCCCTATCTCCTAATACACTGTCATTTAAGCAATATCGTCCTTTCAAAGCAGGCACCGATGTCTATTTCTTTATAGAAGCTGCTTTTGATTTACAGTTGCTGCCCAACTGGCGCTTGTTCCTAATGATCACTGGCTGCTGGGAAATCTGTTATCCTGGCAAAAGGCTCTGGGACATATATCAGGAAATTTCCACACCAAAAATCCCAGAATCTCTGCGCAGGCACAGAATGGCATCCTTTGATTTTACTGCCCAACTGTCACGTTATTAAACTTTTTTTAAAATATCGTATATGAAAAAAAAATAAAAAAAGAAGGAAATAAAAAAGAAAAAGAACCTTTTTAGAATAGTATAGGTCCATTTAGATTACTGAAATCAAAGGCTCATAGCCAGTGCCTAAACAGAATACCCAAAGGTATATAAGTTTTTTTGAGCTCTTGCAGTAGAAGTCCTTAGTACCGCTTTAGGCACATTGCTTTTTATATACAAACAGAGTATTCTAAGAATTGAAATTCTACTAGAAGAAAGTTTGTAAAGTGAGAGTGTATTTACCCTGGAGAAGAAGCCAACACTTCTTTAGAGATTTATCTGAAGCGCATGAGGGTGGGGGAAATCACACTTATAGTAGTTGCACAGGCCCAAAGTTTCGATGTACTGGTTTAGTTTCTTCTTGAGTCACATGCTTCCAGCATGGCCTTAGAAAATCACATAGAGGGGGATTCCTCATATAGAACTTCAGCAATGTTAAGGTGTATCACTCGCCCTAAGCCACTTTATAAACAGTGGGGGAGGCAGGCACCTCCAAAAGGCAGATGATCACAACTGATGAGATGATTTCACCTAGCACTATGCACATCTCTGCACTGAGGAAACCTAAAATACTTGAACTTAACTTTCAGATAGATTACATTGGGAAGGATGAACCCTGCTGCAAGGATATGTCCAAACTGGACAGTCCAGTACTGGCCTGAGGTTCCCTAAGCTAGCTGACACACAGCACACCTCTGCCAGCCCAAGGGTGCCCGTGGGTCATTAGCCAACTTCCACCCCAGCAAGCCTTTTCACTGCAGAAGCCTTTTCTGCCACAGGATACACATCTGAGACTGCTGACAAGAAATAAAACAAAACTAGAAGAGAAATATCCCTGAAATAATGACACAATGGGGGCATCAAGCATAATACAGTTGACTGCCCTCCCTTACAGGGCTTTATGTCACTAGTGTCTTTCACTCTTGACACCCACTGTTTAAGTATTTATAGGTGTCAACCAGATCCCCCCTCAGTCTTCTCCAGACTAAAAAGACCCAAGTCCCTCAGCCAGATACTTAAGTATCTGCACACACACCCCTCTCTCTGTTCATGTTTAATAAGTCAGTTCAGTTTGTAGAGCAACTCTTGAGGAGAAACTCCACCGCGTAACAGCCTGAGGGGAGGCGGGAGGCCTACGGGCAGTTCTGCTTCCTGAGTGTGGGGTACAATTTCTCCCCAGGAATGTTGCAGCAACTGTGAGATCTTCTGCTCTAAAGCCTTACCGCAATGGAAAAACGCATCCCAGACTTGGGCAATCTTCGTGAGAAAAGTAAAATTGAAACTGATGTATTCCCAAGATTCTGCTCGAGACAAATTAACATTCTCCAGTGAAAAAATAAATAAATGCTTTATTGAGAAATTCTGGACCAGCTCTAGTCAGTTCTCCATCTGTAAAATCACCATCCAATTGTGTGCCAGTTTTAAAATGAGCATTTGTTCACAGAGGGCGGATGTACCAGAAGAGAGAGAAGTAAAGTTCACACAAGTACTGCCAAAACACCCTCGCTTATGTTTCTTGGAGACTCAGGACAAAGTATTTTGTCTGTAACTAGAAGAAAAAACTGAGGTGAAAGTTCCCTATAATGAATAGCACAATAGTAGTAATGATTGCAGCTGAAGCAGGAAAACAGACAATATCAGTGGAGAAAATGAATGGCTGATGGGAACACAGTTATAAACCTCAAAAGAGATAAAAATCAACCATAGAAGTTGATTTACATTGAAGAAGAGGAGGGAGAAAAAAAGAGATCTGGGCAGAAACATTCAGACTTGAAAAATACATACCAATTTAAGAAAGTAGTATATTGATACTGTGGCTATGCTGTCTGTCTGTCTGTCTGCTGTGGAATTTCTTTTTCGCTAGTACAGTATTAAAACTATTTTCTACTGTGTTGCAATAATAAAAGCCAGCAGAATTTAAAAATAAGATGATCACATTAGTTTCAATGTATCAATCACATAACACAGACAAAGAGAACAAGGGGTAGGTCAAAGCCCTTAATCTCATTTTCATACAAGCACTCAGTGGCACCCAGCTCAGGGCAAGGAAGAGTTCACATTAAAGGTCACCACGGTCACATCCAAATGACAAATGACATCTCTATGAATTAACTGCAGCTATAACTTCAAGTACTCAGGGTTTACTCTCTGAATTTTCTGTCTCTCCATCAACCCAGGAAAAGAAGAAGCTACCTTAAGCATCATCAGTTATATGCACAGTCCATCTTCTCCTTGACATCATGTGAAAGAAAAAAAAACGGTATCATCAAAGGGGTTCCCTCCACCTACCACCCCTACGGAGAAAGAAGTCTAGAGAGATAAAGAGAAATTTCTGGATCTTTGGATTTTTACTAGTACACTGATCAAAAGTTCATGCAAAAAGTCACCTTCTGCAAGTAGGAGATCTTATGTAGTGTGAGCTCAGGGAGAGAGAGCTGTGTGCTGTAAAATAATGTATTTTACTGCACAAATGTGCACGGAAAGAAGGAGATGAATGCCCTGTTCGGAGTTTGCAGGACTATGTACCATGGAGATAGCTCCTGAGACCCGATGCATCCGGGCTACCTAGGGATGGGAGGGCTGCCAAGCTGAGGAAACAGCACGCTGCCTCCAACGGGGGCCCTTAAAAAGTTTTACTGGTCTTCCAGGGCTTGACTAACGCTTTCTGTTCCCTTGGCTTCATAAAGATTTCTAGAGCATATCTGAGATTTGACCCTGAATATATGATGCTATTCTTGCAGCGTAATAAGCATCAGTAGCGTCAGGCGTACAGAAGCAAATCTGCTCTTTGTTAGAGAGTTACATGTCAAAATGAGTTTGTAAAACACGCTACAAGAAGGATGAAATGCTGCTTACAATGCAAATCCCACTGAAATCTACATATTGCTGCAATATTTACTATCAGCCAGAGCAAATTATCTGAGATTAATAAATTATTCTTAGTCCATAATATGGTAAGGCATAGCAACTGCCATAAAGTAGCACTGTCACATAAAGAAATTTCACCAAAGTACCCTGCTTGAAATAATGACTTTGTTTATCTCTAACTTTACATTATTGATTGGGTTTGCTGAACTGAAGAAGGACTATGAAGTCATTCCAAAGGAACTACTGAGAAATCGGGACGCTCAGCCAATATAAAGCTAGCAGCAAAAAGGCAATTTCCCTGAGAAAAAAATAGTTGCACTTGGTTATTTTACAAATATGCAAGCAAATTACATTCCGTTTAAGTAAATAAGAAGTTGTGCCAAACATGTGGCTCTTAAGTGTCTGATTGTCACAATTTTTACTGGTAAGAATTTTTTTCTTGTAAGACTATAGTGGACCTGAAACAAAGCAGCAGCACAGGCGGATGCCTTCCAGTAAAGCTTTCACATAGGCGTTCCAAACTGTAATTCCAAGGGAAATTTCCAAGACAACAAGCTTAAAAATGACTGTATTAAAACAACAGTTCCTCCCTGAACACTGACTAGTTGTTTTTGTTCAGCTCGTGGTTAAAACCTTGGCATCGCTAACTAACCCCACCTGGCAGATGCAGATCCAAGGGAAGACGCTGGAGCATTCAGTGTCCTCCTGTCCCTTCCCAGCTCCTGGCAGGCTGACTCCCCAGCCAGGCGCCGTGGATTGCCGTACCCCTCACCTCACACTGCAGATCTGCAGCCCGCACACGTGTGTCCCAGGCAGCTGTCTGCACCGCCTGCAGTCAATGGAGAGGAACATGGGCTCATGGGCTTGACTCGCTCTCTCTCCCTAAATTAGACAGCTAGAACAGGTCAAAGGAATTACCGCCTGGACATGCCAACTGCTGTCTGGTCCGTATGCAGGGAGCTGAAATAACCAGCTTGGATGCAGATACCGACGTTGCAGATGTCTAACAGTTTTAAACTGAAGGAGGGTAGATTTAGATTGGATATTAGGAAGAAATTCTTTCCTGTGAGGGTGGTGAGGCACTGGAACAGGTTGCCCAGAGAAGCTGTGGATGCCCCGTCCCTGGAAGTGTTCAAGGCCAGGCTGGATGGGGCTTTGAGCAACCTGCTCTAGTGAAAACTGTCCCTGCCCATGGCAGGGGGATTGGAACTAGATGATCTTGAAGGTCCCTTCCAACCCAAACCACTTTGATTCTATGATTCCCACAGAGAGCACACAAGGGGAAGTCAAGAGCCTCACCAAGGCCCCCACACATTGCATGAGGGGCTGGACAGGATCAACCCAAATCAAATACCCCCCAAAGGGTATTTGAAATCCCTTTCTGCTCCTAGAGAATAGGTAGCCATAGGCAAATATATAGACATACATACATATATATATATATTTATAATCCTTACACAGGACAACTTAAAACATGTCTGAAAAACAACCCGGAAAAGGCTCAACTGTTGCCTCGCACCTGCCACCAGCATCTACAAACCAGGCTTGGTATTTTGTTTAACAAAGAGAAGACTGCATACCAGCTATCTGGTATCGAAGGAAAGGATGCTATCATCCCTTTGGAGGTGCCATGCTGTACTTCCCAGCCAGTATCTCACAAGAAGAGAAGACTCTCTCTCAGCAAGAAGTTATTTTTTGTTCTTAACTATGTAACTATTCATAAGAGTGAGCTTACAAACTCACTTAAAAAAGAACAGACTCTGTGGGACAGTCTTCTAGACTCTGAGGTCCAGCCTACTTCACTTACGCACTTAACTTAGACCTACACGTTACTGCCTACTGAAGCAGTCTTTCTATGCACGCCGCTAAGCTATCCGGGTATTCAGCAGAACAGTAGGTGCCTTTCCACGTCCTCAAGAGGAAATTCCTGTCCGCTAAGTTTAGACACTGAAATTGAGCACACAGGATCTCCCTTTGGAAGGCTTCAAAGGCACTTTCCTCTCTGCAACAAGGGTACGTAGAACGCGGGCTTTTATTTTTGGTGGACTGCTTTGCTAAACGTCTAATATTAAGGTACACGTTAGATGCCTAAATTAAGAATAGAGCCTGCCTGTAAGGTACTTATTTTAGACCAAGAAAGAAATGGATTGAGTGGAGTCGGTATCATGTGCTGACGTTTCTTTTCAGCTCAACAGCTGTATGTGTGGTGTCTGTGACTGAGAATGAAGTAAAGAAGAAGAAAAATTGCAGATCACAGTCAAATTAGATTTTCCTAATGGGGCTTTTGAAATAAACTAACAGATTACTGCTTAAATAAAACCTGCAACAAGGATGAGTTGATGTTATATTATTAAATTTCTTAATTTAATTCTTAAGCTCCAGAGCCAGTCAAGTAATATTCAACACATTTACCTTCACAAACTGTGGAATGCATTGTGGAAAAGCCAAATAAGCCCTTCATGGTTTGACCAAATCTCTAAGCTTTCAAGCAGTATCCATCATACAGAATAGTATCCACCTGCCAGTTGCATGTTAGAAGTATTTGCTAGCACCCCGTGCTTCCTCTTTCCTCCTTAATTAAAGAGAACCATTTAGTGAAAATCACGACGAGTTGTTTTGTTTTTCTGGCTTATTATATATGTGTGCTATAAACTGAGAAAAAACTACTTAGCACTTCCAGGCCTGGTGTTATAACTAGCGAATTCAAAATATGTGTGAGGCCTGTCTATCAAGCAATAGTGTCACTGGTGACGAAACCTTCTCTTCCTTTATCACTGTGAGAAGGAGAGCATGCTAATTACACTGAGAGTTGACACCTTGATTTTGAGGTTACTCCACTTGACTAGAAAATGAATTAGTGGATGTCTGGTGAAAATCCAAAAGAAAGCAGTTCCTCCTCAAACACGTCTTAGTTTCCTCCAAGCAATGAGGACATTGCTTTGGAAACATCAGTGCTTTTGGCTACTGATGGCCAGGAAAACAAAGCAAAACTAAGTACTTTTATGTAAGACATTTAAAACGCATCTATAATAAATTATATCATAACAATGTCTAATGGCCTTTATTATAACTCTTCCCATTTAATACCATACAGAATGTCCATATTTTGAACCTCTCAGATAAAGTAATGGGTTTCATGGGTCTAGCACAGGCTTCAGTGCCTGGAGGCTCTAGTTCTATTTCCAGCTCTGCTTCAGACCTACAGGGTGACCTTTATGCATAACCTCATTTTCCTCACCTATAAAATGGGGATATTAATACTTATTTACCTCACAGTTGGTTCCCTTCCAGCTGCTACAGTGACTGAGCAAGCTCATGCATCTACAGAATTGCTAATGCTCATGATAAAATTTTTCTGTTTTTTTAAACAAGCAGTACAGGCAACATTGAATTAAGAAATTACTTGTCCATCCAGTGAGTAGAAGTACAGAGAAAAATAACAGCAGAAGAAAAATTGTTCAAGGCGCCCCCCCCCCCCAATTTCCTTTCAATGACACTGTCCTTCGTGAGAAATATAGGTAGTTCCTATCTGACAGCAACTAGAAGAAACATTTTGATGCTGCTTCCAGTCAAGAAAAAATTTGGTGTTTTCTGAGTGCAAGTCTAACCTGGTCTCCCTTTGGAGAGCATATAAAAACACCGCAAGCTTTGCAAGTAAATAAAGGGGAAAAAAAAAACCAATTTCAATTTGAAACTTAACCTAATAACAAGAGTGGAGAAAAAGAAAGGAAAAGTGAATTGGAGAGCGACGAGAGATACAGCCATCTCTTCCTTAAGGGAAGGAAGCTAAGCAGCAGAGGTGCTGGCAGATACGCCGGCCCGCAGCGGGGGGGGACACCACCCAGGGACAGTGCCTCCACCGGCCCGGGAGCACCTCGGCCACATTCATCTCGCTCTGGGAATGTGATACTTACTCTTGTACTGCTCTGGCTATGGAGAGCGCTGTAGATCCAGTTTCATTAACGCTATCTAAGGTCACATTTGGCAGGTCGTCATCATCACTGTCACTTTTAATTTGTCTGGGAGATAGGCCTCGGGGGTCCATTTGTGCTGGAAAGAGACATATAATGGATTAATATGAGCGTGCTGAAATTAATCTCGTCCCAGAACAACATCAGGGTGTGCAGCGCATCCGCTGGCTCGGGCCGGATGGCACCCCTTGTGCCGAGCATCCTGAACCCGGCGACGGATCCGCCGCGGCACCTACAGCCAGGCCAAGCATGTCCTGTGGCACACAAGCTACACCAACCCATGCAGCCAACCTGAAATAAAACTCAGTTTACCCTCACGATACTTATTCACAGAATCACAGAATGGTTAGAGTTGGAAGGGACCTTCAAGATCATCTGGTCCCAACCCCCCTGCCATGGGCAGGGACACCTCCCACTAGAGCAGGTTGCTCAAAGCCCCATCCAGCCTGGCCTTGAACACTTCCAGGGATGGGGCATCTACAACTTCTCTGGGCAACCTGTTCCAGTGTCTCACCACCCTCACAGGAAAGAATTTCTTCCTAATATCCAGTTTAAATCTACCCTCTTGCAGTTTAAAATCGTTACCCCTCGTCCTATCACTCCACTCCCTGATGAAGAGTCTGGCTGTCTTCAGAAAGTAAAAAGAAAGGGCTATGTCTGCTCTGTACAACACAGCACACTTGAGAGTAAATTTTACAGCAAAATTTCAGTAGCAATCTTTGATTTTGACTGTCCATCATGAGATAAGAGGCTGGGACCCAGGTCCTTCCAGTTAACTAAAAGTTAGGTGTCAAAAAAAACTCCTCAGTTGTACCAGTTTCTGACACAATTCAACACCAGTGTCAGCTTCTGAAGGAGCCTTCCCTCCATGTTACACACAGCAAGGCCGCCACATGTAACTTCAGACAGGCAACTAACTTTGTGGTGACTGATGTCGCCTGCCCTCAGGCAGATTTTTTTGGAAAAGTTCACACAGTCTCAGGTCTTTATGAACAGCTGAAGAGCAGGAACTGCAGGATTGTTTTGCCTATCCACAGTTTGCAGTATCCATACTGCATGGCACTGCATGGGGCGCAGCTGACTCCGACCAACCGGCCCCACAGGGTTCGGCCCAGCCCCGCAGCCAAAATGGTGGTGCCTCAGGGAAAATAGGTTTAAAAAAGGTCAAAAAAAATGCCACATGGGCAGGGTGAGGAAGAAACTGTGGAAAAACCGCCTTGCAGACACCAAGGGGAAAGAATGGAAGAGATGCTGCTCTATGGTGGGGCAGAGATTCCCCTTCAGCTGAAGAGATGATGGTGGAGCAGGAGAACAGCACGAGGAGGAAGGGTGTGCAGAGAAGAGCTACTATGGACTGATCACAGCTCCCATTCACCACCCCATGAATGAAGGAGTGAAGTTGAGCCTGGGAAAAAGTGGGCAGGGAGGTTGGTTCTTTACCATCCTAATCTACTTTTAATTGGCAAGAAATTAAATTAATTTTACCCAAGTCAAGTTCTGTTTTGCCTGTGACAGCAATCTGTGGGTGATCTCCCTGTCCTTATCTCAACTCAAGAGCTCTTCCACCTGATTTTCTCCCTGTCTTGCGGAGGAGCGAGGGTGTGAGAGCAGGTGGGTGGGTACCTGGCACCAGCCAAGGTCAACTCACCAGAGTTATGTGTTGTGCCAAAAAGAGATGGGAAAGAAGAGGAGAGCAGAAGGGTAGAGCTACCTGCCTTCCCTCTTATCCTGGTTGCTGCCCTCCAAAGGGAACTAAGCCCAACCTGCATAGGGGCAGGTGGAGGAAACCAAGAGATGGGTGTGAGGGGGACTATGGGACACAAGTATGACCTGGAACAGTCCTGAGAGGATCTGAGGGTTGCTTGTGTCTGGGGACAGACAGAGACAAACTTTGGAGGCGACACTCCCCCTCATCCATGGAATACCACGAAGGATTAGTAAGTGCTGAAAGACACCGAAAGCAGCTGGAGTAGAAGAGCAAAACTGGAGAGGTGTCTGACCCTGCAAGGGAGGAGAGGGAAGGGGAAGACAGGCAAAGAGATTTATTTAAACGCATGTTTGTTTTGTTTGGCCAGGTGAAATAGAGGAATCCAAGATTATTTCTTCAAAAAGCTAACTGTTGAGTTCGTGCTCTCCTGTACTGCAGTATCAGAGGTAGGACTCTTTCTGGGTCTTGCGACATGCTTTTCAAGAAAGGTAGCTGTCATTCCTACTCAGCTCTGGCTAACCACAGCCCTGGACAACAGGTATCACAGGCTCCCATTAGAGATCAAGAACAGTTCAGTGAGCCAACAGCTAGACAGCAGCTCCAGAAGTCACAGTTAGATTCCCCATTTTGCCATGTTTCTTACATTACCGTGTTCACTGACTCTAGAAAAGGGACTGAGTTACACTGAAGAACGGGAGGGCTGTAGACACTCCAGGAGCTGTGCAGCCATAAAAAGTAGCACTGATGGATAGCTGGGCTCTCGAAAAGAAAGGCCCTCTCCAAATGAGTGATGACTCAAGGGAAAGTTGGTCTTAAATTTTAATTTATGCCTTAGCTGTGAACGACCTCTGAGTAAAAGAACAGTGAGTGATTATAACTACCTTTCAGCTGCATTTTTTTAATGTTAAAGAACTTCATAAAGAAAACACTATTAAAATATGTTCAGTAAGCTGATGCAACAACCCCTTCTGGAAGCACAGTGCATTTACAGACGCACAGTGTGACTTCTATTAGCTTTCTACTAGCACAGTTTAGATGCCTCAGTAATACTGGCTAGGTTTGGACTGCTTATTATTTCTTCATGTGTGGTAAAGAAAACACCTTTTGTTTAGCAAAGCAAACACTGTTGACAATGAACAATGACCTGCATGAGACAAACGTACAAACAATTTCAAAATTGTTCAAAACATTTAATTGTTTTAGATAGAATAAGCACCATGTGTTTCTTAAAATCATGACTTAACACATGATAGTATTCAATGCATACCAGAGTATTAGAGATAATCTAGTATTTGATTTAAGAACAACTGAACCATCTAGTCAGCTGATTTAGCCCAAGAAAATTATTTGGACAGATGAGCTATTTCTGAGGATGTCTTGTTCCCTATTGTTCCTTCTTAAAAGCAACTCTGAGTATGAGATTATTATTATGTATTTCATTGCTTCTTCAGTTTTTCTTAAGTGAATCTCGTTACAAGAAGTTATATCACAGAATCGCCTAAGTTGGAAGGGACCTTTAAGATCATCTAGTCCAACCATAAAAAAAAAAAGTTTATCATATTTTTGTACATATGTTTGCATCTGCTCAATATTTAAATGCTGCTACACGTGATGCTTTTGTGAAAGCACCTAGGGATTACTTGGCCCACTGGGCACAGTGTGCCCCACCAGACAGCAACGTTTGAGCACACCATGAGGTGCTGCGACACTTGAGTATGGAGAGAACAAGAGGTGAGGATGGGAACGTATCGGTAGACAAACTGAAAGGTGGGGAATTGAAGGACATTATTTGTTATATTTTTGCAGTGGACCTAACCAAAGATGATAATTAAATTAGAGAATGATCTAGGGATTATATTTTAACGTTGGCCCGCCTTTACATGGGTTTTCGTCTCCTTTTCCATTTGTGACCTCTTCTCAGCTTGCAGCCTTGGGTGGCCAAGGCGCTGGGGAGCCGAGGTGACTATCCAGGAGGCTGAACTTCGCTGCTGTAAACTGTGCTGTTTTCTCATCAGCACGGCTGCAGCTGCTGCAGGGAAAAACAGCCTTTAGAGCCATTCCCCTCCGCAAAATGAGCCATGTGAATAACCAACTGGACGGAAGCCTAACAGATATCTCCTCCTCACCACTCACTACAGCGCGCAAACTGCAGTACAGGATTTTTATACATTCAGAGTTCGTGACTCCTACTTATGTCAACAGCTTTGACTTTCTCTTGGACATCTAAGAGCAACTGTCGAACTGCTGGCACCAGGGTTTATAAATACCAGCCGCAGTTCATAAACACTGAATTAAGAGTAATTACTGGCCTAACGAACATCAAACGGGAAAGAATGAAGAGATGCAGGCAAGATAATTTAGCAAATGAGATGAAAAAGGTGGAGGACAAGTGAGTAATGGAATGCGATTGGCAAGCAAGGTGGAGGAGAGCCCACAAAACATGCCAGGACATTTTAACCTCCCTTCGTGCTGTACCTTGCTCTGATGACCAAGCTTTTTCCTTGAACTTATCACAGAATCATAGAATGGTTCGGGTTGGAAGGGACCTTAAAGATCATTGAGCTCCAACCCCCCTGCCATGGGCAGGAACACCTCCCACTAGACCAGGTTGCGCAAAGCCCTATGCAGCCCTACTTAGGACCATGGGTCCAGAAGGGATCAGCTGGGTAACTGAATCGAGTCCTCCCTATGGCAGGCAGACACATTTAATTAATAAAGTTCAAGCCTTAAAAATGAGCTGGTTTTCTTGCCCTTGCTACTGCTCTTGAAAGGCAAGATTTGTCCGACAGAGCTACCCGGTGGTTTTGTGAAGTGTGAACGAGGCTAAGGCGAGGCAAGCAAAAAGAAACGAGTCAGAGACGGCTTTCGTGGGACAAAGGTGTCATTGAAAGAGTGCACAGGAGCTACAGAAGCAAGCTGTTAGCACTCCACGCTGAGAAGACTGGCGAGCCAGGGGAGTTATTTAAGAACGTCTGCAAGCAGCCACGTTGCCTTCCATCCTTGTTAGCCTCAAGAAACAATGACGCTTTTTTGCTCAAGAAAACACAGAGAATTGCTCTTGGTGCGTGTACATATATGCAGTCACTTCTCAATGGCCCCTTTGCCAAACTGTACCAAAAAGGAGTTTCCCTTTGGGCGGTACGAGCTAAAATTCACTCTCTGCACTTGTTTTAAGGCAAGATGTGCAAATGGGTCTCACATAAGGCATGTATCAGCCTGTAAATACTCCAGAACTTTGGTCTACCATCATTAATATTGTATCTGCCAACTGCCAGTTGCCAGCAGGAAAAAATCTGATCTGGATCAGATATAAAGCTTGCTTGTATTTCTATTGAACTGAACAGTTTTTGGCTTTAAAATTTATGCTGGCTGTGGGGGCCAGACATTACCTGATCCTGTTCCTCAGGACAAAATTGCCCCTTCTACAATGCTGGAACAGATTTAAACACGCACAGCAACTTTCTAATGAGCACTGATTTAATTTGTGCTTTCTGGCACACGGCTGTGTCGGTCTTGACATGGTACAGGATTAGCCATGTCATGGAAGCAAAATCTCCGGGAAGGATCCAGCCTCCCGGATGCTAAGGGCAGATGAACCCCTCAGAACAGGACACAGCCCCCACCTTCCCAGGGGAATAACCTGAGCACGGGGCCACGCCACCAGGGTACTTTTCTCCTTCTGCACTCTCTAAACTGGTGGATTTAAATCTCACCAGGCTGACGAGAGCCCAGCATGCCACCTCTCACTTCTCACACCCATGCTGGTGTTACGAGGCTGTTGGGTAAGTGCTGTCCCCACTGTCTGTCATATTCGGGCTCCACCCAAATATGTCATAGAATCATAGAATTGTCTAGGTTGGAAGGGACCTTTAAGATCATCTAGTACAACCATGAACCTAACCCTGATAAAAAACCATCACTAAACCATGTCACTAAGCACTACATCTACCCGTCTTTTAATTATACCACCAGGGATGGTGCCTCAATTACTTTCCTGGGCAGCCCATTCCGATGTTAATAACCCTTTCAGTGAAGAATTTTTTCCAAATATTCAATCTGAACCTCCCATGGCACAACTTGAGGCCATTTCCTCTTGTCCTATCACCTGTGACTTGGGAGAGGAGACTCACCCTCGCCTCTCTACACCCTCCTTTCAGGTAGTTGTAGAGAGTGATAAGGTCTCCCCTCAGCCTCCTCTTCTCCAGGCTGAACAACCCCAGCTTGCTCAGACGCTCCTCATATGACTTGTTCTCCTAATTGCTTTGCTTCTTCCCAGCAATTATTTAAGGATACGCAGTGTCCTGACCTGGTTGGCAAAGGCCAAGTACCATCAAAAATCCTGCAGTTGGATGCCTGGAGGTGGCCTGCATCTGGGGTCTTCTCGGCATGAAAAGGGCTATACACTAACACTGCTACCACGGCTGGTGGTGTTCAGTTACCACAACCTGATTTATTTTCTCCACTCAAATTTCCTCCGAGTGAAAGGGATGAAAACTCATCCTGTCACTAGGCTCACGAAGACCCACTAGAAGTAGTTTCATGTCTACACGCTATCTTTGATTTAAAGGCAAATATGAGCCCCTTGGGTTAAAGATGAATGAAATATTTAAGAGCAGGAGAAAACTAAGTAACCATAAAGAGTTGTGCTTCTCTTTATAGCTAAGCCACATAGTATTAACTAATGCTGAAATGACTCATTATGAGATGATGCTCGTTGGTGTGAAAATAGAGAGAGAAAATTCCAGCATCCTGAAATATTGAAGCCTCTGGCTCATTTTATCTTAATACCTTAGTTTTCTGCATTAAAATAACTTCTCTGCTAATAACTTTCACTGAATTTCACTGAATTTTCAGAGTTGGAAGGGACCATAGAGATCATCTAGTCCAACTCTCCTGCTGAAGCAGGATTGCACAGAGCTAGAGCATGTTACTCAGGACTGCATCCAGGCAGGTCTTGAAAATCTCCAGAGAAGGGGACTCCACAACCTCCCTGGGCAGCCTGTTCCAGGGCTCTGTCACCCTCACTGTGAAGAAGTTTCTCCTCATATTTGAGTGGAACCTCCTATGTTCCAACTTGTTCCAACTTTGTAAACATAAGATACATATAGGCTTGCTGATACACCGCAACATAATAAAAACTGAATTATGTGAAGTTGCTTTTTAAAAATAATTAAAAATCTGTTTCTGCTTTTTCAAAGGATTTCCAAACTCAGAGTCTGTTTGCTTTTGTTTCACATATTGAACTCGTCACGCTGCTTCCTCTAAAGGATGCCTAAAATACAACCTGCTAATCAAAGTGATTGTTCATGACAGACTTCCAAGCAGCCCTGACATCCACCCACGAGCCTGGCCGGCCACTTGCAGGGTGACACGGGTCTGCAGCAGGGACACATCTGACGCGGGACTCCCCCGAGCGTAATGCCAAGGCCCGTGTTAGGTAAAATGTCAGCCTGGACAGTGGGGAGGCCCCTCTGGCCTTGCTAGCTCTTATCCATGCTAAGGTGATGTATTTCCTCTCACAAACATAGCCACGGATTTTTATTGCAATGCAAGTTTAAATTATGCATAAATGAACAGTTCTGAGGTACCTGAAATAAGCCAGAAAGAATCACATTTGCTTGTGCCAAATGTCTATCTAAGAAACTCCTTTCCAGTTGCTTCCTGCACATGCTGGCATACAGCGGGTAAAAGAAGATTATCTCTAGCTGTAAGCAATGGCTGCTTTGCACTAACCTCCATTAGGAAAGGAAGACAAAATACTAGCCTGCACCCCAAAATTAACATTTATAAGAATCTCACTAGTACGGCTGTTCACACTCATTAGTACTGCTCTTACACATGTGTGTGTGTCCCCCCGTGTGTCTGCAGAGCACGAAGGACTGAAGCAACAAAGCGACACAGACTCCCAGAACGATGGGACTGAAAAATATGGTTAAGAAAATGGCCCTCATGCTTTAGCACAATATGCTATTCATCTGCCAGCATCAGAAACACCGTGGACTAAGTAGTTTGAACCTAATAGTAATCTACCACTCACAATGACTTCATGACCCAACAGCACCTAACAGTATGTTTCCATCAGCCCCCATCCTCTCTGAGCCGTGGACATCAGGAACTGGATGACACTGGGAGAGGAAGGAAGAACTTCTCCCCTCCCGTCTTCAGGCACCTGCATCCAAATACAACCTCCCCAACGCTCCCATGCAGCCAGTAGAGGCAAATGGGTGCCTTCAGGGGTGCTGAGCCCACCAGCCTCCACGGATTGCACGGGGAATTCAATGGTGTGAGCCACTGGAGCATCAGCCCTGGCAGATAAAAGTGGTGCCCCCTTGAGCCACTGTGGACCTGCTCCTTGCTAGGAAGAGGAGGAGAGGAGCCTTTGCCATGTGGGTCTGTCATGCCTTGGTTTTCTGGGAAAGGAACAAAAGTGTCTGGGGGATTTCACTGAATTTCACTGAATTTTTAGAGTTGGAAGGGACCATAGAGATCATCTAGTCCAACTCCCCTGCTGAAGCAGGACCACCCAGAGCATGTCAGATCATGCCACTCAGGACTGCATCCAGGCGGGTCTTGAAAATCTCCAAAGAAGGGGACTCCACAACCTCCCTGGGCAGCCTGTTCCAGGGCTCCGTCACCCTCACTGTGAAAGTTTTTCCTCACATTCAAGTGGAACGTCTTATGTTCCAACTTGTGCCCATTACCCCTTGTCCTCTCACTGGCAACTACTGAAAAGAGTCTGGTTCCCTCCTCCTTCAGTCCGCCCTTGAGATACTTGTAGGCATTAATAAGGTCTCCCCTCAGCCTTCTCTTCTCCAGACTAAAGAGTCCCAGCTCTCTCAGCCTCTCCTCATAAGGGAGATGCTCCAGTCCTCGAATCATCTTTGTCATCAGCAGGTGCCTGAAGATGGGGTGATGGCAACAGCACCGTGTGACCTTGCTTGCTCCCACTCTCCCTGCCTGCCACTGTTTACTTAATGACATAGAGGCACCCTAGTCCCCAGTAGAAATACTGAAGAAAATTATCTTTGGCCTTACGGGCCCAGTGGTCAAATCTGGAAGAGGAGTAATTCACAGGGGGAGACGGTAATCATCATTAAACCCCAAAATCTGCCAACAGTTATAAATACTGTCAGTTCTAAACCGTAACTTTGAGCTCTACATTTGGCAGATGGCACAGTTCGGTACCTGAAATATTGCAAGGAGGAAACTGCTGGCCAACAGTGACTTCTTCTCCCGTTTCTTAAACTGCCACTGTTTCAAATGGCTCTGGTAAAAATGTGTATCTGGGTGGATCAAATGCCAAGTAGAGGGACCGACACATCTCCACCCTTCTCAGTTACTCCTGGAAAATAGGTTTTATAACTGTGCAAGCCCAGCCTCCCACGGTAGCTTAATGTCTGAAGCAACTGAATATCCCCCTTCTTGGCAGTTTTTTTAGATAACAGGAGCCCAACGTGGATTTCCCCGGCAGGAGAACGTCAAAGGAGAACGTCACAGATGCCGCTGTGTGTTTTTACCAGTGGAGGCAACGCTTCCAGATGCAGGTGTGCAGGAGCTATTTGAAATGATTCCCTCAGAGATTAAGTGTTATACTCAGGTTTACTTAACGCGTTTTAGGAAACCAAATCCTGGCTTTACGGACCTAAAAAAATGCACGGGAATGATGTTATTCATTATTTTCTCTTCCTAAGCTGGTCCATACTATATGAAGCACACATAGGGCATTTTTCTTCCTATTTAAAGTTCATTATAAGCGCTTTATGCGTTGGAAAATGCTCTGAGCGCACCTATCAGATTTTCAATCAAAACAGCTTGGTGTCTGGTAGGAGCAGCAGAATTGGTCAATTTATTTCATAAAACTTTATGTACAAAGCAGCAGTATCCATGAACTTAATGGTCAGAATATAGAGTCTACAGGGGTAATTTTTATTACAATTTATAGCAAGATTACCCATACTCCACAGTTTTCAGATTTTATTGAGATTTTATGGGACTATATGGCTAGAGCAGTTAACTGCACCCCGCACAGCTATGGTTCACAGAGAATGGGAACTGGCACCGAATGCTCAGTGTAACTAATCTACCAGAGAATATTAATTGCTATGATCCAATCAAAGGCAATATTTAAAATCATTTCACCAGTCAAATAATTCGCCATAAACCTGTAACAGAATAGCTGTGTGGAGAAATACAGAGGTGAGAGTGATCGCATGGATGTAATATATGCACATATTTAAGCACCTCTGTCACTCGGCTGTATACATAAACATACAACACCTTTTTTTTTTTTAAGCAACGGACTTTCCTCTTTCTAAGCTATTTGAATACGAGGCCTAATCTATACAAAAAAACAAACTAGTGAGACTACTGAGATTTATATCTCACTGAGCATCCAATATACAAATACTCTATCACCACAAGAAAGCAGGGAAAACAATAAGGACAGAATATATTTAATACTAAGTAAAACGTAAAGCCACTACAAAACGGTAGCAGATTGCAATTCACACACTGCAACAGAGATATTTTAAACACCAGAAAGTTTCCAGCAGGTTGGTCCAAGGCACAATAAAACCCACGGCAGGAGTAAAATAAATGAGAAGTTTTATGCATGTGTTTCTGCTGGATCCAAATTTGTGGCATAACAGCAACTAGATCAAAGCTCAGCCCTGGTGAGAGAACAGAGCTGAAGGACCAGAGGCATTCTTTGCATGGAAGAGAAGAAATTAACAGCTTCCAAAAGATGCAGGGACTCTGGATATGAGCAAATGAATTTCCTCATCCTCCTTATGCCGGGCTTCACAAATAAAATTGGAATACACATCTACCTCATTCCCTTCCCAAATCTGCTCATAGTTAAAAACATACATGAAGTTAAATCCACTGTTGATAAATCTTAGAAGAACATAGGCTTCTGTAGTGGAAAAACCTAAGTCTGTCACTAGCCAGTCACCAGAAATATGATTTTTCTGGAGATTTAAGTAGAAGACTGTTTACGGGACTCCCCATAGTCAACCCAAACTACTTTGTCTTTTAGCAACCTCCTTCTCAATTTCAAATACCACAGCATATCTTGTAACCTGTGTTTTAACTCTCCATTCTGGCAAGAATTACTATTTACTCTAGTTCTTAAATATATGCACCATCTCCAGTAACACAGGTCCCACCCCGAAAGCAAGCCTCTTCTTTGCTGGCTTCTCTTCCCAGATAGCCATTGCCAACCTGCTTCTCCTCTCCAAGAACCACTAATACTTCTTCCAGACAAACCAAGCAAACAGGGGAAGAGAGATGGAAGAGAGATTCAGCATTGTGGGAGGCAGGAGGGTGGTGGTGGACAGGCTGGAATAGGTACAGCCACAAAGGATTTTTGTGAGTAATAGCAAAAAAAATATAGCTGAAGTAGAAAATCTCCTCTCCAATGCAATTCAGATCCAAAATAACCATCTACTAAAATGAAGGAAAGATAATCGCTTCACATGAAATAAAAAAGGCAACACTACTGGTTTTAATTAAGAGTCTCTTCCATAGCATAATTTATACAAACAAACAGACCATATAATCTGACCCTTAAACATATGGAATGGCTCTCTAAATTTCTAACTTTGTACTACAAATTGCATTTACTTTTGAGGAATAAACTTTACAGTAGGCAGAAATAACAGGCTGTACTTGAAAAAAACCCAAGGCCAGTGGCTAATATAATCTAGTGATATTACTTGTTTTAAGTTGCCCAAAAAGCTGTAGCAAAAGGTACTGCATTTTTACTACTATCCACAGCAAAGAATATGGCAGGAGTAAACTGTGAATAGGCACAATCTCTGTATTTCTGCTGGGTTGATACACAGACATGGTAACATAAAAACAGTCCATGCCAACGTCATTACAGATGTTTACGTATATGGGAAGCAGATGAAGTTCAGTTGGCAAATTTAAATTTATAATGTTCTGAACACTGCATTTTGCAACTGGTTGCATCTTCTGAAAACTTTAAAATCAGTGAGAACCAAAAAACTTGAACTCAAAAAACCCAGCAGTATCAAGGCTGCCCAGGTCCTTGGTGCACCATGATCAAGAGGGAGCTTCTAAAAGGCCCTTCAAAGAATGCAGTAACTCTTCTGAACCACAGAGAACAATCTATCTTTGGCAAAATCTGCTGCCAGAGGGACATGATTTACCAGTAGTATTCATGGATGTCTTCTGAAAACAAAGCAGTGGAAGGCTAATGGGACCAGAGTTTGTAGGGGAATGTGTTGCTGCCATGGTGGGCCCTTTCACTCCTGTCTGTCTGAGCCTCCCCTTCTACCACTTCACCCTGCCAGATCTCTTTTCTACCCTCCTTTTCCTTCTTCCCTTTTCCTTAGTCTCCAAACCCTTTCCCCTTTTCCTCCTGAACATGTTAACACATAGAATCATAGAATAGAATCATAGAATGGTTTGGGTTGGAAGGGACCTTCAAGATCATCGAGTTCCAACCCCCTTGCCATGGGCAGGGACACCTCCCACCAGACCAGGTTGCTCAAAGCCCCATCCAGCCTGGCCTTGAACACTTCCAAGAATGGGGCATCCACAGTTTCTCTGGGCAACCTATTTCAGTGTCTCACCACCCTCACAGTAAATTTCTTCGTAATATCTAATTTAAATCTCCTCTCTTTCAGTTTAAAACCGCTAAACCTCATCCTATTACTATAGTCCCTGATAAAGAGTCCCTCCCCATTTCTACTGTAGGCCCCCTTAGGTACCAGAAGGCTGCTGTAAGGTCTCTCTGGAGGCTTCTCCAGGTTGAACAACCCCAACTCTCTCAGCCTGTCCTCATAGGGGAGGTGCTCCAGCCCTCTCATCATCTTCATGGTCCTCCACTGGACCTGTTTCTCACCACATCTCCTTTTCTCCCCCTTTCCCTTCCGTTCTGCCCCTCTCCCTACTGCCCAGCCCCTTCCAAGTTCCAAGCTCCTCCTACCCTTTTCCCAGCCACAATTTTTTTTTTTTTGCTTTACTCTTTAAGTGGACTCATATATTTTTCAGATCTCCAAACATGGCTTGGTTTCTGCAAGTGCTTATAAAGACCAAAAAAAAGACAATAGTCCAAACCAAACTTGAGGTTCATGGCACACAGAAGTTCTAGAGTTTTTCACCAAAAAGAGCTGGAGTAAATTTTTCAACATGGAAAATGCTATGTTTTTTTCTCTATGCTGAGTCTCAGGAAAAGTGGAATAGTTTTTTCTTGAAACTTTCCTCAGAAAGAAAGAAAAAGAGAAAAAAAGAAATAGCCTGAGGCAGACATGCGACATGGAAAATGTTAAGTTTAAAACAAATAGGCAGACTGTAAGCAACTGAAGACAGGGTTTTAGCAGAAATCATCAGGCAACCCTATCTATAGGTGCTGCTACCTGCTGTGCCTCTAATTACACCTTTTAGCAATCCTCGCCATTGCTCAACAGGGAGAAAAAAAGGCGAGGAATGAGTTTTTAATGGTATTTTAATGTTCTAGAATACCTTAATGTATAATAATCTCTAGTGGTCACCACCTCCTCCACACAGAAAAAAATCTCCAAGGGCTTTGTAAGGCTTTGGATCAGAAGACAACAGTGGTGACCACTGAAGAAAGTGAACTCCATCTCTTCACCACGTTGTAGGAGGTGGCAAAGGGGTGGCACTGGACCAGCAGTGCCTGCATGGACTTGTGCCTGGCTCCCATCCCCTCCCTGCCCCAACAGCCCTAACACATTACTACCCTTTGCACATATGAAGTAACACGAGGATTAGGCTGTAAGGGACAACCTGCACAGCTGGGCTGGTGGTTGGAGGGCAGCACACAGAGATCTCCCCCACTTTGGGGGGGGTGGTGTGTCTCCCTGGGGTTCCTCCTCCACAGTGGGTGAACCGAGAGGGTTTTATCCTGCAAAAAGCATCAGTCTGACAGAAAGGTGCTTTGGTAGCATGATACCCTCAGCTCCCGTTGACCCCCTTGGGTGTACTCAATGGCACATGACCTGACAGGATGCTGCCAGCAGCTCATATATACAAGAGCTAATTGTCTGCAAACCCACCCATTCTTCAGTGCTGCAGAAAGGGTCTGATTTAACGGGAAACCTTGCAAGTGAAAAACAGGAGAGAGGAGGCAGGACAGGGAGCAAAAACAAGCAGCACATGGGGGAGGCAGAAAAGGAGATCTGAGACTCTCCTGAAGGAAAGTGTGACGGAGAACCCCAGGATGAATGACGCCACCGAGAAAGATGGACAGCGGCAGAGGAGGAGATGACATTATGGGTTAGAAATATTAACAGATAAGGAGGGAGAGATGAAGCAGAGCTGCTGAAGCTGGCACTCAAAGAACAGTCAGTGAGATGGAAAGGCCTAGGAAAAAAGAATGGAAAAACAGAAAAAGAGGGGGGGGGAAACAGAGGACGAGATAGTGATTTCTTGTGCTGGAGGAAAGAGAGAATTCAAACAGAACTTGAAGAAAGAAGTGTTTGCTTAGAAACGTAGCTGCCAGGAGGACAGCTTTGTCTGAGAGAGGAAGGTGGACTGGGAAGCATCAGGGGAAGCAAAGAGCCACCCGAGCAAAACGTCTGGAGGCAGGATTTTGCATTAAAATAAAAAATGAAATAATTTTAGTGAAACCTGGAAGGAAGAGGAAAATTTAGCATGAGCAAAATAAAACTGGGAATAACAACGAAAAAACCTTTCTCTATGTCTGTTTCTTGCATTTTTCCCCTAAGTATCTGCATCAAGAAAAACAGGAGAGGTCTGAACTTAAGTCTAATGCAATTTTCATTAATTTTAGCATTGAAAAGATCTCTGTTCAGGAAAATGCCTAAGTTCTATGAGAGTGAAGAGGATTTGGATACAGGCTACTGTAAAATATAACTTTAAGTGCTTCACAACCACACCCCTGGATCATCAACACGGTCTCTGATTTAGCCCCAAAGGGGCAACACCACAGAGATTATGGGACAAATGCTGCCGACGGCTCTGTCTGTGGATCAACTTTGTTTCAGCAGGTGTATTTTTTTTTGTTTCTGAGAATGATCAATGTTCATGTTAAAGTTGAAAGTAGTGACTCTGGATGATTCTGAAACTGCACTTCTCCTTCAGCTGGCAGAGGATTAGCAACCAATTCAATCTGACAGCAATGTCCTGTTGGCATCTGTGTACATTTATTTCTTGTTTTCCGCAGGAAAGCTGACCAGTGAAGGGAAGTTAGTCTACACACATATGAAACTTATTTAATCAGCTAATTGATGCAAAAACATTGCATTTTATTATTTATATTGTTTTATATTAAAGAAAGAAAAACATACTCCAGCAAAAGCTGACAAACCTAGCTGACTACCTAGGGTAGACTGTTGCCCACTGCTCTTCTATTGTATTTATTCAAATTAACCTGAACATTTATATCAAAAGAATTAGTGAAAGCAAAATGAGTACAACTGATGAGGAAAAAAAATAAATTAAAGAACGCTTAATCCTTTCTTTTTCTTCAGCAGTACCTTAGTAAGTGCTGCAGGGCTGGTTAATGATCTCTGCCAATAGCAGCACAAAGGCGATACTGTCAGGGCAGCTCAGAAGGCCTGGAGCTCGTGGGCTGAAATCCCTATGGCACATTAAATTCTGGAATTTTGTTGACGAAACTGGGGCAACGAAGTTCCAGCTTTACAAGATCAGGAGGTACTTCCTACAGAGGAGACTACAACCAGAGCCAACTAGCACCTTTGAAAAGAAAACAAATGGCAAAAATTCTGGATGAGCTGAAGGTCAGGTGCAGCTCAAAGCTCCAAAACCAAAATACAGGCTAAAACGTCCCTTTTTGTCTTTTTGCCCAGACAACATGGCAAAAAGTTATGCTTTCATCCATCATTTCTTGACATGACATAACAAAGTCCTAAAATTACATCACTGTGCAATAAAACTTCTTAAACTGTCATTTTGAGGCTTAAAAAGAAACCCAGATCAGTTGTAAGCTCACTGCCTATGTCCAAGTCTGTTGAGAGAACACAATCCACACCTGGGTACTGAAAGAACAGGAGGAGAACCAAAGATTTATGGACATCAGAATGACCCATCCCTGTAGTCCTGTACAATAATACACAGTCACCAGTATATCAAAAACAGACAGGAGAGTTGAAGAATAGAGGCCTTCTAGTTGTAGAGACCTGTTCATTATGCAATTAGGTACACAGGAGATGTTATAAGATGTATTACTAAATGCCCTGTAGTCTCATAAGCCCTAAAGTAAGGCTATCTGTCAGTACCCTCCCTTTCCGCCTCAAGCAATACCTCATTTCAGGGGAGAATTAGCCATATTTTATTCACTCACATGTGATGAACCTTGAAATGAGTCTCTCTCATTCCTTTCCTTGTGTTCCCATCTCTGTCACTAATGCCTTCTTTATAGAGCTATGCTTTTCCAAGTATCCAGGCACATCTGTTTTCTCTTTTCATCCTCCACCCATCATGTCACCATCTTTAACAAGTTTTTGCTCCCTCGGTAACTGTTACGTTCTCACTTTCTCTTACTGTCCAGCTCCCCTTTCCGTGTTCTTTGGACACCTCTCCAAGAGTGTATCTGTCCTTTTGGCACATGCTTTCTTCCTCCCTTCACACCTCCATGTGCCTCTCGCGTCCCGTGTCTGCAAAATTCAGTCCCAACGGATACACTCCATGTGGCTTCCTTCCCTTCTTCTGTTTAATCTGGATCAAGAAACCTAATTCAAAATATTGCACTGCTGCTCTTTGAGCTTAATAAAACCTACCTCTCTGCATCTGCTACTGCTCCTTGGTCCAAAAGTTTTTCCTTTGCAGGTTCCTGCAGCCCAAGGAGGTCCAAAAGCCTTTCTTTTGCATGTTCCTACGATTGCTTTCTCTTTGTACAGAAAAAGAGTCTCTCTGACATTCCTTCTCTTGCCAAATCTGTATTACCTGGTGAGTTCTTTTTGTTTGTCTATGATGTTTTAGATATTGTCATTATTTTGCTGATCTATTTCTTTCACTTCTGGCAAGGATTTATTCCTCTCAGGACAAAACTTGCCATGAGTTGTCTGAGCATCTAACACCACTGTTGACCTCCATCTTTATAAAAATACTTGTTTATTTTAAAGAACATTTGAGACAAGACTTTTAAAGGTTCCTCCCGACCGTGTAAGTTAAATGTCTCTTCAGCAAACGACCCTGTAAGCTTGTAAACTATCAGCTTTACAACGTTGTTACATTTTCCTCGGGAAAGAACCGTTTTAGAGACACCACAGATGCACAAAACTGGTTCCCCCTTACCTTTTACGTGGCTTCTCCCATCCTCCAATAGTGGTACTACTATAGTGTTGTTCATATTCCCAGGTGATCTCACAGCTGTATAGACAACGGGTACCGACTGTACCACCACGGGGATACGGTGCACGTGACTCATTTTGTTGGACTGCAAGTTCATGGGGCTTGAAGGTGGTACTGGATGGATAATGTGCAAAAACTGCTGGCCTCCAACACCAGATGCAGAGGCCACAAGAGGGCCTGGAGTTAATACTGACGGTACAGATGCCGCTGAGGATACTGATGTTATTACTGTGGGTGATGAAGCCGGTCGACTAGAAGAAGAAGAAGTAGAAGTAGAAGAAGGGGAGGAGGCTGATGCTGTCATGGAAACTGGTGAAGATGAAGCTGCTGTAGGGGACGACCTGGCTTTGTTTATTGACAAGTCCACCGGTTCAGTTTGTGTTTGGAAATGGTCTGTAGATAATGAATCCTCCACGGGGTCTGCCTTCATGTTGTTTAGTAGCAAGGGTACAGCTTCCATATCTGGGTAGTTGTGGACGTTTGGAGACTGTTGAGGAAGGACAAAGAGACATAGTTACATATGAGGCTAAAGATGACTTGCACACCCAATGGCTAATGTACGTCACACAAGTTGATCATGAAAGCCACAGGATTTGTTTCCTTTGTTTGTGTCAGCTCACAATTTTAAAGGACAAATCGCGCTAAAAAGCACAGATATATTCAGTTTGAACAGAATATTTAAAAAAGTTCTAATCTCTTTTCTTAGAAAGCGGCAGGATTAAGTGTACAAAATCACCCCGTTTCTTTGCACTATGCAGTCATCAGTGACAAAAATTTTATTATCTCTACAGAGAGCCACTATTTATATTTACAGGACATTTCTTCCCAACATCTGACTTTAAGCTACGGAGTTACTCTCCTGTGTCATCTCCAGTGCACATGAAGAAAAACTAGTCGCTACCATTTTTCAAACACCTTTCTGCATGCGTGAAGAATGTAATTTCCCCCTACCTATCTATCTTCTTCTGGACTAGGCAGACCTTGCTTCTTCTTTCTGCCACAACCCACCTTTAAAAGAACAAGCCTCGGCACTTGTTTGCTCTTCGCAGCGATGGTTGTAGTTTTGTCCACAGGACTTTTTGGAAGGCAGTGCCTCACACTAAACACAGCCCTTCAGTTCAGCGTTTGACTTTTTGCAGTCTGCACAGTTACTCACAAAGACCTTACAGGTCAGTCGAGAGCCCCACGTTCCTATGGCTGTTCCTGTTACAGGCAGCCATGGCTACAGCAATTCATTATTCCGATTTAGCACATTAGATAGCCTTCCCCACTGTTATAATTTAATTTTTTGTCATTTTTCCATACTAATTAAGAACAATTTTCCTGACTTTGCGAAATAATTTTGTGCTTTACACCAACTCTTTCAAAGCTGGTTGGTCTACATTTATTCTAGACTGGTACCATCTGCTATTTTTATAGTTTTATTCCTTATTTCCATCATCAAAGAGGTTAATAGAATTTTTGAATAATGCTAGGCCAAAGATAGATCCTTGGAGAAGCTCATTTGATATATCTTTCCTTTTTGACAGTACGTCGTTAATAACTGCTCTTTAAAAATGTTTTTTCAAGTAATTTTCAATAGGCAGAGCAAAGAAGGAAATGCCCATCCATAACCTGGTAGCAAGACAAAGCACAGCTCTCAGCTCCTCAGCTAAGTACCTCCACGGCACTGCACCACAGCAGAGCTTCTCTACAGGGGCAGACACACTGTAATGTGCTGTAGTATGGAAAACCAACCCCGATAAAAAACAAAACAAACCAAAACATTTGCCAAGCTACTTCAAACCTCACTTGACCCAAAGCAATTATTTCATATACAGATCTAACAAGCAATTTTTTTATGGTACCTAAGCAGCTCTAAATGCATTCTCTTGATCTCTAAATTACAGTATTTACTAAGTATCTAAAAATATTAAGTCAGGAATATTTAAGCCACAAATATTGCAGTTCGTGTACTCTAAATAAGCTAACAGTCAAGCAAGCTATGAATTCACTTTGGGATTTTTATAATCAACTATGTTAAATATTTTCATGGAGAACCCTCCTTGTTTTGAGTCCGAGCCAAATTTCATCACAGAAGGGGGTTCTATTGCAAAAGGAAAGTAGAAACACTAATATTAAAAATTGTAATAATAACAGCCTTAGTGGATATTATCCCTGGCATGCTGAAAGATGAGATGTTCTAGTAGATACCATCTATTCAGCTGATTTAGACTGGTTCTTGGATCTGAAATTTCCTTCCATTTGAAAGCCAGAACATCGCTGGAACAGCAAGTCTCTTCCTCTATTCATACACAAATCAACTTAAAACAAAAGGGACCCCAATTCATCCGGCCTCTGGACCCTGCCGTTCTGCTGTAAGACAAATAACAAAAGCCAAAAAAAAAATCCCTTTATAAAGACAATAGGAAGTTCTTCTGCTAAAAAGGAACACAGAGTGAAGAACAGGTCACTTTTCAAAGCACATAATGGAGTACAAATGACAAGGTTATGAAAGTTCTTCCTCAAGAAGGCAAAACCGCCTGTAATCGCCCGGTGATGATTCCCAGTAACTTCCTCTGAAAGACCTTACCCAGGCTCCTGTCAGCGATGAGATCCTGCATTAGGCACACTGTATGTGCCATCATAAAGACAAACCCACAAACGTACATGGCACAAGTAGTTCATTTGTCAAATCTTTGACAAGTCTTGCATACGCGATGGGCAAACAGACTGGTTCTGCTGAACTAAACAGACTGGTGGTAGAGTGATGGCAAGGAGGAGAGGGACAAACTGCACAGGCTATACCCAAATCCTCACAAGGCCAAAGACTTCATCTTCTGTCTTAAATGTTTGAGAGAAGGGGGATAAATGGGATCAACTCACGTACAAGGGAGCACAACTTGTTACCCTGCGAGCTGAAGGATGGAGTACCCCACTGCTGCTGTCCTCCGTTGCTCTTCAGAGCACCCTGAAGTGCTCTGAGGGCAGCGGGGACTTGTTGTACCTAGCGTATGTATGTCAGACTGCTCCCAGCAGTCTGCTGACGTCTGGGATACTTCCAAGACTGGACACAAGGCATCCACGTAGCCCTCAAAAGCAGTTCATCGCCAAGCTGAGTGCAGTCCGCCCCTAAGTCCCACCTGCCTTTGCAGCAAGCAGCACCAGGTCCCTTACAGGAAGAATAAGGAAGGACCTCAAACCCTTATGTATCTGATGTCACACAAAGTACTCGTTCCATGGACAGAGTCAATTGTCTTTGAGACAAAGCACAGGTCATGACTTAAAGATTTTTCTAGATTGTGTGAAGAACAGGCCTTTGTTTTACTATAGTAACTACACCTAGTCTTTTGGGAATTAAAAAAAAGAAAAAAGTATCATGTAACTGCAGTCTACCATACAAACCACTTTCCCTTTTAATAGCTCTTCTGCGTTTACTTTTGTATTGTACATTCCTTATATCATGTCTACCTTTCTGTAGGTACCTTCTTGTCCAGAGCTGCTGGAGGAGTAGTGCAATCTCTATGCACTATGGTAATTCAGTTGATATTATTATTATTTCAGTCTTCAGCAGTGAACTTGAAACCTTTACAATCCCTTCATTAATTTCTCTAAAGAGGATGAAAACTGGTATGCCCTTCAATGACCTCCTTTCCCTGCCAAAACTCTAAGACTAAGAATGCCTTTTCTTTGGTAAATTCAGGCTGTGACTGATATCAGTCAACATTAAAAAAGACAGAGCAGGATCCTTATCAAAACAGGTTTGTACATCCCGTACTTCATATAAAAATTGTAAACAAGTGCTACATTTTGTTCTGGTGTGGTGAACAAAGAGATCTACCCCAAGAACTCATGCTCCCTTACAGTGACCTACGAGTGGTATAGATGTTTCTCCAAGATCTCCGGTTTTACCTAAGCTACCAAAGATCTATTTCAACTGTATTTGAATAAAAACTTTGAAAATAAAATTATCATTATCTTCTGAAAACAGATGGTATAAGCAAACCTTTCCCAATGAACATGACTATTCCAGAATTAGAAACTACATGATGAAGAATAGCCAAAAGGGACATCTGAATTCTCAGTACACTATTTTCTTAGCATCTACCCAGAATGTTATTAACCGAGAATCAACTGTTCATGTCCTGAGACAATGAGTGTTGCTATTAGTTTTATTTAATGGAACCACATCTTTTCTAATTGCGAAGATCACAGCACTGTGGCTGGGCTATTCAGAGGTAGAACGACTGAAGCTATGTCAGCTCATAAAGTCAATTGGATGACAAAAAAACCACAACACCACAGTAGCATGTTTTTTCTCCTGTGTCTCTCTGTTCCTACATTTCCATCCTCATCTGGTGAACTGGGCTTCTTGTGGTGGTGTGGGCTCAAGCTGATTGCTGGGTTGGGAGTCTGAAATAGGTTTTCACCATCGGTCTCCCAAAAGCGTCTGTGTTGGTTTTGCAAACTTCGTTTTGCTTTTAGGGGTCTAAACTCTGTTGCTGGGAGTTTGGCAGCTTCCAGAGCATTTGGTGGGTTAGAAAGGGTTCAGCTTGAGGTCCCTGTAACCCTGTGGGCTGCCTTGGATGCCAGCCCAGACCCTGGAAATACAACATGAAGGGGTACAGCTCCACGTGGCTTCCCTCATCTCACCGCTCCTGCCCGCTGCTACAAAGGAGAAGGAGAGCATCAGACCTTGGGACCCGGAGGCAAATCTCAGCAATGCCTCTCTCTGCAACACTGCCATCACATCCTTCATGCTGTTCACCATCCACTCAAACCCAGGCTGGAGCAGAACTGGAAGGCAGGTTAAAAGGGCTCCCTGCAAGAAAAGGCTTTTTTAGTAAAGCCGCAGCCTCTACTGTTCAGCTCTTGGCTCACGCTTTTTGCGCCTGCCCTTTAAAGCTGTACACCAGTATTTGCTGCAGTGCTCTATTTCATTAGCTTGCCATTAATAAAACACCGCCAGGAACACAACACGTGATTTCTCTATTCACAAAGCTTTTTTCTTGGCTGTGTAAAAAAGCATTCCTCACTGCCCGTTTCCCCGACCATTAGAGAAAAACAACCAGCCAGCTGCACAACCAGCCGCAAGCCCCCGGGAGAAGCGTGGTGAGGTTACGGCTGATCTTATTTGCTGGATGGCCATCCTTTCCTCCACAGTTCTGCTTTATCTTCTTTCCAGCCCCCCGAACTCCACCTCCTCTTAACGTGGCTTGGGGTACATTTTGAACAGCCCCTTTCCACTCTCTTATCCTACTCATGGCCATCTCCCCAGAGTACCAGCATTGCCTCCTACCCATCACCAGTTTCCAACCAGCCGAGGTTGAAACCAGTGAAAAAGCAAAGATCACTTTGTTTCCAGCAACTCGTCCTGATGCCTTGCAGTTCCTCAGCTTCACAGGTTACCAAGCTTCAGTGAGTCTTTATGCCTTTCTGGAGTTTTATTGCTCCTGCACAACAGAGTTTACAAACCTCCAACAATCAGTTGTCAGCTTTTCAAGCCTTCTTCCTCTCTGGCAGCAATCTCCCAAGGTCAAACAATTTGTAAGAAAGCATACCAAAAAAGCTGTCCTTGATGACGGAAACCGAACAGACTAAATTTAGCATTTATAAAATAAGCTGGCTTTGAGGACAGGAAGTTAAAAAATAAATTGCTAAACGCTTAACTCTCCAGTCAAATCACACAAACCCCCCCTTCTCGGTTGTCATCGTGCTGCCCCACCTCGTTCTGCTCTGGCAGGAGAAATTTCAGGCAGGATGATTTCGTTTTGTCAGAGTTAAAGGAAAGTGAGATGAGAAAAACCATACTCCTTTTGAAAAGGCACCCCCAATTTTAACCTGCCCTAGCCAAAACGCCGAGGCTGGGCGGCGCAGGCGTGCCGTCTTCTGGGCAGGCAGTGCAGAACCGCGTCCGGCTGGAGCAGCTCTGAGCATTAGGCTTGGAAGGTGAAATCTAAATTAACCAGGAATATTCTGCAGGTTAGAGATTTTTCTAAGAGTTCAGAGCAAACGAAACACATGCTAGGTTCAAAAGGACAAAAAGCACTTGGTCTAGCAGAGGTAATTTTGCTTCTGCATCACGCATGGATGTGCTTACCACTCTAATGCCGTTAGACAGGCGTGCCGGTGGACTGGGTTTAGGATAAGGTGTGTTCGTCTTTGGTATACAATTTGTTTTCTATAATTACAATGGAACGTTTTCCTAATCTGTCCTGTAGAAAGCTCATCCCTTCAAAATTGCAATTCTGCAGGTGCTTGCCATGAAGCACATCCGCCCGTATCGGGTTTTGTCCCGTCACACCTCGACGAGGCACCTGCAGAGTATGAAAGGCTGGCACGGGGCGAGCTTGGGTAAGTAGCAGCCTGGGCACTTCAAAGAGCCCTGTAAGTTATGGCCCAAGTTCTCAGTACCCTTTACTCAGAGTCTTTTTTGGTTTATCTTGCTCATCTAGGAGTGAACTCTCTTTAAAATCAAGGGAAGAGATGTTTTTGAAAACACCTTCCCGTCATAAGAAATTACATTCACAATACTCACACGCTTCTACCCTAAAATGGCCACCTCAAACAAAGTGAACAAAATGCTCTGAGAAAAGGGAGAAGTAATGCAAACTGCAAAATAAAAATGACTAAACCTCTAGCTGGAACACTGTTATCCCCCAAAAGAAGAAGAGACATCTGAGACTCAACTATGCTCACTTTGAGATGCAGCTGTCATTATTAATCTGTACGTGAGGAGAACACCAGTACGGCGGTAACAGACAGCTATATAAAATCAAAAGGGCGAACACGAAGAACTAAATCTGAGCAAAATACTTAAAAATTTGTTTCTGAATGCAAAACTGCCGAGAGAAGAGGCATTTGTGCCTTTTTGCCGGAGGCTGCTGCTGCAGGCTTTCCCAGGCTGACACAACTGCTCAGCTCGGATGCGTTGGACAAGTGCAGGAGGTCACACTGAAGAAGCAAGCAAAATGCAAGGCAGCTGGATCTTTCTCCTTTTTTTTCCTGGAAGCATAAATTAAAAAGTGCCTTACTAACGGTTTTCAAGAAGTGGTTGCTCAGGGTCAAGGTTAAATTTTTGTTCCAAGGAAGAAGAGAGATCCTCAAGAGACGACACTCCCAAGTAAGGCTGAGTAAGACTCTCTTAAAACAATTCCCATTGAAGCTTTTCTAAAAAGCACCAGTTGGCACCAACAAAGACAGAGGGTAGAGTCCAGGAATTATTAAAATAAAAAAGACGTTCAATGAAAATGCATTTAAACAAATTGGAATCGATTCAACAGGAGAGATGGAGAGATACCCACTTTAAAGTACTCGTGATTCACTTAATGTATCATTATCTCTGCATAAGACTTGGATGTTTGATTTCAAAGCGGATGTTTCCAACCCTTAAGGCCTAAAAATAAAATTTCTATTCTCTTTGTGAGTCTGAAGAGGCAAAAGAAACTCAGCAAATGCTATGAGGCGCAGGTGGCCTTTGTTAGCAGAGTGTTGCTGAATGTGTAGAACCTACAGAAGATGCCCCAAAAGAGAAGAGCTGGGAAGACCAAACCAACCATTCAAAGCAAAATTCGAGCTCCAAGGCTGTAAAAATTACTTTTTAACTTTTCCTGAACAATCACACTATGGTGTTATTCCACAACCACTTCAACAATAAAAAAGTACCACGTGCTACAGCTCAAACCAGGACTGGGGAAATGTGCTTCAAAATGAAAGGAGATCCCTACGCAAACAGCATTAATTTTTAAACATGTTTAACAATGAAAGCAAATAAATCTAAAGTGAAATGACTTATTTCAAAATAATACATTTGCAAAGACAGAGTAAGCATTAAGGCTACTTAGCTTTTAACTCTCCTGTCCCAAAACAGACAGGTTTACCAAAGGGTTTCTCCAATGGCACAGAAGGAGAACAAGTGATTACAGACTTCTACATCCCAATAAACTCATCAGCCCCCCTACTGTTTGGTACATTAAATGTAAAAATGATCCATTTTTTGAACACAAGCCCAAATTCTCAGTATCTCAAACTTTATGTGAGCCTGATGTGGTTTTTTTTGAAAAGCCACAAAACCTACCCCCTCCATCATTAACACGTTCAGAAAACTAGCTCTTCAGCATAGATATATTATTTATATCTGAGCAGTATTACTAGAATGCTCTATCAAAGAAAGAATATGTTGAAAGAAACTAATTTATGTCCATTGCTGTGACACAACTCTTCAAGAGAAATGAGTCTAACAAAGGTGTGGAACAACAATATTGTAAAATACTGCTTGCAATATTACTTCCTTAAGCTTATAAAGAATACTGGTAATATATTTGTTTTCCTTCTACTAATCCATTTGAGAATAATTTCTGAATAAATGGTAGATCCCTAAATAATTGTTAAAGGGGGGTAAAATACAATAAAAAATATCTAATTGCACCCAATTCAGAATTATTTTAGAGATTTAAAAAAATGTTAGTTTATAAAATCCCAGACAACAAGAACTTCACACATCTACTTAGCAGCTCTCCTGTTAAGTTTTTCCCTCACATTTTGGGGGTAATTCTTCCCCTTTTGATTTCACTTAGTTCTTTATTTTCTCTAATCGAATTTTAAGTCAGAATCTTTCCATTTAGTTGATCCAAAAACTTGAGTTAAAAAGTTTGAAAGCTTGATGTTTACATTAGAAAATACTAAGAAAAATTGTAGTAGACATACACTGGGAATTTTTAATTAATTTGGTTTTGTCAATCCAGATCATTTACTTAGCCTGATGTGGAATACATCAGGAGCTTTCCACAAGTACCTACCAAACAGGTTGCTGATAGTGAGGTCCACCAAATTAGCAAGGCTTAGTGAAAGTCATTTTTGGAAAAAGTACTCAGCAGCATTTACACTTCTAGGTGAAAATATACACATTATATTCTGAGATTTATTTTTATCTAACAGGGAAGCATTCAATGTTTACATATAAACCAATTTGCACGGAAAACTAATGAAAGTCTGGAATTTGCTGAAGATCCACAAGTTAAAATTTTGATGCAAAGATTTAGTAAATATTTTCCTACTCTGTGCATCACCACAGGATATTCATAAATGTACTAGCAAAAAAAAAGGATTATGGCAAATAATGCACTATTATTTATACCTTTTAACCACCTGTAAGCCGTTGCCCAGTTCCAGGCAAAGCTCAGCCATGTTCCCACCAGCCTTGGACCTCAGCACTCCCAAACTGGTCTTGCACTTCCAAGTCATTCCTCCTTGGCCAAGCAGTGCCAGATACCGCAAGAGGACTCTGTGCAGCCGGTAAATACAGCTGAGGTGAAACAGGCATAAAAGACTGGGCAGTTAATTATTTTCGATTATTCCTCATTACTCAGTCTTGCTCACACGTCCTCTGAAGTATGAAGATACCCACGAACTGCTTCAACAATTCTACAGCTACCTGATAAATACACCAGGTGGTGGAGGTGCCATGCCTGAAACTCACATCTAATATGTTATCCATACACTGCCACTGGGTTTCTCTCCATCTCTCTCCGCTTGTCTTTCTTCATCTTCATTTCTGCCACAAGGATTCATTTTCCCAAATGAACCTCCTTCTTCTGTTTACTGTCCTTCAAGCTGAACTTTAAGTTCATCGTGTTCTTCTGACCTCTCAACTGAGATTGCATTTCGATTTCGACACACTTTTGTTTACTAAAATAAATACATTGTGTAGAACTAACTATAATTAGGTATGACTGAAATTAAGCCTTTCAGTGGTTTAGGGGGAGAAAAGAACCCCATTAACTTCAGAGAGAAAAAGTTTAAGTAAGTTTTTACTAAAACTAACACTTTCCAGTTTCTGTTCCTCAAACAGACTTCCAGGACCACCGACCCCAGAACTTACTATAGGTCCTAGTAAAACAAACATGCCCAGTACCGTTTGCTGGTACTGAGTGTCCATGGCCTGCATTTGTACAGCCAAAACCTTTCATCCTCTGAGCGTGGGTGGCTCTACCCAGGCTCATTAAACTGGGTGCAGTGAGCTCACCTCTAACCCCCTGAACTTCTCCTCCCGCTTCCCACTGCCGCCCTTCCTCTGGGACCGGGCAGCACCGAGGAGGACATCAGCTGACCTCAAAGGAGGAAAAAGAGCCAAATTTGGGATGAGAAGAATAACACTGGCTGGAAAAAAGCCCTACAGAGGCAGACAAAATGCAGAGATTGGGTCTGGCGCGGTATGAGAGGAAACTGATAGCAAGGTCTTGTTGGGAGGGCTGGGATACCATCAGCAAAGGGATCAGGGCTCCAAGAGGTCATGCGAGGTGAGTCTGCAAATTAAGGAAATCAGGCATTTAAAACCCTAAGCAAGCCATTAGGTCACCTAACGCCAGACGCAACTGGGAGGACTATGAGATGAAGATGAGGGTGGGAAGGAAATGGTGCCCATATCCCTGGCTGATGGGGTTGGCCAGGAAGGCCATGGGGCTTGGCTGAATGCGAGGAAGAGCGTCCCATCCCAGAGGAGAAGAGACGGGTCAAGCTTGGAGTGACCAGACAAAAGGGTTTGGGCCAAGCAAAGCAAAACGCCCTGCCAGCGCCTGGCAAGGGATCCAAAGCCGCTGAGGTTCACCATTCCTCTGCTGTCAGCAGATATCCCTGAAACCCGCTGGTGAAACATCCCGTCCCTCCCCAACACCCCGTCCACAAAAAATGAAGGCAAGACATGCGTGTTGCTGTAATCGCCCGCAACAGGGTGTGATCAAAGCCAGCGCAGACAGCCCTCCTCCTCACGCTGCCCAAGGGCAGATTGCTTCATCCTTCAGCCTTACCAACGTTCTTTTTCACACAGCTCTCAGGAAGGGAGGGTTGGGATGGCTATTTTTGACTTTTTCCCCCCAAAGTGAATGTGCTCTTATATAAACTATGAATATGTATACTTGGAAAATTAGCTTTTAATACCTCTGGAATGGATTTCATTTCAACTCAGTGACCTGCTATGTCACAGTACCTACTGTTGCAGAAGAAAAGACCAAGAATAAAAACATAACCCTCCCTATGCACCTTTTCTGAGGCTTTTTAGATATTATAAAAATTACAGTTAAAGGCTAAATAAGATAGGATATGGATTATGGAAGGGACAACCTATTGACGCCACACATGGAAGAACAGACAAACACTCTGGTACAGACCATTTAACGCAACACCCTGGAGCTGGCTGTGAAGACATCCCTGCTTCAGTTCTTATCCTATGGAAATAACAACCACTTACTGGTAGTTGCAAACTGATTAGTCTTTAGATGGGGATAATACACACTACTTCCACTTTACAGGAGGGAAAATGTAGGAAGAGAATCTCAAGAGTTTTTTTCAGTACTACAATATCAAAGTTCAGAGTTACAACATTAGAGCTAAAACATTACAATACCCAATAAAAAAATAAATGCATTCTAACCGCGAAGCCCTATTTATATTATTCTTTCTGCTTTTAAGGGTACCAAATATAAAAAATCTGCAATTATTCACAATAATTTTCATTCTTAAAGCCTGCAGTGTGTATCTGTAACAACCCTCATTATTTAAAACTCGGTTTTGAAAACTGAGACAACTGTACATACTCATATTCTTATTTCTTTATACCTTTAATCTTAACAACAATATGTACCTCAGCAACTCAACTACAATGAAATCAAACATATTATTTTTTAATAGCTAACAATATCGTGGTGACTTTATCACACAGCAGAAGAAACTGGGTATTTACTTGTTTTTCTCAGAACAGAGCAATATAAAAATAATACGATCACCATGTTATTAGTCATGGATGACATCACTCTAAGTCTGTTCCAGAGGACTGTTTTTAAACAGAGGAAACATAAATTTTCAAAGAAGGTGTTCATAACAGCAGCTTAATAACTTTTCATTTCCTAAGCTTATATCAACTTCAGAATATATGACAGCCCCTAAAATTAAATTCTGTTAGAAACAAAATTGCTAGTTTTTGACAAGTAATACATATAAAATACCAGATTAGACACCTGAAGCAAAACTGTAGGTAAAACAATTCTTTTGAGTCCCCTTAAGAGATAGATATTTTAATTTAATGGAAGCTTATTATATGCTCCCCGTGGTGACAGGGACAATGAGGTGCAAACTATTTCCCCACCTTGTCCAGAGAAAAAGTAGAAGAAATGGAAAAGGATAAAAGAATCCTTTTGTTCTGGACCACAGATTCTTTTTCAATAGACTGAAGTTTTATTTTATTTTTGACAGCTTCAACTATTTTCAACCCTAGAAGTTTCTGGGAGTAAAACATGAGAGAAAAAAAAAAGGAAAAAGCAAAAAATGTTAAAAGGAACTATCGTTAAAGATGCACATTGACCCATTTACTGTTTAGGCAAAGATTGCACGTCATTTGTTTTCTGATCTTTTTGTTATTTCTTTACTGATTATAACAAGCTAATGAATTTGAAATCAACTCCCAAAAGTTTGTGGTTGACCTAAAAAACCTTTCCCTACTTCTTCCCCACCACCTTTCCTTTGTTAACAAAACAACAGTTTGTACAAAGCTTACCCTTGGCTCTTCCACTAAGCCAAACCATTTGGGCAGTGACATTAGATGTGGTGCTGAGGGATATGGTGTAGGGGAGGACTTTGTAGAGTAGGGTAGATGGTTGGACTCGATGATCCCAAGGGTCTCTTCCAACCTAAATGATTCTATGATTCTATGATTAGGGTAAGCACTGTCATACATATACCCATATTAGATGCAGCAGGACACGACACTTGGTACTGGCTATGGAGCTGACGTTTTGTCACATCATTGAAATCGATCCCCATATTTGAGTCAAAATTATTCTTGTGGTCAAAGGAAGAAGGTCCTTAACTGTGTGTACATTGACTCTGAGAATTTGCTGTTACATTTTTAGATGCATACACAGACAGATGGATTCACCCTAGTCAACAGCCAAAGTTTACGTGAAGGACTCAAAGCTACTTAGCATTTCCAAATATTCTTCGTTGCTATTCAAGGAGCACCACGGTTTAAGGTGCAAGGGTTGATCCCTGCACAGCCTACGTTGGCCATAGCAAAGAGCTTGTTTGTACTTCCCAAGCAACAAACTTCACAATAACCACCACACACACCAGCAAAGAACGACATGTCTACCACTTTGATCTCCAACAGCGAACAGGCCAGTTTTCCAAAAAAGACATGAAACAGCTATGAAAATGAGCAGGTATGGAAAATTCTTATGCTGAGGAAGGTTTCTTCTGCCCTCATTAACTACAGACTAAGAAGATCTAAGCACATTTGATTAACTGTGGAAGAAATCATACTGAACAGAAACCCACCTAACTCAGCCAGCAGGGAAGCGGAATTCTCAGAGCAGCAGGACATCCCACTGCCTGTCCTGCTGGTGCTCAGTTAAGCCTCCCAGCAACCTCACCACCTGCCACCAGACCTAAAGTCCCTCCTGAGGACAAGGAGGGTGCAGTTGGGAGACCTGAATCTGCCCTCAACTTTTGTTTTGCATTTGATGGGAAAATAATGACAGTTCCTCAACGAGGAAATATTGAAGAGGCAGTCTAGAGTTCTGGTCCCATGTTACTTTAAATAATCAGCAGATGAAATCAAAGAAGGGTGTTCTGTAAGCAACGTGGGAGATGGTGTGAGCTCACCTTCCTCTAGCACAGCAGTCAGCAACCTCTAGCCTGAGTGCCAAAGGTGGGATGTGGGTAGATTGCGAATAGCACACAGTAGGAATTAGATGCTAAAATCACCCGTCTCTCACAGAATTAAGATGTCATAAATTACCTGTAATACATGTCCAGTTAAGAGAAAAATCCTGTTGAGAACTTGCCCAGCAAATAAGCTATGATCAAAATGTTCTCTCTCCCTCTACTGTCCTGTAAATCTTAAAAACCTGTAAAGCAGACCAGTTTGAAAAGGATGCATCAGAAGGATCCCATCTCAGAACAGCCTCATAACTGCACCTCGTAAACCATAAAAAGCCTCATAAATAGAGCTCTCTTTACAAGTGCAGGAGATGGATTTGAATCACTTCAGGCACCGGTGCGAACTGAACCCAGGTCTTTCACATCATTAGTGGTTAAGTGATCCAAGCCTCTAGGTAAAAAAGGGCAGGAACACTACCTGCTATTTCTGTATTTTGAAACACGAGGTTGCAGGGTATCTAAAGCAGAGTCTGAGTCAGAGCAGCAAAAGTTTTAACATCTCAAGCACCAGGCCAGGTATCCTCAACAGGAGATATACAGATCACCTCTCTTCCTAGTGCTGATCTGATGCACACATCACTGAGCTGCTCTACATTTTAAAAGGACCACATGCATATAAACAAGATTTTAGGCCCTAGGAAAGGTAATGTATTATTCTTTAAAAAAATAAAATAAAATATTACATTCCTGTACATTTCTGTGGTCAAACAGAAGATGTAAGGATTTCAGTTTTGAATTCTGGCACCGAAATCCCTACAGATGTTCCACTTCAGGAACAGATCAGGCTGAATGCCCCTTTATTCTGCTTGTGTAGAGAATGAGGAGAAAAGGAAAGCCAGATTCACACTTGCGTATGACTAGGTGTCCAAGCAACTAGCTGACATGGGCATCATTTAACACGACAACAGTGCTGTGAAAAGACTGTTTATAATCCCATTACAAGATTTTAATAGAATGACTCACAGTTAATATAAACCCAGGTGGTCTTCACAGACAGATGAGGTACTTCATCATATTACATGGTAACAAGAACTTTGATATACAAGGGCCTAATTCCTCAAGTGCACTAAGCATTTCTGAGGAATCTGTTTAACTTCAAACCAAATAACTCTAATAACTAATTGCTTACACAGCAATTTATATTCAACTCCCAACTAATCTCGTGCCTGCATAGGGTATAATTGATAGCTTTATTGCTTTATTATCCTGGAATGTAATGACAAGCTTTATCACCATTTTTTTTTCCCTTTCTCTCCCCTTTAAAAACTGAGAAGTTCTTATATGGAAGAAAAATAACAGTTATATTTTACTGTCTGTCACACTTGCAATTTTATTAAATTTAAAGTAAGTTAACAATCATACTGAAAGGTCACCACTTGGACTTTCCAAAGCCAGCTGTATTAGCCTAAAGACTAATTACAGCAGCTGTGCCATGTGGAATCACGGAATTGTCAGAGTTGGAAGGGACTTCTAGAGATCATCTAGTCCAACTCCCCTGCTAAAGCAGGATTGCCTAGAGCACATCACTCAGGACTGCATCAAGGAGGGTCTTGAAAATCTCCAGAGAAGGGGACTCCACAACCTCCCTGGGCAGCCTGATCCAGAGCTCTGTCACTCTCACTGGAAAGAAGTTTTTCCTCATATTTGAGCGGAACTTCCTATGTTCCAGCTTATGCCCGTTGCCCCTCGTCCTATTGCTGGAAACCACTGAAAAGAGTCCGACTCCATTATCCTTCAACCCACCCTATAGATACTTGTAAACGTAGATGAGGTCTCCCCTCAGCCTCCTCTTCTCCAGGTTAAAGAGCCCCAGCTGTTTGAGCCTCTCTTTGTAAGGGAGATGCTCCAATCCCTTATTCGCTTTAGTTGCCCTACGTTGGACTCTCTCCAGTAGTTCCCTGTCTCTCTTGAACTGGGGAGCCCAGAACTGGATGCAATATTCCAGTTGTGGCTTCACCAGTGCAGAGTAGAGGGGGAGAATGACCTCCCTCAACCTGCTGGCCACACTCTTCCCTATGCAGCCCAGGATTCCAACACAATATAGAAGAATACAATAAGGCCAGTGCTGATACACCTGTAGATTAAAGGAAGCAGACTTTGCTTGCCAAATTCTAATTTTGTTTTATATGTGAACCTATCATCCTCTAAAATTTGCTTATTTTATGTGTTCAGCATAACATTAGACAGTGGATCAGCCCAGACACCGGTCCATCCCGTGGGATAAAGGTATTGCTTAGAGTGACATGGGCTGTTGCAGAACCAACTCTTGACTCCTCTTCTGAGAGAACAGCTTTCCAAACTGTCAAGAAAGCCAGCTTACCAGCTGATCTACTCTGACTATCAAAATTACGCCCCAATAGGGCTGATAGTTAAAATAGTAGAGCGAGGTGGCTGCCAAAAAAATGACTGAATGTGAGAATCTATCAAGGGAAATCTCAGGTTATTTATTCATACTCAGCATCTCAAAAGAGAAAGAACATTTGTTTAGGCCCAGATTTGCAGACTGTGCCCTGCTTCAGTCATCGATGCTGTTTCAAAATGTTGGCCTTGATGTACCTAAATGTGAAAGATTAAGGAACCTTAATAAGACAAAACTATCAGAATTTTTATAGTATTACATAAGATAGAAATCTAGGAAAAAAGGAGAAACTTGGCAAGCAAAACATAATTCATGCTTTGCCTTCATCCTACCAGTCTCCAAAGACTTCTGTATAGTATTAATGCATATGATATAGTCGATCTTAGAAATATTGATTACACACCAAAAGCATGACATCTCAAATCGCATCTTCCTTACACCCCGTAGTAACAGAATACCATCACAGAGGGTTTATGTTCATCATTGCGAAGCTAAGCCAGTTACCTCTGGAAAATTAGTTTACCCTGTAACTCTTTCAAGACACAGAAATCTGTCTTATGACGATAATGCAGCGCTTGCAATAGCAATTGTGTACAACAAAGACGACAACTACTGTAACCGGTTGTTCTTGGAAAGGTATCGTTAAGTTCATGTTGAGCTCAATAAGCCTCTCTTGCTTGGAAGGTTGTGAATGATCCCAGACATTTTTTTCCAGTACTCCCCTTACAGATTAGCTTCGTCCAGTTAAAGAACCAGTCCGGCTGTTCTCAAACAGGCAGTTAAATCCTCCTGGGGAGAGGACACCTGTGAGTCTCACCTTCAATCTTTCAGACCTGGCAGAAAGGCCAAGTCCTTGGTATATTAATAGAAAGAAGCACACCACTCATTTTCCCTCCACATACGTTTTTGGGGATGGCACAGCTGTAAAAATCAAAGAAGAAAAAAAAATATCCCAAAAATCAAGTTTCTCTCTGTTTTATATGAATAGATTAACTTCTTTAGTTCATCTAGATTATTACTAGAGGATCCAAGAAAGAAAATTAGGAAGAGCAAGCCCTCTACTTTAAGTTCCCAGAGTCTTGTATTTTTCCTATGCACCTGTGTACACATATAAAGAGGGAGAACATCGCTGGGCGAGATGATCTCAAAACCACAGCTAGCACTGAACTTTCTTTCTTAAACAAAAGGACATAAGGCAATAAAAATTCTCCCAAACTAGAATACAATGGCTTAAAACTCCTATATCATCTGTTTAAAGTATCATAACATGGTATTTCTGATATTTTACTGCTATTGATGAATTAATCTGGACAAAATCCTTTCCTTAAGAGATAAGTAGCTTATGAAATTTGAGAGGCACTTGGTTATCAAAGATTATTCTACTTATGGTACTCAGGGGTCAGCATGCCTCTTGAAATCTTGCTGTGAGTCTTGAGAGCTGGTTTTTAGTTCACTTTAAGTTAACTTAACCACCAAATAAACTCGATAAAACATTACAGCCGAAGCAAATGAACCAATATAGGTTACACAGAATAAAATCCAGAACATTTACTGATGGAGAAAGGAGCATAACTGTCAAAATGTTTTTATGATGACAATATAACAACAAAATGTGCGTTAGACTTAAGTAGCCTCTATGAATATTTGAGGAGAGTCTACTTTGAATATTGTAAAAAATACAGTACTTATTGTATGCCATCAGAAAGGTGCACCACAAACAGCTTACAGTAAGGGGTAATATCCCCTGCTCCTGCATTTAGGTGTCTACAATGTAAATGTTGGCACATGAGCTACAGGAATTTCATCTCTGGCTCTAGTGAGCAGAGCCAAGAGAGGCCAGAGAGCTCCTGGGCTGAGCGGAGCTGCTGTCTCCCCAAGGACAAGATCAGCCCTCCGGGCTTTCAGCGAGAAAGCTTCCCCTTATTGACCAGGTCCAACCACCAGCCTGTGGACACACGCACTGACATGAGCTAAAGCCGAGGTGGTAAGACACATCGCTGAGAGATTTTTCCTACTATGGTCACTCTTGCCCTAATTACAACATACAAAAGAATACAAAAGAATAATCAAGATCTCAGTAGTGAGAAATACCTATATGAAAATACCTATACAGTAATAAATGGAGTAAACTTCATTGTTTGCATTCACGACAGAGACAGAATTAGCAATACTTTGGAGATCAGAAAGAATGAGTAGGGCACACGTGAATGGCAGTCTTTTCTCTTTTATGGTGCATCATAGAACTATTGAAAATTAAGATATTTAATCTGAGCTTGTTTTACAAAAGTTACAAGGTAACCTGGTATGATTTGTGGTTTAGGTGCTATTACTATACATATAAAACAAATGGAAAGGTAACAGACACAGCACTTGTGTGGTTACTAAATTGCACAGGTGCCCCTGACCCAAGTTCAGTTTGCAGCTGAGTTCGACGGACTGAATCGGTTCACCTTATTGAATGACAAATTCTGATTAAGTAGATTGCAAACAATGAAAATCAAATTTCATTTTCTGTTGATAGTGACTAAACTCAACTCATCTTCAAGAATTATGAGCTACAGCTCTTTGCTTGCTTAAACTAACGAGATTATTAGTAATACAAGAATGGGCATTAATGTGAGGACTGCAGACCTGGCGTCACGTGTCCCTAAAGCCTTGGGCAGCTCCAGGACCACCACTGTGCTCCCGCAATGACTAACTTCATCAATGGTTAACTCTGTCCACCCACCATCTGCTTACACCACAGTCAGAGAGGTGGTAAATGCTTAACGGGGAGGAAACTGATGACTGAGTATTTGGCAGCTACAATCAGCGCAGCACTTATTTTTGGGTGATGAATCACCACTTTTATCCCAGCCACAGGGTGCTGGTACATTCGCTGTAGAGAAAACCTCTTTTTATGGATGGGGCTGGTGGCAGGGCAACAAACACTGCTCTTGGTAGAGCCACGTGAAGAGACTGCTCTGGACAAACCAGAAGATCTTAGGGTGGAAGGTGGCTGGGTGCAGGACCGCTCACTGTCATTCGCCAGCCACCCACCAAGCTCTGGGAATACAGCACTACTTGTCTGAAGATCTCCCAAAGTTTGTTTATAATCAATAAGGATCACCTTTTCTTTCACAGACACTGAAAACAAGATTGAAGATGCAATGAAGTCATGCAAGGTGTCAATGATGGCACCCAGGGCGAAAGCTGGATCCACTCTTTTGTAGCCCATTTGCACTAAAGTGATGTCACACCACAACAATAATACTTCAAGCTCTGTCAAAATCTTGAATGGACTCGTAAAAATTGGAAAACTAGAAAAAAACGGACTAAAGAACATTTTGATACATTCAGCTGAAGCACTTCTCCAAAAACCTGCTCTCCACAGAGCCCTTGGCAGCCTCATTGCAGGCTGCCCGGGACCAGGGCCAGGAGACCTACTTGATGCTGTCATGGGCTAGAAATTTCACTCCAGTTACCTTCAAAGCCCACCAAGATGACAACGAGGTGAAGCAGTTTTATTTGGCACTACGGTGCAAGCGCTCTTCGGCAGTGCTGTAGGTTGTCAAGATTTATTTGCCCTCCTCCCCTTGCCTCTCATTCAGAATTTGGGACTAGTTCAAGATCTGACCCAGCTTTTGGTACCTCCTCCATGGTCTCCTGAACACAGATTTCCCCCACAGCAGCACTCACAGTCACAGTATAATTATATATACATCAGCAACACCTTCTAAGGCATATCAGCTCTATTGTAAATGACACCTCAATAAAAAGATAGCAGATCCACTGACATTTTGTCTCAACATTAAGAGACGGGACAAAGTCAAGAAATGCATCCCACACACACTTCAGGGTAGTGAACAGGTAAGATCAACAGTCCCCAACAAACTCTGCAGAAGATTTCCTTTTGCCAGCTCGAACCAGGCACCTCATAATTCAAACACTTGCCTTAGCATTGCCTACGGTACAAAGTTATTCTGTCCTTTTTATTCTGCCTTTAAACTGACATCAACAAGTGCCAAGGCCTTTATGTAAGCTCAAGCCTGAGAATGCCTCTGTGGATATTAATATCCACCCCGAATCCATTCACTTTGGGATCTATCAAGAACAGTGGAATAATAATAATAATTTATACACAGATAGAGGCACAAAAATTAAATATAAATAAAAATATTTAAATACATAATTCTGTGTTTGTATAGTTATATAGTATATGTTTGTTTATATAGTCATATTATATAGTAATTTATTTACCTATAGATGTAAAGACATATATTATGAAGACACACATTGTTTTGAGATCAGAGCTACTCTTTGCACCTTTGAGCCTCTACTCACTGACCTGCAGAACAGCTGAAAAATCAGTGTAAGACCTTGACTTCACTTGAGTATCTCTCTTTCTCTTTGTTTTTTCCCCTTTGCAAACTCTTTAGAAAAAAACAATTAACACCAGTTCTTCCTTTTTAGCCAGTTAGTTTTTGTTATGATTCCCTTCAATATCCTAATGAAGATTTTAGTTTGAGAATTTCCAACTGATTTCTGCTTTTGACAGTTGGTTTTACACCAGCACAGCTCTAATATCATCCCTTGAAAGATCAAAGGAGAAGAGAGTGAATTCTAATAAAATCAGCTCTAATTCCATTAGATTTCAAGCTGTTCTTATGAATCTGCTCCTTGGGGGCCAATCACTGAAATGCCTCTTTGAGCTCTGGCTTCTTATTTTTTGTATCTTCTTCAGAAATTCAGTAGCCACTCATGACATGCAGCAATAAGTAATTTTTGTAGTGTATCTACATATTGCGGTGGCTCTTGCCCAGAAACAGGTCCCCAATATACACTTCACGGACACACTTGTTGTTTCCAACGTGCAATCCTTCAGTGTGCAAAACGAACCTAAATCCACAAGGCTATTTCCACCCCTCCGTTCCACTGTCACCTCTGGAGCACAACTGCAATCAGTTGTTTGCAATTCGTGTATAATTTAAAGGATACGACAGCAACACGTCATACATCACTCTATAAAGCAACAATGTCTACCTAAAAACCTGTTTGTCAGTTGTAATGAATCTGCTTTCAACCCCTACTCTTATTTTTCAGTTATCATGCACAACAGCAGTAAATATTTCAAAAAACCAAGTTCTGCATGATGCTATGGGATACACCAATGGTTTTCCTGTGACTAATATAAAATCTTTACTTCGAAACCACAATGCAAACACAGTCAGGTGTTCTGCACTGCAAACTATTCTTTCAGTAACATAATATCACTGTCCAAAATAAGAGCTCAAGCAATCAATATTCTCGTAGTTTATTGTTAGTTCAAGACAGTTACAATTAAAGTTTCAGTACAGTGATCTACTAAGAGCCTGGAACAAGACTCAGCAGTGCTGTATATAAATTTACCTATGCAGGAGATTTCAGCAGCATATATAAAGACCCAAAATTTGCAGAAATTGTTTTGTGAGTTTACACGTTAGGATAATCCTTTTAATAGAACACGTAGACCGAGGTGGGGGATTTCAGAAAGGATTATCCCCCTGCTATGGAATATTCTATTTCAAAATTTCCATAAAAACATTAAAACCCTTTTGAAATGCTATCAGGCTACTGTCACTAGTGTTGTTTGAAACACCTGAGCCCACATCTATGAAACTCCTTCAAATCCTTTGGCACCCTTTCGGAGTGAGGGTGCCTGATGCCTTAAAGCCTCTGAAAAAAAGAGCAGGGCCAATGCTATGGCTGGAAAAAGACTTTTCTTTTTTATTTAAAAATTAATTAGCTGCATCTGGGACTATATACACATCTTTAAGAGACTGATAGAATTAAAGGCCTGATCTACACACCTAGTAAGGTATCTAAATCCCCTTTGTTTAACTGGAAATTGGGAACATAAGTGCCGTGGTGGGTCTGGAGCACAGCCTGCTTACTACAAAGCAGAGATTTACCTTCAAGCTCTGCCCATCTGTCTTTCTGCTGCTTCCCCTCTCCTCCTCTGCCACGTACATCGCCGCCGCCCGTGTAAAAGCAAAGGTGATCATTTCTCAACCAACCTGTCAAACAACCGCTGCTGTAACCGTGGCCGGTTAATCAAAACGCGTCCCTTTTGAAACCTACATGCTGCTACTTTATCTGCCACTTCAAATTAGCGGCTCCGAAAATTCAGGTCCATTTGCCAACCACAGTCTGTCCCAATCCATTATCACATGACACTTGGTCAGCAAGCAGATTGTAAATTAACATTTCCATCTTCTGCTGTAGCCTTTTACTCATAGTAATTACAATAAAATCTCTTTAATCAGCAGACTCATAAAATAACCAAGACGGATGTCTTTTATTTGAGGAAGACCTTGTGATACACATTATGTCACCAGCTGCACGGGGAGAATATCAGGCTTTGCTAAAGGTAGCAAAGCGGGAAGCTTTCTCACACTCAAGCCATGACCAGCTATTTGAGTTCCTCACTGATGCAATGCCTTCTGCTGCAATTAAAAAAATAAATATTTCCAGTTTTCTCTCGTCTTCACAACATATTTCTGATGATTTTAATAAAACGATCCCAGAAAATGCCTGCAGATCACCTAAGCAGAGACAGACGTGCTCCTGTGATATCATTTCCACAGCGTTCAAGGCAGCCTTTTCAACAGGGCTTATAATTAAGAACGCTTTTGATGGCGAAATTGGGCCTCTGCTGTTAATCAAAGGACCAAAGACACCCCTCAGCATGCATAATTCTGCAACTCTTTGTTTCAGGGAAATCTTGACAGGAAAATAATGGTTCCTTCCATTTCTTTCTTCTCCGTCAGTTAACCAGGGAAGGTTATTCTGCTCCAGTCTCCCAACTGCTGCAGCATAAATTACTGGAGGGGGAAAGAGTTGGAGGCACATGCTTCCCAGGAAACCTTTTGCATGTATTTTGCACTGGGGGTGAGTGAACCATTTTGGGCAAAACAACCTTTGCCAGAACCTAGGAGTATGACCCAGAGCGAATTCAGCGTTCACTTAAAAATCAGGAAAATTATAGCCAGCTGAAACAGCCCGTCCCTCAAACCAAACCCATTTCTCATTCTTCAGATTTCCCCAAATATGATCTCATCTCAGTCCCAGCAAATCTCAGAGCCACAGCACTGCCAAGACTCTTCAAAGGCTTGAAAGACCTGAAAACAAAACACAACATATTTTTGCAAAGCTTCTGTGTTGAAATGAGGTCCACCTTAGACATATCTTCCAAGGTTAGCAACTGCTTGCATTTCCAAGGAAAATCCTTAGGTTTATGGGACACATCTGGGTTCCCAACTTGTAAAGCTAGTTTGTACTCAAGGCACAAGAATTTCTGGTAACATGGGAAGAAAAAAAACCCAGAACTAAAAGTTGTACAAAAAATCACGGGCAATTTGTATGCAAACAGAGGAAATCTAAGAATCTGTGTTCAGTCCCAACCTTCAAGACAGGTCAAACAGTTCCTGATCCTGCTTTTGAGTGTTTTCACCCTGTCATTGATTTATTTCCCGGATAAAGTTTAATCTTCAGACAGATATTGAAATCACTGCAGCTAAAGAGGTAAAGAGCTCTCAAAAATAAACCATCTTGGTTTGCAAAAGCTTTTTATACTTGCAAATTTCATTAACCATTCCTTTTACAATGTGCAAGTTCAAGACAAATCTAAACCATTCCTAAAAATTATCACACTAGCAAAGACAGAGGTCCTCAGGTGATCTTGACCATGACTTAACAATCCCTGTGGTGCTTCCTTGATGTTACTGGCCAAAGAGGCTTGTAAGAGATATGGACATCCCCTCACCTTGGCTACATTCCCTCTGTGCCACATCCAGGCGCCTCCCCTGTGCAGGACATTTATAATTCACTGAATTTAAAGTCTTGTTAGGAAAGGATCCATTTTAAGAAAACGCCAGCATGAATTTTACATCAGTTTGCTCCTTTGGGTATTCCAGTATTCTTCAAAGACAACGTGTCAGTAATTAATGCAGGTTCATACGTTTCTTCCTAGGAGTCGGCCCACGCACGTGTTTCTGTCCAACAGGATGCGTCCCTCAGCAAAGGCCTGAGGAGCACTGGGACTGCCATTACTTCTCTACAGTGAACCGTCAGGCACTTTAATGAATTGTCTAGAGGTCCTGCTGAAAGAAGATGGTCTTTATTATACGTACAAAACTTGATCTGATCTAAATATCTCCTTTCCTGACGTAGCTTATTTTTATTGGCTTCTTATTTCCCCCACGTTACCCAATTTGGTATTAATAGCTAAGTCAAGAAGTTTCAGAACTGAAATATTTAATTTGTTTTGAAGAAATGTAACAAAGTTTCTGGAGGGAACATCATCACTATCTTCCCACTAGAATCAGGGAGAAGTAGTGGGAAATTATAGCCATTTCCTTCTGGTTTGCAGTTACAGAGGGATAAGAGATGCCACAGAAAGACATTTGGGGACACGATGACCAAAGAAGAAAGAGAACCCGAGACAAATAACAAGCATATCATTACCAGTTACAACAGCAGCTAAATCCTATTTTATCAAACATCATCATGTGGCTCTCACAGTAGACTTCAGGGCACGGTATTACACGATATCTTAGAGGGCTGCATCTAGTCTTATTTTTAGTTTTAAATCAGATAGCCTGATAAAGACAATGTCCCTTAAAGGCCATTCCCACACATTAAACGTTATCTTCTGCCACCCACAGAGATCACGGGGCACAGCCTTTCCATGCTTTACTTTGCACTCCATACTTAAGAAAACCATAATAAAAGCATCTTCTTCTCGGCAGCTCCCCACCCCCAGAAAATACCTTCTCTTCCAGAATTATTGATTTATGTTGTTATGCAACGCCTTCCAAAACTTACTTTGACTTTCTTCCCAGACATGCTAGTCTGACCACTGCAACAGCAGGAGGGAGATTAAATTTGATACCAAAACGTCTCCGCCAAGGAGAAGCCAATTTTTTAAATTAGGAGCTGTTTTTAATCAGTACCAACACTCTGTGGGCAACGGGCTTATCCTGATCTCTGCTACAGTCACAGCCAGGAAAAAGAGCTATTAGTCTGAAACTGAAAACTTCACAGAAGTTGGAGGACATTCTGGATGGATTTTTTTTCATGTGTAATCAAATGTTCTATCCACAGGCACAGTCAGGGGATGAAGATTACGAATTTCCATATTTAAGTCAGAAAGCATAGAGTGTAAATGCTGAGGATTCGACAGCAAACAACTTCAGACATATCCTGAGCCCTGGTGAGTGGATCCAACCAAGTCTATGCACCAAGAATCCAAAAGCTTGTCTACAAAGGCAGTCCAAACCCCAAAAAACTTCCACGGACTGTGCTGCTTGTTTAGTTTCTCACAACTTTTCTATGTCAAAGGTGCTGTACAGAAAGAGGGGAGAAAGTGTTCCTGTAACAGTACGTTCAAGAGTGTAGAAAAGTTTGACAAAATACAAGCAAACAAACAAACAAAAAACCCCAGACTTTTTCTGTACACGGTAGCAAGCAGAGTTTCTTTCAAAAAGAAATGTGCTCCTCAGTTTCTTTCTTTTAGGCTTCCCTCCCTCCCCTTTTTTTTTTCCCTCCCTGACATAGCATAGAAAACTTATATGGGGTCTGTGCAAGTGAAACATACAGGTTCAGTGTTTTCCAAATACCTTCCATTAGGCAACCTTTTTTTTTTTTTTTTTTTTTTTTTACTACTGTTAAACTAAATGTTCTTCACAGTATGGCTACAGTCCTGCAAACAGATATATCGGAGTTTGACATTTAGACCCCACTCTTTGTAAACTCACTCAGACTCACATGGTACCGGCAAAGCCCGCTGACGTGTTATCTCCCTCTATCTCTTTAAAAATTGCATTTTTTTTCCGCAGCACCGGTCACTGCTCAGGCACTTTCAACTCTGATCCTTTGCAGGCTAAGCCTGTATTTTCCTTTCAAAGTCCTTTCTTTTGCCACTACTTTCCAGCGGTAATAAACACAGTTCTTGCAGGTAACAGCTGTCTTGCAGCTTGACACTCCGTTCAAAAACCTATTACAATGACTGCCACAGGAAAATAATCTTAAAATCAGGCTAGTCTCCAACAGACTCCGAAACTATCTAAGCTTTTAAAAGCGAGTGTATGAAGCTCATTTTCTTTGTAACGCTTGAAGCCCAGCAGTTACCTTAACTGACCCAGTGAAGAGAAAAAATGCCAAGCAGCATCTCTGGGAGCTCTGGGCGTGCAGAGCCAGCGCAGGGAGAGTGCAAACCAGCAAGGGCAGGACGCAGCACTTGAAAGAAAAATGCCCTCTTTTTTTTTTTTTTTGTAATTTAATTGAGTTGCAAGCAGTGACCACATTGCTTTAAGCATCTAAAACACAATACCAGATCAGAGTTTGGTGAAACGGGATGCCTGTCACAGCATTTTTGCTTTCAAAGACTACTTAAGAAAAGGCTGAAGTGTCCGTAGACATGTCACAGGCTCCCCAGTTTACACCAGCATTACTCCAACAGTAACACCACTACATGGTCAGAACTCCCAAGTGAGCTGAAAATGCAAGCTCCACATTGACATTAACAAGCACATCACATCTTTCACTGCTCCTATTTTTGATGATAATTACAACTGGAACATACCAACAGGGTATGAAAAACAAGTTCAGTTCTGGGCTCTCTGGTTCAAGACGGACAGGGAACTGCTGGAGAGGGTACAGCAGAGGGCTACAAAGACGATTAGGGGACTAGAACGTCTCCTTTATGAGGAAAGGCTGAGGGAATTGGGTCTCTTTAGTCTGGAGAAGGGAAGGCTGAGGGGGATCTGATCATTGCTTATAAATACTTAAAGGGTGGGTGTCAGGAGGATGGGGCCAGTCTTTTTTCAGTGGTGCCCAGTGACAGGACAAGAGGAAATGGGCACAAACTTGAACACAGGAAGTTCCATCTAAACACAAGGAGGAACTTCTTCACTTTGAGGGTGGCAGAGCCCTGGAACAGGCTGCCCAGGGAGGTGGTGGAGTCTCCGTCTCTGGAGACATTCAAAACCCGCCTGGACATGTTCCTGTGCAACCTGCTCTAGGTGGACCTGCTTTGGCAGGGGGGTTGGACTAGATGATCTCCAGAGGTCCCCTCCAACCCCATATCATTCTGTGATTCTAACAGCCTTGAAGTACAAACAAGTGAGCAACACAAGACGTAGCATTACATTCAAATGCCTTGGCTTTGGTCAAGCACAAATTGTAGACATCAAAATCCTTCAGAAAAGCTTTCCTGGTAGGGAGGTATGGAGAGTTTAAATAAACATGGATTCAGCCATTCTTCTGCTGAAGAATATTGGGAAAATAAACAAAACCCCCCATGCTCTCAAATACAAACACGTTTTTGCATTGATTAGTCTACAGGAGAAAAGACTTGGGTTTTTTCAGGGTGGGTTGGAAACAGGACTAGCTCCTACAAAAAGGGGCTCACGTCCTGCAACAGAATCTTCTACATCCCAATGAAATACAAACATAAACTCCCACTGCAAACACAGCTAAGGTAGGAAGGACTGTATGGTTGCATGATATTACTCACCTCACCTAGACATGCTAGGTTTTACTCTGTGCTTGCCCAAAGCATAGAGACTGAAGCAGGTGCCTCCTTCCTAATTCATTTAGTTTATAAAGAAAAGCTTTATGTATATATAAAAAGCTTTTTTTTTTTTTTTTCATTTCCATGAAAAACTAGCAGATGACTTAGCCCTTACAGCATTAAAGAAGTGTATTCAGCATGAGATATGGTTAAAAAGTAAGTACCTCAGCTTATCGTTCAACTTGGAGACTGACTATAGCCTCGAACAAGTACCCTATGATCTCCCTTTTCTCACATCTAGAACTCGAGCAACCATCGTTGTCTAATTCAAACAAAATTGACACCATCCCCCAAAATCTTCCTCTAGTTACGGCAAGCTGTGGGTAAGCACAAAGTAGTTGTAAGGGTCTGACAAAATCAGTGAAAGAACATGCTCAGGTTCCCAAGTCTCGAGGAACAGCCCCAACTGTTTGCAAGGCCAACGCCTTTCTCTTCTCTACACAGACACTAACCCAGAAATAATTAGGGATTAACTTTATATACAATAAAAAGGTCTTCTCCAGGAGATGCTAAAATGATTACCCAAAATAAGGAAAGCAAAAGTGTCTGCTCAACTGTATGTAACTTCTGTCTTCTAAGTGTTTTTGATTTACCTGAAATGCTGTAGAAGTAGCCAACACCGCTTCTTAATTTTTGTCAAGTTTCAGACATCGATTAGGGATTGGCAAAGTTCTGCAGAGACAGACTAGCAATAAATCAAAGGTGGATTTGCTCTTGTCTTGAGGTACAGAGACATCCCTCTGTTTTTACCACATTTTCTGTCATTGGGCCAGTGTATTCTTGTTCCCGTCTCAGCTGAGATCATGAACCACACAGTAATATGAAAAATGCCTCACCGCCAATATTAACAGAAGAGCACTGTACCATGTTATCCATGTGAGATATTATCAAAAAATTATTTCACAAATCTGTTTGCTACATTTCTCCTCCCCTCTTATTCGCTGTTTACTTAGCTGCTTGAAATCACCACATTTCAAATGCAGACATGAACCTTACCAAGAATACCAACATCTTCTGACTGAGCTGCAATTTATAATGTCAGTTCCAGGCAAACAAGTGAGCAGAACTCATGAGGGCATAATTTATTAACACTGTAAAATGGACTGCTGCTAATTTTTCTCCTCTGGTAATGACAGAGCTGGCCCCTAATCAGACGTGCCCACACTACAGGGAGTTACAGGATCACCCTAATTCTGCCAGCTGATTCAGGCTTTGACGTTCGCTTCAGTTCTTAACTGAAAACCAGGCAAAACACTAAAGAAACATAATGACAGACTACATCCTAGAGCATATTCAAAGGATGCCCCTTCCCCCAAAACAAAGAAAATTCCTTTTGTAGGAGATCACAGCAGCACAGAAAAGTAAGGCTGCACGTGATATTAAAGGTAGAAACCAATTAACTTTGTTGTCCTAAAAACTGAACTAGATATATTTAGAAAGGTTTGTTCAATTTATTGTTAAAACATTAAGAACTAGAACTGTTAGAGTGCTTAACTATCATCAAAGTTGCACAGTTTTTTCTTGGAAAACTAAACCTTCTCATCAGAGAATATGAAGAACAAATGTTTATTGTGCTGCCTAAAAAAAAAAATCCTTTTCAAAAATTTGAATGCTATCCTTTTTTTCTCCTTCCTAGACTAAACAAATGTTTATCCACCAATGCTTCTTCTATGCTATGCTTCTTTCATGCTATGCATTTATTAACTTGATTTTCCATTCTAAAATTATTTATCACTTTTCTGTATTGATCCTTCTTCTTAATGATTTTGTATCTCACCTCCAGTTTATTGATTTTAATCTGGTCTTCTGTAGTGCCTGCAGTGTAGCTTGAAGTTTATAGGCTGTGTTTAGCCACAAGAAGAGAGGGCTCAGGGGGATCTTACCAATGTTTATAATAAATACCTGATGGGAGGGAGCAGAGAAGATGGAGCCAGGCCCTGTCTCAGTGGTGCCCAGTGAACAGACAAGAAGCAGTAGCACAAATTGAAATACAGAAAATTCCATGTAAACATAAGAGAAAAACTTCTGTACTGTGAGGATGGTCAAACACTGGAACAAGTTGCCTAGAGAGGCTGTGGAGCCTCCACCCTTGCAAAAGGACACTGGATACAGCCTTGAGTGACCTGCTCTGGGTGGTGCTGCTTGACCAGGGGGTTGGACCAGATGATCTCCAGAAGGGCCTGCCTGCCCCAACCACTCTGTGATCTGTAGTTCTGTTAAACTGCATCCTACCATCCACAAGTTGATAACCCCACTAGATACACCCTTCTGCTAGACAGCCTACCATCACCCATTACTCTGCGTGTTTGTGGTCATCCACACAGCTTGCTTGTATATGTTTGCAGCCACTCACCTAGTAATCATCTTATATACACTGTAAACCTCCAGATTGTTTCTGAGCTGTCATATATGACTCTAACCAAAGCATTACTGAAGTCAAGGAGGAACACTTGGGACTGCTCCTCCATCCTAGCTGAGCTTCAGTGTCTATCTCAATCACGCTATCTCAAGCAACCGTTTCATAAAATGCATTTCACAAGCTTTCTGTGTGCCATCATTACAGTTGTTTTTATCCTCTCAGTACTGTAACTAGGAGACTTAAAATCTATGTGATCTATTAGAAAACTGTCTTACAACTTCCAGCTTACACTTACTCATGGCCTATTGCTTTTGAAGAGTTAAGCATTTGAGCATCTTTCACGGTACCAAATTTGGCTGACCAGTCCAAAATACCCAGATCTTCCCTCCTTCTCTGTTTTAGAAACATACTCTCTATATGCCCTCTTATGGGATCTCACCTGTCCTTTAGGGTTTTTACACAATAATTGCTCGTGGATTCGAAACTGCTTCAATGAGTTGCTTGGGCAGACCAGAATAAACTCCACCCTAAGCTTACAAACATGAATGCATTTAACTCATAAAAGTGTTCTTTAACCTGTTCTTCGCTTCTTCTGCCCTGGGTTCCTACCACCTTGCTGTTAGCTTCAACCATGCTAAGCAGCTGATCCCAATTAACCTTCTTCTTCGTAAAGGCAGAAGCAAGAAAGGTTGAGTCGTCTTCCAAATTCTTCTGTCATCCATTATTTTCTCATCTGCTCCTTTAGATAATAGTCTGATAATTCCCTTTGTCTCCTTCCACTTAGAGAAGCTTTTTGCTATTTACAAAACTTTATTTTATTGTGCATGACCTCTCTTATTATCTGTACCTCCGCATTTTTTAATTTGTCCAGGATGCTTTTCATGTTCTTTTAATAGTCATCATGCTGGAAGAGTTTGAAAACATTTCTCCCTACCCCCCTCCCCCCATGCTGTTGTTGAGATACTTCACTCTTATTAGCCAACAGTCTCAAATTAAGTCTCATCTTACCTGCAGAGAGAAAGAGCTAAAGGATCTCAGGTTTTTAATATTCTTTTGTAACTGTATTTCAAAGCTGCGCTAAACAAATCAGTCAGAGAGCATCAGTCAAGCAGTCCACCCACGTTCACAACCTTTCTTTACCTAATGATAATTACAGATTGTACTACAGACAGCCTTTAATAAACAGCATCAAGTTTAGAAGGAAGACATCTGTAGGGACCCTTCTGTTGCCATGGAAATATCTTCAGGCCAAGCTGTCTTTAGCTCCACACATTACCTCCATATTAACCTATTATTATGTCTTTCTTTGGGTATTAGTACAAATTATGGACTAACTCACCCCAATCAGATTATTATAAATGATACATCTGAGTTTGAGGGACTCCAAAGAACAAGGAGTCACAAATGCTACAGACAAGGGCAAATTCCTGGACTTCCAGACAAACTGAGTATTTCCCTGATGTTGCACGGATTTTATTCCACAAGGTCCTGAACATTTTCAGCTTCCACCAGTAGCTGGGACAAGTCAGGGCTCCCAGCAAGGAACAGAGCCCAACGGCCACCGCCCCACTTTCGGAAAGACAGTGAGCAGCTCAAATTTTTTTCCTATCTTTGTAAAAGTTTGGATGAAACTTGAGTCATGCCGGCTCAAAACATTAAACAGATGACTACTTTTTGAGACTATCATCTGATTAATGCGGTAATAAATACGAACGCAATAAACAACATTAACAAATGGTGTAGACCGCCCTAGCGATAGGCACAATAAACGCGTACGACAGATACCCTCACATGGAGGACCGTTGGCTTTGGAGGACCCCAGAACATTTTGCAGCTACGTACACGTTAACACTGCTGAAATGTAGTCATCTCAAAGGGTAGTAGGTACTAAGCAACTTGCAAACAGCGTATAGCATAACAGTGAGATCTTTAAACGCCCACACAGAATAAACAGGATCTCAGTTTTTAATATCTCATCCAAAACACACCCACACAGCCAAGTGCATGGTATTCAATTTACTTATTTCATATAAATGAAGAAAGAAGTTAACCTCTGCTAAGACATGAACCACTGGTCTCAAGAACGGTGAAGGATCCAAGCTTGAAAATTATGTTTTTCATAATTAACTACGACATTTTGACTGCTTCTCTAAAATTAAATAGGACATAATTGAAAGTGTTCCTTACTCTGACAATATTTCATATTGTCAATAATTTTTAAACAGAAAAATCAATCAGAAGAGTTTTCCATACTGGTCTCAAATGTGACACTACGTTTTTTCAACAAGTATTTGGTGACAGACTTTTGGAGATGATCATTAAGACTGCTGTCCAAAGAAGTACAGGCAATGTCTTAAGCAGGAAGCGAATGACATAATTTGAAACCCATAAAAAAAAAAACCAAAACCACACAGAAATGAGAGGACGCCAGAACACATAAAGCTAAGACTGCTGGTGCTTACCTAGTAAAAATTGCATCTGCTAGTGAAAAGGCTGTTAGCGGAGTTGCTCCGATAAAGAAAATCATAACGGAATTATTTTCTATAGAGTATTTTCTGTATTTTTCTATTACCTTATAACTGCATCATGAAAAAAAAAAAAAGAAAAAAAATATTTTTATCAGACTGTCCAGAGTGTGAACAGTGATTTAGGATCTATTTTAGCACTGCTGCCTCAAACAAAAATCCACAGAAATCCTCCCAGGGACCCTAGAAAATCTGTGATTATTGCTCAGATGTAACGTTAAGTTCAGTCAAAAATTTAATACTTCATAAGCTGATCTTTTCCCTTTCTTCCTTACAACTTACTTTCAATCTCTGTTTTGTTTCTGCTTGACCTTACTCCCTCCAGCAACAACAACAAAAAAAATTACTCTTTTAGTAAAGATAGGGCTGTGGTTTTATGCAAACTGTAAAATCAGAAATACTTGTAAACAGGGCTGCAGGATGAAAATCTCCACATGACGAGTGGCCCAGCTACCATCAGTACTGAGCAGGCAGCACCACAGCTAAGGAATTGACTTGTCACCTTGATCTTTCTAGGGCAGCATTTGCACTACACCACCACCCCAGGTCAATCTAAACTCACATCAAACCCCGATGTTAGGAGAAGCAGCAATGCCACCTCCCTCCTGTCCCCAACTTGCCTCCTCCGTCATGCTTCCAAAGGGACTCGCACAGCGGCCCCAAGGAAGTAGCAGGTTGAAAATAACCTCTTCCCCCCAGAAAAGGATTAATTTTTACTGTGTATCTGTTCCTCAACCCGATGCACTAGAAACGCTTCTGCTGGTGATGGGGAAGGAGCTTAGGGTCAACCACATGCAGGCAAGAAGACAAGGTGGGAGGATGCTGCGTGCTGGCAGCAGTACTGGCTTGTGCCATGGGATGGTGAAGACAAATTGAAGCGAGGGCTTGAGGGTGATGTAGAAAGGTAAGGACAATGACACTTGCCCAAGGAGTCAGGGTCCTATATAATCAACAACTTGTTGTGCCACTGTCCCTAAAGTCTTTTCCTGTGTGTTTAAAATTTACATGATCGCACACTATCACTTGTACAGAGCTCTTCTTTGGTTCAGCACTCATGATAAATGGCCACCAGTGAATAAGACAGCAGGTCATACTTGCTATTCCACTGTCACCGATGACTGCTTGGTGCTGTGTTTCATTTGGAAGGCGCCACTCAGCCACTTTAAGTAAAATTAAAGCTTTCTCATTCATCTCCTAGAAGATGCAACCTGAGTTCAAGGTTTACTGAATCCCCCACTGCTGCATGGACCCACCAGCCGAGCCTCAACCCTGTGTGAAGCCGAGACCCTGCAACGTCAGAGGACTCTGACTTCACGAGCTCCACTTCTGTTCCCAGCAGGGCATCTCCCTGCTTGTCCTGCCAGCCTTCCTCTCTAGAAATCCCACTGCCACACAGAAGTGCCACAGGAGTGAGGCTCCATGGATGTCAAAAACACACTCATCAATCTAAAGGCACCCAAAACAGATGGGGTAATAATGCCAATGATAAACTACGGGTGGAAGAAAAGGAGGATGATGGAAACAGGCACTCAGCATCCTCCTCTCTACACTTCAGAAGCCGAAGAAGTTAAAGACAAACAGCTGAATAACAGTGGAAGGTCAATCACAAGGCCTACTTTAAGCTGCATTATATACAAACGATCCTTGATGAAGAGCAGGCACAATAAGCAGGTCAAAAAAAATAGTATTATTTTTTAATTAAAAGAGAAAAACAAAGATCTCTGCAGATCCTAAGTTCAATACAGTTCCAATTAGGAACCATGAGATAACGACAAACAATCTAGCAGCATTTAGCTGTACAGCAAATGATCTCTGGTAGCATCACTGGCTTCACAAGCAATGGATTTGCCAAGAACAATGCAGCTATTCAAAGAATTAACCAATAATCCCACTAGCACTCTCCATATATAAAACACAGAATCCTGTGACTTCTGAGATATTTTTTTTTTACATTTCAAAGTAGACATAGAAAAGAAATTTTTTAAAATATACTTTTCATCTAATCAAGCCCTGAATCAATGAAAAAATGGAAACAGCGCCCAAACACGACGTGCATGAAGAAAGTGCCATTTCCTAGACAAGAGGGCTTCACAGAGCAGCGCAGCACTGAGAAAGAACTTGCCACTTGACATACAGCAGTTGCATAAGTGAGAAGACCGATGCTAATTAAATCAAGAGACTGCCATGAAAGGTCATGTTATTTAATATGTGGTATTCTTGGGCCTTTAAAGAACACTTAACATATGGCACTTCCATTTTTTAAGTCACATTTCAGAGACTTTTCTACTATTTGTTGTATCAGATCTCCATCTACGAAGACTTGCAGAACAAACTTGCGATACTGAGTGACAAGGCAATAACACGTAATGCACGTGGGAAAACTAACCTTTACTGTGTGCATACACAACGATGACCTGTAAAATGGCTGCACACGTAAATGTTGCTGTTCTGGTGGTAATGGGTTATATTACAGTAGTTCTCTTGGGGAAACAAGACATTTCCTTAAAGAAGATGCCAGGTTATGGAGTAAGATGTCTAACGCCTTCCTTTAAATGCTACATGAAGATAGACATGAGCAAAGTTCATCTTTCAAGAATGAACTTCACTTACATTGAGTAATTTGATGAAATTGCCTTCATGTTTTGGGCAGGGACTGGAAGGGTAGACAATATTTTTGCTTTAAGCCAGCCACAACCTAAAGCATGAAAACTCCTTGTAAATCTGTATCTTACATATATAATCAATGACAACACAAACGTCTCAAGAGACCTAGAAGCTACTGTGAACACTTGTCCGAGAACATCAGCTCAACCATGTCTGGGCACGAGACTGCACGTGAGCAATATCCAGGGAGGGAGCAAAACAGAAAACACCACTGCACAACTGAACAAATCCAAAATGCACCATGCAGCTCTGGTTCCCCCCATGGGACTCACCTCCTCTAGGCTTCAGATGCATACTTGACATCTCAATTTGTGCTGGTCATCCATGCACCCATTCTACCCAGTGCACAAAAATCAGGGGGCTGGAGGATAATTTGTCTTGCCTGTCCTAAAGACGAAAGATGATGAGCACAGACACTGCTATTCAACATTTAAATACCTAACTTACTGAAGAGGAATCCTGCATCTGTTATTCAAAAAGGTATGTTAGCACTGTGAGAAGTACAAAAAAGGCTGTAAGGATGATCTGAGAAATAAACATTCAAGGATATATAAAGCAGGCAACTCCCTTTGGTTTTGGAAAACGATGACTGAAGTCCTATGATAAACATCAAAATCCTGATTGACATGGAAACTGTTCCTCACAAGGTAAGAACAAATGCAATTGGCAGACAACAGCTATAAAATAACTGAAAATAAGTAGCTCTTCATCTAACACCTACAATTACCACCACATAGCCACAGGTATTCTGGTGACCAGAAGCATAAACGAATTAAAAGATGGATTAAACAGTTTCACTGGGAAGAGTTCATGAGTGGCTATTAAAGACAATGGTCCAAGTATAATAACAGCCTTAAAAACACCTAAAACCTGCTGACCCATCAAAGTTATGTCCAAGGAAGGATCACACGACATGGATCTTTTTCATCTTCCCTGTTCTCCTCACCTGTCAGAGACCCTGCTGGAGTGTGTGGCCAAATGGACCTTGGCTTCATTCACCATGGTGGTTACAGTGGTTCTGAGTGAATCAGCCCGCTACGGCTACCACCTCACACCACGCAACCAGACTTAAAACATAAACTGCTTTAATGCACAGTAGGTTTCACCACATACCCACATAATGAAGGTTTGAGGTTTTGGGTTTTTTTGGTTAAATGTCAACTTAGCTCCTTTGTAGATATTGCCCCTCAAAGCGTCATGCAACGTCCTCAGTCGGATGCCGCCTGGACACAAATCTAACTAATTGATTGTGAAGCATCTACATCTTCACTTTCCCAATAACAAAACCATGAAAGAGACAGTTTGATAAACAAAGTATGAGATGAAGGAACAGTTTCTTTCTTCAATACAGCTTTGTATTTTTCCCCAGTTACCCTGAGCTTCCATTAGTGCAAGGGCAGGGCTCACAGCGCTCAGCTTCCACAGGCTGAAGGTGAGGCTTTTCCAGGGGCTGAGGATTCAGCAGTTATCATACAGCAACAGTAATTTTGGAGACCACGGTACACCCTCAGACTCACCATATGACCCCCACTGCCTTCCAATGAGGCTGTCCCATACCCCACCATTGAAGTTACCCAAGACATCGACCAAGGGTAACGGATCTACAGAGCCTCTATTCTGGGGCTGAAGTATTAAGAGACAAGGACTGTACTTGGATTTAAGAACCGTAGTGAAATACGATGGCTTTGCTTTGAGCACGTTTTTGTTTTTAGACTGAGGAGACATGTCACAGGAGTCAGTACAACATAGTAAAGATGAGACCATACATATTAGATGTAAAACTAAATTTTCCTATTCGAGACAAAAAATTCATTCAAACATCATCTAGTGCAGCACTCGGCTCACCCTCAAAAAAAGAGCAACAAAACAAATACCAGTATTTTGCAACAGGCACAGGTTCTTGTTCTTATCGGGGCACAATGGAAACAGTTGTTTTCCATCTATGAATTCTTTACTGACTTACAGGCTGGTTAGCCCAGATAAACTCTCCTCCATACATTCTTCCTTGACAACTGCACTCAGATAAGGTTCTCCAGCTAGAAACTGGCCAGATTAAGATGTTCAGGGCATTCGTGACAAGAGTGCTTTCCTTGGCCCAGCAGAGCCCAAACTTATTTTTTCTTTCCCCTCTGAGCTTGTGAGAATGATGAGAAGTTCTTTTACTTCCTCAAGGTCAGGCTTGAAGTGGTGGGTAGCAGTGAACTAAATGATTTACTTGGGAGGAGACACACTCTGAATTCAAAATTAGACTGAGCCTTTAACTGAAGCTGGACCATAATGAATACATTTATCTGTATCTCATACGAAGAGGGTTTTTTTCTGAAAGCCTCAGTTTAGGCACTTTTCACCTAGAGTAAATTGGTAAGTGGATTTAAGAAATGTCTATAGAAACATACCAACATGCTACAGATGGAATACTGAGAATGAGAAATGCATAATGGGAACGGTCTTACACGCCCTGAAGCTCACGCTGAAAACCCTGGATGCTGCAAATGCTTCAAAACCTTTATGCTGTATGAAATAGTGACAATGTCCAACCAATAACAGTGTTAGCCGTATCGACCACTGATTTTTAAAAGCTGATCTGATCAACTACCTCCTGCTATTGGCTGATGACCTTCATTTTTAAGCCACTCCACTGGCACGAGGCTCTGTCCTAATTAAAACATCGCAATTTCACGTTTGATGCATCACTTCCAGGTTATAAAGCTCCTCATACAAAAATGGGGAGCTTCTTCAACTTCCTTTCTTAAGATACATATTAAGAACACATTAATGCTGTATTATTAATAATGCAAAAAAATGACTGCACTTATACTAAAATACAATTAATCATATCACAATAATCCATAATAATAATATAAAATATAATCCATGAAATAAAAATAACCCTACATATTAAAAAAAAATAATCACATGACCAAACAGAATTATGTCATAGGATGTATCTTGAGCTTGAGCTGTGCAGTCTCCTGTTGTTCCTGCAGACAGCAGCAACTGCTGGTTTGTTACATTCAGAAGACAGGGAGTGTATATTGTGTGGAGTTTGTTTTTCCTCCAGGTCTGTAAGGAAAGGGATCAGTCTTTATGTTTCTTCAGTGTAAACTTGCAAATCATCTGCTCAGGGGCCTTTCTGTCAAGTTTTATGGGAGAAAACAGAAGCCCAGAGGAGAAACCGTTCCCATTTACAGAGTCTCACTAACTCATGGATGAACACATCCCATCTATAGAATATAACGAAGAAGAAAACCTCGTGTGTATCAAGCTTCCCTCTTTGCAATTACTACCTTTGAATCTATGTGAAACAACAGACCTCGCTGCTGAGGGAGGATGCCCTGGCTCCCAGAAATGTCTAGCGATGATCAGCAGGGCATCAAAATAAATAATGATACCCTCACACTATTGTTTTTGCTCAGTCATGCCAGGACGATCTCACTGTTTCATGTGAGATAATGATGCAATAAATCTTAACAGATCTGTGCCGCTGAACTCTTTTTCTTTTTCCTTCCTTTTTTTTTTCCCCTTGTATGACATGCTCCCAAGATTTCTAGCACACAGATACATCACCCTCATAAAAAAAAAAAAGGCCTTGATTCTGCAAGTCCTTGTGTGGCTCAAAAGGTTGAAGTACTCCATTACCAGACCCAGCACAGGCTACACAGGGGCTCCATAAAGGATGAGCCTCAGACATAGTTCTCCAGTGTGTTTGAAAACTGCCATCCGTGATCCCTCATACTCAGAAAAAGAGCTTTAAAAATAAAACAAAAAAACCCTCAGCAACAGATTCTGTCAGAAAAACAGGGTTGCAGGGAAATCTCCCTATCTTCCTAACCAGGGCAGGCTGTGCTGTCGTGCAGCTCTATTATTTCATGTAATGTCACTGAGCCCTCCTTTGCTGGAGTCAAGATGCCTGCCTTATTCAGTCATTTAGCACCTGCAAACTGCATGGCGAAGCCTAAACTACATTTCATCCCCGTGGCATGACTAAAAGCACGACTCCTAAGTTAGGGTAACATATATCCAAGCATTTATTGCCACTCTTCCCCTTTCCCACACGCCCCTTCTGCTTCAAGTCTGCTTTGGCGTTTGCTTGACTCTTCAGAAAGTCAAAATTATTGCCTTTTCTTTTTTTTTTTCACCCAAGCTACATTTATGTCAGACTGGCAAGCTAAACCAGCTCACCAAGTGATCCCACAGGTACCAGCATCAGCTCAGGGACGGCAGTTGAGGAGTTGGGTGAGGGTTGGAGAGGGTGAGAAGAGCAAAGGAATGGGACAACCTCTTCCAATGCCTGACCTAGCCTCCACTACAACTAACGATAAGATTCATAGAATCTTATAGAATCTTCACAGAATGGTTAGAGTTGGAAGGGACCTTAAAGATCATCAAGTTCCAACCCCCCTGCCATGAATTATTAGATTATTACTACAAGGAGTGCAGTATCTTGTGACGACTGGTGAGCGCTCCTCTTGTCCTTCTGTAGCACAAGTCTAGAGAAGCCTGTGTTGGGCCAGTTTGCTAACGTAACATCTTGCCCTGCCAGAGAACATAGGGGTCATCATTTAAAACATCAGCATAGACAGGTGGAAGAATCTTGTTTGCTGCTGCCCTGAGGCATGTGTGTCTGCAAGAGAAGCAACAAGAGCAGGGAAGTTGAGAGAAGACAGCAGAGGAGCACCAGCAGAGGATGATACCAAGCTGAGTGGTGCAGTTGACTCGCCTGAGAGACAGGATGCCATCCAGTAGGACCTGGACAGACTCAAGAAGTGGGCCCATGTGAACCTCAGGAGGTTCAACCAGGCCAAGTGCAGGGTCCTGCACCTGGATTGGGGCAACCCCCAGTATCCATATAGGCTGGCGGATGAAGGGATTGAGAACAGCTCTGCCAAGAAGGACTTAGGGGGTACTGGTGGATGATGTGAGCTGGCAATCTGTGCTTGCAGCCCAGAAAAACAACTGTACCCTGGGCTGCACCAAAAGAAGCATGGCCAGCAGGTTGAGGAGGCAATTCTGCCCCTCTACTGAGACCCCACCTGGAGTACTGTGTCCAGCTCTGGAGCCCTCAGCACAGGGCTTCACTGACTTTTCTTTTCTTTTTTTTTTTTCTGTCCATTTTTAAAGTCAGAAGGTTTTACAGAGCTACAGACCAAACACAAATGGCACGTGCCCAACTTCCAGGACACCTGGCTAATCAGGGTTTAGAAATCTGTTTGTGAGAAATGCCAGCGTTAAAAGTTCTTCTCCCCAGCGTTTCCACATTGTGTTAGAAGAGACGCGGACGACAAAAAGCGCGTGTGCTAGCCGGTGATTGAGAGAGAAGGTTCGAAACAGTTACTAGGGAAGACAGATTTGTGAAAACCCTCATCTGGCTTTCGCAGCTGCTGGAGGAAGGATCCCCCGCAGGGCTCGGGTCAGGCTGCGGCTACAGGCTGGGCACTGGTGCCCATCACGGCACGGTACGGTGGAGCAGAGCTGCCCAGGTCAGCAGATGGGCACGGCATGGTCTGGGACGGGGCAGCAGGAAGCTCCCACAGAGACATTCCCTGCACAGGATTTCATACGGGGATGGCAAAGGCCCATTCCCAAAAATACAACCTTTTTTGTTTTCCACAGGGCATATTTTTCCTCTTAAAATCCCCACTCAGTAGTTATTCATTACCAGTTTCCTCCCGTTAGAGAAATTACTTGGTTGGCATGGCAACATATTCCCACCCTGAGCTTCTATCCCCGAGCCTCCTTTCAAGCTTCTGAGGACTGCGAGCATCACCAGTCCCTCTTCACCCTTTCATGCCGTTCCCATCCATACCCTCCTCTTTCACACAGGCTTTTAATTAAATTGCATCTGGCATCCTCAGGCCCGCCCAGGTATCTTGTTCTCTGGCAAAGGCCTTCTGCAGGACGGAGCTGCAGCTCAGGAACACACGCTCAACGCGAAGAGCAACTCCTAAACATAGAGGGGAAGTAGTCAGGTCTTGGTTACTGACCTATGTCATGTGCATCTTTTATATCAAAAAAATAATAAAAAAAAAAATCACCATTCAGGAAAGATAGATTTTTTTTTTCCCTTTCAAAATGAGTAAGGCAAATCCATCTACCGGTAGTACGTGCAAAATTTTCAACAGAAAGTTATTTTAGCATAGCACACGCTCACGGTACATTTGCTTGACGTAATCTGCACTCAACAGTAACTACTGCGTAACAAGAAAAAACATGTATCTTTTTAGAGATTATATGGTTCTATAAATCGTTTGAATGGAATCAAGGAACATACTGAAAAAAAAAATAATCGGGGTATACAACCAACAATACACCTCGTCTCATACGCATTTCAGAACATCTCTCCATTTGATATGAATAAAATTAGTCCATGAAGAATATTTAAAATTCAATTTTTTGTAAAAAAAAAAATCTCACATTGTAGGATGGATTAGAAATGGATTAGTTTAATAGTTTAATCTTAAAAATTAAGAACAAGCATCATATCTGATATGTAATATGTTACTCTGCCTTAAAAAGCCAGGAAATTTAATCTAGTTGATTTCTTCCAATCATTCTAAGGACTTTTATACCTCTCAATGGTTCTAGGTATTATTGTAGTAGTTTTCATAGATTTAGGATTCTTGCATATTCTCCTGATCCCAAGTCAGTGCCATGAGTAACAGAACTACTTCTAAGTAGGTATTTACATTCTCTGCTGGATGCTGAATACTCAGTACCTCTCAAGAACAAGCCCACAGCATGCTTTCCCCTCTGGACCAGGTATTTCATACTCTGCATATATGACTTGGATTTACTTTATTTTGAGCATCCTTTGTTTCTTTTTAATTCGGGGTTTGTGGACAGGAACTTTTAATTATCAATTTATGGGAAGCTGCAAGTGTTTCTCCATAATCCAAAGCTACCAAATGTATAGATAAGCCAGCTATGTTATTGTTCAGCCTTTGATAAATATTTGATCCATTTCTGACAACAGTAAGGTCCCCATCGAGGCAGTTAAATTGGGATGAAACTCAAGGAGGGCTCTTGGGTAGTCTAGAAGCATTTATGGAATTTTAAACCAGGAATAAATTAATGCTTGTGTATTCAATACTAACAACATGTGTATTTATTTCATGCTAACAGCTGCCTTAAATTGCCACTTTATCCCATCAATACTCTGAATGGTTATTCAGGAAAAAAATTAAGTGTGTTTCATGTTCCAGACAAGTCTTTCAGCCTAAATCCGTTCATGAAAACTAACATGTATAGCAACAAAGGAAAGAAACTCAAGCTTACCCACTCAAGTCTGGCTCACTTCAATGAGCCAAACAATGAACTTTTTTTCCAAGAGCAGAGGTAAGTAATACCTACCTTTCCACTATGAATTTTTTTAGTTTATTTTGTAAAAATGAACGCTATTCAGAAGCCAACCGGAATAGTTTCAGCTTCTATTTCTGTCTGCTTTCTATAGGCATGTGCTATGAGTTGCCAATTTATGGCTAAAAGGACCTTTCATCTGATCCACTGCGGTCACTCTGGTGTTCTCATGAAATCCCATATGGACAAAACCAAAATGATCACTGTTTGTGTAGAAGGAAGAACAAGCTGGAGCTGTGGTAATCAGTGGTAGCTTTGGTGTAATGACCTTTAAGTAATGGAGGTTGAAACCCTGAGGAGACTGAGGAAAGACAGACCTAGTCATATCAGTCTAGACTCCCAACTATCAGAGAGCAGAAGTTTTCAGGGAACTAAGTGGCATCCCATGGGAGGTAGCTCTAAAAGGGCCAAAGAGCACAGGAAAACTGGAAGATCTTGAAGGACAATAAAGTGCAAGGTTAGCGCACCCCACCACTCAGAAAAGCAAGAATTGTCATGAGACCAGTTTGGCAGATGTGGAACAGGTGATGGAGCTCCAATGCAAAAAGGCAGTATAGCAGGAGGAGCAAGCAGGGACAGCATACCAAACATGAACACAGAAATATCACACAGGCACGCAAGGATGGTGTCAGGAAAGCCAAAGCTCAGGCGGAGTTCAGATTTGCAGGGAAGATGAAAGGCAACAACAAAAGATTCTACCAGTACATAAGAAGTAAAAGGCTGGACAAGGAAAAGGTGGGTTCATGGCTGAATGAGGCGGGTGAGTTATTGACAGAGAACACTGTTAAGGACAAGGTACTCCATTGCCTTCTCTGCCTGGCTGGACGGGACTCTGAGCAACCTGGTCTAGTGGGAGGTATTCCCACTCATGGCAGGGCAATTGGGACTAGGTGATCTTTAAAGTCCCTTCCAACCCGAACCATTCTATGATTCTATGAGAAAAGCAAAACCACCAGAGAAATCCAGCAAAGGGGAAAACGAAACATTCAGGGCGACCGAGCATCCAGTACTAGAGAGCTGTCAGATTACAACCAGCCAGAATACAACCAGGCTGTATCCAAAACATCTATCTGGCAGAAAACCATCAAAGACAGCGGTAAATGATATGGAAAGGCACCTGTAGAATTAAAAGCATAACCCAGCATATCTGTAATCCAGACAGGAGAGGGTGATGCTGCTGTCTTCCAAGGACAAACTGACATGACTGCTAGGGAATTTCCACTAACTCACCTACAGCAATGACACAAGTTCCACACACAGCATCACAGATGAAGATCAAAGCCAAAGTCAGTGCCTTGGCATTAATATTGATCTCTACTGTAAATTATGAAAGTAGGACACGGGCTACAAACACTGCCACAGCAGCCTATGGAAGTGGGACGTGGGCGGCACTGGTGTCCCCCCCCTAAGGAACAAGGAGAGCGGAGGCGTTTGGGAGGAGGCAGGGCCGGGGAGCCTTTCCATGAACGAGCCTCGCTTGGGAAGACCTGCCGTCCTCCCTCTGTTGAGTCCCCAGCACTTCTCCTCCTCCTCCAGCCCCTTGCTCCCTGCCCATCCCAAAGAGCTGGGGCTCCACCACAGGGGTGGCCGGTGTGGAGCTGCCATGGGCCTCATCATCCTCGTCTCCTTGAGCTCCGTGCCTGGGCAAGGGCAAGCACAGGCAAGGGAGGACGAACGCTGCCTTTCCTTGCTGTTGGCTTTTCTACCCATGGCTCCTATGATTTTCTGGTGTGTTTAAGTGATGCAACCAAGCAATAACAACATTTGTAAAAGGATGCCTATGAAAGCAGATGCCCCTAAATAACAGCTTATTAAATACTCATCTTCCCAGCGTGAAACAAAGGGGCGAGGGGGGTGAAGAAAGAATTTAAAAAAAAAAAAAAAAAATAATTCAAGAAAACGGGATCCTTAAAGTAATTTATGTAAGGATTTATCTCCATGGGGAGAAATAAGGAAAAAAAGCCAATAATGCTAAAAAATATACAGCTCTTTCAGTACTTCCCAGCAGGATACAGAACAAGAGTAAAATGTACATTAAAAAAAACTATTTATAAGGCAACCTCAAATAGAAAAGAAGATAGTGTCAACAAACAAGTGAAAACTAGAAGCAATCCTTTCTCCTAATAAGCAACAAAGATTAAAATAGTTTTGGTGCTATCATAACAAAGTGGCATTTGTCTCATGCTGCTGAAATGTCCTGTGATACTGTAAATTATTGGGTTATACGGGTTATGCTTATTTTTTTCTTAAGCTAGCCAGTATATAATAAAAATATAGTAACAACGCACACTTACACAATACTTCTCCCTTCAAGTATCTCAGTGTCCTTAAAGAAATAAAGTATAGCGATTATCCAAGTGAGAACCAGGAATACAGAAAGGTTTCACTTTACCCTGAACCACAACAAAGGGAAAGGATGAGACAGCTCAGACACTTCAGTTTCTCTCATACCAACGTGCCCTGTTGATCCAAACACACACCATCATAACAAAGTGAGGGCTCTAACGAGCGTTAAAAAAAAAAAATATAAAAATAATCAATCAAATTCACCGGTGAGTAAAACAAGATGAAATGCAATGATTAACTTTTCTCCTAGCAAAATGATTTAAAGATTTTGTGGTTCACAATTACTTCACTGAGATGTTTCAATGGAAAACATTTTAAATGAAGAACTGTGAACCCTGAAGAAGTTACCGTGCATCAAATGTGAGGTAATTCAAGGTAGCTCTCTTGTTAATAAAAAGCGGATTACCTAGCTCACCTTCATCGGTTTCTCCAAAGGAACAGAGGGACTAGGTTTGTTTGGAACATATTGACTTTCACTGCAGTTGGAAGCAGAATTAAACAGCAGGTGCCCTACCAGGTAAGTCACCACATCAGAAGCACGACTGCTTTTTAGATGCCAATGATTTCCCATGAAGTCTAAAACTCACGCTGCCGTATCTCGGAATCGCACTGTGCCGTGACATGGAAAAACAAAAGGCCCATGTTGAGTTTCAAGGCAGAAGCAGAACAGGATTTTAGGCTCTGGTGCTGTGTACCGGCCGATATATGGCATAGAATCATAGAATCATCTAGGTTGGAAGAGACCCTTGAGATCATCGAGTCCAACCATCTACCCTACTCTACAAAGTCCTCCCCTACACCATATCCCTCAGCACCACATCTAATCGTCTCTTAAACACATCCAGGGATGGTGACTCAACCCCCTCCCTGGGCAGCCTATTCCAATGCCCGACCACTCTTTCTGTGAAGAATTCTTTCCTAATGTTCAGTCTAAACCTACCCTGTTGGAGCTTGAAGCCATTCCCTCTCGTTCTGTCATTAATTACCTGTGAGAAGAGACCAGCACCAACCTATGATTCTGGTATGCTCTGCGCTCCCGTGACTACAGCGTTAACACCTTTCTGGTAGGATGCAAAGAGCAAAAATCCGTACCTCGCTGGCTCCTCAATTAGGATGGCAAACTAGATCAAAATTACAGTTAAGCCACGGATATTGGATTCCCAAAAGAAACAGGAGATGGAGCACACACAAGTCATTGGAACTGGGGTTATCAGGGGGAATGAGGTAAGTGTAGATATTTGGATGGTTGAAAATTTTTCTTGCACATTTTTTTCCGTTTTCAACTATTTTTAATGCAATAAAGGAAATGTTGACCTTTCACATTTCTATAAAACACACAATTTTCAACCCAAAATGTGGATTTAGAAATTCACAGTAACTGACAGATATACAGCTTGTGTGTACCATGCGTATTTTTCTTTACGGCTGGACTTTCTCAGCTAAATAAATCTTCCATGAGATTCCCATCATAAGCTCTGGTAGCAGTGCAAGCTGAGAGGTCATACATCATCAAAAAAGCAGACTGGCTTCAAGGTGAGCCCATGAAATAATTGACTGGGGACAGAAGGCAACCAAACTATAATCTCAAAACACACTTCAGCACTCTGCTCAAATCAAAGGGTTGACTTTCCTTCTCCCAAAGCCAACATTATTTTTTCAGTCCATATAAACACACAAAACTGTTACCATATCATTTAACGTATGATATATTTTGTGTCTTTTTTTTCTACAGAACTCTAACAATATTAAGTTGCACTAATTTCTGGGTAATATCACACATTCTCTTTGAAACTCTTCCCAGTCTTGCAGATAAAATATCTACATTCTCATAAAATCTAATTTCTTAGTGAGTGAAATCATCTTCTTGCTGCCCTTCTATCATTAGAGACACGGGAAACCTCTTTCTGGCACGGCGGTGTTAGCCGAACATGAGCTGCTTGGAGCAGAGATCCTTCTCTGCTTCACTCTTTTTAGACTTGCGACTACATCCCTAATACACACGATCGATATTACCTGAAGATGCCCATTAAAGCAGTGTCTAAACACAACTTCTGATTAATTAAACCAAGATATCCAGGGACCGCCCTTTATTTGTGCAGTGTCTAGCGCAATGAAGTCCTCACCCACAAATGAAAATCCCCCTGTTCCTACCATACATACAGCAAATGACAATGGACAGAATAAGGACTACATTCCCTAAAGAGCTCTCTAACAACCAACTCCACTGCCTAGGAAAGGAAAGCAATGGCAGACAGCGCTCAGTAAATTAAATCTGGGAAGATGTGGGATCCTTCTCCTAGAGAGAAATTTCAGACAGCATCATACATCTTAGAAAAACCCCACCTGCATTTTCTATCTGTAAACTCGGTTAACTTGGCAAAAAGATTGCCTGGCAAGCGCAACAGTGAGTGTGCTGACTGAGCTGTTTAAGCTATTATTTCCTGTTAGTCTTAAATCTATTACCTTTCTATTGCACTTTTCTATCAGATCCCTTGGGGAAAAAAAAAATCCCAAATAAATAAACCACAGCAACAACCATGGTGCAAAAACCCCTTAGCTCTCTTCCATATACAAAGGCTGATTTTAAAAGGAGTAAGGAACATGTGCAACCCTGTAAATACTCAGTATTTGGCAAGGAGACACGCGCAAAGTAGATAATTTGGGTCCCAGATGTCTCAAGACGTAGTTTCAGATACAATTAACCAGCTCTAACCACACACCTCTGTCAATATCAGCATCCATGATGTTCTTCCCAGCCTTCCCCTCTCTGCAGGACAGAAGATATTCACGATTTCCTAACAGTGTGACTGCAGGATATAGAGACAGCCATTACCTTTCTCCTGTTGGGTTGGGTTTTCTTGGATCAGTGATCGGTTGACCCACCTCTCCCCGATGTCATTCAGTCACTGGCAATGGATACAGCAGGAATGTTGGGTTGAGAGCAAAGCTGTAGGAGCTGGCTACCTTTTACTCTTCTTGTGAGCTTCCACTTAACATGAAACAGCACCCACAGTATTTATCAGTTTGTGACGTTTCACTTGGCTTAACGAATCCAACTGATGTAGCTGTGGTGCACCCTTCTAAGGACGTGTCTTGCGCCAAGCGTAGCCCTCAGCAGAGCTCAGGGAATACAGCTGTATCTCCTCAGGTACATCTCACATGGCTTTGCATGACGCCATGTAGGTTATGTCCTTACTGGTCTCTGGGATCAGATCTTGATCTTCTTCTGAACAATGTCATGTATTTATGGCACTGTAAAGCACCTAATGGATGTAATCAGCTGTGTTTCTAACAGTTCTGTAACACTCCTCAAGTATCATCTACTGCAAGACGAAGAGAACCAAGAGAAAGTAAGAAGGGCTAGTTTCTTTGCAGAAGAGACTGATATGTGTGCATTGTCCACATGCCATTCGTTTCCCCAAATCAGTCCTGCTAAACTTCAAGTAATTCAGAAAAAGTATTTGAATCATTTGAATGAAGCAGAGATTCATAAATGACAACAGCAAACACCAGAAGTGCTCTTTCTTCTAATAATACAAAGAATGTACTTAAGCTGAACAAATCAACATAAAACAGTTCCCCACATAGTCAAGGAGCAAGCTTTACTATTGAGCCTATTCTCAACTGAATTTCAATAGGTACTTCTGGAAATCTTTGAAAATAGAACAGATTTCTGTCACTATTACCCAGACTGAGGTAGGACATGTTTACATATATAATAATAACATAAGCATGGATGGTATTCTTCAGACATGAGACAACTAGATAATTTGACTGGAGACGAAAGACACAGAGAACAATATTGCCTTGTTAAAGGGTTTTGTCATTTTAGTGATTCTTTTCACAATTCAGACATGATAAGGCATGGGAATGGAGACGGATCAAGCAGAATTAGGAGGTGAAATCAGAACAAGATATATAATCTTCAAATAACGATTTAAGGGGACAAAACACGGGCACAGGAATCAGTGAGACTGCAGATTTGGAAACAGACTAATGAAAATTAGAGGTTCATTATTCTCTGTATTTGAAGATTAATCATGGGACATAAGTCCCATATTCACAGCTCCTTTTAACAAAAGCTGATGACCCGACTCTGCAAATACTTGAGGAAGTGTAACTTCGTATGTGTAAGATAGACATATTTACCAGTTTTTAGAAACTGGGCCACATCCTGCAACGACCAGCAAGACTTCAAGACCTCACACTTAAGCAGTCAACACCATCCATCCTAACATCTTGATAATCATAGAATCATCTAGGTTGGAAGAGACCCTTGGGATCATCGAGTCCAACTGTCTACCCTACTCTACAAAGACCTCTCCTACACCATATCCCTCAGCACCACATTTAATCGTCTCTTAAACACATCCAGGGATGGTGACTCAACCACCCCCCTGGGCAGCCTATTCCAATGCCCAACCACTCTTTCTGTGAAGAATTCCTTCCTAATGTTCAGTCTAAACCTACCCTGTTGGAGCTTGAAGCCATCCCCTCTCATTCTGTCATTAATTACCTGTGAGAAGAGACCAGCACCAACCTCTCTACAGTGAGAGGTTCAAGAGTTTCAAGTAGTTGTAGAGAGTGATGAGGTCTCCCCTCAGCCTCCTCTTCCTCATACTAAACAGTCCCAGCTGTTAGCTGTTAGCCATCAGCTAACAAATTCACTGCCCATTCTGCATTACCATGTAAATCAATCCATCCTCTGCACATTCTTACAATGAGAAGTATTACTTTTCAGAATAGTTTTCCACACAGCCAAAGAACAAAGATTTTTTTTTTCCCTGCTGAAGTACCCCACCTTCACCTACATGGGGAGGGACCACCTTCTTCACGTCCTTCTCTGAAGCTGGTTACTGATATGCAAAGATTTTACTGCAGACCAAAAAAGATCTAAAGCTGTAGGTCACTGGAGGATATTAAATGATAAGCAAATTCACATTTCTAAAGTAATTCTACCAATTTATTAGCAATGCTAGCTCCTGTTCCACAGTAGGGGAGATAATAACGAAGCCTTGTTAAAGGGCAATGCGATATCTTTTATGTAATGTCTTTTTTTCATTTGTGATAAAGTCATTAAAGCGGCACTGTGTCTTCTTGAAGCCTCAAACAATAGTCTGCATTAAATCTCCTGTGCAAAATTAAGGATGGTAGTTCACTGGAAAAATAAGCATCTGTTCTTGCTAATGCTGATGGCCTTCTAAAAATCATTAAACTATTCCAAATTGGCGATGATAAAACAAAGCAGAACTGGTTTAACTTTTTCCAAAGCAAAGAGAAAATCCATTTTCCTTGTAAATATTTCTTTGTTCCAAATTTGCCCAGTAACCTATATGTCATAAGGCATATCTCCCTTACGGGCTGCCTAAATCCCATCTTCACACCATCATTTAGCTTGAACTCAGTGCCTTTAAACCTGGATTGGTAAAGGTTTATCTTTGCTGCATTGACACCAGGTCCTGTCCCGTCTCCAGTAGTCACAGGCTTGAAGGAGCTGGTGCATGGGACACTGCTGAAAGACAGGAGTCAGCTCCAATTGCCTTTCGGCCTCAGCTAGAGGCTGGGCTGGTTTGCAGTGGGAGTCACTCACACAGCTTCATTCTCATAGAATCATAGAATGGTTAGAGTTGGAAAGGGCCATAAAGATCATCAAGTTGCAAACCCCTGCCGTGGGCAGGGACACCTCCCACTAGAGCAGGTTGCTCAAAGCCCCATCCAGCCTGGCCTTGGACACTTCCAGGGATGGGGCATCCACAACTCCTACGGGCAACCTGTTCCAGTGTCCCACCACCCTCACAGGAAAGAACCTCTTTCTAGTATCTAACCTAAATCTACCCTCTTCCAATTTAAAACCATTACCCCTCATCCTATCGCTACGCTTCCTGACAAAGAGTCCCTCTCCAGCTCTTTTGTAGGCTCCCTTCAGATACTGGAAAGCTGCTATAAGGTCTCCTCGGAGTCTTCTCTTCTCCAGGCTGAACAACCCCAACTCTCTCAGTCTGTCTTCACAGGAGAGGTGCTCCAGCCCTCTGATCATCTTCATGGCCCTCCGCTGGACCTGTTCCAACAGGTCCATGTCCTTCCTGTGTTGAGGACTCCAAAGCTGGACACAGAACTCCAGGTGGGTTCTCACGAGTGCAGAGTAGAGGGGCCTGCTGACCACACTTCTCTTGATGCAGCCCAGGATGCAGTTGGCTTTCTGGGCTGCCAGTGCACACTGCCAGTTTGTGTTGAGCTTCTCATCCATGAGCACTCCCAAGTCCTTCTCCTCAGGGCTGCTCTCCAGCCATTCTATGCCCAACTTGCATTTGTGCTTGGGATTGCCACGTCCCAGGTGCAGGACTTGGCTTGGTTGAACTTCATGAGGTTTGCAGGCTACCCAGGGCCCTAGAATTTGAGCTGGACTACACCTTCTTCATTCAGTTATTCCTTCTGCTGTATTGCATTTTAAAACCACTGTCACTCTAGGTGTGTTACCTGAAACAAAAGGTCTCGAAACCAGAAGTAGTTCAGAGAGGAGATACTGCTTTATTCGACTTTGGGTGCAAGGTGGAAATTCACAAATCTACACAAATCCACACCTTACTGGGGACATTCGCGCATTATTTATACACAAAAGATTCTCATTATTTCACCTACCTAAACATACCTCCATCTAGGCTTACATATTCAAGCCCTTTTGCACGTGCACATTAAATTTTGCAGCGTCTCCAAAACACTTCTGCACAGGCGTGACTTCCTCGATGGTCCTTTGGGTAGGAATACCCTTCCTCACATTATCCTTTTAAGGTATTGAGTCACCTCAGGACAGTAAAAGTTTGCCAGCTTCTTAAGGATGATAAGGATGTTCCTTGAAGTAGCCACAGCTGTCCTAATTTGTATAGGGGTACATACTTTGACATACAAGAGAACCTTGAAGTGATTAACTACTACTTGTTATCCCACCCTTATCACTATCAGCTCAGTGACTATCTTCTCACACAGTAAGAAGCTCAGTCATTAACTATTTTAGCATATGGTTATAAGCAAAGCAGAGGCTTGCCTTTGATAACAGATATGCAACACTTCTGCAGCGTAAGGACTGAGATGCTATTTAAAAATACTTCTTAAAAACTTTTCAGAGGTATCAGCCCAGGTCTGGACACAGAGCACCCAAACACAGCACAAGACACAGCTGAATCATGAAACAAAAGAAAACATCTCCTAACAAAAAAATTTGAAGATCCTGGAGGTCACGTACAGATGGTAGAGAAGAACCTTAAGCTCTGGAGGTCTGGAGAATAAGTCTTATGAGGAGAGGCTGAGGGAGCTGGGGTTGTTCAGCCTGGAGAAGACAAGGCTGAGGGGAGACCTTATCGCTCTCTACAATTCCCTGAAAGGAGGTTGTAGAGAGGTGGGGGTAGGTCTCTTCTCCCATGTCACAGGTGATAGGACAACAGGAAATGGCCTCAAGTTGTGCCAGGGGAGGTTCAGGCTGGATATTAGGAAAAATTTCTTCAGTGAAAGGGTTATCAGGCATTGGAATGGGCTGCCCAGGGAAGTGGTTGAGGCACCATCCCTGCAGGTATTTAAAAGAGGGGTCGACGTAGTGCTTAGTGACATGGTTTAGTGAGGGTTTTTTATCACGATTAGGTTGATGGTTCGACTAGAGGATCTTAAAGGTCCCTTCCAACCTAGGTGATTCTGTGATATAGTTGACCTCTCCTGCAAAAAACCTGAGGACTCCAATAGGAAAACCAAAAGCAACATGGGAATATAATGGACTGATTGCCTGGCTTGATATCCTAATACAGCAGAAAATGCTAGTCTTAGCTGATTGATGCTGGTTCTCACCTGCATCATGAGTGACTTCTATTACCCCCACCACCACATGTAGTCAAAATGTAACAGCTGGTAAAGACCAGGTTACTCAGAGCAGCTCAGGGAAGATGAATTCCTGATGAAATGCACACAGGCAGATGGTGCCTATTTCACCTTTTGTGGTACACGATTACAGTAAGTGAAGAACCAACTTAAGGTTAAAAGCTGGTGCTGTTTGTATAAAATCTTTCTTTTCCTCCTATTATGCTTCCATTTTGGTGGAGTAGGTGTAAAAGGAAGGGGAATGTTACTTCTTTCTGAGCTTTTTATTTTTATGTTGTCAAGTTACTGCACTGACCAAGGTTCACTTTACCATGGTTGCTAAGTGGTGGTATCTTCTACTGCTCGAGAGTCAATAGGTTGGTGGGTTACTAGCTCACAAACTATAAGGAGACACATGAATTTGAAAAAAAGGCTTTTAATAAAGTCCTAGGATAAACACATATTGTTTAATCACTAAACTTGCCAGATTATTAAATAAATTGAAACCCTGGAGTAAAAATGGACTCTAATGCAGTGATCATGTCATCTGCTGAAGTCATCCACCAAGTCAGCATCGTACACGTAACACCATTACAACAATTCCCATTTGAAGCAGTGCTGTAGGTATTTCACTAACCACCTTGTGCTCTTGGGAGCCAAACTCAGAATCACGGAGGTTCCTTCTGGCCCCTGCTCTTTGCCAGTAACTCAGAACTGGCACCAAGGGACCCATGAGAAAATGTCCACGCCTTTGCCTCAACTCCAGCAGTAACGCACAGGACACCACAGGAACACGAAGGTGACGAGGCACATCGGCACCCAAGTGGGATTTGAGCCAGCACCAGCCTGCTGTCCCTCCAAGCATACACACTCTCCTCTACCACCAACTGCCCAAGGTGTGATTAGGCTCTTCTCTACTGGCCACTCTCTCATCAGGCCAATTCTGCAAGAACCAGGACAGTGGGGAGGATGGGCTGGGTGTCCCACACAGCACGGCCAAACAATATCCACTTTCCCCCAGCCAGACCCTTTCTGTGCATCCCACCTTGGAGGTCATGAACCACAAAGGACCCCTAATGAAGGCACAACTACTGAGAAAACACCTTTTCTGGCTGACACATCTACATGCCCTGCAGGAAAAGGTTCAATATCCCTACAAGTAGGCACATAGCTGTGGAATTAATTTAATCCTAATTTCAATAAAGTTTTGCAGCAACTCCCTTGTAAACACCCATCATCAACATGGAGGACCCACCAAGACTGGTCTGGTTAGTTATCACACATGGCAGCCTCCCAGGCTGCAAAACCAACCTGAGGAGCCACCCCCATTGCTTCACCACACACTGTATGTCCTGGCTCCGAAAGGACTCGGAGATTGTCACACAGCACCACAAAGGAATTCTGTTGCCACTGGGAAAGGCTGGAATCAATGCTAGATAAATTCAGATTAAAAATTAGATGCACGCTTTCACAACAAGAATAGATAATTACTAGTATAGATGTGGGAGGTTCTTCACCACAAATCGTTTTAAAATCCAGAAGACGTCTATTTGAAATACAGGCTTGGACTTAAATAGGAGACCATTCAAAGTGGTCCCGTAGACTTCTCAGGTAAAAGATCAGATGGTATTATCCCAGCTCATCCAAAGCCTCATTAGTGAGACATGGCAACTCAATGCTGTCTGGTGTGATCACTCAGCCCTCACCACCCTGGTCAGGGGGCACTGGTGCTCCAGATGCTGTTACTTTCAGTCCTCCAAACTGACACAACCTTCAGGGCAGCCCTAACCACAGACAAAGCCATCTTTTCATAACATTTAAACCATGTCTCACTTTTGCCCTTGCAGCAAACCTACAGCCTATAGCAGATATCAAGCAGGAACAGCAAAAAAAAAAAAAAAAAAAAAACCAACAAACCAGCTGTCTTCCTACAAGTTTTGGAAAAGTTTGCCTAGTCTTGTCTGGTGTTCAGCATCCTGAGTGATGAAGCTTTGGCTACTACCTTCAGAAGATGGTGTTAGTTTGCAAATTTTCAAAGTAGAAATCACATCTCCCTGTATACACATAGGCGTATGGAGGTGCAACTCTAGGGACTTTGGGCACTGTAATAACACAGACAGACACCACAATTTCAAATTCATGCTACTTGGATCACACTTGAATTCCCATTCCATACTTCCCAGTTATGATATTTATCTTCCCAAACAGCTCCACGTGCTGTTTTCAGTAATCACATCCTTCAAACACTTGTCCCTGTTATGTCTACCAACATCTACATATTCAAAACAGTCTCTGAAGCACATGCTAAACATCTGTTTCAACCACCTTTCCCTTTAGAGTTTAAGCCGTTTGCTGGAAAATTGCCATCCTAATGGCAAGCTCCTCTGCTAGCGAACTGGAGAATTCATTTTGTATTTATTGATTGTTCCCTAATGAAGAGTCATAAAGGTGCCAGAGACTCTTGACCAGACACTACTTAATTAGTACCAAAGCGCATAAAATCCCAAATCAAACCGAGCTCTTTGTCCAACAGTTCAGACACTGGAAAAGAAAAAGATGACATCATTTTCTGCTTACACAGAAGTCTATAAAATGTTATTTAAAAAACCCTAAGGAAATTAAAAAACTGTATAAACTGTTCATTTCCTTCCAGTTCCTAAGACACCAAATAGGTCTTCCAGAATCGAATCACACTTTGCTAAAGGAAGTATTCTTCATAAAGGACCTAGCAATATGCATCACGCCTAGAATTTATTTTAAACCAGACAAAGGCAAATACCAATAAAACATTTGTTTTCTGAACAATATAGAGAAAGTCTTACGTTACATACAAAGACATAATGCAAAGCATCCACAAAGTATTAAAGATTACCTCTAATTGATCTGTCTTTTCATCATCATGGCTCATACAATAGTCCAACTTTTATGTTCTCTCAAACTACCCTCTATTGGAGTATTTTCTGAGGGTACTTGCTCTCAAGAAGGCAGAGAGATAAACAAGAACTCCATTAAATGGCAAGGTTGGTTTTTTATCGCTCAAACTTATAGCCTCAAAAACATCCCGAATAACTGGTATCTCCTTGCAAGTCTTTCAAATTAAGTCCTCCCGAAACTTAATTCCCTCTCTTTCATATCATTTAAATTCTCCATTAAATAATTGAGAAAATAGCAGGAAGGAAAAAAAGTCAACTAACAGAAGGAGGCAAAAGCCCATCCCTACATGGCAATAGCATTGCTGCTTCTTTTAGGCTCTCCACTTTTTGAAAGCAGAGAGAGTGGCTTGGAATCTTTAGGATAATGAAAGATGCACACAAGGAAGTAAAGAGTCATGATAACACAGTATCCATTAAATACAGATGCCCTCATAGTAATCTACAATCCCCAATGTGCTTATTACCACATATATAAGAAAATACTGTTATACGTCCAAAAATGTAATCTTCCATTTTCCTAAAATCTAGCACTCCAATACCAAACCCTTGTTGGGGAAAAAAATTCAAACTGCTAATTCATGATCTCTGTCCTGTTTTCAGAAACTGATGTGATACCAACTTTAACAATCCAAAGCTTCCAGCCCTCTTACCATAACGATAAACAAGCGTATTCTGCCGGAAAGACAGCAGGTTTTCCCAAACAGAAAATGGAGCAGGACAAGCATATAAAGGACAAAACAACCACAGTAAGGCAAATATCCCAAAAAGGCAGAATAGCAAAGGGCTTCTCAGACCTATGAAATTGGCTTCTTTACTGTAACCCATTATTCTTTCCTGTTTTTCTTAAACTGCACCTTTTATTAGAATCATGAAAAACATCACCAGCATCTCAGCTATCCCCGATCATTTCAGTAAGTCTTCCACAGAGCTTTGTGGTGTGGTCCCAAGCAGATGAGACTAGACGCTCACCGCTACGTCTCCCACGAAAACGAGCTCCAAAACAGCAGAAATGAAGAAAAAAAAAAAAAACCAAATGTAGAAAAGAAAACAACGATACGACGAGAGGGACAGCTAACCACAGAGAAGCTCGGGAAAGGTCACCAGCACGTCACAGAGTGAGGCCACATAGAGACCTCTGCTTACCCCTTGCTCGGATTCCAGCAGCTCTGTTTTGACTCTGACTGCCGGCATCCCATCAAGCATTAACATTCTGTTCTCAAAGGCGCTGAGATCCTAAGGCAAAAAAAAGGAAAAGGTTAATAAAAAAAAAATTATGAGAACCATTTGGTTTAATTCACTGGTTTAGTTCTACGATACTGCAGAAATAAGTTTCTCTTCGAAGAAATAAAGTTAACAAAGATGTAGTGTTAATTTCAAGGAGTAGCTACCAAGTTACTACTTCTGTTAAAATTGTAAATTATACTTTCACTTATCCTTAAAAGAGAACTAAGTCTTTGTAAGCAACACGGGAAAATCTTCTTCATCTATTTTTTAATTTGAAATTAATCACACGGGCGCACATATATAAATTCCCTGCTTTGGAACTGGAAAGGAGAGCATTGGCGTCAAATAGCTTCAGGGTTTTGGCAGCACACTTAGGTATATTCCGTTTCAATCAAAACATTTGTACTTCTGTATTACCTAGAGAAAGCATATACTTGAATTCAGAGAAGTTATAGTGAAGGTCTGTATGCACACACACTATAAATTAACACACATCAACAACTCCTCAAATTTCGTATCATTCATTATCTTGGAATCATAGAACTGTCTAGGTTGGAAGGGACCTTCAACAACATCTAGTCCAACCATCAACCTAACTCTGATAAAAAACCATCACTAAACCATGTCACTAAGCACTATGTCTACCCATCTTTTAAATACCTCCAGGGATGGTGCCTCAACCACTTCCCTGGGCAGCCCATTCCAATACCTGATAACCCTTTCAGCGTAAAAATTTTTCCTAATATCCAATCTGAACCTCCCCTGGCACATCTTGTAAAGTTATCGCCATTTGGTTTTAGTATAAACTGGTTACTGACACAAAACTTCAGACTAACAGGTTGCCCCAGAGGGGTTGTGAACTCTCCATCCTTGGAGATACTCGAAAACTGTCTGGGCATGGTCTGATGTGATCTAGGTGACCCTGCTCGAGCAGGGGTGTTGAACAAGATGACCTCCAGAGGTCCCTTCCAACTCAGTCATTCTGTGATTGCGTGTGATTTGTCAATGAAAATCTCGACGTGCTCACCTCTGACACAAAAGACATTTAAAAAAGCATGTTAAAAACATGCATTGTCCTTGTTGTAATGAGCAATATATGCTGAGTGAGATTTGCAGAACCGTGCTTCCCTGAATCAACATCCCTGCTCTGAGTGCCTCACCCCGCTGTTGCCGGAGCAGTTGATGCAGAGATGCAAAACAACCTCTTGTGCCTTCAGTTCAAACGCTACTTCAACCTGAGTCAATTTTCTAATTCCAGCCAAGGCTCAAGGCTGGTGTTTGAAAGCTAGCCCCTTCAGCTGCTATTTACTTTAGACAACGCGGCAAGAATAAAAGACATTTTATCCCCCAAGCTAGAATCTGACCTTACAAATCCAGACAACTTGGTCAGCAGTACAGAAATAAGAAGACGTCACAGCTTTTTTTTTTCAAATAGCGAAACTACCGCGTGTATCGCTTAGAAGTGACTCATTCCCAGTCACTTACTTGTCTGCAGCCCCCTCTGGTAGGTAGCACTTCGAGACTCGAAACTCACCTCTCTTCTAACCGTTACCTCGTAGTCCTCAATAACTGCACTGGAATGGAAAAAAAAAACCCAAAACCCTCTTTCCCTGTGTTTTCTGGGCAGCAGAGCTGTTCAGTACTGTGTGGTGCCCTTATTGGTAAGGTGTATGTTCATAGCCCTGTTTGTCACCACGGCTCCTTCAGGGGAATTTTAAGAAAAACGGTCCGTCCTAATGGAGCTTCTAAAAAGGATCTTCATTTTCGGGGACGTACATATTGAAACAACTGTTTATTTTTGTATACTCCCCATAGTTTAAATAACAGGCTGAAAAGCTGGGAAACCAGACAGGGCCATGCTCCAACACAGTGCCACAGGCACAGCAAATGACCTGCTTAAAATCCCCCTCGCCCTCCCTCTGAACCCCATGTGTTACAGCACATAGAGCTGCCGTTTGATACAACAGGGCAGGGAGGAACTTGATGGCAAAGGAGATAAGCAAAGACAACTGCAAACGTAATCTCTGCTTGGGTGGGTTTTTTTTTTTTGCCTTTAAAGTAGATTGAGATAGTTCACGAAAAGCTCTAAATGCTTAAGTTATAAGCTTTCAGACCGTGCACGTAATTTTCAGCAGAACGCCTCCACGTTCAAACATGTGTGAGCAAAGACAAGTCAAGCTGTTGAGATGTCCCGGTCCACGCTATGCTCCCCCTGGGTATCTACTGTATTTTCATCTTGACACAACAGGAAGACAAAAAAAAAATAATAAAATACAAATGCTCTTCCTATGTCTTCTCAGCTATTTGTTTTGTGCACCTTGATCTTCATTCAGCGTTCGAGGCACAAGGTGGGGAGATAACAGGAAGGGACTCGGATGCCACAAAACAGCTGGCTGAAAGGCTTCCAGGCTTTACATCCCTCTTCCCAAAAAAGGCAGTGCACTGTTTACTCCTCAGAAGCAGATGCCGGGAGTCACCCCGAGCTCCAGGGGTTTGGACGTGGTTTGGGGTGGAAGGAGAGCAGGAGCCAGCCTGGTATTCCTGGCTCCCCCCGCCCCCTCCCTGCGCCCATTCCGCAAGGAGAGAGCGGTCCCTCTGCCTTCTTGATTTATGGGCAGCACAGTTGAGTTTTACAGCAAGATCAGGAACGTAGCATCATCAAGCATCCCTTGGGCTGTTTAGCTGATAGACAAAGAAGGATGAGCTGATATTGCTTGGTGTCCCTGAGGAGGTCTTACCCGCCTGAACGAAGGGACGAGGCCGGCTTGTGAAGGAGGAGGGGGGGGGGAAGACAAAGCGCCAGCGAGGAAAGGCAGGTTTAATGAACTGTTAGAATCTGATTAGAGGCTAATGTCCCTTTTAGTGCTTTGTACCAATTTACAGCTGATATACTTGAACCATTTTTCCCCACCGGCTGTGATAAACTCATTAGTTTTAAAAATGCAAGCTAACCACAGCCTTTGAAGTTTAAAACTGATAAATCATGAAAACCTGACTAGTTCATGTACCATTTAACACATTTACATTTAACTAAATTTTCAT
>JAHREE010000279.1:24565535-24595427 GCA_033628505.1 Tringa tobata | reverse complement strand
AGGTTGACGGTTGGACAAGATGATCTTTGAGGTCCCTTCCAACCTAGAAGATTCTGTGATTTTTATCATGGCTAGACTTTAAAATAATGAAAAAAAGGTAAAGACTGAACGTCCAATGAACCCAAACTCCATCCAAAACCAGGGTATAGCTGCAAAGTTAGATGTCTCAGGGGTTTGCCCAGCCTGCACTGGAGCACGGGGTTACTCCTCCCCAGGTGCATGACCTTCCCCTCTGCTGAACTTGATGAGGTCCCTGCCAGCCCATTGCTCTAGCCTGCCAAGGTCACCCTGGAGGGCAGCCCTGCCCTGGTTGTGGCAGCGTAGCACCCCACACGTCACCCTCAGCTCAGAGGGCCTGCACCCTCCTATGCCCTGCTCCACATGGGGTTGGTACATCAGAGGCTGGGAGACTCCTGAGATGGGATGAGCTCTGGAGAGCTCAGGAAACACCCTCTACATAGCAGAGCCAAAGTTTGCTCTTGTTTTTAGTTTATTTTTTTTTTTAAAGAGAGAACCCGCAGGTTACATTCGTGATACCACAGTACTTCTTGGGCTTATCTCACAGACCTCTTTAGAAAATAAGCAGCCATCTCCTAACGCCACTGAACTCAATACAAGTCTGTGTTGTTTATCATTTTTTGAGTGTTGAATAACTTAGAACATCACTAAGCCTGAGCAAACAAACTGCCCAGTAGTATTTCCGCGGGCTGCCTGTGAAACCACAGCGTGAGTGGGAGACTGTACCCAAGACCATTTGATAAGTACAGTGCAGACCTGCCTTTTCAATCTCAGTAATCTCTTCTCCCCTTTAATTTTGCTCTCTGACCTCCTTTCGGTCCTGCCCACTTCTCTTTGGTTTAAAGTCTTGATCTTTATTTTGCCCAGGACTTTGAGAGCTATAGTTCTTCCCTGTCAGCTACCCCTCTCCTTACCCGCTCCTATACAGATGTCTCATCTCCATACACTCACATCCAATCAGTGCAGACTGAAAAATGTAAACTTTAAATGTCATATTCAACAGAGAACTGAACCTCTGGATTTAGCTGCCGTTATTATGGAAACTGTAGAAGCACCATAAGTTGCACGCATTCAATATACAGGTACAGCAACAAGTTTATTTTGCTTATTTCTCATTTTTCTGGGAAAGATTCATCTGGCCTCATTTTATGAGACAGAAAACTTTATGTTCATATTTCCTCCATTAGTTGCATTAGATGTTATTTACATACATTATGATATGGCCCAAGGCAGACCAACAGAGACCTAAAACATACCAATATAACATACAGATGATGCAACTCAAGTTACTTACACACCAATGTACTCGTGTCAGCAATGGAAGGCTTTCAGAACTTGGTTAGCAAAGCAGCAATCCAGCGAAAGGCTGAGGCAGGGTGCTGGGTGAAATCCAGTCTCTTTCCTCTCAGAGCCAGGACTTTATCAACCGATCTTAACAGTGACCACAGAGGAGCCTTCTCCACCTCTATTGCTTAAGTTGTCTGGAATCAGTCTTCCCAGAAAAGGAATTTTTACACTCGGACTTTGAATTCATCCACATAACAACATTTTTTTTCCCTCACTCAGAGATATGATTTAATCATGGTACTTTCCTAATGTAAGAGATTAACAGCTGGATTCAGAGCCCTGCGCTTGCAAAGCCTGCCAAACAGAAAACATGCAATGAAATAACTCAGTATCCCCTTCCTTATCTGCACATATTTTGCACAGCTTCCTTATGATTACTGTGGGATGTCATCAGAAGGGCATGAGAGAATGGAACTATGGCTTGACAAGAAAGAGGTCACCCTGTTCTCCTGTGCTTCCTTCCTTCTGCCATCACTCTGCATTGGAACAGGAAGGCAAAAGCAGAGAGAGAAACAGAGATAGAGAGCTACCAGCGCTGCATCTCACACAACTACAGTCTTTCCCAAGAAATTTGGGAAGAGGCCACATGAGTCTAAGAGTCTTCTGTGCTTGCCTGATCTGGAAGCCTTCCCTCCTCTGCACAGACTCCAGTTACAACTCCTCTCAAGGATCCGAGAAATCCTTAACATTTTCTGCCCTGGTGTCACGTCCCAGGCCAAATGCCTGAGATGGTCTTCTAGTCTGGCCCAGTTTCTCCTCAATTTGGTGCAAAACATGACCACACTATGGTAGTACCACTCTGTGTGGTTTTCTGGATAGTAAGAGGAGCCAACTGTAACATAATGACATCCAGAGATAGCTTGCAGATAATTAAGTTGCTCTTTGCACCCTCTCACACTTTCTACCAGCAAAGAGCCTCCCTGAGTTTGTACATCTAGGATTTTATCACTGCAATTCTGGAAGGTGCAAGCAAGTTTTGGATGGTATCGTTTTTTCACTCTACTGTTCATGGTCAGGAGGTCCAAGCAGGGAGGTGTTTGCTCCCCCATGATGCTAGCCCATTCCGAGCTATCAAGACACCTGCACAGACAACAGCCACTGACACATCAGCCATCAAACCAGAGAGAAATTCCGTAAGACTTTGTGTGCTGGTTTTAGCAGGCAACAACTGCTGGTTCATATCTGGGTATACAAGGTCCCTGATCCCAAAGAGCAATTGTGTACATTCCTTCAGAGCCACTAATACCACTTGCTGTCTCTATTAGGCCTTAAATTTGGCTCCTGGATGCTGGAGGTGTTTTCTGGAACCTGCTGCATATAAAGCTGATAGTCTATGGATCCTTCTGAACTAAATACCTTTTCTCTGTCTGATTTCAGGAGACTGGATTCGAGGACACAGATGCTTCCCTGAAGTCTTACGCTGCTTGTGAATCCAGAGGTAGCTAGAATCAGTGTGTCCACCAGCTGTTGTAAACACTAAACAAGGCTAATCCAAGAAGGAATTAAAAGTAAACTCACCTGTATCTAAATCAGCTGCTGATAAACTGTAAAACTGTAAAGCTTCTGAACCATTACGATATTGACATAACCAAATTATCACTGAGATAAATAAGAATCTTTACCCTAGTAAACCATTTTGCTCACATGACCAGAACTATAGAGTTAAGTTTCTGGAATTCAACTGACACTGTGCTTTTGGGAAACCTGGGGGGGGTTGCTGTTTTTTTTGATTATTGTTCCTACCCCTGACTGGAATTCAGGGACTAAAGAAAGCTCTCTAGGTAAGAGATTTTCCACCATGACATAGCCCTCCTGGACCAGTAGAGTTTGCAGAATGCCTTGTTCTGAGCTGCTGCACGGCGTCCTGCTGGACCACACACTGTACCTGTCATCAGTATTGATTTGCTCCAGCGCAAACCCACAGGCACAGTTAGCTGTGTTTAAACATCCTTGGCAGGAACTGGTTAATGTAGCATCCCAGCCAAAGCCTATAGCTCACAGTCACCAACAAGTCGCATTGACAGATGTCAAGGCCTTCTGAATTTTATCATCCTCTAAAGCATATCAATAAAGTCAGTAAAGCACAGAGGTCCACTACCAGCTTCTTCCTTTTTAACTAGTGCAGAAAATGTATGCTGTAAGAGAGCCACCTCTCTACGATAAGAAAACAAAGTGACAAGATACTTTTGAAGATACCGTATCCTGTTTGACTTCCCAAACAGCATTTGTGGATGAGGAGCCCGAGTGCCACTCACCAATGCATTAAGCTTCACAGCCAGTAGAGGCAACGGAAGGCAACGCCTCTCTCATTCTCCCTTCATCCTTGCCCAAAAGAATGATGAACACCACTATGCATCAGCCCGTTCAAACACCTGGCTTCAAAGGAATTACCTGTTTCCTTAACGTACTGCTAGGTTTTCCTTTGAACACTCAGGTCTGGTCAGAAACCATGGCATTAAGCTACAGCTGAGTTAAGCTACAGTATTCCCCTGCCTGGAAGACAATACGGCATACGAAGCTCAGACCGGTTATTTCATCTATTATGTTTTGTAACACAATATAAATTTTTGATAATAGCAGTAATATGTATAATACATATGGCTGTAAAAATGTCAACCAACTTTTATGGCTTTCCTCTTCATATGAATATTCAGTCATCCATTCGTCCCTAGATCCACTTCAATCCTGAAAAAGAAAAGATAAAACAATTTAATTGATGTATTTTCTTAGAGTCCATTAATTTCTCAAATATTATTGTATATGTAAATAAAAAACCTAACCACAGATATCCGTTCCACAGTAAAAGGTCAGAAGAGTAGTAAGTTTATAAGCATTTTAAACAAAACTGGATGAATACGACAAAAAGTATATTGGAGAAAGCCTTATGGTTCCTTTTAACTAATGACTTTTGTCGGTGCTCTTGGTGTCTTTAATTCCTGAGCTGCTACTGAGCGTTCTAAATCCCAGCTGATCTAATTACTCTCCAGGGTCCACTACATATCAGTACCCTGCCTCTGTACGGGTAAACTTTCCAGCAGTTTCGAGTGCGAATATTCTTTATGGATATTTCAAAATGTGCTTTACAGAAATACTATGTGAGATCTGGACAATAATGCATTGAAAGCTAAAATACATTTAGTAGTGAACTCAGTCAATGCTCCAGGCACGTGAAATAACTGTGCAAGACTGTTACAAAATTTAAATGTGAATTTTAAAGAAAAATGTATATAGCGATTTCAACACTATATTGTACTTTTGGGAGGCGCCTTCAGTTTTAAGAAAATATACCAATCCAGTAATCTAACTTTTTAAAAGCCTTGGAGGGGAAAAAAGCTTCAGATGTCCAAAATTTAAACAGCAGACAGTATGTCTTAAACCTCTTGCCAGAATACACGCATATATCTGGGAGCAAATGCTACTTACATATGTCTCTTTTAATAATGGAAATGGTGTGAAGTCAAGAATCTAAACCTGCTGTCAGAGTTATTATAAACAATCTGCTGTTATTTTTATATCATTCAAAATAAGGTCATCCTTCAAATAGCAGTGGAGCATCACCTTCAAACCACAGCCCAGGATTTCTTTACTGCTGCATATACAGCAACATGGCTAACGGGTGTCCAAACACTACACAACTTCTACACTGAAAACAAGACAAGAAGCTCCTTTAAGCGTGAAAAATTAGTAAAGATTCATACACTGTGCTACTATTATACTGGCTAAACACCATTCTTTGATTAACCTTCATTTTATTTCTAAGAAAATATTAAGCTCCAAATATTCATATGAATCACAAAAGGCTGCAAAATCATCACAACCACTGACCTAACTAAATATAATGGAATACTGTAGGCATAAAACATGCTAACTATTGCAGAACGTTAGACATTTTGCCCCATCTCCCATGCACCTTGTAGATTCTCTTTCCTTTTTGTTGTGTAATCTTGGTATTATTTGGATTGCTTCAAAATTTCCATTTCATGAAGCAGATTTTGTTGTGGGTTTGTTGTTTGGTTTTGTTGTTGGTTTTTTTCAATTGAGCACTCAAAGAATCACCTTTAAATTTCTAGCAGCTCCTTCTCTGTGCTAATGTCCAAGACATGGGACAAGTTAACCAGGCTTTCCATATCCTGGATTTACACAATGCGGTTATCCAACCTGAGCAGGAAATTGTTTAGTCATCAAGTTCAATAAAATTAAATATAATATATTCAAGAGCTTCATGGGGTCTCTGTTAGAGGAAGATAGAGTTTGACCCGTAATTGTTTCCAGTTCTCCAGGTTTTCTCGTCATCACTCCTCCCTACACACACACAGACACACACACACTCCTACAACCAACTTGGCTTCAAGTTACACAGAACACTGAGGTCCTATTAAGTTACGGTGGCTATGGTGATAGTGCAAACACGGGGATGTGTTTCAAAACTGCAAAGACACCGCTACCCAACTGGACGTAGCCCCAGGTGGTTCGGAATTATTAAGTCACACACAGCAGCCCTCCTCATGAAAAAGCTACTTCGTTAGCAACGATAAATAATTGGGTCTCATTAACTCATTTCAGGTCTGCACAATTTATCAAGCGCTGAATCGCCCATGTCTTTGCACCACTGAGGTGCTCTCCTCCGTGGAAGAGTTTCTGCCTGTCCTCTTCTTCACCAAGCACAAGCTGGGCACGCCACAAGCTCCAGCAGGGCCACCATCCCATAAGGATGTTCCACCACGATATACACGGTTTAGGACTAGGACAGGGGCTATCCCCTAGCACCGACTGCCAGCAAGGGTGATCAAGAGCATCCATTTTGATGCCACACTTGCCACAAATGCCACCCATACAGGCCACGCACCTCTTCATCGTGACTATTTTAGGCTGCTTTTGGGGAAAAGATGAAGAGCAAACTGTTCACCTAAAAACAGCATTTAGTTAGTAATTCCATAAATCTGTTGCCTGATTTTCAGAAAAGCCAAAAAGCTACAGCTTCAGATGAAATTGCTTTGAAACGCATATGAAAAATAGGACCAACCATCCATCCTTGTTGATCTAGTGCATCCATTCTGTCACATGTGTCACCGCAGTGAAACCTGCTGTGGACTTTGGTTTCCAGCAGCTTATTGTGAAATCTCAGTTCCTACTACCAGAAGTATGAAAACAGACGTAAGAGTCCAAATAGAAGCATCTTCCATTTTTATCAAGTGGGAAAATCTACCCAACGACACAACTGCACAATATTCTTGATTCGAAACCTTTATGTCAAAAGGGCTCTTTAAGTAATGATAGAGCAAAGCACCTAAGAAATCACCAGTTTCAATCAAAAGAAAGAAACTAGCAAGCACAGAATAATGTCCACTTCCAGGCAAAAGCTAACCATCATCTTAAAATTGTATTTTCAGACTCTAGCAGTTCATAAAGCTTAGGAATGCCGCCAAACGTTAAGACTCTTTCTCCTATGGCAAGAGAAAATCCAACAGAATTTACAACACCTAGTCCATTTTAGAAATACCTCTACATCAGAGTAAATGCCCTGGTCAGCATCCCCCCCACCGGCAGAGGGAAGAAGGAATCATGGACCAGAGTAAGGAATGTGAAAAGGTTTCAGGACAATCATGCTGAGTGCATTTCTAGACAGAGGCCACAATGTGTGTGGAGGTGCTCTTGTCTCTACAAATAGAACCTTTTTTGAACATATAAACCCACGTTAATTCATTACAAACCAAGTTCATATTGATATCACTTAGACATGTCTTTTACATACTGCTAACTTTGAAGTAAATTCCCATTAATACAGTTAGGAATTGTGCCCCGTGCTATCTTCCCTCTTTTCTAATTTGGATAGATATGGGAACATACATTTGGGAAAGACCAACTCATTTGCAAAATTAAGTCATTCACTGAATCAGGATTTATTACCTTTTTCCTCTATGAAGCAAACTCCATATTTGGGCATAACTACATTTCTGAATCACCTTCTTCCATTGTTTATTTTAAAATTATGCACTTTTCTTCTTTGAAAGCCCTTCAATCTGCACTTAACACTTCTGCGATCCCTTTTAAAGGCCCCGAGTCCCACCAAACTTCCCTGAAGGAGGAATGAGACTTCTCCCAAACTCACGAAGGCCACCCTGAACATCAAGTAAGGAAGGATCACTGAAAGCACGGTTCCAGCAGCGTTCAGAGATGATGGAACACAGGTTATCCTCAACCCAGTGTTGAGGGTGGCCACCTTTATATTAACAGTGGCCGTATACTTGACCTTTTTCCCTGTGCTTCTGACTCTTGCAGGGAAATTTGTAAACTCTGTAAAGCAGACATTCCGCAGAAGTGACAGATAAAATACACATTAACCACAAGCTGCAGGCTTGCAACAGTCCCCAATATTTAGAGCTGATAAGGGTCAGGAGAGGCTGAAATTCAGTGCAGCTTTGCACTGGATAAGCGTAGCCAAAAACCTACCTAAAGTGCACTTTGTGTGCTTACATTTCTTGCCTTGAGTCTAGCCCCAAGGATATTTATAAACTGAGTTCTGTACTGCTGTAATTTAAACTGGCCAAAACACTTTGCCACAAGGTTGTCTGTAAACATATTTAAAAAACTTGAAAATTCCAACATAAACAAGTGTCCCACCAGCAGCCATCACAGGCTGCAAGATGAATCAGGTAATACAGCTTAAATAAAAAGCATTCAGTTTGGGTTAAGTGTAACTGCTATATATTTTATAGATCTCACACCAAAGGAGCACTTGCTACACATTCTGTTACTCACTAAACTGCAATCACAGGTTTATTCTGTTCTCAGCTAAAAATTTTGCCAGTCTTTGATTGCAATTTCTGATCACACAAGGCAAAGCGGAGTAACTCGCTTTAAGATGCCAGCCCCCTGCCAACATCTTTGCTGCTCTGATGTAGCATCATAACAAAAATATCTTAAGTTGCTCAAAATATTTCTGAAAATTAACTTAATGCTTCAACTTCTGGTTTTCACTGGTGTTTTAATAACAGCAAAGAGAAGCAGGAGGCAGAGAGTGGGATGCTTGTTGCTAGGCGATACCTAGCTCTCCTGAACTCCTACAGACTGAAATATTTATCCAGACTCCCACGAAGAATGACATCCAGCACAGAGAAAGAAAAGACGCACGCACTTATTGAAGTACATCATGATTCAAGGTAAGAAGCAGCAGCAGCTCTGACACCAGCTCGGTCCCTGGGGTACCTCAGCCGAGGAGGCTGCAGGCTGGGATGGGGGAGGTGATGCAGCTCCTCCTGAACGTCTACCCTGATTTCAGACGAGCCTCATGGGGAGATGCCTCCAACACTTTTAGCCCAAACCAGAATGATCTCAATGTTCCTGGGCTCTTGGCAGCGCAAGAAAATGCATCCTTTGCTCACCTGACTGTAGAGCTGTGTTGCTTTTGTGTTGTTTTGGTTTGTTTTTTTTTTCCCCTAAATCATTATACTCCAGTAACAGATTTCCACAGAAAGAAGCATGCAACTGGCCAGACGTTCATTAACCGAACACACAACCTTTGTGCCACGCTCCTCCCCACCCCCTCCTCCCTTTAGAAGGTTTATTCAATGATTAAACTTTCAAGGAGTGCTTACACAGTCTTTCCGTAGAGACTTAAAGGAAAAAACATTATTCTTTACCCGGTCTTTTATTTGACATTAATGAATTATTTTGAATTGAACAGCTTCAAAGATAAATCCCAGACCTTCTGGGACTTAAAGATTAATTTCAAGAACTCTACGTTCGCCCTAGAACTTAAGGGTCTGGTTTGATAAATGTAATTGTATATACATATGGTACATTTCATAATTTCAGAGATGATGTCTTTCAGTAAGATTTAAAAAACCCAGCAATTGTATCAATGTACACAAATGAAATTAGAAAGTGTACGTACGTGCTGTTATATCATAAAGGTAGAAAAAAAAAAACTTAGTTAAAATCTGGAGAAGTAATGGAGTCCTCAAATGCCTGGATTTATGTAATAATCCAGTGGACAATCTAGAAGGGTGCAATAATTGCAAGGAGCAGAAGAAAATGCAGCAAAATACTACATCCCCATTGAATTTTTATTCTAAAAGTAATTGCTATCTTTGACACTCTCAGTTGTTTAAATGGATAGCTCTGAAACCCTGATACTCCCATCACAACTCTAGTTCAAATAGAATGACATTTGTTTTCGTTAGATCTAAACAAAATAGAATTTTGATAAACACAGTCTCACATCACTTTGGACAGCTTCTCTGACATAAGGAAATGTTCATGTTAGAGTGCACACGCTCAGCGCAATGTCTCTTAGTTCACCACCTTACCCTCGCATGCAGCTCGAACTCCACATTAGAGTTAAAATGTTATTTACCAGCCTGTGCACAAAGCCAAAGGACTTAGTGGGCCTTTTCTTGTTACAAGAATTACTGCTTTTTACATATATATATTTATACACCCACATATATAAACACATGTCTGTATATGAACACAAAAGCATGCTCACAAAACCACACTCACCTACAGCCACAAATTTTCAGTGCGTTGATTAAATATTTGTTGTTAACAATTGTCTTTAGGAATCTGCCGAAAGCATACTTTGTAAAATCTCATCAAAACAGCACAGGATTTTCAGCCGAGCTACAAAATGTAACTATGTTTCTGAACTCAAAGAATTGGAATTTTTAAAAAAGTGATCTTTTCCTCTATCTTCAGACTTCCTATTTCCCCTTATTTTCAGACTTCCTTCAGCAAAATACTAAGTATTACTCTCCAGATAATGACTATCCAAAATTTCTACTCATTAGGGCTTATGAGCATCTGAAATAAGTTATAAAACAGTATTATTTAAAAACTGGTTATTCCTAATTTCAGGTTGGAATTGTATATGTAATGTTTCTACATTCTGTTTGCACTTCAGATAAAACAAATGCCATTAAGCATACTAAAAATGAAGTCCAGGCATTAAATCCAAAAGGAAGGTATCCCAGAAGAAAACTGCCCATACTTCAAGTAGGCTGAGAGGGAAGAGACTTGCCAGTGATTTTTCTGTATCATCACGGTGGAGAAAGCTATCAACACCAGTATCTCCAGCAAATCTTTCATTAACAGAGTAGATTCACTATAGAGGTTGTAAAGAAAAAGACTTAACCATACAGGTTTCATATGCTTTTTTTTCCCTGCTAATAAGGATCAGCATTACTAAATGCTATCACCAACTCCTTCTGGTTTAATATCTGCACTCAAACTAGGTTTACACTTGCCCCAGAAGAGAGCCAGCTCTGCTCGCGGTACGGGCAGCAGTACTTAAACTCTCTTCTCGAAGTTGCGAGATAATCTTCATTTATATTCTAACCCATTCAAAAATAAAACGAGGATTTTCTTTATTTCCTGTTAAGAGGTTGCTGAATCCCAGAGACCATCAGAAGAACAAACAGTCCGTGGGCTTGTATCCAGTTATAAATGAAATAGCTGCAGCTTACGGACAAGGTCACCAGTTTCCTTAGGACATTTGGTAGAGCATCTGCTTCTGTGTGGACCATGCATCTGATCTTTCTCATGGTGATGGCAACTCCCCAAATAGCTAATCTAAGTGAGGGTGGCTGCACACCTAACCCCCCCCCACTACATGTCCAAATGAACAAGCCCACATTGCCTGCAGATTTGTGCCAAAATCTGCTCTCCGTCAACCCAGCTGCAGTGAGCATTCCATGATTTGATAACAGAGCACAGTTATGAGAGATTTCACCTGCGAGAAAGTCTGAAACATGAGTGTCTGAAACAGACAAATTCTGCCTCGGATGGCAAATACCACCCCTTACGTGTTTCAAAATTTGAGAGTCTCCTCATAGTTGCCTTCAGAGGGAACACCAGGACAACGGAAAAATCAGAGCAGAAAGAAAACAATTTAACACTGTTTATATGTAGCTGCTTATATAAACCCTGGAATGTCTTTTCCTTTTACGCTGTGCGAGATGTCCTAAAGAAGTCAGAGAACAGCACTAACCATCATCCCACTGCGGACACAATACTGCGCAGCTTTCCCCTTACCGCAGCGCCAAGCACTCTGGGCCAACTTTCACAGCAAAACCACTTAAAGAATAAGCAAAACCAGAATAAGGTGTACCCATTAAGCTCGTCTTAAAGAGGGAACAAAACCGTTCCCGCAAGCAGCAGAGAAAGCTACACGAGCTGTGAGTTTATACATCACCAGAAGGTGGTTGTAAAAATCGGTGTTGATGCCCCCGTGGCTGGCACAGGCAGCAAGAGACAACACCCTGTTTAGAATCATAGAATCATCTAGGTTGGAAGAGACCCTTGGGATCATCGAGTCCAACCATCTACCCTACTCTACAAAGTCCTCCCCTACGCCATATCCCTCAGCACCACATCTAATCGTCTCTTAAACTCATCCAGGGATGGTGACTCAACCACCTCCCTGGGCAGCCTATTCCAATGCCCGACCACCCTTTCTGTGAAGAATTCTTTCCTAATGTTCAGTCTAAACCTACCCTGTGGGAGCTTGAAGCCATTCCCTCTCGTTCTGTCATTAATTACCTGTAAGAAGAGACCAGCACCAATCTCTCTACAGTGTCCTTTCAAGTAGCTGTAGAGAGTGATGAGGTCTCCCCTCATCCTCCTCTTCCTCCCACTAAACAGTCCCAGCTCCTTCAGCCTCTCTTCATATGATTTATTTTCCAGCCCCTTCACCAGTTTCGTTGCCCTCCTCTGCACTCGCTCCAGCACCTCCTGGAGATGGTCATCTCCTCTGAAGTGAAGAGCTAGATGTGCAAGTCCCACCTCACAGCATCAATCAGCACAGGGTAAGTTAGCAAAAACCCATCAAACTGCTCAAAGAAACCTGTTTTACTCCTTCAAAACAGAGGTGGCAATAAGCATGAGGCAGCACTGACCTGTCGAGCTAGCACAGCCACAGCGGCCAAGAGGGGACAGGCTCCCACAATTTATCTGGAAGAAATGACCAAAGAAAATCAAGCAAAGACTGTTCCAAGTTGTGATATACATGAAAGAAACGCAACCGTCCTCATTTCCAGGCTCAAAGTTATGTTTCCAAGAAAAAAAGAAAGTCAACAGCTGAATGCATCCTGCTCTACATCACGGGGTACTTAGGTTCAGCTTAGCCTTTGCTTAACCCCCAATAAATTTCATCATCGCATTTGTTACAATTTGGGCCCTTTCTTTTGCTTTCCATTAGAAATACACCAATAAAATGCTGTTTCAAGAAAACAGCATGGTATCTATGTACATGAAGGTGTGGGTACATCTTCAGGCTCTAAACCGGGGGCACTATGCGACAGCAGTGATGCCATTAATCAGTTTAAGGAGTCCCTTTGGCTGGCATCCTACAAATGTGGCTGATGAGTGTCGGATTTAATAGGAAGGTACACTCTCTAAAATTGATCAATTGACCACGAGTGTTTCCATTAATCATTTTTAATGTCTTTTCTCCTAGCCTGCCCTTTCTTGAAAGTGCAGACTAGCATTATTACTAATAATTATCCCTCAGCATATTGCAGGTAGAAAGCTCAGAAAAGGGAGAAATCCCAGATCTAAGTATACAATGTTCCCACTGGGCATTGACCAGCTCAAAACAGCTCCACTACCAGATGCAGTAGCTACAAATCTTGTAATAATAATTTGTAATCCAGACAAAGTCCCTGAAGCCAGACTCATGTTCTTGACGTCTTTCGAATGAGAAGGTAAAACTGACCCCAGTAGCGTTCCTAGAGAATTTCCACTGGAAACTCTCCATCACAGCAATTCAAACTTCCCAGCACACTGTAAAGCTCAGCTCAAGCCATGATTAACCTTGAGAAGAGGTGCATCTGCTCAGAGATCTACCCGATACACACCTGGTCATAGACCACCAGCCTCCCTAGCCCTCATTGTTTCTCTCCTTGTTCTAACAGCCTTTCCATTTTTGACAGGAGACATGGCTGATTTGATTATTTTCCTGTCCTCATTTACATAGAAATATATTTGCTTCTCATCTATCTGATAGTTCCCCCATCATTTAGACATTTTGCGGAGCAGGGGAGCGTTGGGGAGTAATTCAATGTGCTATTTCATTCAGCATTCCAGGGGGGGATTCACCTGCAAATCTGACTCCATGTTAAAGTGCAAAAAACAGAAGTAGCCCAATTTCCAAAGGTAATTTGTACTTTCCAGTCTCCTGCTGAGATGACCGCAGCAGCCTGCAGGACTCGCCATCTGCATGCGATAAACCGGTGCCATTTCATTCTGCAGACCAAGATGGGCAAACAACCCCCTTAACCCTGTTTCAGCAACTCCTCGCATCCACAGCCCAGAAACTATAACCTGAAGAATAACTTTAACGGATAAAGTTCTTGCCAGTTGGCGGGTTCCTCTCACCTACCTACAGATGCCTACACCTGCGCCAGCTGCCCTTCATGGCTCTGCAGTTAAAGGAGAGAAAGAGGCAGAGCAAGGACCTGAGTCACCATCACTGCAATCAGTCCAGCCACAGCTCCTGACCAGAAAGTATTTTGAATAAAATGGTACTTAGTTGTCTGCACTGTTTTAAGACCTTTGGTTTTTTTAAGCAAGTCTTGGGTTCCTTTGTACTCCCGACCAAAAACTCCGATATTTAAGACGCTAAAGGTCATCGTTTTCAATGGAGCCAGGCAGACTTGGAAAGGCATCCCATTTTTAAAAGAGCTTGGAGAAAAAAAAAAGTAAAAGAAAAAAAAAAGTCACTGGAGATAGTTAAATACTACTGTCAGGCAGGAATTGGCAACGCCACCCACACTAAGCTTTCTGCATACCAAGGTGATACACAGAAGCTAATACAAGTACACTGCTCAGCCGTTACATGGACGCCACCATAAAAAAAACTATTGCAAAAATTAGAAACTAAGGATGGTAAGGAAGTCACACTGCTTGGTTTATTAAACTAGAGAGGAAAGCACTTCAAAGAAACAATCCTGTGTGGCACGGAGGAAAACGCAATCTTAAAACCCAAACCCAAGGATTTTCACTCTGGAGCCCTGGAGCTTGCACAGGTTGATGAGTCCCATATTCTGTGTCACCCCAGTGAAACCAATCAATCCCAAATCTTCACTCCCGCCATTCCCATTACAAGCCAGCAAGTGGACTCATGATACTTCGTTATCTTTCAGGGAAAAGGGTACAACAAGTAAGTTAATAAACAGCACTAATAAATAATTTAATAATAACAGAATACATGAATACCAGAGGATATTACCACTGAGGAGAATTTTTCTTTTTTTTTTTTTTTGCAATTTTCTAGGTGCAACAGAAAAACAACAGAGGTGACAATATAGACACTGTTTTGAACAAAGCATCCCTCTGACAAGGCTCAAAGACTTCTACGTAAGACACCCAAAACAACTGCTGGCTAACCACCACAATCCACAACCCCTACAAATCATCCTGCCTCAGAAGAACAGGAATGACATGAACAACTACACTCACCACTTCCCTGAGGAACAAGTTCAGCAAACCCTCAACAATCCAAGCTTTTGTTTCCCTGTCAATTCCCTTTGATTCCTTTTTTGATTTGTGGGCAACACTTGACATGGTTACATGACTTAAAGTGCTTCACAAAGCTGTTTAACTGGCAGTAGCAGAAATGCGTAAGCTGAAGATGCATGGGCATCCTGGGTTTCATGCCAGGAATACACCTACCTAGCACTTTGAAATTATGAGGAAGCTCCTAAAACACATTAGCTGTTGGAAAATATTCCTGTAATTTGATTAAGTAAGAGAGAGCGAACACAGCTTTTCCTGTTACAATACTGATTTCAAGTGGTTGCCCCTCATCCACCATCGATGTCACAGAGATCCCTCAGCTTTCTCTCACAACTACTCCCTTCGGTTACACCCATTCTTCTCTCCACGTTACCCAACACAAAAACATTGTAGTTATCTGGATCTCAAGCGTCCTCCCATCTTTCCCAGGTTCACAATCCCTCCAGCCACCCCTGAGACACCGCCACCACCAGACCCTGCTCCCACTGACACTTGACCCAGGCAGAGAAGTCCTCCTGTCTTGACCGCTGGATGTCCCTTTCCATCTCCTTTGCTGCCAGGGTCAGCACTGCAAGACGGTAGCCTTTGCATCTCAAGCACGGTTGTCCCATGTGGACACCTGGGCATCAGTGTCACAACTGGCACCTGTTAACCAGACCACCTTGTTCTCACCCCAGGAAGTGAGCAGTCTCACGCCCCCACTGCCTTACATTCAGTGGCTTCAAAATAGTTTAAAGTTATGATCTGAAACAAGGCGATGAAGAGTTTGTGAACCCAACGCTCCTCCGTGACTTGTCCCACCTACCCTCATCGCTCTTCTTACCACAGCTCTCACTTCATCCTCTTCCCTGAGCTTCCTTCTTTTGCAGACCACTCATCCACTGGCACTATTCCAACAAAAACCCTCTCACAGCTTCACTGGCTTTATTCCCATTAAAAAGACAAATTCTGACTCCATCCTACTGTTTAATCCATCACTAGCTATGAAAGATTCCAAGGCTGTTTCTCTTATACAAAAGATAATTATTTCTCCTATATCCTAAGTTGTGCTCCTGATTATCCACTAGATACAAATATTCTCATGATTCTATGGTTCTCTGTTCTCCATATTTCGAGCTTTCGATATTCTGCATTCGCTGGTAGCAGCACACGTGACTGGTGCTACCTACTCCAAGATGCCACAGAAACAGAACCCGTCTCACACGATGTTCTCGTCCTATTGGAAAGGTTTTGTCACCAAAGACAAAGCAATTACAAAAGCATCACTACAGGAGCAAACTTCAGTTAACAGCACCACCACACACAATCAAAGTACCGACAGTGGTCCACAGGCGAACGATAAATATTGCTGTATGTTGCAATATTGAGACGTTCTGAGAAGGGTTTTATTAAAAGCAGATCTAGATGCAATAGTCTTTGTAACAAACATAAGGAAAACTGCAAACAACTAACACTCCCGCAAGTTGCAAATGTCATCATCTTAATGGTAACCCCTACAGAGCTGCATCCTGTTGAGTTATCACAATTAAGATTCTGTTAAAATGCCCATTACAAATATGTATTTTTAATTAACTGTAATTCAGTCTTCTAATGTGAAGCAGGTTGTAACTTGCTGGTTTTTATAACACAATGAATTAAGGATTAGGAAACAAAACAAATGTTAGTCTCTTGCAGGGGGAGGGAGAAGGAAATCAAACTGATTTTAATATACATGGGAAAAAGTAATATAAGTCAATAAAAATCATAAAGTTTGGTTACACAGACCAAGCTTTATAAATAATAAAAAATAAACCACTGAAAATAAAACTCCCAGAAATGTACATGAACAGTTTAAAAAAAAAAAAGAAAGAAACAAACAACAAAAAAAATCAGTGTTACAGCCCTGAAATTAATACCGCAGAAAACGTGGAAGTGAAAACAATGTCTACATACTGGATCAGGCTCTTCTAGATCCTTCAAGGGTTAGTTTCCTAAATAAATATTGCATGTGGACATATGCACAAACCCACGCAGGGAATGCATACCAAAGGGTTAATATCCAACCTGCTCCCACCAGGGCTATATTCAGCACAGGCCAATTATCACCCCTCCCTGGGCTGGTAGTTCTTGGTACCCAACTGAAGCTTACAGCTGGAGAGGGCAAACTGGGGAAAGCTTCTTGCATTTAAGGGCCATTTCCACCAGCTGCATCACTTCTATTCTTAGCCACCCCCCCCACCCCCCCCGATGCATTACGGTCAAATTCTTTTGCTTTTCCAGCCGCATTTTCCAGTCCAATGTATGGAGGAAGCCCAAATTTCTCATCTCTCCTTCCCTTATCAACTGACCGAGTGACAACGATGCGAGATCGCTGCGGTGATTCATCCGCCCGCCCGCTTCCACGTCCCGCTGCTCACAGCGGGCTCGCTAGAATACAAGCATCAAGCAGTCAGGCAATCTCGACAGGCCCCTAATCTTTAGGGTATCAAATATGGTAAGTCATCCCCTTGTATGGAAAAAAAAATAATAAAAAAAAAAAATCTGATGGACGGGGGCCAGCGGTTTAAAGGGCTCTGACAGGCAGAGAAGGATTAGAACAAGCCAGCACCATCTCAAAATGAAAAAGCAGAGAGGTCTGGCTTCCTAACAAGCAAGTTCACTGAAAAGCCAGAAGCTTAACTGGAAACATCTTAACCTGCAGTATGTCAGCGAATACAAAGCACGCTCTTTTAAACACATACCAAAAGAAATAATGTCTTTTTTTTTTTTTTTAGCACGTTGTTTTTCTTATCAGGGTTTGAAAAGAACCCACAAGGAAACATTACATTGAATGAGTTCGGAAGGAGCATGTTATGTAAATACAGAAGCACATTTGTACTAATATCTAGGGATGACATTCACAAACATCTTGTCACTATCCTATAAATGCCTCCAAGACACACAAACATCTCTAGGCTGTACCAAAGATGCAAAACTTTCACAGATGCTGCTCTTGAAAAGTTTCCTGAAGACCAGCACGCCAGCAATGACAACAGCAGCACACAGAATCACAGAACGATATGGGGTTGGAAGGGACCTCTGGACATCATCTAGTCCAACCCCCCTGCCAAAGCAGGTCCACCTAGAGCAGGTTGTACAGGAATGTGTCCAGGCGGGTTTTTAGTGTCTCCAGAGACGGAGACTCCACCACCTCCCTGGGCAACCTCTGCCAGTGCTCTGCCACCCTCAAAGTAACAAATTTTCTCCTCATGTTTAGATGGAACTTCCTATGTTCAAGTTTGTGCCCATTACCTCTTGTCCTGTCACTGGCCACCACTGAAAAAAGACTGGCCTCCATCCTCTTGACACCCACCCTTCAAGTATCTATAGGCATAGTACCAGCTTTGTCTTCAGTTTGCACCCAGAGCTCTCAGATGAGCGCTGTTTCTGGGTTCAGAAAAGAAAAAAAGAGAATAAATTTCCAAGATAAAAGACTGAACACAGTCATAACATGCCCTCCCTTCCTCTGGAGATGGGCAATGAAAAAGTAGTTGTATTGAATTCTGTTACAGGGTTGGAGCAGTAGGTGGTGAGAAGGATGGAGCAACACAAACCTTTACACAGGTGATCACAGAAGTCTTATTTAGGAAATGAACCCTTGAATGTAGGCATTGGAAAACAAGATAGGGACCTGAGGCTAGAGGAGGCTTGCTGGGGATCTCAACAGGCGACCACTGCTGTTCTGCCTCTCTGGGTCTCAGCTTTGTGCCCACGCTATCCTCTCCCCTCCTGTCCTCCAAGCTAGACCAAGACAGAAGGCTTCCTCCACAGGAGCAGGAGGCCTTAACACAAATTAAACTAATATTAAGTTAAGCTTCAAGCAGCTGATCAACATTATCTTGAGATTAAGCTATGACCACCCTGGAGGCAAGGTACAGCAGCCCACGGCATCACAAACTGAAAGAAATCAGCACAAGTGGGACAGCACAGCTAGGAAAGCATCAGTCCTCCTCCTCCACTGTGCCAGACCGGGGTCCTGGTCACCTGGCCCTCCCCTGCTTTCACAGCTTCATTTTCTCTGTTGCCACCTGAAGAGCCATCAATGGAGAATTCACACAAATTGTAAAAACTAGGATGGAGGAAACCTCAAGAGATCATCTAGTCTCTCCTTAGCAATTCACACCACCGTGATTACCTCAAAAATCATTACATCTTCATTATATCTATTATAGACAAGCTTCAAGAATGGAATCACTGGACCTGCGAAGCAAAACTGCCTGGAGCATCAAAATTCATCCTGATTTACTCTGAAGACAAAACATCTGCTTTAACTTACCATCAGGACCACAAATAGAACAAAAATAGTCAGTGTATGCGGTCTGGGAGCATGCCAAGAGCTCTGAGATTTACTTCAATTGTTCCTATAGACATCTATAAAGTAAACATTTTTCAATGGAAAATTAGGCTTAAACTCCCCACAAAATATGACTAATTCCAGTAAATTCTATGCCTTTTAAGGATGTTTTGCAGATCAACTATCACAGATGATGTCTGCAAAATGTTTTAAAGATGAAAAGCAATATGAATTATCATCACAGAGTTTTAGCTGTCAAAAGCAAAAGAGAACGTAAGAAAAATATATTCATTCCTCAGCATGACATGAAATAATACAGTAGTCTTTTAAATGGAAAAAGAACAACTCGTGTACAATAGCAGTGAGTTCTCCAATTTCTTAAAAACTGATCTGGTACACAAGCTTTATGATCTGTGCCCCCCAGAAACAACGATGGGAGTGGCCAAAGTCAGTTCCTTCATGCAGAAGTCCACGTTCCCCTGGCTAGATCTATTTTCTGAAGGAGGCGAGGCTGTTGCTAACCCTAGTCAGATGAAGTTTCCGGATACCGCTGAACTCTGTAATACTGGCACATTTAGGTCATTACAAAGGTCCCTGGAGCTGATGATCTAATTGGCTGTGATCCTTAGTGAACTACAAAAGTCCATGTATTTGGTCCATGTGTTTTACTTTATTTTTTTTTATTTCACTACATCTCAACTCAAGGTATGCAAAGATCAAGTGTAAATTTGTACTACCAAATGGGCTAATATGTTAATAAAGAACAGTAGCGAATGCACTTAAAATAACGCTATTCTCACCACTATAATAAAAACCTTTTTAGCACACATGGAAATGTAGACACCCTCAAGGTGTCTACACACAGAGAAAGTGTTACTACTTTGTACAGACACTTCTAAATACCTCTGATCTCTTGGGATTTGGTTACATCAGATTAATCACACCCAGAGAATCACCATAAATAATACCAGGATCTTTATCTATTGCATGCACAAAACCTTGCAAGCTACTATTATTTTTTTTAATATTACAATTTGATCATACAATGTTAATATTATTTTAGCTAAAAGGATCCTCATCATTATATATATATATGCCCTAATTGGTAACGGTCAGACAGAATGCTTCACTCCTGTACTGCACCAGGGAGATGTACTGTCTGAAAAAGATATTAATAAATCCATTATTGTAAGTATTCATCTATATGGAGCAATTAGGTAACTTATAATTATCTTCCCTTACAAGCTACAGTCACATAAGAAAACAATGCTGTTTAAAGCAGTAACAAACATCAACACTCACTTGTGAGAGACAAGGGCAGACTAACAGGAAGGGAAAGGAAATAGCAGGAAGGGAACCAGAAGAAAAAGACTCAAACGACACTGAAAAGTTGTGAAGGGAAATAAATACACATTTATCGCAACTCACCCTACTGCATTTCTATTTTCTCTGCTTCTCAGAAATGGAAATGGAGGAATATTAATGATAGCAAAGACCATCTAGATTACTGCCACCACAGAAGAAATTCTCAAGCCCTGGAGTGTAAAACTAGGGTTATACACAGTATGTCCTTTAAAAAGACTAAATTACTCTTGTTAAACACAGCAAATGGAAAACTATCCTTTATATTTAGTTTGCTTTGTTCGTTTCTCTATGTAAGTCTAATATTTTTAAGGAGATTCTCTTCAGGGAAGTAGCACATGAGTCCAGCATCTGACTGCGATTTTGTGATTCTGCTCTCCTACTGACTTTCAAACAGGTGCATTCGTGAACTTTTGCTTGCTTGCTCACACTCCAGTGCCCCAGCTTTGCCATAGCTTTGCCATTTGTAGTGATTCCTTCCTCTGTGGACGACTTCAAGTCTTGGGTTTTGTCTCACACACCAACAGGAAGCTCTGCCACCAAACTTGCAAACGGTGCACGGGGAGAGGTGCAAGGTAGTGGCGTGAAAAAGACATAACTTTTTTATATTAATTTATATCTAAGAGAAAAACAGAAAAATAGGACAAGAGGTACAAGGTCTAGAAGAGAAAGGCTTAAATTTGCGCTCTAGAGTAAAGCAAAGAGGAGATAATGGCAAAGAAGAGAGGTCTCAGCATACAGTGGAGCAAGAAGAAGAGAGGACAAAGCACCAGTAGAAGGAAGCAAAATACCATGACCTTCAAAAGCCATGACTGCCTCCCTAAATATTCCACGTGCAAGTTTTCTGTATGTGAAACACAGGGAGGAAGGTCTGTGAGGAGTTATGAAAATATGAGCTGAATGAGAATCTTACAGATGGTTGACAGAAGCAGAATGACTGAAACAAACCCTTTAAGACAGAGGGAACCAGAGGGTGCCAGAATGAAATCATTCCTCCTACCTAAAAAAAGAAAAAATCTCAAAGATTTACGAGAGAGAAATATTACTACTATGAAAGCCCTATGATTTATTGTGTACAGCAGATAAATTGTCCTTCACCTCCAATTACTGCACTAGAAAGTGGGTGGAAAACCAGCTGGACCACTGGCCCCAAAATATATTCACCAGCTACTCGAAGTCCTACTAGTAGCTAATTTCTACATGCCAATACTGTAAATCAGCTTCATTAAAACCAGTATGATGGGACAGAGCACATCTTCAGCATGTTTGCTGAAAATCTGGGGTAGCAGTGAGTACACTCAAGGCCGGCGCTGCAATTCAGAGGCATCTCACCAAGTTGGAGAAAAGGTCCGGCAGAACATCATGAAATTCAGCAAAAGCAAACAGCAGGTCCTACACTTGGGGAGGAATAACTCCATGCACCAGTACATGCTGGGAGGCAACAGGCTGCAAAGCAACTTGGCAGAGAAGGAGCTGGGGTCCTGGTGAACAAAAAGTTGACCAGGAGCCAGGGACGGGCCCTCGTGGCAAAGAAAGTCAACAGCATTAGGAAGAGCATTAGGAAAAGCATCACCAGCAGGCTGAGGGAGATGATCCTTCCTCTCTCACTGGTGAGACACCTGGAGCGCTGGGTCCAGTGCTGGGCTCCCCAAGTACAAGATGGACATGAATACACCAGAGGTAGTCCAGGACAGGCCACCAAGCCAGTCAAGGGCTGGAGCACACGGTGTTGGCACACAGGCTGTGAGAGCTGGAGAGAAGGCTTGGAGGAGAACTTACTGCTGTCTTCAACTACCTAATATGGTGCAAAGACAACAGAGCCCAACCCCTCTCAGAGGTGAGCGGAAGCAGGACAGGAGACAAAGGACACAACCCCAGCAACTGAAATTCCGATCAAGGAAATCAGAAAAGGAAAAGGATTTTATGATAAAGAACATCAAACACTGCAGCAGAGTGCCTAGAACAGCCAGAGATTCTCCATCCTTGGGGATGTGCAGCACCGGATTACACAGAATTACACCGGATTACAAGGCTCAGAGCAACCTCACCAAACTTTGAAGTTGGAATCAACTTTGAATTTGGCCCTGCTTCGGTCCAAATTTGGCCATTTGGACCAAATGAATGACCTCCAGAGGTCCCCTCCAACCCACGTTAGTCTACTATTCTGAGTCTTCTCCTGCGTGTACTAGGTCTCTCCAACCATTAAGACTTCAGCAATACAGGTTATTTGAGAGTACAGGAAGATCCCATTCCAGCAACACAAGTTTTTAAGACTCAGAATTCAGGGAAAAAATCTGAACTAGGGAGTTTCACACAAGTTTTAGCATTCTTACAACTGGAAAGAAAATAAAACAACCCCAAACCCTATTTTCCTTCTACTTTATTCAAAAATAAATGTAGCTTTTCTTCAGAAGTCCTAATCATGAATATGCATATATGTAAAACATGTATTTTGTATTTATATGTATATGCTAACACATATTGAAACCTCCAATTTGTTCATGGCATTCTGAAGAGGTAAAAAACCCAGCAGCTTCCTAGACCACAGAAATACAGATCATATAGTTAACTCTCACAGTTTAGGGATATTCCAGCTTTCCTGTAACACAAACTATATTTTAAAACACAGTTCCTGTGTTGTGGGTTTCCAATTCTTCTTATGTGATGCCCACTAGTGTAACAACAGCTATAGCCACAGCTTACACTGACATCAGAAAAGTGACAATGTGTTTTCACCTGAAAAGAAAAAGACCTGCATTACTTGAGTGCCAAATCACGTGCCACCACTAGCACATACCATTAGGCTACGTGTAGGTGACTTCAGTAGCTCGGATCAACTACTCCAAGAAAGATTTTGTAAACTTTCAAGACATGAAAGGCAAACTAATAATAATTCCACCAGTTGGGTTTTTTTGGTGTTTGTTTTTTTTTTTTTTTATGTGCACACATGGTATGTTTATGTAAGCATCTTATAATCCATCTGAGATATTTTCCATCTTCCAAAAGGAAATTTCAAGTTTCAGATTTTTATGTACAAACTAAGAATATGAATCACATGATGAAACAGAAGGAGGAACAGATTTCTGTAGTTTCCTATCATCTGTGAACGAAGCACCAGGACGCATACATGATATTAATCACCCAGGACTCCGCAGATTGCATCAGCAGAATTACATATGGAATCCACAATTATTATTATACTTTGATGCTAAAGTTAGACCGCGCTCAGTACAAAGGGCTCAAAGGACACGTTCAGTTCCCTTCTCCCTTCAAAACTGGTGTGACCTCAGATGGTATTGTTTCTGCCTTCTAGAAAAATAACGTGGCATCCAGGTTGCATCTCAGTTCCAAAATACTTAACAACGTCACGCTAAAACAGTGGTTTTCAGCAACATCTGTAATAATTTTTTTCGCAATGGTGTAACTGATTTCATATCAAAGCAGAGAGAAGGAACACAAAGCAGGAGACTCTGGAAAATTCTGCCTGCATTTCAACCGTAAATCGTGAAGGTCATGCTTGGTTTCGGGTCGTGGGATGTATCTATCCTTGGGAAATATCTGGAAGAGAGCGAGGGAGCTCTGCCTTGGCCAGGCTCACTATGAGCACAGTGCCTCTGGGCACCTCTCCAGAGCCCCCACCGCCTTCAGCAATGGATGCTCACCAGCACGGCTCTCCACGAACTACACCATCAGGTGCCCAAAGCTAAAGCCCACGGGCGAGCGACCAAACCTTCCTCCCTGTGTTGCATTGCACCAGGGATACTCAGCCTTCAACACCTTTGTGAAAGCAAGCAGCAGTCGAGCAACCAGCAGTGGTACTCAAGGAATAGTAAGAAAGAAAAACCCACAACAGTTCACACCAAATATCTAGCTCTCCATCCCATAACCAACCTTGTACTGTAACTGTCATTTCAAAGAGAAAAACTATATTATTTAAATTATAAAGTCACATGCTAAAGAGAATATACAGCTCCGGGAGGAGGGACGACACAAAAAAACCACATCACCAAGAAAAAAAGCCACAAGAAAAACCCAACCACGAAAGCAAAGTGTCCTCTTTCTTAAAATATAGTCACAAGACTTGGATGTTTTAACTTTTAACCCACATTCTCCAGGGGAGAGGTGGAAGAAGGATAAATACACGTTGCCTAAGAAGGCTTAACTATCCAGATTCACTGTTGTAACATTGTTTGTAAAATACAAAGCCAGCTTCACCCTCATGGATTTTGAAGTGGGAAACACAGGGAATTTAAGTTAATCATTATAATGGCAAGTCATAGAAGTATTAAGAGAAGCATGGCAAGAACAGTTTTACATATTAGCTTTCACTGAAAATAAAAGGAAAAAAACCCACAGATTTATGACACTTTGGATTACAACTACACTCTATAAATATAGCCGGAGGCACGGAAAAAAACCCACATCGGTATAGCTCAAATTTTTAATATCATAAATTTGTAGCTAATCCTTCAAGATAACGTATTAGTAATGCAGCAGTCCTAGTGTTTCCTTTCCTGCACACAAATATGTGACCCGACTGCGTGAGGTACCTGGGACATCCACTTCAGTCAGGAGTATGGGTGGTTTCAGAGCCCAAGAAAAGGTTTACTCACTGTCTCTGAGCATCAGGTCCCTTATTAGAAATCGCTGCTTTCATGCAATTTACCCAAAAATAGGTTTAAAGTGTGGCAGTAACAGTTTCTAGATCTTAACGTAGACTGAGATGTATCTAATAGGTAAAAGCTGTACTTCAAAAAAGTAACCGTGGTTTAATTATTCATTTTACTTCTTGCATTCCTTAATTCATACTTAATTTAATACCCCCCCTTTTCTTTTTTATCAAGTTAAAAATCAAAGCACATCAAGGAGTGCAACATCCTTCTAAGGAACAATCCAGACCCAGTGTAAATAGACCCCAACTTTAGTCTGCTTTCCACCTAGGAAACCTTTTGTACACCCCAGCCACAGATGCCTCAGCCATAAAGCAGAACAGCAACTCTACCAGGAGAGGACAGTCACATTTCTTGGTGGAGGGCATGGTTAATCAAAGTAGACAAACCCATCTGAAAGCATAGTGCCACCAGCCCTTTCCTGCCCTCTCCCCACTCTGGATTCACCTCATTGACTCTGAGAGGTTCATGAGAGGTTCACAAGAGGTTCACCACCTCTGATGTTCATCTGAATACTTTGGAGAAAACGGGAAAAACTACAATTGACTTGTAAAAATAATTAGTTTTCATCCAGATTAGTGAACTGCTTCCCCAGAGGTCAAATCAGTACTGGAGCCAGCACGCAGAAGGGAGTACAAATGGAAGGAGAAAGGGAGATGGAGACCATTGCTTCTGGCATAGTGAGGTGCAGGGTTTGCTAAGTCTGTCTTGTCAAAAACACATCTAGTGGACACAGGGGACAACATGCCAACTGCTGACTGTTACTGCAGAACTGAAACCCTTTCCAGAATTTTTACATTCTTCAATAAAGGCATGAATTTTGCACAGAATTTTGAAATAATCTAAGACTATACTTACACTTTTGATTGGTGTATCAAGATAGAGAGATGTCCAGAATTTAGTAGCAAGAGCTGGTAGGATCATGTTCTGTGGCCCCATAATCATTCCATTTTTCCTGTAATTCTGGAATCATCTCAGGATTTGTCTACTGTTGACAGAGCTACACGTTTTCTCATTAAACTTTAGTGGTATCAATCCTTAACGTAATTGCACTCCCGAAACAGAGAGCAAAACATAAAGAGAACTCTCCATAAAAAGGTGATGAAGAGTCCACAGGAGTATTTTTATTTCTCAACACTCTTTTGCTTTACGTTGCAAACATGCTTCAAAGGAAAATTAAAATTAACCCATGAGTGCTATTTAACTGTTAGATACGATCCCAATGGGCACTTTAACAAAGACCAGACAGTCAGAGACAAGAGGGAGGATGCGCTGTGATGACTTTCAGTACCTTGCTTCCTTGTAAGTGAACGTGTTCACGTCTTTACCTGCACAGTGTCTCACAGCAGGCAGCACAAAAAGCGTATTTAAATTACGTCTTTGTTTAGAGAGGCAAAAGAAAAGAAAATTACAATGAACCCTCCATGATGTGCTTTTGGTCCAGCAAAAGAGAGAAGTATCCTGGACCCAGTTGCTAATCCAACACAGCACATGTTCCTATGTTCATCTAGGAATACTTCAGCATAGTCTGTACAGATGACATTTTATTTAAGAAAACTGATCCCTCCACGGTAATTCAAAGCTTCCACTATTACTGGGCAACACCTTAAGTCCAGTCACACACAGACCATTAGCTTTCTTTTCTGGACAATATGCCATTTTTATTATACAGCAGACTACTTTGCAGTACACTACAATGTATCTTCTCCAGTCTTGTTAACTTTTTTTCTATAGGCAGCAGGTAATTTATACCTGAAGTGACTTTGATTTTATTTTTATTGAGATATCCTATGCTAAGTTTCAGCTCAGAACACTTTTACAGCTGAGAATTATCAGTCCCTGAAGATACTGATTTCCAGTGGAAGCATGAACATATTTAACTAAAGATGGTAAAATAAATATGGGTTTTCAGCTACTTAGTATTATCAAAAACCTTTACCGTAGACTATAAAAAGAAATGGACAGTTCAAGGTAAAACATTATCTACGATCACTTCCATACATGTCCTATCTTTATGACTGCTGGCTGCAACCTTTTTAAGGTCCTTCCACTGATATGCTTATCTCAGCTTTCATTTTAAAAGCTTTTTTTTTTTTAACTTCCTGCAATGAAGTACCCTTCAAACTACAGATCAAACTGCTTGATTTTTACTTTGTCCCAATGATTTTTCACCACCAGCTACTCATAATCCCAACTACCTTCTAACATCAGAACTGCAAACAAAAAGGTACCATAAAATGCAATGTTTAGATGGAAGCTGAGGATGATGTGGCACCTACAAACAGACCTGAGATCGCATCAGACACAACAACGTCCACATGTCCCCCACTGTGGGCTCTGAGCTTGCAGGCACCTGGTCCTCAAGCTCCGGCACCCAGAAGCCCAGTGCGTGGGGAGAGGGACTTCACAGCAGGATCGAAGCCTTCTCCCACACTTTTAAGAGCTGACTAGAATTAGCAAACTGCTACTGGGCTGAAAAAAGGCCCATCTTAAACCCAAATCCTCTGCACCAGGTACCAGATCTGCGGTTCCCACATCTGAAGAAGAACAAACATTATTCACTTGAGAAGAGCTGACAACGTTTTGTCCTTCTTGGCTAGAAGGCACCTAGAAGTAAGAGATAGCACAACTGGTCCTGCACCCGAGGCAGCCCCACCCTCCCAGAGGGGTTTCATGCATTTGGATATTCCCTGAAGAAAGCCCCTGAGGTCCCTTGTTTGGGTCCTGCCCCACACATGCCTTCTATGACCATCATTTGAAGACACCAGGTGACCTTGCCTTTCTCTGCAATTAGACCAGAACCTTCTCTGGAGCTCCAAAAAACAGCCATCGGGGCAATAATTTCAGCAGTATGTGAGAATATATTGATTTCCAATAGCATTTAGGCACTCCCAAACTTTTCCCCTGAAGGAAGAAGATGAACAGACCAGATAGATCAGCATGCAACAAGAAATGCAGCTGCACAAGAGCAGAGGAGTCTCCTCCAAGTCTTCCCCTAACAGAGGGAAGCAAAGTGAGGGACATGGCAAGTGGCAGCAGTTACTTTAGGGACAGGAGGAGCAGCAGCAATATAATCTCCCCCCAGGAAAGGGAAAGGATGGACAAAGGAAGGAAAAAGAGCACTTGAAGGATCGACATAAGGAAGGGAACAGAATACAAAAAGTTAAAAATGGTGGGCAAAAGGAGAGAGAATATGATAAGTGATGAACAGAGAGGAAATGCAAAAGGAACAGTGTAAGCTTCTACAGCTCTTTCAGTATGAAAATTTAAAGTACTTCAAGAAGCTTCAGAATAATCCTCTGAGGGAACAGTGTCTTTTTGTTGTTGTTGGTTGGTTGGGTGTAGTGGTTTGGGTTTTTTTTTTTTCCTGCTTCTCTGTTTTTACAGAAAGTGTTGGATCAGAAAGCTGAGTTGACCACTGTCAGGAAGCAAAGTCATCGAGACAGGCTGTGTCTATTCATTTTAAATGTTTTTAGATCATGAGAGCATCTTGCATATGCATAGTCATGAGCAAGAGACCAGAATGGAAAGAGACACAAAAAGGTGAAAGGCCCATAAACAGAAAACATCAGACAAATGTGAATGAGACACTAGTAGCAAGATGAGTCAGGTATGGAAACAGACAAAAAACATGTTCAAAGAAGCAAGAGGATGGAAAAATTCAGAAAAATGCAAATTTCAAACTACTCAGCTGTAATGCTTGTGCTTTCCTTGCTTTTACAATATACATATCTGGCAACAGAATGTATTTACAAGAAAAATCAAATGGTGATAGGACTGGTAGAAGTACTTACGTTATATTAATATTTCTGGCTATTGTGAATTTTAGCAAGCCAGTAGCAAGACAGAAAGAGGAAATAATATCTACTGCACCCACACTCTATGCTCTGCAGGAGCCCTCCCGCCATGCAGGCTTCTGCTTCCCTTGGAGAACAAATTCTTGAAAGCATTTTCAGTTGTTGGGAACTACAGCAAGCTCAGAGGAAGGAGTCAAAGTCAGCAGCAAGAGAGATTCGTACCATCCTAGAGATTTTCCTGCTTTCTCCAATCCCTACCTGACCACAGCCAAATAAAGCTGGGGATTGCTTTTAAAGCCTTCCGTTAGGTTTATTTTGTCTGATATTTACTTCTCCTAGAACTCGAGCAGTGCTCTGGGTCTAGCACACTGGTATTTTTTCTGCTCTCCAGCCATCAAACATTTTGGTTTCTTCCAACTTCTTTGGCTGTTTTCCCACCCAAGCACATACATATATAATAAAAGAATCCCATAAAAATGTTAGCCTGAGTATCCATGAAGAATTCTTTTTTCCCCTCCCTGTTTGTCTCTTGTATCTTCCTGCAGCCCTGGCCAAAAAAAGCTTTAGAATGGTAATGCAACCTTTCCTCAAACTGCGTGGCAAGGATTCTTCCTGCAACAACCCTCCCTCATTAGATGCACCAGCTTCACTTCACATCTGAAGCTGCAGGGACAGAAATGTTGCACAGACTCAAGAAACTGCCAAGAAAAGGAGAGAAACATAAGACTGAATTGCCATTTCCAACCACTCTCAATGCAGCAACACAACATGTAAATGACTCAGAGCATGAGAACATCTCCTCCTCCAACCACCATCGCTGAAGAAGATGCTGCCCACTGCTGCTAGAACTGCCCTGGCCAGTGGTTACCCT
>JAHREE010000279.1:24517535-24550708 GCA_033628505.1 Tringa tobata | reverse complement strand
TCATTCTATGATTCTATAAGAAACAACAGACAGGACCGAGCCTGGTACCACAAAAGTTCAGCAGCCTTTTAAGCATTCACAGTAATGCACCAGAAAAAGGTAGCCAAGACTAGAACAAGTAAAAACATTAATAGGCAGCAGAATGAAAAGCCACCAAAGAACACAAAACTTCTTTTTGAAGTTGACTAACACCACTTCTTATGCAGAATACTATAACAGGTTAAAAGCAAAATCCATCCCTCCATCACAGTGGAGAAGCAGAAAGGCAGTGGAAAAGCTTGGCCAGAAATTCTTAATTTATATTTGGCAATTTAAACCATTTCATAATAACACATCAGCCAAAAATCCTGGCTCATATGCCTCATTTGTTACCACAGCCAAAGACTGGAAACTGCACTTCTGATGCTTTATGCATAAATACGATCTACCTATACTAGAAGACACGCATCACAGCGGGACAGATTCAACCTTGACTGAGGTGTGTAACTTCCAGGGATTTCTCTTCACTTCAGACAGAAAAACACATCCCTTGTACAAAATAAAAATCACTGCAAAACTTGGGAGTTTCTCTATCAGTTTCAATATAAATTCCAGGTCAGGCTGTGAGCAAGATGTACTTGTGTGGCACTCAAAAGATTAAGAGGAGACATTACTTCAACAGCCAGGTTAATGCAGCCTACCATTTCCAGAAAGCATTTTAAAACAACAAAAAAAACACCGAACCCAAACACTTGGTATCTTCAACAGAAGAAAACCACTGACAAGAGAGGTCTTTTAACCCAATGAAGCAGCAGACTGTAAGCCCATCATCTCTGTTTCTATTGAAGCAAACCAAAAGGACAGCGGCCTTCCTCTTTTCCCACTTCTCCCCAACATCAATTTCATATTAAAAAAAATTAATAGGTGTTTTGGAATTCTTTGATCCTCTTCTGTCTTACAATCACTGCAACACATGTAGAAACAGAAATTTTTATTGTTATTGGGAGGCAGAACTCATGTATCCCTCGCGCGGTAACTTCCCCTGGTATTTTAATATTTTTTTTTTAACCCAGGTTTTCATAGCCGTGCCTGCTATTCATAACGAAAGCCACGGTGGAATCTTTCAGGGCCGCCAGCAGTTGTGGTTACCCCGCTTCTTATAAACACGGCGGCTTCCTGCCAAGGCTCCCTTGCTACATCAGGTTGAATCATGGCATCCTTCCCCGTCGTGACCCCCGAACGCAGTCATGCCACCACTCTGTCTAGTTCCATTAACTACACGTCGCAGGGAGATGGCTTCTGTGCCTACCTCCAAAACAGCCTCTTGCCTCTTCCCTAAGCCAGCTGAGAGGCTGCCAGCGCACTCCTGCAGGCCGCGTACAGTTAAGTTAGTATTTTCATGTTTCAGAAATAACAGTTTTCGCTAATTGCTGGCAATATGAAGTCCACGGTACACCTTTTAATACGCTGTGGTGGCAAATATGTAATCCTCGAGGCAGGATCTTATGTGTCATTCATTCTTCTAACCCTGCAGATACAAGGCACATGAGATAAAGCTCTTGATTAAGCGAACAATGAAGAACAAAAGCAACTTTTTTTTTTTAACTAGGTGAAAAAAGATGCATTAAAAAACAAGCAGAGCATCTTATCACTCTTTGGTGATCCTGTAGTGGATACATTTATTGCACAGCAGGACATTAAATGTGTTTTCCTGTATACTGATAAATTATAAATGATGTGTGTCCTACTTCTGGTAGTACCACTTTTCTGATCATCTCCTGCAGGACCGAGTCAGTTAACGCTGACTCAATGCCTTGGCATTTCTGACCTTTACTTCGTCAAAAAAATATCCATTGTGTTGATTAAACCAAGGATCCTGCCTGCAGCTCCCAATGGTCATCATTGCACCTACCCAGGGTGACCTGATCAGTTCAACAACGGCATCACGGCAGCTTGACACCGAGCCACATGCACGTGAGGCTGAGACCAGCTTCTTTAGATGACAAACGCCGAGGTGTTTGTTCAACGCTTCTGGCTGAGATGTTTCCAGCCCCTTCAGATCACTCCATCTAACAAAACCTCAACAACGTTGAAAGGGTGATGCTGTCAATCAGCAAGAAAAAAATTTCTGCTGCTGGGGGAGCAAAGGAAGGAAAAATGAAACCCTCCCTCCCTCCCTTGCTTGCTTGCTGTGTGCCTGCACCTCCAGCTGCCTCCGTGCACTGTGTCAGTGGATGAAAATAGACGGGCTTGACGACTTTGCTGGCTCTCTCAAAAGAGGACAGTTGGCAGAAGCAGCAGTCTGCTCCCTGGCTAGAAACGGGTGGGTTTATTATTTCCTCCCCCTCAAGTCTGAATGTTCACTTTCATTTTGACTACAGGAGGAAAAAAAAAAAAAAAAAGGGAAAAAAATCTCTTTTCAACATAAAATCTGAAAAATCCACACATCTGCCCACGCCAGGGAAGTAGGAAACCTTCACGACTGTCATCTGGTTCTGCAGAACCTAATCTTCCTTATGAGAAAAAAGAAAACCTAAAAGTTATGACTGCAGAGATAACCTTCCAAACACAAGCAAGCGTATAGTGAGGCAACGAGCTACAGGAACACTCCCACGTGCCACTGTTGTACTTCGCTACACTGCTTCAGAGCAAAAGCCTTCCTGTCCAGAAAACCTGAGGCCAACCCCAAAAACTGACAAGCAAGCCTAAAATTTCACACTGCTGCTATTCTGCCCCAATGCAGGGAGACTCTAGAGAAGCAGGCTAGCAAGAGAGATGCAAAGAGCTATGGGGCACACCAAAATCCATCGAGACATTGAAGAAAAGCCCTCAAGAGTGGAAGCGCCTGAAACACCTGTGATGCACCCAAGAGTTAGAGGAAATGGAGATTCAGCCTGCTAAACACTACAAAACACTCAAGAAGATGACTTAAGTTAAATAAACTTTCTTAAATAAACTTAAATGCATAGCAGTAAGTTCTTCATAAGAACATCTGTGTCAGTAAGCTTTGCTCCAACAAGGTCATAAATCACGGGGGGATGTTTTGCAATCTACGCTTTACATCTCAATGCACCGACAGGCGCAGAGTGCAAGCACCTGTGATGCATCACAGCTTCACAGCCCTGCCTCCAGACAAAGCCCAAAGAGCAACGCTGCCATGGCTGCATCCCTGCCCCAACGGCCCCAGCTTGCTTGGACAAGGGGCAACGGGCACAAACTGGAACGCAGGAAATTCTCTCTCAACACGAGGAGGAACTTCTTTACTTTGAGGGTGGCAGAGCACTGGAACGGGCTGCCCAGAGAGGCTGTAGAGTCTCCTCTGGAGATATTCAAAACCCACCGCTACGCATTCCTGCCCAGCCTACTTTGGCAGGGGTGTTGGACTACACGATCTCTGAAGATCCCTTCCAAACTCTACCGTTCTGTGATTCTGTGACCCACAATTGCTTTTACGGATCAAGTGGCACAGTCAACAGGCTTTTTTGGCCCATGACCACTCCACACCTTTTCAGGATCAGATTACCAAGGACATGAGTCACGCTGCTCTGATAGCGGTCATTGGTGCCAATAAAAGACGCATCATAAGGCAAAAAAGTTTGAACTGAATTTATGTGAGAAACCTAAATTAACCATTGCAGTACCACACAGGTCATTTTCCAAATCAGCTCTTCAGATCCTTCAGAGCCATGGCTAAAGCCCCTAGGTTTTGGAGCCTATTTCTCATTCAAAGTCAAAAATACTAAGAGGCTCTCAGAAATTTTCACTCATAACTTATGTCCAAAAATAAAGACAACATGGGTGGTTTCAATAGACAAATCTGCTTATTTATGACAGTCCTCCTAAAAATATTGGTACAACGGCACATAGGAGGTCATACACACAAGAGATCACTTCTGAAAGACCCTAAGAGGACCACTCTGCTTACCCCCAAGGGGAAATCTTCCAGCAGCATCTCAGGGGTAGTGTGCTCCCAGCATATCCCCTTAGCAGATGGTACTGAGTATATGTAGGCTGTCACGATGCAGGAGCATAGCCTACTTTTCTGCCATCAATGGTATGAAGTTGCAAAGGGAGAGTCTTAGGAGGAAAAGGGAGAAATTACACTAAAATGAGGAATAGTGATGGAGACCTAGACAGGAAGACAGCATCACACAATGGTTAGAGTTGGAAGCACCCTTAAATATCATCAAGTTCCAACCCCCCCTGCCATGGGCAGGGACACCTCCCACTAGAGCAGGTTGCTCAAAGCCCCATCCAGCCTGACCCTGAACACTTCCAGGGATGGGGCATCCACAGCTTCTCTGGGCAACCTGTTCCAGTGTCTCACCACCCTCACTGTAAAGGATTTCTTCCTGATATCCAATCTAAATCTCCCCTCCTTCATTTTAAAAACATTACCCCTTGTCCTATCACTACACTCCGTAAACATTACCCCTTGTCCTATCACTACACTCCGTGATAAAGAGTCCCTCCCAATCTCTTCTGTAGGCCCCTTTTAGCTCCAAATACTTCTTTTTAATTTTGTGGTTTGCGTTTTGTTCATTTTTAAGATAGAATTATTTCTTACATACAGGTAGCCAAGCAAAATCCAACTTATGTCACACAGAGACAGCAATTTTACTATGGAAAAGCAGCTGAACATATCTGTTGGACTTGGACAGGCCTGGAGTCCAATCCCATCGCTCACTGCCATCTCCTGTCCAATTTTCAGGTGTTTAGTCTCTGAAACTTTCCTGCCACCACTGAAAGGGAGTATAACTCACCTGGATAGGAGCTTTGCGCCTACATCCTACATGGACTTGGTTGTGTGTTCCAAGTTTTTCATCCTTTAGCTTTCAAAAATCTCCTTTTAGGGGGAATCAAGGCATTTGGAAGAGGGATATAAGCAAAACAGCTCCTCAGGGTGAAGGACTGAGGACTGCATCACAGAAAGACAGACAAAGAAGCCAAGAGAGTCTTAGATCCAGCAGGAGAAACCAGGAAGTACGAAGGAACTAGACATGGAACTGGTCTGAAGAGCAGCTGTGACATTCATGCCAGAAAGTCATCATCACAGCAGCATAGCACAATATCCTGGTCAACCATCTCATGGCTACATAGGCCTTCATACTCCTTCCAACCAAAAAGGAACCTTAAACTATTCTCATCTTATAAAGCAAGCTGGACTAAGACGACTGGCACTTTCTTCCTCTTGTTTTGCTACACAGACTGGGCATATAGTAACTTGACTATAAGCATTGCAGAGGACCTGGGCCCTACACTGGCAAAAATTGTTTCTGACATCCTACCTCATACTGAAGCACTACATATAACCACGACAGAGCTAGTGACCATTTTTAAGACATGGATAAGGGTCGGGGTCTGCCAGCACTGAGCTGAAAACATGGTGGAAAATATCTGTCTGCTGAAGACTAGTGGGGTGCCACGTACATGGAAGCTGGCCACACCAGGGCCTGACCAGCTGGGATCTGGGCCACCTTCCAAGCCTGTTGCTGTTGACTGGTGAGAGCCACTACAAAGCGGTCTTTTCTACCCCTGATGAGCCATTTGCAGATCCTTTACAAAAATAAACCAAATAAAGCAGATAGGTTCCCACATGAGAAGGAAAACTCAGTAGACAGATTACCAGAAAAGCAACAGGAAGATCCTCAAGTATGTAACTGCAAATTGGAGAAAGATAGACCAATGCATGAATGAAACGCAGATGGAGCCCTTAGACTCAGTACAATGCCAATGTACCTGGAAGAACTTGTGGGAGGAAATCTTTCCATAATATTTTAAAGCCTCTTGCCTGCACAAAGCAAGGAGAGAAACCCAACTGAACAGAGCAACAACTTCAACTTGTGCTTACAGGTAAACACCTCCACAAGAAGGGGTTCCTAAGGAGATATTCCTACTTTTAACAAAAGAGCCATTACTTACCCTAATGCTTTAGGGCTACCCTGTGAAAGGAGTCTTCTGCATAGCTGCTAACANCAACAACTTCAACTTGTGCTTACAGGTAAACACCTCCACAAGAAGGGGTTCCTAAGGAGATATTCCTACTTTTAACAAAAGAGCCATTACTTACCCTAATGCTTTAGGGCTACCCTGTGAAAGGAGTCTTCTGCATAGCTGCTAACAAACTTCTGTAAACATTTTCACAGATTTCACCTTTTCTGTGGATAAGTTCCAGACTGGTCTCAGTGAGGAATGAGAACTGGATTCTCTAACGGGGATTGAAAGCAGACAAACTGGCAGGGTCTTCCTCAGGCATCAGTCATCAAACACAGAGAGTCATTCCCAGCAGGTCGAGGGAGGTTATCCTGCCCCTCTACTCTGCCCTGGTGAGACCCCATCTGGAGCACTGTGTCCAGTTCTGGGCCCCCCAGTTCAAGAAGGACAGGGAACTGCTGGACAGGGTCCAGCAGAGGACTACAAAGATGATTAGGGGCCTGGAGGATCTCTCTTACGAGGAGAGGCTGAGGGACTTGAGTCTTTTTAGTCTAGAGAAGACTAAGGGAGGATCTAATCAATGCTTACAAATACTTAAAGGGAGCATGTCAGGAGGACGGGGCTGGTCTTTCTTCAGTGGTGCCCAGTGACAGGACAAGAGGAAATGGGCACAAACTTGTATATAAGAAGTTCCACCTAAACGTGAGGAGGAACTTCTTTACTGTGAGAGTAGTAGAGCACTGGAACAGGCTGCCCAGGGAGGTGGTAGAGTCTCCTTCTCTGGAGACATTTAAAACCCACCTGGACAAGCTCCTGTGCAACCTGCTCTAGGTGGACCTGCTTTGGCAGAGGGGTTGGACGAGATGATCTCCAGAGGTCTCTTCCAACTCCATATGATTTTCTGAAGGAACAGCCCACCAAAGAAGCACCCTTGAAGAAGATCCAACCTGACCCCTTGGGTCCCTCAGCTTTTATACGGGTCAGGGCAGATGGGATGGGACACCCCATTGGTCAGTTTGGGTCACCTGACCTGCCCACCCCCTCCAGGAGGTAAACAGCCAGGTCAGCTGACCCCCGGTTGCCACGGCAACCAGTGTCAGCAGGAGCCTCCCTCCCTGGACAGGAAGCCGGCCCGCTCCACCCCAAGGCAGGAGAGGACAGGTTGGGAGGCCACCTAGATGCAACCAGTGAGGGAGAGGGAGAAGAGTTCCTCCTCGGGGAGGCAGCAAGTCAGGCCTTCCAGCCTGGCCAAGCCTACACACCACAATCTCCACCTGCTTGGAGAAGCACGGAAGGTGTACCTCACGCCTTGGAGGGGCTGGAGGGGGAGGTGGGCAATGGATCTCCAGAGGTCTCATCTCTCTGTGCGAGGGGGTCCAGCGATGTCGGGCTCAGCAGAGCCTGTTGGCTTGCCGCCTCTTACAGCTGTGCGTCCAGATTCCCCCCTAAACCCCCTGCACAGCCCTGCTTCTGGGGAGGTGAAGCACGGACGCCGATCCAACCGCTGCAGCATGGTGACCCATCTCCTCCTTGCCACCCGCAGCAGCCCGGCTGAAAACCGGTGACACTGCACAGAAAAAGGGGATGGGCTAGGGCTTTCCCCACAGACTCTGAGAAGAACTTGGGTTACGCTTTTCATCGGAGCTTCTGTGCGTGAGTTTGCTGGTGCTCTGCCCAGAATACCAAACCCACTGGCCAAGTGGTACTGGATTACCTTACTGGGTACATCAGGGAAGCCTGAACATGAACTCAATTTATCACTTAATCAGTACTCTAAAAATAGTTGGATGGGGGGGGGAGGGTCCATCCACGGAGAAAAATAAGCTATTTAGAAGAACAATGCTCTGGCAATCACCTCACATTGACTGCACATGGGAGAAGAAATCTATCCTTTATGAGCTGCTCTTGGGAATAAAGGAAATTCATGAACTTGCCAGATAAACTTTTCAGAGGGAGGAGAGGAAGACTATTTCATGTTCCTTTTCCAGTTAACACTGAATACACTTACAGGTGGGTGAAGAGAAAACGTAAGGGAATAAGCCTGATTTAGAAAGAGACAGATCAGAAGAGGCAGGGAAGAAATCCAGAGAAAGAAAGAAAAAAGCAAGCAAGTATTTTGTTGAGTAATTCCACTAAATCACAGAACAGAAGGACAGGAACTCAGAGCAAAAGGAAAGAAAAGGGTGACTGAGGAGCAGATTTACACACACATGTTCATTGCATATTATGCAAATTGAGTTTTCAAGAAACCTTTATCCTTTACTCAGGCCTTGTTGTGAGGATACATCAGACGCCACAACTATAGCACTCCCTTGGGGTTTATTTGTTCAACACTTTTCTGCATTGCTCTCCTCAAAGAGGAGTATAATGCAGAAAAAAAGGCTACCTCACCTACTCAACGTGTGCTATAAACTAAGGGTGGATTTCAGCTCACCTAACATTAGCTATCCTAACACTTTTAGCTAAAGGTAACGGTCCAAGGCTCCCTCTGTAGTCAAGGAAAAAGACAACCACCTCCAGACAGCAATTTATCCTCTTTTAAGATCCATTTCTGTAACTAGTGGAAGGAAACACCCTTTGGAGATCTGTCTACCACTGCTGACAGAGGACATCAAAGCAAAGAGGCTAAACCAGATGCCTAATGGCAGTGACTGAACACGGGGGAAACAACTTCCACCCTCGCAGTCTGCAAGGTGACAGAACTACTCGGCACTTGGAAGAGAACCACCCAGAGAAAACACCATTTGCACAAAATGCTCAGGACTTCAATTCCTCAGGGGAGAAAGAGGGAGATGCAGACACAGGTCAAGGACCACTAGTGGAAGGACCTTTAATATTTACATCTAAAGCCTGTCCTTCAAGTCAAAATTAAGTAAAAAAAAAAAAAAGGAGGTTCAATAGTTTCCTGGCAAAGCGTGCTTGGCACTTAACATCTTTTCTGACGTTTACGAGCACAGAGCATGGTGAGGGACATCTGCCACCACCAGCACACCTTCCTGCGGTCTGCACGGGAGCGATGGGCACACTTGACTCTGACTGATCCCCACTGACAACATGAAGCCTTCACAGAACACTGCCAAAAACTCAGTGTAACATGATGATGACAACTGGTGGAGACTGCATAGAGAAATAAATAAGTACCATCAGACTCATGAAGTATTTCCACTTCTCTGCAGCATGGCAGAGTAGGTTTGAGTAGAAGAGGGGAGGACAAGGCTGATGGGCAACACTCAAACTGCTGTGATTTGCTGCAGTACCTTTAACAAATTGAGCTTGATTCATTTCCTCTGGCTTCTTTCCATCACGTTTTATCAGCTTATTCAAAGTGAGCATTAAAAGCTCTTTAGTACCTTGCTACGTTTGTTACTGCTGAGCAGAAGTAATTGCCAAGTAAGATATCTATCTGCCAGAGCCAGCTCATGCCTGAGACGGTGGAGGTCATGTTCTGGAAAAGTTCGACTTTGAACTTTTCCAAGTTTCTAATTCTCACTGAAGTTACACGTGCGCATAAGACAACTGAACAGCACAGAAAAATGGAGGTGAAAACCAGAGATGCAGCAGAGCTACCGCCCACCCCAGAACAAGTTTTATTTCTGAAACTACCTGAGTAATTTTAGGAGGTTTTTTGCCCCATTTTCAAATCACGCATCTGAAAAACAAAGCTGTCAGTCACCGTCAGTGAAAATACAAGTGATCCCTGAAATACATGCTCGATGCTGCCTCCCCTCTCTCGCCCGCTCCCTCCCCCAAAGATGCACGGAAGTACCAAATCCTGTCCAGGGCTCCTTGAGGAAATTCTTTGTCTGTGATGTTTTCTCTAAAAACAGTTCACAACCGACTTTCTTTTACTTCCAACGTAGCGGGATTCAATTTCAGTGCCCCAGCTGCTGCATGAATCCAAGGGGAAGGAGCAAGCTTTGAAGCACGGCCGCTCAGAGGCTGCCTCGCAGGATGCCAGGAGCTCCAGCACACAAAGCACCGGCACCACAGAACCACAGGGACCAAACCATTACAGCACATCAGAGAAAACGTCTTGGCCAGCCATGGAACCAGTCCTCGGCAAGTCAGTCTTGCCTGAAGATATCTTTACATATGCAGTAACGCAGACCAAAAAAAAAAATGGCAAGCATCTACCCTCTTTGATGGCATTTTCAGCCAAAAAAAGTGACTTGAAGAAGCCTACTTTTTACATTTCTTGTTCAGTTATACATGTTATATGGCATAAGAGTTAAGCACCGTGTCAGTAGCTAATGTCACTTGATAGCCTACTAAAGCTTTGTTAAGCATGAGGATTTGCATGCTATTATCAACAACGTCATAAACTTTCCAGACCTGCAAAAACCTCCTGGTTGTCATTAAACTGTTAACACTGGCTTTTTCCCTTTTTTTTTTTTTTTTCCCTTTTTTTTTTTTTTTATAATTTTAATTTTGATTTCAGCTGCTGACCAGACAGCATCGCACTTTGCCTTTCCCTGCTATTGCTGCTGCTGCACTGCAGTGCTGCGCTGGGAGCCCTCTCCTCCACAGGTGACACAGCTGCCCAAAAACCTCCCCTCCTGCCCAGAAGGGGACCAATCCTGCTTCCAAGCATCACCCCCAGTCTATAGAGCAGGCTACAGCACCAGCACAAGAAGTTTGCCAGAAGAACAGCGGCTGCGACCAGCGTAGCTGATGTGCTCTCCCACTTTCAGTGGACCCGGGGAATAAAGTCCTTACCACGGTGCCCTCAACTCTCCCCTTCTCACCCAGCCTCTGGCAATCTTAAATATTTTTCAACCTTTATTGATGGGTTGGCTAACAGGTTGCTAGGTTGGTTTTTGGGGTTTGGTTTTCTGTTTGGTTTTTTTTAAAGTACCCATCATGAAGCCCAACTCCAGATTAAGTCCTCACCCAGGAGGACTCAAAGCCTACAAAGACAGGCACAGAACAGAGAGACAGAGACCAGAAGATACTCATCACACAGTAAGGGAAAAAGCTATCTCCTTGGAAAATTAAAAGTTTGAGCAAAGATGACACATTTGTATGCATGTATCCTTTGGGCTGGATACCAACCAGTTAGGTGAAATAGGAGGAAAATGAATGGCCATAATGAACAAGACGTGAGGAGGGTGTAAGGAACCAACACACACACAAAACAAAACCACAAAACCCCAACCATAAAGGGTTGGAAAGGGTTTTAAAAGGTAAGAGAAAAGTTATCCTCATGCATTTCAGGTAGATTTGATGCAAGGAGCTGCTTTCTGAGTAGAAAGGAGAAACGAGAGTAGGTCAAGAAGAGCAAAGAGCCAGCGAGAGCGGTGAACCATCACTGCTATGGGGTCATTTGCTGTGCAAGCACCAGTTGTACTGAAATGACAAACATCCAGGAAAGAACAAGGTAGTTCTTGTACAGCACAGCGACAAAACAAATGAAGGATGGGTGAAACACACAGAAAAGACTGGTTTTATACACATATATATATACCCACAGAGTACAGTGCATTTTGTAGTCACTTACAAGAGAGATTTGTCCACCTTCGAATTTATCCACAATGCTGATGTGTTGAGAACTGGGCTGTTTTTCCACTTGTTTTTACTTGTTTGGAGTTTGTTTTTGGTTTTGTTTTTGTTTTTTTTATCAGGGGTTTTCCTTGGTGATAAATATTCCTCTCATTGCTCTCCCATGTGGTCCCCCATTAGTCTGCTTGTGTCCATCTACTGCCAGCTGTCTTACTCTTAAGACTCCTAAGAGTTTGTTATAAGGCTATCCTGATCTATGGCTAGGGCTTCTACAAATAAATTATTTGAAAATGAAACATTTATGATACATTTATGGACAATATTCTCCAACAGAACAAGAAAAGCATAGCTCAACTCTGTGATGATGCAGAGCCACCGATTAACATAATTGAATAGCTTTTGTGCTCTCCAAGCAGATTAAACAATTTATAGTCACTGAGTCTTTGGATAGGCCCAAATGAGGAGGTCAGCTTCTCTTCGAAGGGACCACCCATGTACTCTGTGTTATTCTCCATGGCCTTCTGATCAGGCACCACCAGTTAGCAAAACTGAAGTGAGCTTTGGGCACTGATTTAATTATAACAAACTCATATGAAAGACCTCGGCAAACGGGTTGATCACAGTATTCACACACTTTCTGAAAGACTTATTGAACAGCAGTAATCCATTTGGATGCACGGTATCTCTGATGTAGTTCAGCACAAAGCAAGGAAAAAATAGTTTTAAAACTACACTCCTCTAATTTCAGTTTAACAAAGTACCAACGCACTAAACAGAAATATGTTAAGTGTTCATATATTTGGTATCTGGAGCGAAAATTTTTCTTCCTCTCTTCATTCCAGTAGGATCACTGACAAATCACATACTCCCCAAAGCCAGCCTCTCTGAGATTTGAGCTTCTTGTCACTACTTTGCTACAATTTGCAAGAGTTAAAACCTGAATCACATTTTTATCTGTTTGAAACCATTACCCAGGTAAAATTCATAATTCTTTGAAGTGACATGATGTGAGGTGCCTCTCATACCACTCACAGTTTGTACAGATGATAACGAAGGCAGCACTTTTTGAAAAAGGATAACTATTATCTCCTTGGCATTGACATTAAACCAAGCTTTATGCCTGTGAGCAAAAAGGCAAAGGATGCAAAGCTAATAATTTCTTTGGTTGCCTCTCAGTTCACTCCCAGATGTGGAAGGGTAACATTTGCCCCCAGTTACTTACTTACGCGACAACATTTAAGGATAGCCATCTACAAAGAATGCCCACATAACTAGCCTATGTTTATTCACAAAAATATATCCACACCCCTTTTCAATGTCTCCATATGACAACAAATAACCAGTATCTGAACTGTTTCAAAAGCAGACACACATTTTCAGTGCCCACCTTCAGACACCCTGTGGGTAAATTTTCAGGCTAACTTCACTATTTCAGTAAATGAAATGAAATAACTCTGCACCTCCAGATCGCACCCAGACTGTCTCAAGCCCATCTAATATAACCTCTGGTTTTAGTACCTTCACAGGAGCACTATTCTTCCTCAAGTATTATCAACAATATTTGAATACAAGAAGAATGAACGCTACGACCATGTCCCAGATTCATACAGACAGCCCATCCCAGGGGTGGAAAGGGAAAGCCTCCGTGTACACTCCCATGCTCCCCAGTATTTATCTTCCTTTGCACACTATTGTATCCTTAATTTATATCAGAGGTGGGAAAGTGGGGCTAGAAGAGAAGTCAATCGCTGTTATGTGAATTTGGAGAAGCCTGTTGCCCAATTACCTGCTTAGATTTCAAATCTCAAACAAGAAAGGACAGTGTAACAAGGCCACAAAAAAAGGAGAATGAAGTTACACACAGACTAATTAAGAGAGAAGAGCTGGCAACAAGACAGAAGGAACTTCTAAGTGTCACAGAGAATCAATAGTTTCTTCTACATATTATACTTGGGCAAGATGAACAATGCTGAGTTCCTGTATCTTCCCAGTTTTGCAGGATTTTTCTTCTTCCCATTGAAGTTACCTATTCTCTTATACAGTGAAACAAAAGCAGGTAACACACCAGAGTCTGTATGTCATTACTTTGGTATCCCCTGCATTTTTTTAAGACAACAATTACATACGTGAATGGAAGCCTCTATTTACCCGCTGCACTTTTACTACTGATGAGGAAGCAATCTCAGCTTAAATTTTCAAACATATCAGAGAAGAGAAAAAAAAAAAAAAATCAAATTTTTTAACTTGAAGCCCAGACGCAATGAAAAACCATGAAAATCAACAATTTGCCTGTGTACAGTCATCTATACTACACTTAACTAAGCACTAAGTCTTTAAAAACCTGAAGAAAAGTTAGCTTTAAGTATCTAAGAAAAGAAATCAGCGAGGAAGGCCCCCAGAGCGTATATAAACTACAAGGTTTTTCACTACTGTAAATCCAAACAATATTACAAAACTATAAAGGAATAACTTCAGTTTAGCTACAGTGATATTCAGGACACACTGACTGAAATAACACACTCTCCCCTGCAAAAAGCTGCTAGTGACAGAAGTGGACATCCACTTGTATTAAGGGTGAAACTCCACTATGCAATGTCCCTGCTGCTTACAAATTAAAGGACCTGACTTTTTTAAAGCACAGCTGTTTCAAAAAAATCCCTCAGTGGCTGGTTTAGACTTTGACATGCAGTGGTTTATTTCCTTTAATAGATACTCCTCTATCTACTGTGTAAACAGCGAGAGCTTCACTGTTTAAACTTCCAGTAAATCCAAGATTAACACACTTCTTCTTTTTTTTTTTTCCCCCTCATTCCACAACTTTTTGTCTATTTGTATGGCATCTCCACTCCAGCACCCAAGAATCTCTGGTTCAGCGAGCCATGCTCTCCAGACCTCCACAAGGATGGAGCTCCTTCTGCTACCGAGCAGGAAGGGAAATGGAGCCAGAAGAAAAAGGCCAGATGCTGCACGGGTGCACAGCTCTGGGAAACGAGCTGCTCTCACACCCAAGCAACGCAGCCATAACCCTGCAGAAGTACAGGATCTTCAGATGTGAACTATAAACCCCACCGATGCGTATTTTCAGTAGCCTCCATGCACAGAAGGCAGGTGGTACCCTGGCACTGCCACCGCAGCACTTGCAATAGTTCAGCTCTTCTGAGAAGGGCAACTATTACCTCCTCTCCTGGCATTATACGAGTGCATTTGGGTCTTATTGTCCTGGGGTCTTCTCTGTTATTATTTGTTATTCTTCTGAATGGCCTGTTGGCAAGTGGGAACTCAACCAGTTCTCATATTCAGCAGGAAGCCTCCAGATGCCACGGCCCACTCCGCCTCCCATTAGCCCCACACCAAAAGCCACTACTTTGGTCCTCCATGGGTTCCTGCAGCTCCCCTTTCTTGCTTGCTCATCTCTTTCCAAGGGCTTGCACTTTTCCTAACTCTTCCCCCCTTTAGTTCAATGACAGATTCAGTTCAGAAAAAAAACCAACAAAAAACCACAATAAAACAACAACAAAACCCAACTTTAACTCTAAAAAGCAGATTCTTCCCCTCCCTCCTCTCCATTCCCACCTCCATCTCACCCCATCAGAAACAGAGGAATACTTATAATAATGCAATTAAGACTACATTCCTAAATCTTGTCTACATTCCTAATTCTTGTCTCCAAAATCTCAACATTCACAAATTTGGGATTGTCACTATGACTAAATGAGGTGCACCACGCTGTATAAACTGCCTCTAGCAAGCCTGGAGAATGCTGTAAGTTCTTATGTATACAGAAAAGTCATCCTTCTTAGAAATATCTTTCTTAGGGCCAACCGCTCTCAACCAGCTTCACTCCTTTTTTCATATGGCCACCCCAGCTGCATTCTAGGTACAACTTCACGTGCTGCAAAGTGATTTTCTTGACAACATGCTCATTTGTACATTCTACACCTTTAATGCTTCAGTTCAGAAAAGCTGGCCAAGCAAACACATTTCTCATTTTGCACAGACACGCTCCTGCAGTTTGCTAACTGAAGAGGATGTCTGCCAATATCTCAGATTTTTTTTTAAATTTTTTTTTTAGAGTACATTAAACCCAGGCTTTTTCCACAAGACTCCATTTGCCACGTGAATCTTTCCCTCTTAAACCCAGTATTTCCTATTCTCTCAATAACTTCATTTACATATGCCCAGTCTATTATATTGCTGTTCGGTGAATTTATTTTCAAGTTGTAGAGGGTGCAGATATTTCCCCACTGGCTCTAACCTCCCCTGGCAGCCTGCGACAGCTTTGTCACAAACACACACTGGAAGACATGAAAGAGGCAATTCCGATTCAAAGGAGATGACCAAAGATCAAAGATGATCAAACATCTCCAACTTACCTCCATACTAACTTCTCTCATTTAGAATCACAGAATGGGTTGGGTTGGAAGGGACCTTTGAGGACCATCTAGTCCAACAACCCTGCCATGGAGCAACATCTCCCATTAGATCAGTCTGCTCAAAGCTCCATCCAACCTGACCTTGAACACTTCCAATGGTGTTTTCAGCATCAACATGAAGAACGTCTTGTCATGGAGCTGAATACAGAAGCCTCCATCTTTCCTCTAGCAGAAATAGCTTGCTCTTTCTCTCATCACATCAAGCTACAGAGAATTCAAGTGCTCTGTCCAAAAATCTTTAACACCTTGTAGCTCTCATGCCCAGTCACAGAACAGGCTGATAGTCAGAGACTGACACCATTACAGGCTGAAGGTAAGTAAGAAAGAGATACTTACTTTCTACTTGAATTGATATTTCTCTTAATCTGTGACTAATGTCACGTCTCACTTCTTTCATCACCTTACTCCCAGAACTCAATACAACCTATGGTAAGAGCCAACATATCTAAGGACTGACATTGATGCTGCGTTGGAGCTGCTTTGGAGCCACCACAAAGCTGAGAGATGCTCTGAGCCTCCAGTATTATGCAAGCAACAGCTAAATAAATATCACACAACTATTTCTAAAATCTACCTATTCTTGCTAGAAACAACAAGGCGTCTAAAGCTGATAATACTATTAATATTCTGCCAGAAAAACACCGAACATTTAAAGCTCTCCGATGTTTCTACAGGACTGAGTTTTTGCAACTACCAATTTACTGGTGACACCCTAGAAAATCAAAAGAAATTGGAAAAGAGCAATAGGTCTAAGGGTATATTTTTTCCCAACTGCTGCCTTAGAGGCTGCATACCTCACTTACATGGCTACTATCCTAAAGACTTAAAGTGAGTGCTATTCATAAGACACCTATCACGTTATAAAATGAAAGAACCCAGAATAATCTTCTCTCTTCAAACAAAAGCAGTATAACATTGACATCTCATAAATTTCCATCTTTTATTTTCCTATTCTGAGAATTCTCTATACACCTTCACTGGGAGAAGTTATCCCTTCTTCTTTTTAAGTGAAGAGCAGTTACTTCTCTCCAGCTTTCATCTGGAGGCATTTATCTTACAATCAATCCTGCAGTATGAAATTCAGTTTGTATTGGCACAACAGCTTCACATAAAAACAATCATAATTTTAGCCAAACTCTTATGCTGCAAATCCTTGTTCCCATTTTGACTGACTTTGCAGTAATCTATGTAGCTTATTCGGTTACATAAAGAACCACAGTTCATTTGACAAAATTATCTTCCTTTTCTGCTAGTATCTATTTTGGGCATCCTAAACTGCCACGCTCACTTTTTTGATGCGTGTTCACGGTCCTCAACGAATGACTCAGTATACCTGCTGTGCTGCCTTCATCCATACAAAACCCTACCTCCTGCTTTCATTATCTGTGGACTTTAAAACAAGCAAGCAAACAAAACCCTAACCCACCCAAAGACCCACCAAGCACTTCCCTCTCTCAGCCTTCCTTCTGCAAATATCAACCAAGAAACATTTTTTCCTGATTTCCTGACCTCCGGTTTGGCTGAACGTTTCTTCAATGAGTTGCCAACAGCAGGAGTCTCCACAGGATTCTGCATCACTGCCATTTTCCTCTATGTCTTTTCTCAAAAAAGACATTTCTCAGGTTGCCCAGAGAAGTGGTGGATGCCCCTTCCCTTCACATGTTCAAGGCCAGGCTGGATGGAGCTTTGAGCGACTTGGTCTAGCAGGAGGTGCCACTCAATGATCTTTAAGGTCCCTTCCAACCCAAACTATTCTACGGTTCTACATACGCACTCTCTCTTTCCATGTGTCCCCAATTCCCTCCTCCCATTCATTAATCTTCCTACCACCTCACTGCCCCTGCCACCGTAATCCACAGTCGTTGCAGGTGGCAAACCAAGAGCAAGCTGTCTTCATCTGCTAGAACCAGCCACTGAAAAACAACACAGCCGAATCCTTCCTTAGCACCCACCCGAGAGACAAACATCCTTGTAACCTTCAGGATATTAAGCATTATTTACAGAAGCATTACACAAAGCCCCTCTCCTGAGTTAAACTGGCTTGATGAGAAAAGCAGCATCACTTGACTCGTGCATGGAGGGCTGCTGTGGTCTCCTACTTGCTCTTCAGTCCCACAAGACGTATAGCCCATAGATACAGCCGTCTTACCTATGACACGCTGACCTATAGGATTCAGTGATCCTTGCTTGCCTACACTACCAATGCCTTGGGACATTGATCCCTACAAGCACCTGTGCAGCCACCTGCCTCCATCCCACCTCCTATTTCCAGTGTAAAATCCTCCTGCAGCCCCAGATGTAGGCAGGCATAGATTCATCCTGCCTTAATTAATGTAGCCACCCAAGGCTACCTTGGGCCGCTCACCATAAATGCCACTCACCATAAACACCTTTATAATGACCAAGCAAGATATGGTTTGTAAGGAGTAATAACATTTTGCATAAAACATGTCATACATTTTGGGGGAAAAAATCCAACGGTTTCAGAGACACAAAGTCTTACCCAGGTCTAAAACAGAAGCACAGGCTTGCATGCTCATGTTCTTTCCAAGAACATCATTTGTTCATCATAACACATCATACCTCCCTAAAAACCATGCCTTGCCATCTTCTCATGGCCATAAAACAACAGCAGCAAACACATGTGGGATGGGCTTTTCCCCAGGGGAAATCCAAGAGCTCATCTCTGCTCTGGAGATGTTCCTCTGGATTAAAAACACTGGGGACATACGGCTGTCACACTCCTAACTTTGAGAACAGGCTAGAGGTGCTCTCCTGCTCTGGTGGCCTCCAACCACCTGGTCCACTCCGGCACAGCCATAGCTGTTTTGGGGGATGAACTGGGAAAATAACCCGAGTCAAGAATAAATCAGTAAATCCCAAGAAGCTAGGGCAGTTTCTTGACCCAATCCAGTCTGCTGACAGAACCAAGACCTGTTTCTCACTAACAAGGGCACAGAAGCAATCTCTACCCACTCTGTATACAACTCAGCACTCATAAAATGCATGGAAGACTCTGCTGTACACCTTTTCTCCCATACGGATGCCCATTTCCACCACCCTAGCATGAATTTAACACCAGTTTCAGCATAATCTAACACCACATTCCAGGAATAGGGAGCTTTCATTTTTAAAACCTTAACAAGCCCAGCAAGACCAAATTATGATTAGCAGCCTTTAAAAATATGTGGATATGAACTTATTTTTATTGTATAGGAATTTTATCTGGTAAATGTAATTGAGTTCGGATTATTACACTATCTCTTGCATAAACATAACAAAGAGCAGTCAAACCAGCCTCCATGGAGTTTAGAAACATTTACGAGACATGAATAATGATTTACAGTGTCTAACACCACCAAGAAGAAAACATTCCAGGTTGCAGTGCATCAGCTGTGAGTAAGGCACTAACGACTTGATTTTTAGGAGCATTAGTTTAACTCCGGTGGGAGCTGCGTTGTCCAACAGGTGAAACTGGAGCCAAGGACCCCAGTTCAGCACTCCTTATCCAGCAAAACTCCCACAGATTCTCTCCAGTCCTGCAGCATCCAGAATTAGCTATTACATCGAGAAACACAGAAACCCAGAATTGCTATGAATATCATCTGATAGACATGCAGTAACTTTCAATACAGCCTAGATTCGTCAGAGATATTAATTTAAAAGCCTGAACCAACAGTTTAGGATTTCCTCTAAGCTGCAGCTTTCTCAAGTCAATATTTGTAAATCATGCTTCATGTTTCCAAGGAAACCAAGTGGATAATGTGTCTTGGAAACAGCCTCCTTCAATATACTTTTTAAGGCTACAGGGCTCATATAAGTTATTCTCAGTCTGACAAAAGAAAGAAGTTACACTTTTCCTTACATTTTCCGAAAAAACCACGAGTCTGCAGAGGCAACTGAAACAAGTACCTAACATCCATAGAAATCCCTGTGGACTTTGCCATCTGAAGGACACGTCTAATGACCGTTATATTACTCAGATTTTCTGCATATTTTTCCCCGATGGTAGATCTACAAGTGTCCAGGGTAAATAGCATTACACTCATTTTGCACATACAAAAATGAGGCACTTCTTAGATGACTTCCAAATTAGCAGGCAGTACACCACCTATAGAGATCTGAACATACCTCACCATCTTCCCTAAAAACGTATTAAGCAACCCATGGTAAAGTTCCAACGTTAATGAAGACAGAGACCAAACCCTGAGATAGAGTAGCATGTTAGAATAGAATGCTGCTTACTTGATTTTTTTTCCCCTATTATTTTTCTTCTTTGACAGATATTTAAATCAATTTACGGCATGACTAGCTTACTGCATCCTGCAAACATAAAATAAATGGGGAAGAGCACAAAATACACTCAAAGTAATTTCGTTGATGGGATCTTTGGAAAAAAGCAAGATTATCAGCAAAGCAGCAGTGACATAGTATCTCTATCTGAAGAGGAGACAAGGAAGAAGTAAAGCCTGACATTAGATAGAAAATACAAAATCTATGAATTCCACTTTGATTAATGTGAAGACTTAAAACTTTAAAAACAAAGCGCCTGCAGCGGTATTTTTGTGCTCTTGCACAGTGAAGACAGATCAAAGCAACAAAGAAATCCATTCTCCTGTCTGTCAGAAGTTCTGCAAGACTTCAGTTCCCAAAAAGCCAGGTAATGTGCTTTTAAATTACATACTTAAAGAGCATTACGTGTCCAAACATCCTTGCTGAAAAACAAAGACTCTGAAGTTTCACCAGAAGAATCCAGACTAGAAAAAACACACATTGCACTCTCCCATCCTCTCCAATCTACCTACAAGACGCCCCCAACAACTGCTTAATACACAAAAGGCATATCCAAAGTTCCTCAGGATGTTGCATTTTGTTTACTCAGAGAAACTCAACACTGGGTAAGACAGGGTGGCTCAGATGGCTTTGGTGGCTCAGGGTAACAATAGAAACATCAACACTTCGAGAAAGCTCAGCCTCCTCCCATCGAGCTGAATCCATGGACTTTGGCTGTAACAAGATTTACTGCCTCCAGCACAAATCTGCAACCTACAAAGGTCCACATTCAAGAACAATACACAAAATAAACCTGCAGCTTCTCAGCAAGCCTAGAAGGAGGAGCCGGGGGACTCTTTTGACATTACAACAGAGGATTGTTCAAACAACAAAAATGAAGCCATCACAACAGAATCACTCAACATACCAGGCTCCACACTAACTGTGTAAACTTCTGTTGCGAGCAGTAAAAACCAATTTCTGTCCTACAAAATGTCTCGAAGTTGGTTCACAGTATAAGAAATGTCATTCCAGAGCTGATAACTGAGATGTTAGTAATGGCCAAGATCTTCAGTGGATAATTACTAGTGTGGCAATGAGAAATCCATGTTGCGTGGAAAGTGTATTCAGGAGCAAATAGTTTTCAAAGGATCTTAAGTCACCACTAACAACAGGTTTTCTTTCTGCCACCATTTACTAATGAAACACACACAAGTTTACTTTCCTTGGACCATTTGTGTCCTCTCCCCGCCCCTTAATTTAGAAATTTCTCTCTCCTGCAACCTGCCATCATCCCAGAGAAGGGCAACTCACGCAGAGTCCAACAGCCCAACTGGGAAACAGACGGGAAAGAACAGAAATACTCTCCCACGGATCCTGGAGCCAGAACAGACATGAGGACACGTACCAAAGGCAGCCCTCACTCCGAGTGCAAGGAGAGGAAAGGCCCAAGGGACCCTTCTGCTCAACTCAAGTGAAGTCACGGTCACCTCGAACCTCAGATGTCCCAGGCACAGAAGAGCAGGACACAAATGGCACCCGACAGCCTGACCTAAAAGGAAGAAATGGAGTCACTTTCCACGTGGCAACTTGCAAAGTGCTGCAAGTTCTCCCAAAGGTAATGCAAGACACCAGTGCCAAGACACCATGTGCAGCTCCAGCTGCACCGACCCAGAAACCAAGGGGTTACCGCTTCACCACAGCGTTTGCAGGAACCGCTGCAATAAATCTTTAGCAGAATTTCAGGGCTCCAGGGACCTAGAACACAGTATGTCATCTGTAACATGAAAATATAAATTAAGGGATGGTTGTTTTTTACATTTAAAATGGTGTGCAATGGAAACTGATTCTGCATTTTAAAAAAAAAGCAAACGAAAACCAACACACAACTGGAGAGTAAAAAAAGATAAAAAGGCTAATAGACATTGCATGGAGAAAACAAGAGCAATGTTAGTGGTGAAGAACAATAAACAAAACCTAAAAATTCCTCTCTAGTAAAATATGAAATCATTATTAGCCTTTCTAGATAAAGGATTTTAAGCTAATGACTGCAAATGCTTTGGGCTCACATTTCTTCTTTGCCGTGCAAAGAGCTGTACTCAGAAGACAAAGTTCAAAAGCTCCACGGAGAGCTGTTCACCAGGCTCACACACCACTCCTGGACTGAAAGGGGCTATCTCTTAATAAACCGGTGGTACACATAGAACATAAAAATCATGAGTAGTAGTAAGCCCAATGGGGGAAAGCATAAGCCTACTTCAAGCACCCCACTGGAAGCCTAAACCAAGACACTGGAGCCTGCATTGAAGAGTTTGTCACGAGGAGGAATTGGAGCAAATCCTGGGACTGTAACAAGTGACCGGAGGTCGACTGGCTTGTGGAAAGGTGATGTTTCCCCACAGACCAGTTAGTTTTGCAGTAGTGGTATGCAAAATTAGCTTTACAGTGTATTTCACTTTCCTTTTTTAAAAACACAGATAAGAAAACACCCATTTGGACTTCTCTCAAGAGCATAAGGAGATGTTCTTTTGGCAGAGATATCCAAGCCTGATGGAGGCTATTTCTAGCATGCTTTACCTGGTTCCCTTTCCTCTCGGGCAGCTTGGAGCATTAATAAAACCCTTCCCCTGACCGCCCCTTTTCAGTTTTCTGACTTGCTGCACGGGGCTGCACCACACAATGGTCCTTGTTCCCAACCCTGATCCTTCTCACAGGACCTGCACCAGCTACGTCAACTTGCAAGGAGAAAGTGGCACAGCCAACAAACTTCCTTTTCCTTCTTTGAGAAAGAAGAAGGGAATTATATTCCCAGTTAAACTATTTTTGGTAGCATCCTATGTCATTTTGCCTGGCTCCATGAGAAATGCAAGGAAAAATGGAGTTATTGCACCGGACAAAACTATACAACGAAAAAGCTGGCAAATAAAAAAAAAAATTAAATCTCGCTGTGGCCTTTAGTTGCTATTTCAAAAAGTTAGGGAGAAAGCAAAGAAAAAAAGGAGAAAGTTCCATCTTTAGTTTGGTCTCCTTATAAAATAAGGTTACCTATGATCATAGTTTAAAAGTCGGAATATGCAGAAATTAAGCTTTATTTAAATAATTATATCTCTTTGAGAAGACTGAGGACAGTGCATACGTAAGCATGGAAGAAAGTCTCCAAAAAGGATGAAATAATTACAGGAAGGAGCTCCAGTTTGTTCAATGGTAAGACCACTGAGAAAGAGGACAACTTCCCCAAGGTGAGCAGAGCTCTGCAGAATCCCCGGTATCCTTACTCTTTTAAAACCAGTATGATTACTGAAGAGCAGTTATGGGGTGGGGGGAATGGAGTATCCAAATAACATCATTATTACGTTTTAAATGATCCTGGGAAAAATAAGAAGAAAAAAACTGAGTAAGCAAAAGACAGAAAGGTCCAAGAAGTGCAGCCCAAGGTAAGCTCACCAAACACTAGGCGATTCTGCTCAGCTGGTACCTGCAGCCAGCGAGCATCCTATTTCATGCTTTAGATATAATACACCGAATAGACATGTCCGAAAAGGCACCTGAGAAATGGGGTGTCAGCGTCATCAGCTGAGAATAAGTGAAATATTTGAAAAAGTTATTTTCATAGGCAGCTTCACAAAATGAGAACAGATGGCTACTCCTATCTTTCGACAATGTTTAATACTCCTAGAAGAAGCAGGCTAACCAACAGCGCTCCAAAAAGAACAGTGCTCTGGTAAAGAAATGGCTTTTTTCCATAACAATATTATATGCCCTAATGAAAAAATCTGACTCTTATTTAAATTACTCAACAAAATTATATTTGAAATGAAGAAACCGATTTACATTCCTTCTTTCATCAATGCTCCAACAGTGCTCATTTGCTGCTGAGGTTTCAAAGAAACTGCTAACCCACTAAAAATCACAGATTAAACAAAACTGAAATGTAGTAAACTAATCAATAAGCAGGCGCGTAATAGAATATCTTCTTTCTCACAGCTAATTCAGCAACCATAGACCAATAACTAGCTCATTCAGAAGCTGAAAAATCTACCAGGAACAAAAGAAACAAGGTAAATGTGTTTTTCTCTTCCAGTCTTCTAATATAAACAATATGCTAAAGAGTGATACCCACTAGTTCTAAAACTCTTAAGGATACTTGAAACAGAAACCATGAGTTTCTCTTAATAATCAAGTATTATTTTTCCTTTATTTAATATAAATATTAGTTTTAAACACAAATACATTTTAATAAGATTTTTAAAGTAATCTGGCACATGAAAAATAAATCAAAATATTAATAAAAATAATTTCAATTGTTTTCTACAGTATATATGAGTTCTAATTTCTATCTACGTATAGTTAACAAAGTCAATAGTAAAATTAGACCATCTACTAAATAAGAAACGCATCATCAGTCATAGTGTAATATCAAACTCAGTAAATGAACATTAACTCCAAAAACTTTGTAAATATATCGGTGTGCATAAAACGCATTCGCTTGGCTAAAAATTTGAGCACACTCTACGTGAAGACTACTTTGTCTGCTGCGTACCAGCATGCTGAACGTCACCTACCCAACAGACGTCACTGAGAACGGGAAAAAAAATCAGTAAGAGCTGCAGAAACCAAACAAGATTTAAACTGATTGTTTAAATTAAGTTTTCCTGCCTGCTACTTTAAAGTCAAAATGATTTAAATCAATTCACCCACTTCAACAGTCACAAATTAAAGTGCTGTTCAATTATGCAAACTCTGGAAACGAAGATGGAGAAGGAATTGACAGGAGAATGGTTGACCACTCACTTAAGAGAGAGAGGTATAACAAGGTTAAGTGGCTGGAAGCCAAATATATGGATAAATTCAAGGTACAAATAATGCATAGAGATTAGCGTAATTATAACCACCGGAACAGCTTACCAAAGATGACAGCTGATTCCCCATCACATGAAGTTTTTTACGTTACAACCGTGTCTTCACAAAATGTTGCAGCTCCAAGAGACCAATCGTGTTTCACCCAGGCCAAGATGATACTCTACCGATAGCAGTATTTAAATTGAATTAGATTATCATAATGGTATTTTCCAGTCTTCAAATCAATGAATCCAGAATTTGATCCCATGCTGAGAACACGTTTTTTTGTTTTTTTTTTCTCATGTCACTAAATTCTTCCCCCCATGAGCATAACTTCATTTGACTTCACAGTAAGTTCCTTCTGCTGTCTGCTTACACGCCAACGTGACCACCACCAAGTAAAGACTTTGACCAGAATCACCCATCATCTGAAACCATCCTTCAGGATGGCACTCAACTCAAAATGTATCTTCACTCTTCAATTAAGACCTCAAACACACACTTTTCAAAGACTTTTCACTAAGTCACTGCAGACTTAAACTGCGTTTTACACAATTCTCTACAGGGGATACCCAACATGTTTTTTAGCCTACAACACAGGGAATTAAATCCCCCTCTCAACGTGGGACTTCATGTTTAGGCAGAAGATTGCTGTAGAGAGAGCTAGGAAAGCCTGCAACAGGCACCAAGAGCAAAGACGATAGTTTTAAAGCCAAACAGCCTAAAAGTACTACTAAACCACTGAATTAAGAGCTCAGTTTCAAGCTGGAAGCCTCCTACTTGACACACAGCACTAGATGGGTCTCCAAAACCAAAGTTCATCTTACAAACTCAGAGAATGAATTAAATTCGGCACCTGTGGCTAAATTCAAACTTATTCATCCAGGCAGAAAACCTTAAGAGTCTTTGCAACTTAGACGTTGCTTAAATGTGGCTTCGTGGCTTCTCTTCTGTGGCACTTGCAGCGTTGTCAAGATGTTTTTAGGACACAATTCCCGTACTCAACACGGCTGCCAATCCTCAAGCTTCATAAAAGCTGTGGTCTAGTCATTCAACTTTTAAACTGAAAAGAGTGTAATGCCTGACAAACGCTGACTGGAATTACTGTTTTAGATCATATCAAATGATTGCCGTAGCAGGCGTCTCGTTTCTGCTCCCTCCTATAGACATTACTTTTACAGATTCTTTGATACAGATAAAAATGTTCAGGTTTGCTGAATTACTTTTAATATTGCATAACACTAGGAGAGTATTTCTGCTGACTATTTTCATATTTTTAATATAAAAACGGTATGAGACGCTGACCTCCCATGCTACCCTCACATTGCCTTTTACGATACCACAGTAACAGCCAAGGAGCCAGCCTGGATGCTGGACTGACCTCGGCTCGCTCTGGATCTGCTGAAAGACACACCAGCATCCACGGAGAAAGGCAGGGGAGCATCCTCACCCCCCTGCCCCACTCTCTGGCCAGGCAGAAGCCATCAGGGAAAGCCACGCTCAAAGAAAGGCAGACCTGCTCATAGGGCTTGCCAGTTAGGCGTTGAACAACTTGAGAAAATATCCCTTACGTGGAGCAAGTAGCAATTTTAAGCAAATATAGATATATAGATATATATATATATGCTACAAATAGAATTAAGAGCCATTGGTTTCTTCGGACGGACGGGTGAAAGCACAACACTATAACTAGAAACGTCTTTAAGAAAACGCAGGGGCGGGGAGGGAAGCGTAGCTAAATATCCTAGACTTTTCCTACAATGAAGGCAGTCTTAAAATAATTCAGGACCCGGAAAACGTGACTGGAAATAACAATTAAAGAAGCTTTTTAATGGCAAGACACTGTTCCATTCAGGCCATAGGCAGAAAGGTTACAGCAAGAGGAAGAGGAGGTTGGAGAAGAGCGCTCCTCACCCAAAGAGGGGCAGGGCAAGAGCCAGAAGGCAGCGCAACAGCTAAACACACAGAGATGAGAACTGATGGATGGGGACATGCAACATAGACTGCAGTCAGAATTCATCACAAGAAGAAACTCTGTCCTTTTACTTTAATTCCCCTTTTTTCTGTTGGTTGGTTTGTTTGGGGTTGTTTCGGTTTTTTTTAAGGCAAGGAAAAAGATGTATCAATTAAAGCCACACATACGTGGAACTTCAATAACATTTGGGAGGGATCTGAAGGTACGAGAATTTTTCATTTCTGCTGATGGACTTCAGGCTATGCCCACAAGAGGATCTGGGTACCAAACCACTAAGTTCCCGGTGTTGTCCCTACTGTAGGAAACCTCAGCCTGGCTAGAGGTGCCTGCTCTCACAACATTTGGGCTAAATTAAACACCAAATAACAAAAGGCACGAAAAGATCCCGCATAAACTGCTGGTCCTTCCTCACCACCACCAAATCCTGAAGGGCCAGGAATGCTTCTTGCAGGATTTCAGAAGGGCAGGTGTCCTCTCACCTGTCTTTAAACAAGTACAGCGCACACACCTCCAGAGAGGCTTTCTGATGGTCTTTTGGCCATGAGAATGATTCCAGTGATGTGATTTTAGTACACACCTTTGAGGCAACCAACATATCCCTTTCTTTTGGGGAAAGGAATGTATTTTATTCAAGCTATCTGGCAAAGCTAACTTAGGCAAGTGCCTGGGATTGCTATGCATTGTCTCAAGCCTCCCATCCCTGACTAGCCCACATGCTTCTTTAACATTGCAATGAAAAAGAAATATTGTCTTCCTAAATCCACCAACGCATGAAACCTAGAGGAGAACCCATCTCCGGCAAGCACAAAATAAATCCATCTTGGATACTGGCTGGGATGCAAAGAAGAAAAAGCGTACTAAATCTCCTGATATTTTTTAATTTGTACTATGTTTATATTTAATCGTTCAATGTGATTATTGTAAACTTTATCCCAATAGAGTCACAACCAAAAATGACAAATCCATCACCTTCTCAAAACAGAAGGTCCATAATTATTGATATATACTCTTTAGACAAATGTCAAAGACGGTTTCAACAAAATGTTGATTTAGCCGAATATAGATCTGGAAAGTAAAAGTGAAAATGGCAATGCTTTCTGAAATAGCAGCCTCCAAATCTGCCTGCTAACTAAACTGAGTTTGCACGCACTCCCTTTCAAAAAAGGAAAAATAACGCACTTTGCTCATTTTTTCCTTTCAAAATTTTGTAGGGCACTGTCTACACAAAAGACTTCCTTGGTTAGACGAAAACAGTGAAAAATTTAGTCGCCTTGTAGCTGTTACCAATTTACAGAAAACGGAATGGTTTTCCCCACCTTCGGTTTTTTTAAGAGAAATCTTTTCATTTCCCACTTAAACCAAATTTTCTTGCAACTGAAAGATTCTCTGAAAAAGCAACTGGAAAAGCTCCAACTACTGTCCAACACTTAAAAAGATTTTAAAGTGTCATCAATCCCAATTCTTTACATGCTCTTGTAGAACACTGCCAACCCATATTCAAAACTGGTTTATGCCAGCATTCCACACTCAAAATAAAGGCAGATTAAAAAAAAATAATAGTTCCATATTATTCTGATTTTAAGGCGAGTCCTGCTCAGATTCATGTCAGATGTTACTACGTAATACTCACAGCTGTTATCTTACTTTTTTTCATAGGAAGAACTGGCACCGATACAATTAATCCTAAATATCTCAGTGGGCTACCTCAAATGACAACATGTTATCACATCTGCTATAAAAGGTGTCCTCAATTTTAGCAGGCCACGAGACAAAGATGGTAACCATGGGAAAAAAAAAAAAGGGGTAAGATGGATGGTAAATGACAAGAGTCACAGTTGTTCTTTGAAACCCATGTTACAAATTTCTAATGTTGCATTATTCCATTTAACAAACTTCAATCATTTCAGCTGAAATTCCCAGTGACTGCTTCTGCAAAGTTTGATTTGAAAGTTTTTGAGAGCACACCAGTCACTTATGACAAATTCAGTAGTGGAAACAAAGCTAAAAAATAATCCAGAATATTTTGTTTGGAAAGATTCTCCCTCAGGAATCCACAGAAGAAGATAGAATGCTGGGATTAAATAGTTGCCTTTACCCATGCCAATGCCAGTCTGTCAAAACTTAAGCAAAATATCTGAGAAATACAGTTTGCCCATGCTCAGGAAGGCTTCCAGAGTTTACTGGTAGCATCTCCAACTCCCCTATCAGATTGGAACTTATTTCCAGACGGCCTGAGCGTTCTGCACATCACCTGCACCAGCCCAGCCAGCACCCCCATGCTTCCCACATTGCTTTCAGGGACCTACAGGGCTCCAGAGAAGAGATGCACCACCACCACTGGCCAAGCCCTTCTTGGCCAAGGCAGAGGAAAAGAAACTGTTTAGGTAGTCAGCGGGAGGATCAGCATTAGCATGCATAACCTTCTGCTCTTCACAGCTCTGACCACTGGACAACGCCTCACGCTAATTAGGAATTAGGGTCGCTGCTTCCCACCTTACAGAGAGGGTAACGAAGCTGTTGTCCCAGGTGACATCTGACAAAAGCGAGACCAGAACTCGGGTCTCCCGACGCGATACATCGTCTGATTAATTATCCCCTTTGTGGCACCGATGTCCAAGGTCATGCATCTGACTGTTCTACATTTTGACAACGAGAACACACTCGCCCCACAGCCAGGAACAAAGCTGGGGGTTTTTGAGTCCCATCATTACTCTGCTATGTGGCAAACACCGTGCCAGCCATTAGCAAAGAGCGTGCTTCATTCCCCTCCTGGAGGCTGGTTCACAGAGAGGACAAAAGCTTGCTACTGCTAACCAGACATTCCTTAACTCAAGTGGTGCTGCGACTCCAAAGCCTGTCAACGCCAGCAATACCAGCGACCCGCAAAAGGATAAACACCATTGCACACGAGGGCATTTGTTGCAAGAAAGAAAAAAAAAAAATAATAAGCTATGAACAAATAAACAAATCAGGAGATTATTAAAAAAAAAATAAAAATACAGACATTGCAAGGATTGCATTCAGAGGGTAGGAAATGTCGGTGTGCAATGGTCTTGGCAAACTTTATTCAGTATCGCTGAGCATATTTTTAATAGTCTTTAATCGTGGGGACTCTCTTGACCCTAACACATACAATTTCAGTTCTTATATACATTAGTTTTTGAGTTCTTGTGGTATTACTGAACTTTAGAAAAAATAAAAAATAATTAAAAAATTTTAAAAAAAGGAAAAATCAGCAAGCCAATACCTAGACAAGCCCTACCCTTGTACCTGCAGCTGAAGGGGCTCCTCTCTCTGACACAAAAACTGATGTGCACAGATGGGGAGCGCAAGAAGAAACATAGTCAATATGAAACATACTGTCCCCGAATATATTTCGCATGACTTCATATATTCACTCCCAAGTTTTACCATGTATTTCAGTTGAGAAACACTGGGATGGCTCACGCCACCATCCCTTCCCAAAAATGCAGGAAATGACAGAAATAGTTATAGGAGCAAGGCACACCATAATTTAAAGTTGTCTTCTCCAAATCAAAACACATCATTCTGCAGTAGACATAAATGCAAAAAAAAAAAAAAAAATGTATAGTATAATTTGATTTTGGTTCAGACCAAAGTCTAGATCATGCTTTCTCACGAATACCATGAGATTTTACACTGAACTTAAGAAAGGAAAGTCCACACAAGCTCAGTGTTACATACAGTGTAAATACACTGACTTTTTGGCAAAGCCATGTTCACTTTGCCTCTTCCTTCTGTCTCTTAGTTTTAAGAATTCTCTGCTGCCAAAAGGTAAAGGTAAATAAAACTAATTAAACAATACTCTATCACTTTTGTATTATAGTTATTGCTTGGGAGGAAACATGAGAGCACAGACTCAGAATAAACTTCAGACCTACCAGTCACACCAAACTTTGCAAAAGTATGAGAAAGTTCACAGATTTTGGGGCACCACATCTAAGCAGACCTTCTGCAAAGACAAAAGCTTCCAAACACAAACACAGCATCACTAGCACAGCCCTGGGGTTTTTTTTTTATATATATATATAAAATGAAAGAAACTGCACAACTATCCTCACATTGGTCCAATTTTACCCACTTTTGGAACAGTGCCATGTGTATATATTAGGTCTAGTCAACGCTCTGGTCAAGTTTGTCAACATAGTTCTATGCCTAGCTATAAACTAAAACAATCACTTTGACACTGAATCCTCAAATATAACTCTTGTTGGTTTGTTTGGGTTGGGTTTTTTTGCATTTAGTTTAGTATTGACTTTAAAAAAAATCATTCAGTTGAAGGAAGAGGACCGTCTAAAGTTCAGTTGTTGAACACAGGGTAAGGTTACATGGAGCTTTTTCCACTGACGAACAATGTTGAAAGTGTCCCTAGTACTACAGTGTAAAAGCACTTCTCTTTTCTAGCATAAGCATGCATCTAATTTAAAAAAAAAAAAACTTAATTTCTTTTTCACTGCATAGGAAGCGCAGGCATTTCATACTTTCACATTTGCACTTCCAAGACTCAAAATTTGTCTTGCAGACGCAGCACAGCCCACCTTGCACAAAAGGAAAGGAAAAGCCGCAACTTGACCGCTCACAACTTTTCTTTACATCTCTCTTTGAAACAGCACGCTCATTATCCGCTTCCCTCTGGGTGGGGGGAAAGGCAGCACGCTTGTGTTTGCAGCTCCTCCTCTTTCAGAGAGGCGCAGCTGCAGCTGTAGTAAACAACCACTAGTCAGGAGCTGAGAAGGTCAAAGTCTCGGTGCTGCATCCATTTCAGCTTTTCTAAAAATGAAATTTCCATTTAAAGAAATTAATTGTTTTGTTTCAGTTTGTAGTTAACATCAAGGAAAGGCAAACCACAATCCATCCTCCAACAAAACAAACCAAGATACAGCGCTTCAAAAGCCACAAGCCAAACGCTTCAGTAAAAACAAGTATTTCCCCAGCTTTATTAATATACAAACACCTAATTCACAGTCTCATATTTTGCTTGATTCAAACAAAGGCTTGGTGACAACCAACCTTCCACTGACAAGACCTGTTACACAAAGCAAGTGACACTCACTGAAGGAACCAGCGAGGAGGTTGGCCATCCTGAAAAGTGGCACCAGAGGCCACCCACATCTCACAGAGGTTATCCAGCATCCTGAAGCAGAGAGGCTACAGCACGGCAACGCTGGGAAGGCTAGCGTAAGCGGGCATCGTCCACCCACTGATGAGAAAAGGCACATTACCTCCCCTTTATTTCATAAACTACCCAAAAATCTGAACACCAGGACGCCCTTCCAGCACCAGAACGTGCACCGAATTACGCAGATCCTCTGCAAGCCTGCGGTGGGGCAGAGCTCCCCAAGCACCCGGGAGAGGCACTTTCCTCAAAAAGATGGTCTGTATTTCTATTTAATTGTGGTGGGTACCATCACACACCACCTTTTTTCTGGGTGAAGAGGAGGACGGTTGCTACCACGGGGCTTTACAGCCCAAGCCCTTGGCTGACCCCACTCTACCATCTCCCGGGAGGAAGAAGGGCTGGTCCAGCCTCCGCCGCATTTCGGCCTCCTCTCCTCCAAAGTAAAACTCTGCTCCAGCACGTTCAGGTCTGGCTCATCCCGACAGAAACAGCTGGCAGAGAACTCCGCAATTAGCCTGTCCTGGAATCTTAAAGTTTATTTTTAAAAGTTGTTACACACAGTCTCCTTTGGCTCTCGGGGGTCGTGCCAGCAGAAGGTTTTTTCTACAAGAAAGCGCAGGAAGGCCTGGAAATATTACCACTAAATATTGCTGGGGAAAAAAAAAAAATAATTAAAAATACCTCATTTCCCATCCCCCTCCCTTCTTGACACATCTGATATTACCTCACTATCAGAAGCAGAAACCCAACAGCATCTCCCACATCCTGAACTCCTTCCCAGCCCCTCCAGCACACGTGCAATCACTCATCAAATGCCCCACGGCGTATCTCCCCTTCAAAAAGCCCCCTTTTCCCCACAGCTGGGGGCCAGAAGAGAAAATATGATTTTTTTTTTTTTTTGCAGCCCTGTTTAAATGCTATTGACTACTCCATGAAATGGGGAGGGGGGAGGAAAAAAAAAAAAAAAAAGGTGAAAAAAGAGGTGAGGGGCTAAAGACTAAGCCACCTTGTAAAGCTGCCAGTATCCTAATGGAAAGGTCTGCAGAAAGAATGGTGCTGCCCCAACTGCATCCCCCCTCTCCGCCCCCCCTGGCTCTCCTAC
>JAHREE010000279.1:24491154-24512647 GCA_033628505.1 Tringa tobata | reverse complement strand
GGCCTTCGCCGCCTCCCTTCGTCCCCGCCGGCCGTGCCGGGCACCGCGGGCCCCCGCCGTTACCTGGCGGGCTGGCCGGGGCCGAGCGCTGCAAAGCTTTCCTGTTGTATTATTTTATTTTAAATACAGGCACACTGCAGCTTGTCAGAAATAAGTGAGGTGGTGGGTTGGTTTGGGGTTTTTTTGTACGGAGGTTGGCGTGTAAGTCCCTTGTCGTGCCTCTGCAAGCTGAGAGCTTCCTTCATGGGAAGGGTTTTTGTAAGGACCACATTCCGAAATCTTAAAGTTTGTTTAAAACACCAACTTTTTATTTCACGAGTCTTTGAAAAGAAGCACCCTGAAAACCTTAGGAAACAAAAATACAAATACTGAGAGTCAGTGTTAAAACTTTGAGAAGCAGATCTTTGTGATTTGGTGGAAAGATCCTGGCCCAGGCCTGATGAGTGTCAAAGGTATTAAGCTGGCCTGACAGGTTACCTCGGGATTCCCTTGCCTTGGAGAGCCTTTTGTTAATGGAAAGCTGATGTGGCTGTTTTCTGCCTCCGCCCCTATGGTTCCTGTTGCGTGAAGTAAATAAACACTGTGCGGCCAGAGTGCAGGTGAGCTTTGACCAGCCCTGGCTCCTAAGACGGTTTCTGGGTAGTGTTTGGAGGGCATTTAATATAATTAAGCTTCATAGCCTTGTGAATAATCGGGGTGCCGTGCTGGACTCTGGCAAAAGCCGTGGTCAGGGCAGGTAGAAAATGGCAAGTGCTTTTATGAGTCACCACCCCTCATCCTCCTCAGATTCAGCTTCAGCTCCAGAGGATCCCACTCGTAACAATGATTTGTTAAATAAAATGCAGAAAGAGGGGTCCCTTGCCCAGAGGATCCCACTCGTAACAATGATTTGTTAAATAAAATGCAGAGAGAGGGGTCCCTTGCCTGGTAGGTTGGCCCATAGCATGAGTGTGTTTGTAAAAGCCTGTGTAGTGTGTCTGTTTACACAGAAAGCCAGGCTGAGCTCAGGTAAATAATTACTGCTAAAACGCTATTACTTTCAGTAAATACAAACTAATGTTTGCTGCTCTACACATTGTTTACCCAGGAAGGCAGAAGAACCAGAACCAATGCTTGTTCCCTTAGAGATTTCATGCCAGCTGCCTGAAATACATCTACCCATCACTTCGCGTGTTGTCCCTGTAACTGGTCCTCTGCTGCCTTTTGGCATAGATGGTTTAGGTAGTGTGAGCCCCTCACTATTTGCCCCTGCCTCTCACCTCTATTTCTACAAGGTTAAAAAAAAAAAAAAAAAGTTGATATAAACAGAAGTCTACCTTGCAGTCCGTATAAATACATGTCTTCAAAAGATACAAAGGGGATTAGGTGTGATGTGCTGTTGTAATTTTGCCTCTATAGTGTCATCGTTTCCTGTGGAGAAAAGAGAGCATAGAGTTAAAATACAGTCTAATGACCTGAGCAAGGTATTTCCTTATAGTATTACTTTAGATAAAGAATGGGTTCCAACCATTCACCAGAAGTTACATATGCGATTCATTAGATTTCAGAAGATTTTACCCAAGTCAAAAGTTAACGTTGTAACACAATGTTTTAAAAGATAAAATATGCAATCCCAAAGGAAGCAGGCTACTATAGAACACCGCTGGAAACATTCCCTGGATAGATGCATAGCTTGTATTCAGATTTATCAATAAAAACCATGAGTATTAACATTCATCCTTCTTAACCACTTGGAACAGGGAGCAACGATTTCCCAGCCCTGAGCGTGCTGCAGAGAAAAACTGGTTTCCACCTACTGAGGTGAAAGGATTAATGAATACTTGGCACATGAAAAATGAATAGTGATAGCGGGAAGAAGATTGCATGTAGACAGTGTGATAAGGTGAGTAACAGAGAAACATCATGTTACACACGTTGCTGTGCCCTGAGAAGGAGATGAAGCTCGTTTCCATTGAATTTCAGATAAAATATTTTAAAACATCAATATTTATTTTGTCGTACTTCGAAATTTTTTATTCATTTATCTAATATATCTCAGGAAATCATCTAGAAGAGGGGTTGCCTGACTGACATTTGGTGATAAAATTTGTTCTCCGTGAGCTTCATTATGTGCTATGTTGGCTGTTTACATGGTCTATTGCCTGCTACTAAGAACTATTACCCATATGCATGAATTTGCAGGGCAGTATCTAAAGCAAAAAATATGTAGCTACATTTGCAGGAGAAATGTACTACATGATTATATATCAATAGATTGATACAGAAGTAGGGATATTACACATTAGTATTTGATATATATCACAGATTTATAGAGAAATGTAGTTCTCAATCACACGCTTTTATGGAAAACCTGTCCTACTAAATCACCGTCTTGGCTCACTCCATATACCTGACCCCTCTGTTTCCATTCTCATCTGGCTTAACAAAGCTGGGCAGACATCGACTATTTGAAAATGTTCTGGCTTACATTTTAACACAGAAATACGTTGAAAACATTTAGTATTTCTAAAGATTTAGAAAGTTGTCTTTTTTTTTTCTTTTCTTCATCTTTTTCTTGAAAGAAGGAACTTTAATCACATTTCTTATTAATCAGTGGGACTCTTCAGCATGCCATTTTTCTTCAGAAACAGGAGTCTTAAATTTTGAAACGGGAACTTTAAGAGTGTGTTGCCATATACAATTCTAAAAATAGAAAAACATGTTTTTGGAAGCCAGGGGAACAAATGGGCCCACGGAACATTTTTGGTCACTGCTTGTTCATAAGCCCAACAAGTGTGTTTACCTGCGTATTTTAGATTTTTTCCATAATCCTTCACTTCTGCCATATTGCCTACAAAGCAGCGCTACTAATTCACTTTTATCAAGTCACATCACTTGCAATTCCACATGGCTCTTTCCAGTCTTCCTGTGGCAGTTCTTCCCCTAATGGAGTTTCCTAAAACCTAGTGAAAATCTCCCCAGAATGTTCCTCAGCCTCTCACTTCTGGTTGTTCTCTACTGATACAGAATTTTCTTCACCATTCTTTCCCAATATCCATTGTCCTATTTGCATTTTGTCTTAGATCCTAATTCAGCAAATGTGCACATAAATAGTACTCTTGAAAGCAATTTAGCAACTTCAACCTTTAACTTAAGCATTTTAAGTCTTGTTTGGGTTTTTTTGGTGGTGGTGTTTGGTTGCTGTTTTTTTTTTAATTTAATCCCAATTAATCAATCATTTTTCAAAATGGGAAGTGGCATCACCAGCAGAGAGCACACTGGAACCTCAGAACAAAAGAAAACAGAAAATCAATAGCATATTTTAACAACGTGAGCCTGAAACACATGAAGATACATCTGAAATAAATCAGTAATGTGCTGAATATTGAGAGATTTTGTCATTTAAATTAACACCAGTTATAAAAAAATGCCTCTTAAGTTATCTATTGTTTACTCCATTTCAGCTTGTATTCAATTTTCTAACTCAAATACACTAAAAAAAATAAAAATCAACCTTACTCCCCAAACGAAAAACTAAATGCATTTTTATTTGGGATGCATGGTTAGACAAAAGCTTTAACAAATTACATGATATATTTTAGAAGACAGATTGTGTTCATTTGCTGAACTTAGGGAAACCTTTGGGTTGACAGATAATCAATTCAAATACCTGCAGTTGAGGGATTGTGTTACTAATTCCTTTCACAAGCCTTCCCTTTTGGATACAGGCAAATAAACGGGTTTTCTTTGCCAAGGAATGGACCACATCAGCAGATACAGCCTTTCAGGTATGGCTGCTCTCTTGCAATCCAGCCTGTGATCATCTGCCAAGTGTTTCCTCCACTCCTCCTCCACTCAAACCGACGTTACGCTCAACACGAATATGTGGGCCTTGGCCCTTTATTCGACAGCCATCATCAAGCGTGAGGTTGCAGACCTTTTTTTTTTGGGCAAGGACGTCAGCTTCTGTTTCTCCTAATCTACTTACAAAGTACTTCAGCGTGCACGGCACTCTGCCATCAAATGCTAGGGTTTATAGTCAACTTCTAGGTGGCCATTAACCAAAATGGTCAATCTGAAATGTGAAAGTACAACTGACAAGTAGCGCTATCGGATTTCACGTGACTCACTCAAACATCAGCAGTAACATTGCTTGGGTATGAACGTCAGAGGTTTTGTACATCACACCTGCATTTTCTCTGTGCTTTGTATAAACCACTTACTCCTTCTTTGACAGACTATCAGGAAATCCTCTTCCCTTCAGCCCACTCTCCTTAAAAACAATCCAACAAAACCAACCCAGCTCAGTGCAAATGGCAGTGTTAGTGTACACGACGCAGCCTCTCTGATACAATAAAGTATGTAGTGGAGAATAGGCCAGTTAAACTGTAGAAAAGAGGAAAACTATAATCTGATATTAAAGGTGCATGTTTTTCTCCAGGAACAAAGATCAAAATATTCCATTTGCACAATTTAGACTAGCGATGTTGCCAAGACATATATTCTAGGAGAGTGGGGCCACGCTGTATTAATGCTTCACTCCCTTAATCCGAAAGCCCTGTGCCCTTTCTATAACCTTAGATTGAGATCATGCACTTTTTTTTTTTTTTTAATTTTGAACTTGTCTTCTTTTAGCAAGAGCCCTTGAAAGGTTACTGTCTTATTTAAGAGGCAAAAGAACAGGAGGGACAGTTCCTTATTTAGTATAATTTGGCACTTGGAAAAGTTAACAGGGAGTAGGAAATCACCAAGGAACATGTTCTGGGAAAGAAGGAAGTTTTGGGTTTTTGCATATCTCCAATGTTTGGTTAATGTTTTTGTAAGAAAAAAAAATGGAGACAAGCACTTCCTGGCTCTGAACAGTGTGTCAATTTGACGCCCAGTAACAGAAAGGATTGCTCTGGATTTTCATTGCAAAACTCTGTAGTTTGTAGCTGAGTTTATGGGCCTAAACATCACCCTGAGAAAATTTCTTACATCATTTTAAGCTCCATGTTCAGTTCCATTATCTCAGCTCCTCATATTGAATACTGTGCTGTTTGACACACACAAAAAAGGATCTCTTAAACAGTGCTTTATAAAGAGAAGCCTACTATATTCTCATGTGAACATTAAAGCTATTACATCTTTTTTGGTGCGATAGAGATACGTTGTGGGGCAACCTTTCCAAATTTTCCCTGTAACTCCCACTGTGTTGTGTGTTCTCTGTGGCTCCTGGTTATTTTGCTCTCCCCCGTGCCTCTGTACGATTGGTGATACCTGATTTGTTCCCCGTGCTTGGGTTTCACAGGCTACGAAAGTTCTGCACGTGTAAGACCTGGAGGAGCAGTTTCAAAGCCAGAAGAAACGTTTCAGAAATGGCTGGGTTTTGTGCACGGGACCGAGAAGCATTCTGCAGGCAGGTTAGCAAAAAGAAACACATTCAGCTAGGCATGGATCTGATTTCGTACCTAGTCGGTGGCCAAAAACATCTGGGCTGTCTTCTTTGCAGATATTATCACAGCAATCTTTCACGCTTTTCTTGACAGGTTTTAGGTATAACAAATATTTTCAAGAAATTCTAGGGTTTTTTTCCCAGTTGTTTTTAATTCAGCAAAGTTCTTTGTTCTCCATGGAGGTGTTAAATAAATTACAACAAAATAAATCTCCAAATAAATAAGCACTTAGATGTTTTTTCTTTACTCAGACAGCATTCCTCCTTTCCCATCTCCCCTCCCCCGACTTACAGACGCTTTCCTGTGTTACTAAGGCATTCATGTTGATAACTTTTGTTTTGATTTCAAGGCCACACAACTTGTCTTTTCCAGTACCAGAATCTCTTGGATTCAGGAGACATTTACCTAGCCTCCAGAACTGAAAAGATTCAGAATCAGATTGGAAAATGAGACACATTGAAAATGGTTCTTTTCAATGCTTCTGTTATTTTCATTAGGTTGCCTTGAAATGCCTGGATTTGCACCTGGGCATCATGGCCAAATCCATGGTCATGGTGATTTCAGAATCGTATGCTTTCTGAATCAAAAGTTCATGGCTTACAAGCATTAAGAGTCTTCATCTGGACTCAGTTGTACATAGCACATTTCAGAAGAGTAAATTCTTTTTTTCTTTAATTAGTTATAGTTTGTTTGTGAAATGGGGAATTTCACAGATTGTTAACCATAGTTGTGCCACTGGGTATCAAATCTAATAGCTGAAAAACCTAAACTTCATATTGTAGCAATTGCTTACTTAATGTCTGGGCTTGTTTGCAAGGGTTTTGTTTTTTTGTGTAAGAGAACAAAGTCATTTGAGTGACTGCAAAGCTCAGTAAATACCAGTTATCAATTCTCTTTCTAATGACAACTGATGACATGATTTTTACAAATGGCTGAGCACTTGGCAAATGCTAACCATAGAAATCGAATGAGCTGAAAGAAACTCCAGTCTGCCCTATTGTCGCTACTGAGCTGACAGATGGGGAAAAGAGGAGGAGGTTGCGATGCTCTCCCAGAAGCCCAGGGGCACACCGAAAAATGACTGCTGAAGTGTCTTGAAAGGCCGTAAGTGAGAGAGGAGCAGATTTCCAAAGAGCAGACATCCCCTACATTTTGCTTTAAAACTTGCCTTTTCTAGCACAGCCCCCGCAAACAGGCTGACCAAATTCTTTGCGGAGCAGCAAGCACCAGAGCTCATTCGAGCCTCAGCAGTGGAGGTAAAATTGAATTTCCACGAAGGCAGGAGGAGCTGGAGCCAGGCTGCCTACTCCAGCAGCTGCTGGGAGAGCGGGAGGGCAGGGCTACCGTTACAGCTGCCCCAAGCAGGTGGCACAAATGCCAGCATCTGCTGCTGCCCTGGACACCGTCACCTGCCTGGGCACCATCAGCACGGCCAGGGCACTTTGCTGCACGGGCCGTCTGCTGCTGCGAACAGCTGCCTGCTCTGCCGGTGCCTAAGCAGCAGGGAAAATCCCCCAGTGCGTGGAAAAGCCCTGTAAGTCCCAGAATAAGAATTGAGAAATCAGTGGTAGCAGCCTCTTGAGATCAAATAGCTCAGCCTTGCCTTTCCTTACCTATCTTTTTTTCTTTTTCTTTTTTTCTTCTCAATTAGTCTAATATGCCTGCTTTCGTTTTGTAAAAAGTGACTCAAGAAGTTAAAAGTACCAAACTTCAGTAGCTTCACCCATATGTGCTGCGCGCCTCAGGCTAGACAGCACATATTGGTAGCCAGACTGAGAAGAACATTTACCACATTACCTCCTAAAAACTCACTTTATTTTTCTTGTTGAGCTGGCTCCCATCCAATGTGACACTCCAGTGTGAGCCATGCAGTGACAGCAACAGCCTCCATGGAAACACACCGGAGCATGAGGCCAGTCGTGGGGTAGAGAGAAAAGGCAGTTCCGTCATTTCCCTCAGTCTGCCACGTTTTTTCTCTGAATAAGCTTTCTTTTCATTTTTAAAATGTTACTAGGAGAGCCCCTCCTGGGCCACCCTGTCTTCGGTACGTCTCTGGTAGCAACGCAAAGTTACGCCGACCCTAGAAAACCTGGGGCTGATTGCAAGGCATGGCCATCTCACAGCCCCAGCGTCAGGGACCTCCACTCCTCTTTTTTACAGGCTGGAGCCAGGAGGGGAACCGGCCTCTGCAACCGAGACACGAATAAATGCCAGCTGTGGTGGGCAGAGGTTTGAAAGCAAACTGTGGAGAGAGGAGGATGCCCTGCCCGCTGCCTTGCTGCTGCTGCGCTGAAGGTGCTGCAGGCTGAACCTCTCTTTTCAGCAAAAAGGAGGTAGCAAAGGGAAATAGCATCTTGGAAATTTCCTCGAGGTCCTTCAGGATTTTACATACCCCCAACTCCGCCCAGAAACAGGTTTACTGGGGATAGGGTGCGCGGAGGGGAGATGTTAAGCAGGTTGCTCTCCCAGTAGGGTAACTGGGGAGAGTGTGATGGTCAGGATGCCCTGAGGAGGAAATCCCTCATCATGGTGGCTAACACCGCGCCTGCCTCTCCATCACACTGAAAACCTACTCCCCCATCTAATAGCAGCATGCAAAGTTGCCTAATGCCATTGTGATATAATTGATGATATGATTTTCCCTTAATATTTCTCTGAAATTTTCCTTTTTTTTTTTTTTTGTTTTCCCCTCAGACTGCCCGGAAATAAATCTCTCAGCCTGACTCTCTGCTGTTCGTTGCAGACAGGGAACCAGGTAGCTGTTTGGCGTTGTTCCAAGTGCTTGAGCATTTCACAGATGACAGGCTAAATCCGGCAAAATTTGCAAGCCTCCAGGCTCGCTGCTACTGCGCTGAACTTCTAGGCGCCCAGCTTTACATCCACGGGCAACGCGACGACACCGAGTTTCACCGCACGCCGCTTGCAGGCTCCCACTACTGAGCTGGCCATTCTGTATACGTCACGGGGAGGATCAGGTGGCTGGGATTCACCACAGCCAGAGTACTGAGCGGGGAGCCACTTACAGCTAACCAAAACCAGCTGAAACCAGTGATATAGCAGAATCTCCTCCATCCTCAGCACCTAAGGAGCTTAAGTTTGGGCTGCAAAGCTGTAGCTTTATGGTGTTGGGAGCACCTTGGGAGCTGAGCACCTTAGCTATCTTTTCCAGGGGCTGAATCAGCTCTTTTTCTTTCCTTAATGAAGTGTCAGTACCTTGACAATAATATATATATATACGAGATGCAATACAATATGTAATAAGTACGCTTTAATGTAGAATGCTTTAATATATATGTTCTGCATAATAATAATGATACACAGCAGGCACCTAGGTGATATATCTCCTACCTCTCTCTCATCTCCCAGCACCAATCCTTATATGAGCTGTGCTTGTCTGAGGGACTGGGATGTTTCTAACTAAATGTGGACTGTAGGCATTTACATCAGGACCAACCGCCCTTGCACCCTCTCTAATGGAGAAAGATGCTTACCTAAAATTGGTTTCTAAATTTTACCAGCATTGCCAGACATCTTTTGTTTGTTTCAAGTGCTTCAGTGGGCATCAGGAGCACACTTGGCTTCAGCGTGGACTCCAGCTTATTTGACACTGATTTGATCAATCCTCATGTCTTTGCTGTCCCAAGCGCTTTGGGTGTTTGTGGGTAACACCAGGCCACCTAGGTTAATTCTGCTCTGAAATCTTTTTGGCGTAACAATAGATCTTTACAAATCTGGCCAGTGTTTCCTTAGTTACATTTCCTCACGAGACTCTTGGTCCCTGATGTCTCAGACACACAGGAAAACTAATTGCACAGCAAGCCATCATAAGGGAAGCCAGTCACCTGGCTTCCTAAGTGATACTCTCTGATCTACTGAAATTACTTCTCCAAGATCACCGGGGGCTCTAGGAATCCAGTTAACATCCTTAATATCTATTTTCCAGGTATGAGACCAGGTCCTGAGATGATGTCAATTTGAACATCTGCATTGAGTTAGTGGTCCAGGGCGGGTTTATCAAGCTGGGGATGTGGCCCATGAACTCTACATATCTTCCCACTATCTTTCACATCACTTTTCGCCTTTTCCTCTCCTTCTCCTCATTCCATGAGAGCCTGATCATTCCAACATCTTTATAGTGTAATACATTAAAAAGAAACTTCGTTGGCTACCTATAAAGCACTTTACATCACTTTAAATCACTTACGCTACCACCGCACTACTGCAAAGAATGCCATCTAATTTACATAAAGTCACCCAGAGGTTAATTAGTATATGGAGGTAAATTTCCAAAAGAGTGCACCAGGAAAAAAAAAAAAAGCAAAAAGCAATTCTTTCCTTAATTGGTTTTGTACACACACCTCTCATTCTATGTTTTACAAATGTACTCAGTAATTTCTGCCTTCATTTTCTGGGAAGATTGCATGTCAGGTAGAAAGGAAGTCTGTCATTGTGCCTGTCTGAGTGGTTACTTGCTGACCTTTTGTTGTGGGATAGACTATTTGGAAACACTGCCATCACAATTGCATGGTAGGCACTGTAATGCTACACTCGGGTGCATCCTCTACAGTGGAACAAAAAAAAGTAATCCCCAGTTATCTTTCTATTTGAATAACTGCCGGGAAATGTTAATAAAAACATCATATTAGAATGACATAAAATAGTACATGTCCCCAGCTCTGTCCATATCGCGGAACGGAGGGATAGCGCTCACTTGGTGAGCCCACATGCAGGAGGAAGAGCAGGACATTTAATGTTAGTAGGGAGGGGCAAAGGTGATTGATTATTTTTCTGTTTGAAAAGAAACACTCTGAAGGACCATCAGAAACTGTCCCCAGGTGACCAAGGAAGAAGGCAATCCCGGAGCCTCGCTGGATTCACCTCTGACTCTGGACACCCAGAACTGTGTATTGGCTCCACATCCATCTCTAGATCCTGAGACTTCAGTGGAAGTGGTTATGCTCTTCTACAAGAGCTTCAGCAGACACAGTCCAGGTTAATTCGAAGACCCTACCTCCCTCAGCAGTAGCAGCCTACACTTCCACTAGCCAAGACCCAGAAAACATGATGGGTTACACCACCGTGTTTTTAGTGAGAGTTTTTAGCATCAGCATTTACTGCAACTAGACTTCTGCCTGAGGTTGAGTTTTTATAACCTTGAAATGCATAACAATGTTGAGTTTGGCTTTTTAAATATGTGTTAAAAGCTGTGCTTTCTTAGAGGCTTTGGAACTATTCTAACCCCAAAATGTGTCTTTCTCCCAGGAAAGTAGGAGAAAACCCTACAACAGGGTTGCATAGCAGTAGCAGACTATAAAGGCTTTATTTCTGTCTTTTCCACCAAGCTGGTTAGGCACCTGACCAAGCAATCCTGATGGTGAAGCCAAGGACCTACTCAAGTTCATGCTAGGAACAGAACACCTCCTGCCCCTGGATGCAGTGTCGAACCCAGGGGCACACCGTGCTGAATGGCTTCTGCCACCTTCCTGATCACCCTCTCTCTGCAGTAGCAAGGTGGGTGGTGGCTCCTCCACCACTCCTTTGGAGGACGCAGTGGGTTTGCAGTTCTGTCAATGTCATTTCTGGTGAACATTTCTACAAAGGCTGCCCAGAAGGCAGACCTGATGCAAACATTTCTGTGAGGAGCGGGCATACAGTGTTACAGCCTCTTCCCTGGTCACATGAAAGTAGATGTTACGTTCGGCAGTGGTAATAAGGTAATCAGAGCCCTTCCGTTTTTCTTGGTCATGAATTAATCTATCCTTTACAAGTAACATCCCTGTGTTCATTCAAAAGTTGTGATATAATAAGAATATCAATAATCAGCATTGAACTTATTTATTCTATCTACACATCCATTATTCCTTATTATTCTTGGTGCCTAAGAAAGTGTTCTTTCTCTTCCTTTAAACAGCTCTTGTCCATTGTTGCTGTTAACAATCTTCTTATTGTTGCTGAGGGTTCTCCTATTCCCTCCCTGTCATCATTTAGCAAAGCTAAATGCATTTCGTTATTTTAATCTTTCTTGAAAAGTCAATCCCTTAATTAGAATCTATGGTTGTGGAGTTCCACCGGGTGTCTGCAGGCTAAACACCACTAAGGCTATTTTCTTACTAATTGTGTTCACAGACAGGACATTTGTTAGTGTTGTTGATGGCATTAGTTGTTTTTTGTTTTTTTTTTTTTTTTAAAGACTCTTTATCTAGGTAAGAAGCGTAAGGCAGAATTCATTAAATCAGGTTTTCAAAGGATCAAAGCCTACAAGGCATAGAAAGTCATGATTTTCTCGGTTGGGATTTCAAACTGAAACACGCGGAGACAAACCTAAAAGCCAGGGGTCTGGAGAATGAGCACGTCAAAATCTCTCTCTAAAACACAGAGATTTTAAGATTATGCTTGTGAAAGAAGGCTGTCGAATGCTGATCCGCTCTCTCTCCTACCAATTGCTAATGAGCACCAAAAAATGTGGAAACACTCCTTGATTCCTAACCTATTGAATACATTCCGCTAAAGAGACATTTGGAGATTCAGTGGGAAGAACAGTAATGCCAAAAAAAAATGCCTACTGTCCTTTCTCACTTCTGTGTGTACTTTTGCTCACTAATCTGCCTGCATTCGAGTTTTTAGGAAGGATTTAGCTCTTCTAGCAGGCAGTGGAAGAAGAATCAAAGAACCTTTACATGGATATCACAAAAACTTTTTGAAATAAGTTTTGATGGGCTTCCCAGTGTTGTTTTCTTTTTTTTTTTTCTGTGTACCTCCTGGGGATGTAAGTTTTTTACACGTGCAATTGCCTTCCACAGCACTGCACACATTAGTCTAGACAATAAATATAGTTTTCTTATGAGGGATGTATCTTTTACCCTGCACATGACTTTACCGTAGCTTGAATGTTTCTTATGCTGGGATATGTCCCGTTTGGTTCAGTTCTATCTAAATTTTTTACCCATGAGCTAAAACAGAAGTTGGACTGTTTGAACATACAAGGTAATGTATGTAACCTTCCATCAAGGTATGCTCAGAGCGTGTTTCTTTCTATCTATCTATCTATCTATCTATCTATCTATCTATCTATCTATCTATCTATCTATCTATCATCTATCTATCTCTTTATCTATCTGTCTCTTCTCTCTACCATTTCATAATACAAAGATTGTTAGGATCAGCTGTGTAGTGTGGCTTCCTCAACAGTGCTTGGGCTGACTCCTGTTCTGTCACTCTGCTGCTTTATCCAGTCACTTCTCCTGGGACCCGCACTGTAATTTGCTGCCTACTTCCAGTCTAAAAAGGAGTCTGCTTAAGGCATTTCTCACAGAAACACAGAATGATACGGGGTTGGAAGGGACCTCTGGAGATCATCTAGTCCAACCCCCCTGCCAAAGAAGGTCCACTTAGAGCAGGTTGCACAGGAACGTGTCCAGGCGGTTTTGAATGTCTCCAGAGAAGGAGACTCCACCACCTCCCTGGGCAGCCTCTGCCAGTGCTCTGCCACCCTCAAAGTAAAGAAGTTACTCCTCATGTTTAGATGGAACTTCTTATGTTCAACCTTGTGCCCATTTCCTCTTGTCCTGTCCCTGGGCACCACTGAAAAAAGACTGGCCCCTTCCTCTTGACACCCTCTTTTCCTTCACTTGGGAGGTGAGTCCTGGCAGCGGGGACTTCCTAGTCCTTGCCACAGTCACAACTGAATTTATCACATCAGTCCTAGACCCGATGTGGCCTTACCCCAGATGACAATTGCCAAGACAGCGCCAGAAGATCACACTAATGATTTAGCTATGTGGCTAATCCTGTGCTAGTGTTTGGGCCTGTGCCCTGGTTACTGGCGTGACTTGAGAACAAGTACCTGCTGGGCCATAACTTCACTGTGCCTTTGGGGATGCCCATGTCTTTCTACATGAGCTTCACAGCATTTTCATAGAATCATAGAATTGTCTAGGTTGGAAGAGACCCTTGGAATCATCGAGTCCAACCATCTACCCTACTCTACAAAGTCCTCCCCTACACCATATCCCCCAGCACCGCATCTAAACAACTCTTAAACACATCCAGGGATGGTGACTCAACCACTCCCTGGGCAGCCTATTCCAATGCCCGACCACTCTTTCTGTGAAGAGTGCCACTCAGAGCATCTGTACCTCCCCTGAGCACCATGTCCACATCATCCCTCTCATGGGCTTTCTCTTCCTTGTTCTTCTGCCTGTGCGACCTTTCCTGCGCCACCCACACAGTGGCTTTACTTGAGCAGCAGCGGAGCTTACATCCCTCTACAAATTTCCCCAGCTCTGTGATTTTAACATTCTTGGGGTATTTAGGAGCTGCATCCTAAAACCTGTCCTGTTCCCATGGTGAAATGGCTAACACCGAAGACCCTGAAAGCTGAACTGAGTCCAATAGGTTAAGGCCCCTCTGGGAACTTCAGAAGAGGTTGGGCATCTTGTCTGGTCAGTCTGGAGCATGACAGATCTTTGGTGAACAACACGGGGCGTTCCCTGACACTGGACTGCATCTGAGCTGGCTTAAAACTTTTCCGTGAGGGATCTGACAGCAGACCAGGACGTTTCTGTGGAGAAAACATCTAGTGGGTTAGACAGTGCTGGAGAGCAGGCAGTCTGGATCCCTGGGATTTAGATTTTTGTGTGGATTTTGTCCAAGTCCCAATATAATTTTCAAAGGTGTACGTGTCGCTACCAATGCCTGCTCCTCAAAAAAAAAAACAAAAAAAACAAAACCTGGTAAAAAATTGCATGCGCTAAGACTTTTATACCTATATCCCTATACCCGTATTACCTAGTGCCTTCCATTTTCAGTGAAACCCCTATATTTGCACAACTAAATGACGTGGCTGCATCGCAAGGCCCTTGGCACGCAGCTGGCCACTGTGCGCCGCAGCTCCCTCCCCGGCCGAGGTGCCAAGCACTCTGATGAACTTCAGCCATTCGGGTCCTGTAAACGGGGAGATTCATTCCTCCTGCCTAAACAGGAGACAAACTAGCTTTCAGGTAGCGCAGCGAAACACAAATTAATACTTTTTTCCCCTTAAAAGAGGAAAAAGCGTCTGCAGAAGGAAGGCCCATCCTTTAAAAGCATGAAGAACGTTTAAATTTTGCAGAGAACAGGGTATTTTGAAAGGACGCGGCAACGAAGCAGTCGCTGCCACCCCTACTGAAACGTGACACTGGTTCCAGGATGTTCAGGCACTCCTGCTGGGACCCATAATCTGCATTTAAATTACAAGATTCAGCCATATGTCTGGCTGGGAAATGAAAAGGTTGGAGTGATAGATACCACCTTGTGCTTCTGCTGTTGGATTCTTTCATCCCGCTCAGTCACTCTCACGCACCGTGGTCTGTTCCAGGATAAACCCTCTTCCTATTAAATAATATCCGAATGTCTCCAGGGCCCGTTTCAGAACTCAACAGTCTTTTTTTTTTTTTTTTTTTTTCTCAGTGACTATATATCAAATCTTTGGTGGGAGCAAGCTTTTGACTAATATTCTGCTCTGGTTATTTAACTTGTAATAATTTATCAATTTAACCTATGCAACTTTTATTTGAGATTTAGGCTATGACATATGATTGGGGATTCGTACTGTTCAATTTAGGAAAAGGTAAATCTGCCTCATTTACAAAAAGGGTATACCCTACTTCCCCACTTTTGTGTGTGTGTGCACGTGTTTTAAAATAAGAGACAAATATTTCCCTATAATTCAAGTAATTTGTAATTTATTTTTTTTGCCCAGCTGGTATTGGTTAGTCTTTCCCATTATCTTTCAGAGGGAAAACCCATATTTTTATTGCACCTTCAAGCCAAAAGAGCAACTTCTTCATAGCTGCTGGATGTATTCTGTAATGGCTTGGTTTTTACTTCTTTTGGATTGTGAGAAATTACTATTCTAATGTTTCCAGTAATTTAGTTGCAGGTCCTGAACAAAACCAGAACTAATAGGTGAGAAAAAACTAATTTTTAGGACAATGAAGAAGAAAAAATAGAACAGCATAAGAACAAAGATGTCTGAACCATAGAGCCTTTTCCCACATTTTCAGTGTGTTACTATTTCTGGACTTATTTTCTTTTTGACTTGCAGCATTAACACGGGCTTAGTGATTTGATGACAGTACCAGCAAGTGTTCAAGGCACGATCTGGGTTTAGAAATCTGGTTGCTGTACTCTTTAAATCAGCAGCGCTCCCAGAATTTACATAGTCTTCATTGCAAGCTTGGGAGGCAGCCGGGGAGGATGCTCTGCACAGCATCAACGTGTTGTCATCCTGGTAAACGCCGCCTGGAATTTGATGGGGACATTTTAAAGCTGCCCATGCAAGAAGATGAGCTGAAAGCTGGCACTCGTCAGAGGGAGAATTTGCTGGCGAGGACTTCCGAGGATGATGCCAACGCAGAGCTTTCCCGGGGACTTTTCTGGAAAAGATGTTTTTTTTGCAGGTGAGCAAGACAGAGGTCAAAGGAAGCCTTGCTGTGATCTGTTTTCTGTCTGTCCGAGCAGCTTGCTGTGGTTTGCCCTCCCGGCTTTTGAGCCCCTTCGGTTGGGCTGAGCTCCTGGCTGAGCCCTGGCCAAATCGGTGTGGTGTGAGGAGTGTCACCATCACCAGCAGTGGCAGGGGGGACTCCCTGGGGCTGCAGCCTGGCTTCTGGTGTCTCCAGCCACCGAGGCAAAGCTTTGAACTCGGCTCTCACCTGCGCATCCCTGGGCTTTTATCACCACCTCAGAAAAAAAAAAAAAAAAAGGGAAAAGACCATTAGTTTAGAGCAAGTGTGAGCTGATAAAAAGGGATGTCTTTGTGAATTCCTCCCAGAATTGCCACTTGGCCTCTAGTAAGAACAAAGAAATACAAGAATTAGCATCACGACTCTGAAGGTACTTATTTTCATATACATTTTACTGTTGTTTTATTTCAGGGCAGGTTTAATTAAAAGGGAGCGCTGGCAGTATTCATATGTCATATACTTCCTTTTGGTAGCTTTGAAAGACCTTTTTGTCTTAAAAGATCCTGATAGTGAGGTTGATAAATCATCTAAATGAGCGTGCGTGAAGACTTGTAAAATCTAATTTGGTACAGAATTTTCCCATAACATGGCATATATTCTAAGTAAGTGCTTTATAAGAGAGACCAGAGAGTTTTATGGATCGTGGTTTGGTATATAGTATAGATACACATAATTTTGCATACGTGCCATACACACAACACTAGAGGTATCTGTTTAAAGGAAGACAGCATGACAAACCTCTAGGAGCCACCGAGTCTACCTGGTACGTATCAAACAAATGGATGTGCTGATGCCAAACGAACCCTTTGGGTCTCTCTGAGAAGAATACATACATAGGCTCCCATGAAATATGTCATCCCTTTCACTCATTTATACTAAGGAAATACCAACAAAACACTGTGTTTAAATAGCTTTAGGGATCTGATATAAATCAACAATAGCCAGGAAATTTAAGAGAGCCAAAGCCTGACACTCCCTCTTCAGCACATTACACCCTGTTTTTGTAAAGCGAGTCAGAAGCCTCGGGTATCCCACCTCATTTTCAGTGCCTGATTTATGGCAGACCCTATGGGAAAAGTACCAGCAATAACAGAAGCTTCCACCTCAGACCTTGCACGGCGCAAGGGTTCAGATGAAACCACCAGAAGTCACACCAGCTTTACATAAAGGAGCGGCAACTTTTTGACCTGAGAACCAGTAGCTGAGACCGGGTGCCCCCTCTCCGTGGCACCTCAAGCTGCCCCCCCCCTGCCAGCCCTGGCACAGAGGCAATGCCCTGTGGAAGGGAGGGACATTGTGTACACACGTTTTCCCTGCTGGCTTCATTTAGCTGGCTGGGGTGGTCCCGGGGTGGCAGCACACCCTGTGTCACTGCTGCCAAGCCCTGGTGCTCCCAGCCACCCCCCGGAGCTGGCTTATGGACAGGGTGGCACCTCAGGGCAGCCCCCTCTGTGCAGTCACGCTGCTGGGAGAGGACCCCGGGTGCCCAGTTTTCAGGCTTCAGCATATATTTCAGTATATACGTATAGGCATATGTCACACCAACACACGGTCGGTCTCAGTCTTTCCTCTGACGCTACCCAGAAAGTTAAATCAGTCTAAGACCCACTGGTCTTTGCTTTCAGATTAAGACAAGTTGAAAATATTTCATTCCAATGCAGGGGTAGTTGATGCAGGAGGATTAGATTAAGGCCTTTTTAATTTACTTTTTTTTTTTTTTCCCCCTCTCTCCTACATCAGTGATACCTGCTTGGCATCAAGCCCCAGCATCTGCTTTGGACCCGTGAAAAAGGAAGGAGGCATCTTCCCAAAAGCCTTCTGGGCACCTCTAACCCCAGCAGCCTTGTCCTACACCTGCAGCAGCCCGTCCTACCCTTGTCACCCAAAGATCCTACCCTTTTCATCCCTGGAGGTTACTCCTGTCTAGAGGCAGAGCTGTCACCATCTCTGCAGCTGTGGGAACATCCCAGGAAACGGAGAGGTGGGCCTGGTCCTGAGGGCTTGGGGGAAAACAATGTCTGAATGAAAGCTCCAGCTCCCTTTGCTGCTTCCTAATTCTAGTTATAACATTGATTCATAGTGAAACAATTTGGTGAAAACAACAACAAAAAAAAAGACTTCCCTGGAAGAAAATTTCTTTTTATTGTTCACTTTCACACAGTCAGAGGAAGAAATTCCCTAGGCAATTAGAGCTTCTGACATTACAGGCACAAGGTTTGTTTTGAGAAAACAAACACATGTCAGCGTTTTTTAAAGTTATTTTTTCAACCTTTAGACATGTTGGCAAGGCATCGATTCAGTGGGTTTTTATACAGGAAGGCATATAGACAGGAAAGCCCAGTACCAGCTGCGAGTGCAATATGCCACTGGTCTGTTAATGACAAACAGCAACAATGTGAAGGAGCCATCGACCAGACAAAGCAAAAGGAGGAGAGAGGCACCCACAGAAGTGGGTGGGTGGCAGCCACCCAATTATTGGAGATTTCCCTGCTACGAGTACCTAAAGTCATTAGCGTAAAAGCAACACTGGTTAGGGACATCTGCACAGCTGTGAGTAGCTGAGGGGATTTGGTTTGGTTTTTGGGTTTTTTTGCCTTTTTTTTTTTTTCAAGTCCTGCTTTCCATAGTGGCAGTGGTGTAAAATTAAACTAAAATCAGTTTACAGGGAAATGTATAAATGCAGTATAGTAATGGCTCCACTCTTGCAGCTTGCACCCTCTGTTAAATATTAGCCCTGAACTTTCATAATACAACTTAACAAAGATAGCGCCATTTAAAAAGAAATGTGATCATTTTAAGCTTTTATCTTAATATTCTGCCCTCATTTATGCTATGTAGCCCCTCTGACTTAAATCCGTTTCTCACAGCAAGTTGAGTTGCACCGTAGCAATCAGGCGGAAAACATGAGATAGTTCTTATTAAAACAAAAAATTTCAGCGTTCGTATACATGTATTTGAAGAGCGTGAAAGGTCCAGCGTGTGTAATGTTATTTTCATCCAGCTTGGTGAATTTGTGTTGAACGGGTAAAATAGGAAACCAAGAAAATTAGTTTGAAAGAGGAGAGGAGAGGAGAGGAGAGGAGAATAAATCTGTGCTAGAGCCAGAAGCTATCATTTTCATCTAACTGTCCCCTGAAGTGTATCTGTGACGCGCAGAGTCAATAGCCAGGGTATTTCCCAAACTCTGACCCTGTCCCTGCACAGCCTCCCACTGGCCCCATCAGACGTTCAGACAAGCCCAGATGGTTGCGCAGGCAGATGTGATAAACTTGACCAGTGACCTAGATGACACGCTTCCTAACCCAGGGGGCGGCCAGTTTTAAGGGCACGTTGCTGCCTCCCCTCCTCAGGAGAAACCTGCCCCAGAAGAACATCTCCTCGTGGGCCAGCCGTGGTCTCAGAGGAAGGCAGGGCCTGTCATCCGGAGGCAGCGATTCCGCACGGCAGCTCTGTGGATGTGGCAAAGAACTGGAGGGAAAATATGAAGAGAAGATGAATCTGTTCAGCACTAAACCTGTTTATTTTAACTTCTCGGAAGCTTCTGAAAAATCACTGAGCAAAACTCCAGGGTATAAATCAAAGTGAGAGAGAGAAAGAAAAAGGGCAAGTGAAAGAAAGTCATTACTTTGATTGTCAATGAAAGATTACTCAGGATCCATAACTGTGTTTACCTACCTCAGTTCTAAGTTCACCACTTCAAAACCTTTGAAAGAAGCCCATGCTAAAAACAAAAACCAAACCAAAATAGCCCAAACTGTTCACAGGAAAATGACTTGTGTAATGATAAGTGGAAATCTGGGGGCTGCCACCTATGCTCACACTGCTACATCTTCCTTACTGTTAAAATCACATTTCATAGGATTCTAAGCTTCCTCTACTAAGAGTTTAAATTACAGAATAAAGGCTAAAACGATAAACATAAAGATAGCTAGCTATCTGAGGGGCTTTTTTCCTCTCTCTTCAGTTTCATGTCCTCCAGCTACCCCTTAGCACAGCCCAATTTACAGTATAAGGCCGGAAAGTCAGCACTAGGCTCGCGGTTACAATGAGTACTGTTCTCACTTGTTCACTATAAGCTCCCGATTTCCTTCTTAAAAGTTGTTTTCAAAAGGATCTGCTTGCGTAATAGTGCAGCAGCAAGCCCTGGTAGCCTCAATCCCCAAGAATGTTTTCAATGACCTCTTCCTGCCCAGTTTTTCCATGAGAGAGAGAGAGAGAGACTGAACTGTTGGGAAAGGGGGAGCCAACTGCATTACCAGAGGGTAAAGGAGTAGACAGATGCAGAACAGAGATTAGTGTTTTAAGAAAAAAAATATTCTTTTTTTTTTCCTTTTTTTTTCTTTTCTTTTTTTTTTCCTCCCTGGTGTTAGGATGGCTTTTAAGAAACGCCCCCTCATTTTAACATTTCATGTACTTTTGGTTGGCACGGGCCTTCCAGCAACAAAGTGGACCCTTATTTTAGAGGTAAGAATATTAAATATTTATGAATTTTAGAGGTGAGAACATTAAAGCAGAGGAAGGGGCGCGTTTCACCCACTCCAGGGCTGCTGGCTTCAAACCCAGACTGTGGGTCAGCCCTGGCTAGGAAGAGGCTGGCTAGCTTCGCAGTGACAGTGCGAGCCAACACGGCCGTTTGCAGGACCAGTAAGTAAATGCAAACAGAGGGCGGGAGGGCAAGAGCCAGAGCACCAAAAATGAAACATCTGCTTCTGAGGGGAGCCCAGCTCACCCATGCAAACGCGTACCTGTACCACACGGGCAGCAGATCAAGATGTGTTTATTTAGGGTGTTGGTTTGGGTTACGGAGATCTCTTCAAAAACCAAAGGGAAAAATGACCTTGAGAAGTTCACATTATTAAGAATTAATTATTACCCTCTGACAGACCCCATTTATCACCATGAAAACCAGATACATTAATTAGAGCACTTCTGGCATTGGAGCAAACCTGTTCCCTTCATGTTAGATTTTGTTCCCAGAGGAAGCATAGAAATCCTTAAACGTACCAAAGAGCAGTTTAAAGATTTTCCACTATGATGACTTTAAAAGTATTTTTTTCTTTTGGTCCCTGAATCAAGCTCCGTAATAACCTCCATAATCAAAGAATTATCTTTGCTAGTGACAGACAAAATTAATAATCAGAGTTTCGGATTTTAACCCTGCCTATCACCTGCAGCGCTGACACTGAGGACCACGGGGTAGATTATTCTGCAATTAACATTATGTGATGTTGCTGAGTGCAGCATATTTCCTGTAGCTGGAAAACATGCCACGCTGTGGCAATGCAGAGTAGGCAGCTTTTAAAGTTTGGATTAAATCTAAGTGAAAGTCTCCTATGCCTCGTTCAACTTCTGCCATTAGGTTATGTATTGTGATAACGGTGTAATGCAAGGTAGCGATTTAAAAGGACAAGAACATAAATCTTTCTTTGAGACTGATGACATTTTGCTCGCTGCCTGTGCGTCAAGAGGACGGAGGGAGCTCGCTGTGTAGCAATTTCCCACCCTACTCCTAGTCGGGAGCGCAAAATGAAAACTTTACATTGGGATTTATATTTCAGCCTGGAGAAGAGAAGGCTC
>JAHREE010000279.1:24463662-24486374 GCA_033628505.1 Tringa tobata | reverse complement strand
AGACACTGGAACAGGTTGCCCAGGGAAGTTGTGGATGCCCCATCCCTGGAAGTGTTGAAGACCAGGCTGGATGGGGCTTTGAGCAACCTGCTCTAGTGGGAGGTGTCCCTGCCCACGGCAGGGGGGTTGGAACTTGATGATCTTTAAGGTCCCTTCCAACCTCGACCATTCTATGATTCTATGATTCTATAAACATGTAAATTAAAGATTGCAGAAAGCAGAGGTTTGGTTTTCAAGTCCCATTGCTCAAGTCAAGAGCAATTTACTCTCCTGCAGTACTTGGACGGATGCAGAGGGATGCGGTAAAGGCCGTGTGGGTGGTTCACAGCATTCACTTTGCTTTGGCCTGGGAAGCTAGGAAGCCACAACCGTTCTTTGCTTATAGACTTTGTTGCTCTAAGCATGAATGTCCCTTTTGACCTCTAACAATCCCATTTTTCTGTTTAGGGAGACAGTCTTTGACCCTTTCCTGGACTAGGAAGAGAAGCCAACTGAAGCAGCAGGATGCCATTCTTCCAAAACTACTTTATGGTGCTCTCTGTTGATGCCATTGCTGGTATCATGCAAGCCAGGGTGATTTCAAGCTACTTTGCTGACTTGCCTTCATCAACCTGTACCAATGGTGATAAACACTGCTTATAATATGTTTTTTTCAGTCTCCCCTGCACCATTCTCACACTCATTCCCTAGGAATAATTTCAGCTGGTGGGTTTAGACCTTCAGCTCAACATTACGTGTCCCAGAGCAGGCAGAGGGGATGAAGAGAGGCTCTGCACCATCCTCTCCTGATGCCAAGATGCTTATTTTTCCAAGTATCTTTATGGGGAAACTTTCAGTCAGTTTTGAGTTCTTTTTCCTTCTGTAAACATACCAGTTTTAGATAGCGTGGCAGTGATACATACTGTCAGATAAGTGTTGGTACTCTGATGTGCCTGAGGTCCCTTTCTAGTCGCTGGACAGGATTCAGGGGCAACAGTCACATATTTAGTGCATTTTTAGGAACTGCGAGTTATCCACAGTTCTGTCTTCCTGTCTAGCATCCAGCTGCCACTGTGGAAGAGTCTTCTCTGGGTCAGCTCTGGGTCACATCTGCCATCTCCACATGGATGGGTATCTTGGATACCATAAGTGATCTCAAACAGCACTAGATCCTTATCTGTGGGCAAATAAATTAAGCTCCTATCTCACATCCTCTAGCTCTGTCTGTATTTACTGGTAAGAAATAGGTGTCTTTTTATCTCACCTATCTGAGAATGGGCTGGTGTGCCCCCTGGGGACTCCTGTCTCTATCCATTGATTTAATAGGAATTTAGATGAGTAGATGAGGTGTGATGACTTCTTTTTAGATAGCTATAGTGAGGTGAACTGAATCCCATCCATACTGGCACATGATTAATGTTGGAACACTAAGCACCTTGCTCTTTGCTCTTAAATGTCATAATAATTTTGGTTAGATTTAATGTGTTTTAAAAAGTGTTCCCGCTTTTATTAAATTGATCCTTGTTAATTATAATCCAATAAATTTTAGAAGAGGCTTTAAAGTGTAATGATTTATGCATCTATGTTCAAAAATCAGAAATATCAGACGGGAAGCCAGCAAACTCCTACTGAATTCAGAACATGCATTTGAGAAGTCATTTCAAATTCCTATGCAAGTCAAATAGAGGGAGAAGTATGTACAAGACATATTGCTATATTGTGACAAACCATAAAGAAGCTTTCAGCTATATAGCATCTTGACAGGCTGTTCAAAATCAAGTGTTTAACCGCACTCTTTACCTTGATAATCGTATTTCCCTCTTTGCTTCACACATATATTATGCCATACTTAAAACACAAAAGAGAAAAAAAAAAAAAGGTAATATTTTTTTACCGAGAGCCAACTTTGTCGCGATGCACCCCATCACTCTTCTTGTCTTTTATCATAAGGAAAGCATCCTGTTCTCGCTCTGAAAGCAAACAGATCTTTCCTAGCAATAGTCCTGATATCCGGAATAGGGATTTATGAGGACAGGAAGCAAAGTGTGGCCTTGCCCCTCAAGAGTAACTGCTAGTGTGTTAATCTGCCAAAAAAAAAAAAAACCCAGATACAACATTTTTTTCTTAAGTTCTGTCTCTCCATAGATGGGGGCTTCACTTACTTTCTCTGAGCAGTCAGTGTTTGTGTTAGTGACACAACCACAATGATCCATTAATGCTCATAAAAGTCCCCAACAGTATTCAAAATGTGTTTATAGACTCAAAGATAGAAATCAGGGCATATCTCTAACAAAACAATGCCTTTTTTTGCAATGCTACTCCACAAATGTATTTATTCATCGCTCAGTCACACCTAGCATGGTAGTCTTTCTGGACAATACATATCTACAAGACCTGGTGATTTTCTTGCATTATCTATATCATCAACTTAGAAGATTGCCCTTTTCTGATTACTATTCAAACAGCTGGTGTAGTTACTGATTTCTCTTGGAATATACCCCTCAGCTGCTCTATCTCAAAAGAATCACAGAATCACAGAATGATATGGGGTTGGAAGGGACATCTAGTCCAACCTCCCTGCCAAAGCAGGTCCACCTAGAGCAGGTTGCACGGGAACATGTCCAGGCAGTTTTGAATGTCTCCAGAGACGGAGACTCCACCACCTCCCTGGGCAGCCTGTTCCAGGGCTCTGCCACCCTCAAAGTGAAGAAGTTAGTCCTCATGTTTAGATGGAACTTCTTATGTTCAAGTTTGTGCCCATTTCCTCTTGTCCTGTCACTGGGCACCACTGAAAAAAGACTGGCCCCTTCCTCCTGACACCCACCCTTTAAATATTTATAGGCATTGATCAGATCCCCTCTCAGACTTCTGTTCTCCACACGAAAAAAACCCAAGTCCCTCAGCCTTTTCTCATAAAAGAGATGCTCCAGGCCTCTGATTCTGCTGGTCTGCTGAGCAGCTGCACGTGAGATGCTAGAAGGAATGTGGAACGGTGCACGGAAATGTCTAAAACATCTAAAAAACCCAAGAAAAAACGAAAATAAAATATAACTACCGGCACAAACTTGGCTCTGATTTGTCATAATTCTCTTAGCGCACTACTGGTATTTCACAGCTTGTTACAAAAATGGCTCAGAAAGGGTACTGCGAGGAAGTGAGTGGTGATACTTGTCCGTGATGTCTTGGACTTTTCATGAAGATGGATGCTGTGGGCATAGATCACGTGCACGTGGTTTGCAAGCAATGTTGGTGGCTCTGTGCCACCGATAAAACTTTCAAGGTATAGACACCCACTGAGCTGTTGTCTGTAATTGTTGTTTTTCTGAGTTAGGGAAATCCAGGACCCGGGACTGCTTCCACTGACTAAAATGACAGCCAGAATCAGGAAAAAATGAGCCGATAGACAGGGTTATAATGATTATACTTCCTCTCAGAAGCGGTTTTCTGTTGCACCACTCCTAAGATAAAGGTGGAGCCTATGTATATAATAAAAAGGAGGAAGAAACAGGTGAACTATTTGGGGCTAATTACATGCTGAATGTGTCAACTACAGAAATACCGGGCCAAATTTTCAGCAGCACTGCTACATACTGGTTTTTATTGTGTCACTCTTCAGCATTTCTCTAGATCAAATGTTCTCAAATCACTGTATTTCCTGAGTAGATACCAGCCCTTATGCCTAAATTCAGTGAAGAAATAATGAGTGTGGCACAGGACAGTGATTTTTTTACTTCAGCTGATCACCAATTTACATGTTTGCCCTACGCCGCATTTATCCTTATAGCAAAAAAAAAAAAAAATGTCTAAAAATAGCCATTACTAGCAATAGGAACTCTGGATGAAGGAACGGGCTTAAAGCAAATCTGAAAATGAACGTGTCTTTTGAAAGCACCTACCTGTGCTACTCAAAGGTCAGGCACACGCTGCTCTTTCCTTGCCTCTTAATAACAAAGCAGTAAGCTTGTTTCGTGACAGCAATCACAGCCACTGCACCAAACTCAACCCCACGCTCTACGTACAGCGATACTGACGCCTGACGATACTTGTGATGGATTATTATGCTCCTCCACCATCAAAGTGCACTAAAAATTCAAGGCTGCAGTAAAAAAAATTAATCTGGCCATGAAACTAGCCTACAGTTATTATTTCCCCCGCCCCCAACTGCTCCACCACTGATGTATACAAATCATCAGGCACGACTTTGCGAAGGTGTCAGGCGTATGTAAAGCTTGCTAAGAGAAACGCATGGTTGCAACCAAATATTCAGAAAACCAGCTGCTTAGAAGTGGGTCTTTCTGCATTTCCTGTGTCGTTACAGACAGTTCCACCAGCAAGTGATGTAGCAGTATCCACGACGTTTTGAAAACCTACCACCAGTGAGCTGGTAATATCGGTTCACCTTTCATACGGAGACTACTGATTCAAAGTCCGGCCTGAGTCAATCTGACCAAGGAAATTATCCTGATTTAATTGCCGATTTGAAGTAAGTCAGTAGTTTTAGTGAAAAGCCTAAGGATGAAAGTCTTCATTACAAAAGGACTCTTCTGGATCCTCAGAAAAGGCGAAGGAACTGAATACCTAGAAGAAGAAACTGGTCGTTGGCACCAGGCTGGGGAAAAACTAGGGACACCGTGGTGCTGCTGGTGGCAAGGCTGTGTAAGAAGATGCACCTCCTGTTGATGGAAGACTTTTCTCCGGGATTTATCAAAGGGACTAATACCACATTGATTCAATAAAATATTGATTCGGAAGTCAAAAAAAGGACCGTCTCCTGCTAAGGAAAGGAATACAAATACAAACACAAAGGGATGTAAACAATATCCTTGGGTTTTGCCTCGTTTGCTTAATCGCTTTCGTATTCTCAGTTTGTAGAGCATCAGTATAATCCATACATGGTAATAATTTCATGCACAAACGTCAGCACGCAGCGCGCGGCCGAGGTTGAACAAACCTTGTCAATCACAGAACACAGGGAAACCTGTTGGTGGAACAAATTTGCTGCATGCTTTAATTGTAGTCAAAGAGGCCTAGCTTCCCCTTAGATTTTCATGGTTTGTTGTTCAACTAGAATTTCTTCCATACATCTGAAATTTGCTCCAGGTTATATGATGTTTTGCGGTCCATCACAACATGGCATATTACCAATTGATACTATATAATCCACGATGAAAATATGCCCTTAATGCTCCATGACAAATGGAAAGAATTTGGGTATCTTATTTAAAACAGTAGAGGGGAAATGGAATACAGCCCAGCTCTGTAGTCTAAATTTATCCTTTTTGTTAAAGGGTACAAAAATAAGAGGTATCTGAAACTTAAATTATTCATAAGAGGGAGTCCATGGCTTAAGCTTTTCTGAGTTGGCGTGCCCATTTTTTTAACTGCTTCCTACCCTACTTATTTCTGTAATAAATGTGCCGGTACAATTTTGGATATGCCTTTATGATATTAAAATAGGCCTCCTGGAAAACTCATTTAGCATTTAACGCTTCTATAGAAATAGAAAAACAGAACAGAAAAATTTGCCCTTTTTGCAATCAGTGAAAACAGCGCTTTTGACTACTCGAGACTGCAGTTGCACCATTTTTTTTAATGTTCTTTTAACATTCCACAGCATGACAGATGCAATGCCAACACAAAGAAAGGTATATGGTCTCTACTCCAAACAGCAAGCACTGCCAAAGAGAAAATTTTCTATTACATACTACAAACTCGTTTCAAACTCTATGGCTGTGTGCTTTCCTTAATAAATTCTAGAGGCTTTTAAAATGTTATCCATAGGTTGTCTCACTTTAATTGCTTTTAAAAATCTATCATCATTTTCCAGGGATCTGCATATTAACATTATTAACATTATAGCATTGGTACTTTTTGGTTCAGACTTGTATGTAAGTAAGTAGCATAGTGTGATAGTACCGTAGGACAATAATCAATTATAATTTTAAATGCATCCAAATGTTTTGAAAAATAAATTAATAAATTTGATTACTGCATATGATCTACTTAATGCCCATGTAAGTAAATGTTTAAATACTTTGCATTTGCAACTGGAAAGGAGCTTTTTTATTCTACCTGCAGGTGGGCTACGTAACTGAGTGCATAAATAACAGGTGTTCTAGTTTCAGTGACTCATTTCTCAGCTTCCTCAGGGACAGTTAAGCCACTAAATATTTCTTAGACAATATAGGGTCTCGCATCAAAATAGTATCATTGAGGGATGCCTCACGCTGAGATTAACCGTTCTCTTATTTGAAGCTTTTTTCTTCTGGATCAGTGGCTAGCTGTTCTGGAACAGCCAGTGTTCATGGCTGATACTAAACAGGCACAAGAAAAATCTCATTTTCTTTCACCAAAATTGGACTTTGTTTTCCTGACGCTGTGCAATGCATTTTAATGAAAAGGTTTTAAGGAGCTGAAGTGAGATTATAGGCCCTGGAAAATGTTCTGCATTCTTCTGTGCTTTCCGGTTCTTCCCTTTTCTTCCCTCCTCTTCTCCCACCAGGTGAGCCGGAGTGCATTGCGTCACCGCCGGGGCAGGTGACCAACAGTGCTACATTTAGCTGTTTGTCATAAACATTCCCTGCATGATGGGGGAAAATTCTACTTTCGGAGCAAAGTATGATGCACTTCTTTTTTTTGTTTTTCCTGCCCGAATGAGCAAGAGATAAGGCCTGAAAATCAACGCCAGGAACCTTGCATGACTCTGCAAAACATTGCCATTAAACTTAATTGTCACGGGCAAAGCTGGGATTATTTGCAGTCATACAAATTCACCTTTGCTGACTGAAGCTTTAATTATTGCGTTTTGAGGCAGAATTTTTTGTTTGATAATACAAAGTATAGCTGAAGTCATTTCAAGATAATAATTAACTGGAAAACATAACATTGATAGAGAACTAAACCAACTCAAAATCAATAGGAAACACAGTTACTTCATGGGACCAAAACAGTTAACATAAAAGAGTATTCTTCACTGAATAGGTATATTCCTGGATGGGTTTGGTCCCTATACTGTTGAAATTGTTATCACAGACTCCTAAAGAAAAGACAAAAATATTGCCCCTAAAGTCTGTAGAAGACTAAAATATTAGGGGGGTGACCAGACAGCATCACTGGAGAACCCTGCACTGCTTGGTAAATACTTAAATAAAACTCACGGTATTTCAACATGGTGCCAGGAAAACTCACTCATCTACAAGTAATGGAGGAAGAAATGAATCTGAAGAAGCTCATGAGAAATAAATCAGGTGAACAGGCTCTCCCATGGTAGTGCAATGCTTACATGTAACCCAGGAATTTATACTCGGAAAGTGTAGGAAGGTTACACACTGCTGTGTGTCATCCTGCTGGAACAATAAGCCCAGCTCTAATGTCTACAATTTGATAAGGATTTTGAAAAATCAAAAACATTTCAGACAACATCCTCAAGGATGATTAAAATGGAAGCTTTTCCCCATGGAACCCATGGAATAAACTACTTAAGACACTGGAGACAGGGGAAAAATTACTGAAGTACCTACCTGGAGAACAGGAACTCAGTTATAATGGGCTCTTTGATCTCACAAATAAAGGTGTGACATTCTGAGTGCTCAAAAGGGCTGTTTTCACTGATTTCTAAAGGGCAAGATTTTCTGTTCCACTGCAGTGGCAGAGATATGGTCAGATTTAAAAGCGATAGGGTTGAAATTTCATCAGTTTGGGGGTCTTCAAGAAAAGGCTCCCATCCCTTATGACAACTGGTGATTTTCATGCATGAGGTAGCTGACTACAGTGAGAAGGACACGGTTCTTTCAACTGCAAAAGGGAAAAGCCTTATGAGCAGACTATTATATCGGAACTCGGGCACTTCTTACAGAAGCACAGTTAGAGCATCTCAGCTGGATGCTGAAATGGATTAATTCATAGGAACTTTTGAAGTCAGATCATTCAAAGAAACCGAAATGAGAGTGAGACCTTGAAACATAAAATGCTGAAATATATTTGTCATGCACACCAAGTCTCCAGTGGAGAAACGAGCCCGACACGTGAAGGGTTTCTTTGTGTTAGTCAGCAGTGTCAGGTTGAGAAGGCAGCCCAGTGGCCATCAGACATATGCGAGGCCACCGGCCACATCCAAGTTCAATCCAGGAGGGCCAAGCAACAGTCAGGGCAGAGGGACACCTCCAGCGTTTCTCAGGGGAGGGCTGGGTCCCTGGGGCTGAGCTGAAACGCGGTCCCTGGGCCATGGGCAGGGTGTGGAGGGAGGCCCAGGCAAGGCTGGTTAAGGCCAGTAAGGCCCTTTGGCCTCATAAGGCTCAGAAATTAACATTTCCTTCTCAGGAAAGATGTCCTCAGCACGATGGCATTTTCTGGCAAGATTGCTGTACCTCCTCCTACCATTTGTGAAAAGGGGTCACCCATCCTTTCGCACTAGATATGAAGAGTGATGTTCTCATACAAGCCTGACATTGTCTCCCGAGACCATTATTCCCTGATGCATAGCATCAGTTTATGAAGTGATGGCAGCTCTTGGGTCACGAGATCACAGCAGGCTTTTTATCCTGCTGTACTGCTTGCTTTATACAGCAGACATTGGGTTTCAGTAGTTTTCAGCATCTCGTCAAGTAAAATGTCAATGGACGACAACCTAAATTTAATCATTGCCCTTCTGTAATTTAATCTAAATACAGATCAGTCTGGTTCTGCAGGTTATTTTACAGTGCTTTATTATTTTGGTATTGTTTTCTAACAACACTTTAGATTTGAGATAACAAGGACTGGCAGTTACATGACTCCACTCCCCACAAAATTCTTTATCTCCTAATTTTTGTGGCTTGAGTTTCGTTCTTTCTACACCAGAAAATAATTTGTTATGCCTAATTACCTACTTAGTTGCAATACTTTCTAGCAAAGCTATCATAAGAAAGTGAAAATAGCAAGCTAGGACAAATATTAATCTTCTTCAGCCAGCATAAACAAACCTATGCCTACCTTGCTCCAGGGGTCCAACAATTTCTGTGGTGCCAATATGAGCTCTTTCATTTGACTTGGCCTCTATTTTTGGCATGCACAACAAAGTTAAAAATACTTCCTTTTCATTTCTTATATTTCCAATACCTAAGTTCCCTTTTTGTAGCTTTTGAAATAGCTTTTGTGCAGCAGTTTGGAAATGTTATTTTAGTGTATTTAGAGAAAATCTCATCTAGTATTGTGAGGATCATCCATAAATCAACAGCAATAGCTGGGAATATGCTACTATCATATCACATTTTTATTTTAGATATCGTAATACATCAGTGGTATTATTTCTTTCCTTCGTATCTCACTCCCACCAGTAATCCAAATTGCATCTGAGATCGGACACCTTGATGTGTTTTTTTTCTTTATCAGGTCAAGAGACACACAGCCTGCCTGCAGACTTCGTTCTGCTGCATTTGTGCCAAACCTCCACGCCAGGGATGTTTGACCTTTTGAATGGGGGCTGGATACCTGCTCTGGAAAACTCTGCGGTTTTTGCTCTCTCCCACCACTCTCCCGTGTCTTACAGATGCAGCAGCAGCAGCAGCTCACAGGGCTAAATAGCTGGTAACGGGCAAAGCCATTTTGGAAATGTTAAGGTTGAATTGTCAGTTGCAGAGCCCCGCTGTTGGGAATATACCATCGATTGCCATTTTTCCCCAGATGTGAGTTCAATCTGAAATCGTACCTCTACAGCTGAAAGAAAAAAGGGACTATCTGTTCTCCGAGGTGTAGAAAAGGTGTTTGTGAAGTGCTTTTGGCAATGGCAAGAAGGGGTTTATGGTTAGCTTCCATCCGACACCTCATAAATTCTAATATTCTCACTAATAAAGACAAAAGCTTTCTACACCTAATTACTAAAGCCAAGGAGTCCCTCTCCACTTGCTCTCATCACTGTTCTGCATTTGTTAGCCTCTCCGAGGCACTGAGTGCTAGTTTTGACACGACAGTTCTGAGAAACATGAAAAAAGTAAAGAAAGCACCTCCTGGCTTGTTAAGGCAGGTAGGTGATGGCCTCAGCTGCACTTTCATTTCCCTGTATATATTGTTGGGTTAGCTTCTTAATGAGGTATGCTATTTCCATCGTATGAAATTTACATCTTTTTTGTTTCTTTTTGCTTTATTCCACAAGCTCTAACTCTTATCAAAGCTGCTGGGAGTCACTTGTCAGCCGACTGTTTTTCTCACATCAAAATTTCATCTATCGATACCTTAACATCCTCTAGACTGTCAGAAAGGTGTATTTTCATGTGAAACAGCTGTGCAAAGCAACTCAGATGGTGATCCTCAAAAACAATGTTTCCCTATAGGGAGGAAAATGGCAAAAAAAAAAAAAAATTACATCAAGCGCCGAAAAATAATTCCAACTCTTCTACACAGAAATGTATACCCTAGTCTGTGGTGGAAAACGTTCCCACTTTACAGGTTTCATTGTTTTGGAACTATAGACAAATGAAAGATTCCACCCTTTTTTCCACTGTGCTTCCTGCTCCAGTCAGGAAGTTGCACCCACGCTACCTACTGTTTCACTTGCTTTCCTCCTGCACTCTTCCAAAGCTCTTTCTGTTTCAGGATGAAGGGTGTTCTCCCAGGAATTTGAACCTGAGGGTGTAGGACAGTGGCAAAAGGAAGGCAATGTGGTCATCTGTGTTCTGAAACCCACTGAGATCTTCCAAAGTCCTTGGAAGATTTACTCCAAGGGTTTTGTCCTTTTCTTTCCAACCTAGTCTCTGTATGAATGTTGAGTCCCACAGCACAGGAAGGACAGGGACCTGTTGGAACGAATCCAGAGGAGGGCCACAAAAATGACCAGAGGGCTGGAGCACCTCTCCTATGAGGACAGGCTGAGAGAGTTGGGGTTGTTCAGCCTGGAGAAGAGAAGGCTCCGGGGAGACCTTATAGGTCCTGAAGGGGGCCTGCAGGAGAGATGGGGAGGGACTCTTGATCAGGGAGTGTAGTGATAGGACGAGGGGTAACGAGTTTTAACTAAAAGAGAGTAGACTTAGACTAGATATAAGGAAGAAATTTTTTACAATGAAGGTGGTGAAACATTAGAAAAGGTTGACCAGAGAGGTGGTAGACACTTCATCCCTGGAAACATTAAAGGTCAGGTTAGACAGGGCTCTGAGCAGCCTGATCTATTTGAAGATGTCCCTGCTCATTGCAGGAGGACTGGACTAGATGACCTCTAAAGGTCCCTTCCAACCCAAACCATTCTACATAATCCTCTGATCTTAAGTACGTGTCGATCAGCTAACGGTTACCCCTTCACTTAGCCCCTCAGCCCTGTAACTCAGCCCTTCAGCTTCCCTTCTCACCCGAAAGAAGAAAAAAAGCCCTCTACAAGTGCAAGACGGTCTTGGTGGGTTTAAGACTCGGACAGATAAAATCCAGCAAAACTTGCTGCAGTGGTTGGGAAGTTTCCTCGTGCCTCCATTACCACGTCACCAGTGTGGGGCTGGCACAAGGGAACGTCTGCTTGTGCCCCTGCCGTGCTGAGGCTGACAGCCAGCCTTAAATCACCAGCGAAGGTGGGCTTGAATGAGATAGCGTTCCTGCACTGAAGTAGACTGTGCAGGGGCGTACATTTCCTCCTGTCAATTCTGCTGAGGGGTGATAACCTGCTACAGACAGACCACAACAAACAGCTGGGAAGCAGTAACATCTTCAAGCATCCCAACTGTTTGCTAAGCAAAGCTGAGCGAAAGCCCTTAAATCAGTCAGAAGTGCTTCTACTTTAATTTTTCGGTTTTATTCCAACTTTAAAAACGCATCACTCATATTTTTCATTTTTATATGGAGTAATATTTTCCTCAAATTTCTACAGTACTTTCATGGTCAGCTTCCCCTACTACAGTTAACTGAAAAGAATTAAAAGCATTAAATCATAGAATGTTGGGGTTGGAAGGGACCTTAAAATCATTGAGTTCCAACCCCCCTGCCATGGGCAGGGACACCTCCCACTAGAGCAGGTTGCTCAAAGCCCCATCCAGCCTGGCCTTGAATACCTCCAGGGATGGGGCATCCACAACTTCTCTGGGCAACCTGTTCCAGTGTCTCACCACCCTCACTGTAAACAATTTCTTTCTAATATCTAATCTAAATCTCCCCTCTTTCAATTTAAAACCATTACCCCTCATCCTATCACTCCACTCCCTGATAAAGGGTCCCTCCCCATCTCTCCTGTAGGCCCCCTTCAGGTACTGGAAGGCTGTTAAGAACTGCTTCCTAATATCTAATCTACATCTACCCTCTTCCTGAGCCAGCAGTAAAGTTAATTTCTGATTCTTCTTTCTTGCAGGCACTGCTTGTCAATACAGAACAGCTACTTAAATCTTTCCTAGTTGTCTTCCACGTTCATAGAGCTTTAACTCCAGCAGGACTTTTTGCTGCCTGGTCCATTTCATCCTATGTGAATTTTTTAGTTCATTTTATTGCTGATACCGTGTGCGATTCAGTGGTTGCTCAGCACCAAATACTTTGCCAGAATTCTGCTTCATTGAGCATCAGAACTGTAACTGTTCTGCACTTGTCACAATCCTCTGTGCAGCTTCTGTGACAAGTGACCCGCCTGCATCCCGCATAAGAACCTTTTAAAACACAGTTCCCACGTTTTTCACTTCATAGCATCTGCATTCATTGACAAACTTTCTGAAAACTATCATTGAATCATAGAATCATAGTGTGGTTAGAGTTGGAAGGGACCTTCAAGATCATCGAGTTCCAATCCCCTGCCATGGGCAGGGACACCTCCCGCTAGAGCAGGTTGCTCAAAGCCCCATCCAGCCTGGCCTTGAACACTTCCAGGGATGGGGCATCCACAGCTTCCCTGGGCAACCTGTTCCAGTGCCTCACCACCCTCACTGTAAACAATTTCTTCCTAATATCTAATCTAAATCTCCCCTCTTCCAATTTAAAACCATTACCCCTTGTCCTGTCACTACACTTCCTGACAAAGAGTTCCTCTCCAGCTCTCCTGTAGGCTCCCTTTGGGTACTGGAAGGCTGCTATAAGGTCTCCCCGGAGCCTTCTCTTCTCCAGGCTGAACAACCCCAGCTCTCAGCCTGTCCTCATAGGGGAGGTGCTCCATCCCTCTGATCATCCTCGTGGCCCTCTGCTGGAACTGTTCCAACAGGTCCATGTCCTTCCTGTGTTGAGGACTCCAAAGCTGGACACAGTACTCCAGGTGGGGTCTCACGAGCGAAGAGTAGAGGGGCAGAATCACCCCCAATGACCTGCTGGCCACGCTTCTCTTGATGCAGCCCAGGATGCAGTTGGCTTTCTGGGCTGCCAATGCACATTGCTGACTCATGTTGAGCTTCTCATCCCCAAGTCCTTCTCCTCAGGGTTGCTCTCTATCATGTTGCAACAGTAGAAATGAAACTAGGACCTGACTTGCCACTTTTCTGTGTTACCTTTGACATGCTGCAGTTCATGGAGCTTTTTCTTTGCTTTGCTTTTTTTTTTTTTTTAAATTTCAGGAGGTGGGGACTTATGCTTTTGGAGGGCAGGAGTGTAAGTTGACAGTCACTGTGGAGATCCCAGGGCTCATGAGTTTCTTCACAGTAGCAGCTGAGATGCTCCTAGACAGGCCCTGATATATTCCTAATGGTTTCTTGTCAAATGTGTTCCCCCAAGTGTAATTATGCACAGAAGGTGAATACATTAAGCCCATTTCAACCGCTACATTTAGCCTCCTCAGCCCTTGTGAACAGACACGCAAAAAACACTCCAACATTTTTTCCCTCACTCTCAAAAAAGCCCCAGCATCTTTGCTTCCCACCTTTAAAGAAAATCAATATTTGGCAGCTGTCTTACGTTTTTGCTATGTTCCCGATTTCCCTCTGCTTTTGGCATTGCCAACACATTCTGCAATATGCTGCAGTGCCCTTAATAACATTTTGGAACAGCCTCACTAGAAATGCCAGTTCACAGAGGATTGAATTAGCATGCATCGCCTACCCTGTGGTACAGAGCTATGAGTTTTCAGCCTTTCCCGCTATTTTATTGTTGATATTTCTTCTCAGACGGGTTATGTTCATGTGAGGAATGTCCCAATTTTGTGACGCGTTTCACTTTTTTTGTTTTGCTCTTACATACTTTGGCTGAAACACTGCTGATGGCACGAAAAATTCTGCATTTCTTGACTGGCCAGGCGTATTGCTATGGTTATTAGTTTAGTTCCGTTTCATGTTCCACTATTAATACGTGTATTTGCCATATACAGGTTGGCCATCCCTGTTCTTTGGCTCAGTATCAATAATTTTCAAAGGCTGAAACCGGATTCGGAACCTCCAGCTACTCAGATAAAAATAGGATCTGTAATTTGTCACAGGTGTTTGCTGGGAACAGTTCCAGCAATGGACACAACCCTAAAAATTTCTGGACAATGACAGATCTACATGACATGGTGCAAACTCCCTTTACCACTGCCTGGTACTACAGTACTACAGTTTGTGACCGTGTCTATGCTGACTTCTAGATGCCATTTGATGTTGCTGCTGTAAATGTATCTTCATCTACCCAAACTGGACACACTGCTCCAGATGCGGTCTCACAAGTGCCAAATAGAGGAGGAGGATCACCTCCCTGGACCTGCTGGCTGCAGTCTTGCTAATACAGCCCAGGATGCTGTTGGCTTTCCCGGCCACAAGGTCACGTTGCTGGCTCGTGTTCAACTTCTTGTGCTTCAGGATCACCAGGTCCTTTTCCAAAAAGCCGTTTCCCAGGCAGCCGACCCTCAGCCTGCATTGTTGCACGAGTTTATTCCATCCCAGATGCAAGACTTTGCATTTGTCTTTGTTGAACTTCATGAAATTCCTGACAGGAATTCCTTTGACTATTCTCCATCCTGTCTAAGTCCCTCTGAATAGCAGCCCTGCTCTCCAGTGTGTGGAATGCTCCACCTCACCCCCAGTTTGGTGTCATCTGCAAACTTGTTGAGAATACAGTCTGTCCCACCAGCCAGGTCATCAATGAAGAGATTAAACACTGCTGGTCCCGGGACCGATCCCCGAGGGACACCACTAGTTACTGGCCACCACACAAGTTACTTTGCATCACTGATCACAACCTGTTGAGCCCAGCAGTACAGCCAAATTTCCACTCACCTTATCATCCATTTATCTAGCCCATATCTCACCAGTTTGGTGATAAGAAGGCTATGGGAGATTGTGTCAAAGACTTGCTAAAGTCAAGGTATACAACACACGCTGCCCTCCCCTTGTGCACAACTTCATCACAGAAAAGAAATGAGGTTGGTCAGGTGTGGTTTGCCCTTGATAAACCCATGCTGGTTGCTCGCAATCACCTTCTTGTCCTTCACATGTTTAGAAATGGTTTTCAGGAGGATTTGCTCCATAACTGTCTCAGGGACGGAGATGAGGGTAACCAGCCTGTAGTTACTAGATGCTCCTTCCTGCCCTTCCTGAGGATGGGTGCAATGTTTGCCTTAGACATTTGGAACCTCCCTGCTTTTGAACTGCCATGAGCTTTCAGAAGAGTTAGCAGCATCGCAATGACATTAGCCAGCTCCTCCAGCACCCTCGGGTGCATCCTACCTGGTCCCCTGTGAATGTCTAATTGGGCTAAGTGCTCCCTGAGTCCTCTCCTTCTGTGGGTATTGCTTCACACCTGCAGACTGCTAGGAGGCTCAGGGACCTGGGAGGCCAGAGGGCAGACCTCACCGAGGAAAAAAACACATTGAGTACCCGAGCCTTTTCCATGTCCCTTGTCACAAGATTCCCTGCCCCACTGAGCAATGAGCCCACATTCTCATAGCCTTCTTTCTGCTACTGGTGTACTTACAGAAACCTTTCTTGTTGCCCTTTTCCTCCTTTTTACTTTCAGCTCGAGCTGCACTTTGTTTTTCCCGACTGTATTCCTAGACGCCTGAACAGCGTCTGTTCATTCCTCCCAAGTAGTCTGTCCCTGCTTCCACCTTCTGTGTACTTCTTGTGTTTGAGCTCCGGCAGGAGCTCCATGTTCATCCATGCTGGCCTTCTGCCACGCTTGCTCAACTTTCTGAACATTGTGCGCTGTTCTTGTGCTCTGAGAAGGCTGTCCTTGAAGATCAGCCAGCTCTCCTGGGGCCTTTTGCCCTGCAGCACAGTTTCCTATGAAAGCCTTTCCTGAACAGACTTAAATCTGCTCTTCTGAAGTCCGGGGCTATAATTCTACTGTTTATCTTGCTCACTTCTCTCAGGATCTGAAACTCCACAGTCTCACAGTAGCTGCAGGCAAAGCTGCCCTCGACCTCCAGATCTTCAATCAGTTCTTCCTTGTTTTTTGAGGAGCAGGTCCAACACCTCCTTGTTGGTTCATTGATCACCTGCATCAAGAAACAGTTTTCAATACAGTCCAGAAATCTCACGGATTGTTTGTGCCATATTGCCCTTCCAGCAGGTGCTTGAGTAGTGAGAGTCATCTATGATCACCAGCGTCTGTGACTTTGGGTCTTTCTCCACCTGCCTAGAGAGGGATTCATCTACCTTCACTTCTGGATCAAGTTAGCTGTAGGGATATCTACTACAACATTGACTGTGCCGGTCCAACCACTGACCCTTACTGCTGCGGAGACATGGAGTTCAGCAGATCTGGGAGCAGATGTCTGAGCTTTTGTGGTGCTGGGGGGAACGGATAGGCCATTAGCGTAGCATCACGCGCCAGAGCACTTCATTGAGAAGCCGTCAGCATTTGCAGCACTTCACCATTGAGTGATGCTGGCACCAACTAAGATGGAAAACAGGCTATAGAGTAACAGTGAAATCAACACTGGTGGGACTCGGCTCCAGCTTATGACTTCTCAAGGTATGAACAAGGGTCTTACCTGCAGCTTGGTGCTCCTCACCTCTAGGTGAGGCAGCTGTGGAGATGGGCTACCTTTCACCACTGAGAAAAGGAAAAGGACCCTACCAGCTGGAAGACAATCACTAATAAAAGCTCACTGTAGAGCAGGAAGTGCTTGAGAATCCCTAACAAGTAGCTATGGAGAAGCTCGCTGGAAGAAAGTCCCATGAGAAGTAGGTACCTCTACAAAAGGGAGAGAGCTTGCACTAAGCTGGGGACCATCCAAAGCCCCCAAGGATAGAGCTGGTTTGCTATCACACACACTGCTATAGCGATATAACTGGAGCCATTTGAGATGATTTGAGTCTATACATAGATTGTTGCAGAGAGATTCAAAATCTAATAGCAAAAAAAGCTTTTACTACCAGTAATGGATATGGATCTAAGTTTTTCTTCTGAAGCTCAGTAGTATTTATACCTACAGATGCAACACTATAGGACAATATACTTATCTTTTGTTGCAAGACAAATGAATTCCCATGTTTTAAAATATCTTTTAGAATTATTTACATTCTCTAGAATTTTAAACAAAAACTTATTACACTGTCAGAAAAATTTTTCTTTCAGGTAAGTGGCAGAAGCCTAAATAGAACACATTTTTTTCACATGTCAAGATTTTGTGGGTCAGATATGAATTTCTCAATATTTTTTTTTAATTATTATTATTTCTGCTCCAAATCTATGTGTATTTGTTGTTTCTTCTGCTTCAGACATCTCCTTGTTACATAAGGCAGGAAAAGGAATTTGGCAAAGCTGGTGTTGCTTGTTATCTATCTCTGTTTTAGTCTCTCTGCTTCTTCATTGTTTGTAGTTGCTTATGTGGGCTCTCTTCTTTGACTCTTACAATGCTTGGTCAGTCTCCAATTACCTGTCCAGCTCCTTGGCCTTTACTTCTGCTTGCTGTTTGCTGCAACAGGCAAGCCAGCTGCTTTCTCCTAATATTATTTCACTAGCCCCATGAAACCTACCCTCAGCTTATCAAGGGTGATAAACGCTTCTCACTCTCTCTATATGTCGCTACCGAGAACAACCACTCCTGGGCATTCCCATAAACCTGCCGGTCTTATTCGCACCTTCTGGCAGCCTGGCTGAATTCAGACCTTTTCCCCAACCTTTGCCTTGAATATTCGGGACTTGGCTTTTTGATGGTGCTGGCTGCTCACACTCCTCACTCCTTCAATTTAAAGTTCTGATTGTTCAGCTATTTCAGAGGTCAGGATACTGGTCCTACAATTCATAATTTATCCAGCCACCACAGCGCACGTGTACACGTGCAGGGAAGTAAGCCCTTTAAAACAAAGAAAGGTATATGTGTAAAAGGAAGTACATTTTCAAGTATGTTGCTATATCCGTTACAATAACAGAAATTACTCTCATGCTTGATTACCACAAAAGCTGGCATGTTCCTTCTCCACTGGAATCCACGGTAATATTATTTCTGAAATACACTTTTGCAAAATTTCATGATCCAATATATGACAGTTACTACAAGCTACTGTAAAATATGACGCTCTTTCACAAAAACCCATACTAGTACCAAATGACATTCAATCTACTGTATGTATTGTAAAATCACCCTTTGTGATTGTGGATAATAACAGGGTTTTACTGTGCAGGTGGTTTACGTTGTCAACAAGAACTCATGATAAAAACACAACATTAAGATCAGCCTGACATTAGGAATGAGTGTAGACTGTCAAGTACAATCTGGCAGCTAACTTAAAAATAACCAAATGACCAAACTAATTGAATCACATTTTTCTCGCCTCTTGTGGGTGTTTATATAATAATATGTCCCTTAATCTGCTGAAGCCCAGCTTAGTTTCTTGTCTTGGTGTTTCGGATATTGTCTTAGAAAAGAAGGGTGTCAGAGGGACACGGTCATTTTAGTTCAGTCAAATCATCCCCCATCCTCCCAAAAGTAAAGTAAAGGGTCTGGGGAAAGACCATTCTAAGTTCTCAACTGCTATAAAAAGTAGCAGTGATACTTTTGCATTTCTGTCTGGAGGACAGAGGACATATGACTGACATCTAGGAAGAGCCTGGCTAACTCTCCCAGTTGTAGGTAACTGGCTCAAATCTTACCTTTGCCATAGCTGACAGGTGCTGCAGCTTTCACTTCAGCTAAATCTCAGTTTGAGGACTTTTAAAAATATTATTTTATAGGGTTTGTTTTACTCATGTAGTTGATTATGTAAACGTGTAAGCTAGTATTCAACACTGCTTCCTATTAAAAAAAAAAAAGACAACAAAACCAATCAGTTCGACTCCTGATTAGCTCATCTTGTGTCACGAATCTATATCTCGTGCTTTCTATAGTATCTCTCTCCAAAAATCACACAGCCTGGACCTACTTCTGATAGCTTTACTTAAAGCTCCGTGTCTCCTTATAGGAGAGCAAGCCCCATTTATTTCAATGATGCCACTTCTGGATAGAGATGTACTCGATATAAATTAAGCTATCCAAAACCTGGCTCACTGACATGGTTAATAATTTATTGCAGGTTTTCAGCGCATCCTTCTCACAGAATCAAAGACAAGCTCCTAGAATGTGAAACTTAGGAGAAAACTATGGAGAAATTTCCAGCATGTCTCGCAAGTACTTTCAGAACATCTGTAAAAAAAAAAAGGTATGAGGCTATTACAGTGGTTCTTTACTCCAAAGACAGAAAATATATAGTGCACACACTAACTGCTGCAGGTACAGGTAATTAAGTTGGCTGAGTTCTATTCTCACGTATTCCAGCGAAATCGTAATAATTTCACTCATTTCAGTGAGCTTCCCCTAGTCTTGAATACTGCAAAGGCAAATTTAGGCAGTGTGTATCCGTTAAAGATGCAGATTCATTAGTGTCAGAAAACAACATTAGTCTAGTGTCTGAAAATGACTTCCTCATTTGTGAAGGCTGCCTCGCCAGGAAGGTATTTACTTTAAACAAAACCCAATCTCGGAGCCAAAGATTTCTCATGATCAAAACTGTCAGCTTGAAAGACATCCTTTCTTAGTTTCCTTCCTCCCACCACATGCCCACTATATGAGAGTCTCACAGATTAGAAAATACTGCTCTGTACCATGGATTCATGACAAGTTTTTTTCATCCAAATTAACCTTTGCAAGCTCCATTACTTTCCTGTCAACTTCCCGGTTAGTGTCATAATCAGGTTTCTGAAGGCTTAGTTGTGTTTGAGAGGCACAAAACTGCAATGGGCAGTGAATCACTCCAGCCGGAGCTCTGGAAGAACGTTGTCGTGAATACTGAGTGGGCACAGAGAATCACAGAATGATATGGGGTTGGAAGAGACCTCTGGAGATTATCTAGTCCAACCCCCTGACATGCTGATATATGCTACCATATGGTGAGGATGGAGCCTCTCTTTTTGTAGCTGTCCATCCTCACTGGCTCACGGGGAGAAGTACAGTCACTATCCTTCCTTGTCTCCACTTCTGGCACAATATGCAGTTAAACTGCTGCAGAAAGACATCTAACAGGGTTTAAAGGAAGAAATCCTGGTTGGATAATACATAAGCCAGGGAAGAGAAGTTCTACGTTAAACATCTATATAGGTACCTCAACAAACAATTTTACACCTTGCAGATCTTTCTTTGGCTCTCTGGTTCTTCAAAGGCAGAATGAATGTGAGCTAGAAGACAGCGAGATGTTCATCTGCCTCCATGAACAGCCTGACAGAGCTTCTAAGAAGAACTGGGAATTTGATTCTATGAGAAGTCCTGGTTTCGTGAGGAAGGAAAGAAGGTGCCAATTGCCGGCAGTCCAAGTGCCCTAAGGAGTCCTAGAGATAGGACTTGCAGGAAAACACACATTTGAATTTCTCTCCACCAGACAAGTTTTTGTTCGTGAAGTAAAAACATTCTCTCGAAACGAGGTATCATCTTCATGATTGTTGTACGAATTAAGCAGGCAATGGCATCCTAGGAGCTTAGAAAGCTGAAGTGTCAGTCACGTTAAAGAGTTACACTTAAAGGTACCACAGGGCAGTCTGAAGTGATACGAATGCGCTGGCCATCTCTTTGAAAAAAAATTAACAAATTGGGTTCCAAGCATTTCTAATGTTGTGAACCCCAACTCTGTTAATACTGTTGATCTCCATAATATATATGGAATATCTCCACGCTGGCCACCGTATATTACATAGCCAAGGACAAAGCTTATGGAGAAGGCGGACATGAATTCAGTGTGCTCTGCTTGCGCTTTCACTTCTCTGTTACCAACCGAAGTTCCTTCGGATAAAGGGAAAGATACAACCGTGGGCCTTCACAGTCCGCCAAAACATCGAAGCACTGGCAAAGTTTGATTTGTTTAACATCACATTGCAAACAGCTACAGTTAATGTGGGGAAGACGTTGTAAACATAGGGTCTGTGGTGAAAAGATGTTCTTTTGAAAAAATACTGGTTCTGACCATGAAAGTGAAAGGCATTACACAAATAGCGAGTTTGCTACAGAAAAACGATACCCGAAATTGTAAGCATTTCCTTATTCTTTTGACCATCTTTCATCTCACCAGAAGTTACATCAGTGAATATGTTCACCACATCTCCATGACGGTTCTTTTCAGTATTTAACTTTTTTTTTCCTCTGCTTAGATTTATTTCAGATAATCGCAGCATTTTTCTAGATGCCATGCTTGAAGATTATTTTGTAAAACTGATGGTTTTGACAATCAGCAGTATTTCTTCTGACTCTCACAAATGTCAAACATATCTGGACTCCTACATTTTCTTTAAAATACAGGTTTTTAAGTAATGTTAAAAATAATTACTGTCATCTCACACTGCTTGGTAACTGATTCAACTTAAAAATAAATTATATTTTTTGTACTTTGCTTAACATACATCTGCACCAGCCACAAACAGTGTTTTTCTAGGTACTGAAGGCAGAGCCCATAGGTTCTGCTGCCCATCCCAGTTGAAACATTCACTTAAATTCCAAAAAGTCTCCATGCACAAAGTTCATGCCCGTCCTCTAATCCAGGACTTAGTTACATATGCGAACTGACTGCAGTACTGTCCTCAAAAAGGGTGATGAATGGAAGGCTTAAAGAGCTCCTTCCCTGACAAGATGAACCTCAGTGGGGGTTTCTGAGCTAAGGGACCACAGTCCCACCGAAGCACAAGGCTGATGCTTTAGCCCTGAGGCTGGGCAGCATCACGCAGAGGGAGATTTCCAAATGATTAATAGGGTGTGGAGCTTTAGTGCCTAATTGATGTTTAGACCTTTGGGGAAAAGAAATCCCCCGCTGTCACCGCATTGTCGACAACCTGGCTCAAATCTCTCTTTTCACCACAACAGTAAGCACGCTGCTAGGTCCACCTGAAGGAATCCTGTCTGGCAGAAACCATGCACAGAAAACTCAGGCAGTCCCTCGGTGTGCCAGCAATGATCCAGTTCCACCTATGGACAATCCAGATTAGTGGCTGTAATGTCCTTCTAACGCATTGTTCTCTACAAAACGTTTTCCTATGCTTCATTGCTTGAAGTGGCCACTCCTCTGCTGGTCTGCAACACCTTCGGAAACTGTGCCTGTGAAATCATTCTCAGGATCAATGACTCCCAGCAGAATTTACCCTCAGCAAGTTTGCTGATGATACAAAACTACGAGGGGTGGCTGACACACCAGAAGGCTGTGCTGCCATACAGCGAGACCTGGACAGGCTGGAGAGTTGGGCAGAGAGGAACCTGATAAAATTCAACAAGGGCAAGTGTAGGGTGCTGCACGTGGGGAAGAATAACCCCGTGCACCAGTACAGGTTGGGGGCTGACCTGCTGGAGAGCACCTCTGAGGAAAAAGACCTGGGAGTCCTGGTGGCCAACAGGATGACCACGAGCCAGCAATGTGCCCTTGTGGCCAAAAAGGCCAATGGCATCC
>JAHREE010000279.1:24343639-24458901 GCA_033628505.1 Tringa tobata | reverse complement strand
GCACGCTGCTTTAGTAAGTCACCCTTAAAACAAAATGATCTTTGATGTTTGAATAAATGCAGTTGCCCATACAACTTTCTTGGTCAACAGCATTATCTGAAGTGGTCCTGGGAGTATCCGCCTAAGAGCTAAGCACATCTGAAAAAACCCACCAAGTACTCAGTCAGTATATGTGGAGCTGGGGTAGTCTTCCTTTGTGAGAACAGGTACTAGTTAAAAGCCTCTCTTTTTATCAAGCAAATTATGATGTGTCATGCCTGTAATTTTTTTCTGTGACGCTTTGTAAAAAGGGGATATTACCATAGAGGGTAATAGGAATAGGTGTGGTGGGGAGTTGGGAGCACTGTCTGCAGAAGTTTCAGAGAATGTTCAGCCAGGATGCTGATGGGATCGTAAGAGAGACAGGAGTGAGAAAGTCTAGAAGCCTTAACAGAGACCTGCTGCTTATCCCCAACGTTTCAAAATGGGGTTTTAAGTCTGAGAAATAAGTGTAAAAATGAATTATCTATACTCTGTGGTTCCCAAGGTATTTGAGAGTGTCTTTAATGTTTCCACTCTAAAAAAGGGGTTAGTTCTTTTCTCTGTACACTGCATTTCAAAAGCAGTCCCCTAGAGTGAAGTTCAGCTTTGGCTTCAAGCACAGAAATTTAGCTGTGAGAATGTGAGTGAGGTACCTTAACTTTCCATTGCAGGCAGTGGGGGTGGGATTCAGGTTGGCTCCACAGGAGCCATTTGAACCTTCTGTTTTCATATGTTGAAAGGGGGCCTTCTGGATGCAGCGCAATGTGGGTCTCTTGGAGACATCCATGAGTTCTGGATGGACAACTGGAGGCCAGGCAGGATTAGCCAGGACAATTCAAATGGCACTAGATGCCATATTTGGGTTATGGAAGTTAACCCTATACACTCAAAGGAGTTTGCACCCTAAAGTAGATACTTATATTTGGCCAGATGAGTAAGTCTGCGACCTCCACTGGCTGTGTTGACAAAACCTGTAATGCCCGTGATAGTGACTGAGACACTCACCTCGCAGCAAGGTGTCTGTGCTTAGCATCTTAAATTCAGGTGTTGAATCCTATCCCTGCAGGCTTAATTTACTCAACAGTAGTGACCAGCATTGTTTGAGACAGCCGTACAGACTGTCAGTTATCACATAGGACCTAAGGAAAGACCCACCTCTTTTGGAGTGGCAGCCATTCCATGCATTCAACTTGTCTGAAGCTCTTTTTCTGCGAAAGCACAACTCTGAAAACTCAATTCTTCAAACATTTTTCTGACAAAATACCTCTCTTTTTAAGTTTCCTTTTTTCCACCCACAAAGAAGTTTCATATACAGCCTCAATCTTTTCTAGAAGTTCAGAGCTGTCTAATCCTACATATGAATGAAATAAATCAAGACCTTCCTTTTCCAGAGTCTTTATTGCCATAGAAAGCAGACCCTTGTTAAATGGGAAAAAAGGGTGGGGAAGGGAACCTGAATGCCATTTAAGAAACTGGAAATTGTGAGCGAGTGAAAACTTGCTGTTCTGTGAATTTAAAGGTTGCTGAAAACCTTTACAAGACAGAGGGCTGAAATCGTGGAACTTGAGTGGTTTCCTTCAGGAAAGGGCTGGAAGTGAAGAAGAGAAAAGGAAAACCAGCATAATACATGGCAGAGTAACAGCAACAACAAACAAGTATACAAAGATTGGGAAGAAGGCCAGGAAGAATAACAAGCAAACACACTTTTCTAAGAAGGCAACGCAGAGAAAGAAGATCTGATACACATTGGACGCATCTCTCAGAGATTATTCACTGTTGAGTTTAACATTCAATCGAATAGAAGGATGGGAGAAGACCCATCCCTAGTTGCAGAGATCCCCTACCACTTCTTTTCTTTATGACATTTCTTTATTTCTGTTCCCCCAGAGACACATTCTCACAGCTCCAGAATTTCTCTTATTCTTCCATCTTTTTTTTTCCTCTGCAAATGAAAAGACTTCCTCTGCCTTCAGAGGACGTTTTTATGTGGCAGAAAGTCAGGTCATCTTTTTATTCTTTTCAATATTTTATGAGAAGCTTGGCAGGCTTTATAGATTCTTTAAGTTTTAGGACTGAGAGAGAAGCAACTCAACCTTATGCTCTTGTGCCAAGAGAGAATGCATTTTTCCTGGTGCGATGTTTAAGCCAGCCACTTGAACATCCTCCAGCTTTTTCACCTTTTCACATCAGCATCAGCTTGAAGTCACAGCTACCACAGATACCATCACGGGGCTGAAGCCATTAAAAGAGTTAAAGCATCTACAGCACAACTTCAGTGGAATTGCATTGCCCAAGCCTGGACTGGTGATCCAAAAGCCAGCTGTTCATCTGCTGCCTACATTGATTAGGTGCCTTCCTGCAGGACTGTGAAATTCTCAAGACACAGCCAAATTAAAGAACTCAATACCTTTCTTTTGGTTAAAGTAAGGGGAAGGGTTGGGAAAGCAGGCTATGCTCCATATACAAACGCTTGAGGGACCCAATCTGTTAGATATTTTTGGAGCATACCTAATGGATTGGGCCTCACAAATATGTGATGGATGCTTTCCCCTGAAACACAGCTGAAGAGGAGGCAGTAGTGCTTCCATGCCAAATGCACATACACGCACGCATGCACACCAGATACAGCACCAAATGTTCAGGGGACTCTCCTCACCCCCAGAAACGGGGAATGTAACACTCTTCTCAGCCTGAAAAATTCAATGGACATTGACTACCTTTCACTCATCTACTATTAGACTTCTGCTAGAAGCAAGGACTGAAGTCTACCAGTGCCACTTTCCTGCTGATCACTGTAGCCTCTGGATTACAATGTCATGATCCTCCCCCCCACTTTGCTGTGCAGAGGAGCAAAAAGTCCACCTATCCTCGTTAGTTATGTGACTGGTTATTAGAACCCTTGCCAGGTGGGAGATGTGGACTGAATCATTTGCTGGGAGGACGTGGCACCTGAATTTTCCAGTTGAGTTGTGGACACCATACCTTATGTTAAAAGTGGGTGTTGGCACCACTTCTGGTTGCATTTTAACAACAACAACAAAGTGTGAGTTCTGTTAGTGTTTCTTCAAGAAAGAGAAACTTTTCTGTAGTCCTGACTAATCTAAGTTCTACATAGGGAGGGATGTAAGGTGGGCTCATGTCAGCATTTTTTACTCCCTGGCTCTCGGTAGCTCCTCACACATTGTGCTAGCTCTTTGAGATCATTGTTGAGAGGTTCCTAAGGATTCCTGGCTGGGGAGTAGCTGCTTAACATAGATTTTGAGGGGAAAAGCACGGACATGTTACTTGTAAGTATGAAGTAGCCAAACCACATTGTATCTGTTCTCTCTTGAACTGTTTTTGTTAGAAATGATGCCCTAGTTTTTCCTCTTCCAGCACATACTTCTCTCCTTCAAATCAATGAGAGAAGATATTGCTTTGATCAGGCTTGATCCTCTCATTGATATCTAGTCATCTTTCATTGCCATGTGACTTTGTGATGAGCGTTAATCGTATTACAAGGTGGTCAGCTGTTTGGTGACCTGTCCTGCTTGGGTGGGCTAGGTGTGTCATGTGCATCTATCTGAGTAAGAAATTAGCAAGGGATAACGATCCTCCACTGTTAGACCTATAGCAGTCCAAGCTGAAGGTAGAACATCGGGCAGGGTGCAGACCAACCCTGTAATCAAAATGTTTGCAGAGGCAGAAAACAGAAGAAGAATATTTATCAACTGTCCGCTGTTTACCTAAGTAATCACTTTAGCTGATACTGCTTTTGGAATTAATTACCTATAAAATTGTAGTATCTTCTCAACTACTTAACTGTTGTTTTCTCTCCCTGAAGAATTTATCTTTCTGAAATTTTTCTACTGCACATTCTGAAATGGCATTTTCCCCTTTATTGTTCTAGAAATTTGAATCTGAACTTGCCAGACAGATTATCCCTCTGCATCTCAAATCCAGCACCCCAGGGGCTTTATGTTTTCCCTGTGTCCATCTGCTGACAGGAGGAGTTTTAGCTAGTGTTCGGGTTTGCATATTAGAGAATGTGGAGAAACAAATTAACAGGTAAGAAATTACCGTTCTTCAGACTCCTCCCTCCCCCCCCCCCTTTTTTTTTTATTTCTTTTCCAGTAAGAGGCACAAAGATAAGTGGCAGCACGTGGCTTGTAGCTGCCCTATTATAGCATCCCTTCTGTGTGGCCAGTTCAAAAGCTCAGTAATAGTTCTGATACTAGCTAATCAGGCAAAAGGATTCTGATGGGTGAATGTGAGAATAACATCTGCCTTTCAAACCTCATGCTTGCCAACATAGGCGCGTGAGGTTTTTTGTTGTTCCAAGAACCTCTGAAGCATAGAGAAGGTAAAGGTCCTACGAATTGGAACCACCTGTTTGAACTAATGTTCTGGCAAGATCCTGTTTGCCTGGCGCTGGTTCAGAGAATTCTGGACTATGTGGAATGGGAAAAAATCCACAAAAATTACTTACTGGCCCATAAATATTTTTTATACTATTGTGTTCGGACAGGAAGAGTGTAGTGAAGGGGCCTGGTAAGTGTGAAGCGCATACTGGGTCTGTATGACCACTCCCTTTACTTCATAGTCTATTACATTCCCATCTGATAGAATAGATACAGAATTTGGAGATCTAGAGGTGAGCAGTTTTCAAACCTGATCCTGCACATAGTGCAGTGGATTCATTCACTGTTTTCTTGAATACTCTTGTTTCATGATCTCAACATTTGTTTTGGAGTAGCTGGACTGAACAACATTGAAAGTCTGAGAGACCCTGTCGTACTTAGATTTGTGTATACAGCCTGTACATCCCTCACACCATACCACTTTAGTGGGAAGGGCTTCTTTTTAACCCAAAGGCTTGTTATGACCCTTATAAAATAGGCCTGCTGAAGGCTTGTTTCTTTATCATTCGAAGGAAAGACAGCAATGGGATGTCCTCAGCTATTTGTGAATTCATGTTAAAAATGGTAAACGTGAAAATAGTATGTTTTCTATGTATTTGTCATTTCCAGCCAGGTCAAAAAAATTAAGTGCCGTTCACAAAATCAAGGAGTTGTACCTCATCACTTAGATAGATAGAAATTAAACCATTTAAGTTTTTATAACCATGGAGGTAAAATGTCCTGTAAGGTTTGTAAAACAAACTAAACGTCTCCTTAAGCTGAGGACCCTCATAGCCCTTTTGAGTGCTAGTGTGCCTCTAAGTGCTTAACTTATGCAAAGTGAAACATTCAACAGAGAGAACTAGAAAGTCTAAGCCAGAATGCCATTGAGTAGACCAGTCAGGATATTTTCCAGGAGGTTCAGGTGGCTGCTCTGAAGCAGCCATGAAAGGTGTTAACATTCACATCTCTATAGCTCTTAGACAGGGTATGCAGTATAAGGGTGTCATTACTTTTTTGAATTTTGTAAGTGATGTGTACAGTCTCAATCAGGATCGTTCTACTCAGCTTTTCTTGGTTGGTAAAATTCTTGCTGAGCTGCTCCACCAGCTACAGAGGAGGTGCAGCTGAAATAATGTGTCCAGATAGCTAAAGATGTGTCATATGAATGCATGCTCTTGAGCACATCACACTTCCTTTTGTTAGAAATGCCTGTAATTAGAGTGATAACTCAGGGTCAATCAAAAAGTTTAATGGGACCCCAAAGTGTTTAATACATATTACTGTGGGTTTTTAGAAAGGGTTACTTTAATCTCAATTCACGTGTGCTTTTCATCTTCCTGAATCTGAATAGACTCCAGCACTGACTCTTTCCTTTGTCCCTTCTCGTGCATTTACTGGATTCAAACTGTATGTTATTCCTTTATTAAAATGGATACTTATGATCTGTCTTTGCTTGGCATTAACACCAGTACTGACACTTTATAGTTCCTCAAGCATTTAATCACATCCTTTCTCTGAACTTTAATCTGGTGAGCATAATTTACCTCTCCAGGGAAAAGTTAAGTACATAAAACAATTTTTAAAAACATTGAGAATCTATTTGCCCTTAATTAGAAAGCACAAGAGATACGTGGACTCAGACAAAACAATAAGATTCATGTATGCCATTTCAACTTAATTTTGTTACCACTCTTGGGCATTCTTTGGAGGATTTGATCAACATCCTCTGGTGTATGCTAAATTTCCTTCCATGAGATGCCTGCCTACCTGCATCATGGAATAATTCCATACATCTGCTGGTAATATGGGTCTTTACAGTTCATGCAGTATGTTAATTCATTGTCATTAAAATTACAAGTTACCCTTTTTCTTATATGCACTAATTCTCTTTGTCAAATGACCAGCCATAACATTTTATTTACAGGTGATTGAAGTCTATCAGCTGTTTATAAATGGCCAGTCTCTTTGAGTTCAGACTGCAAAAACTGGTGTTTGCCTGAGTGACAGGGAACTTTTTCTGTGCTGATAGGATAATCACAGTTTAGCAGCTGTTGATTGTCAGCCTTGTGCTAGTCCCTTGTCCTGCTCTCTGGGTTTTAAATCAGTAGCAGGGCAGAAGAGAGTAAACACAATTGTAAACATTCAAATCATTTATACTCTGACATAGCATTCTTAACGCTGCATAGAGGGAGATTCCAAGTTGTCTCACCTGGGGGTGTGTTTTAGAGCTGCTGAGAATTGGCAGTTCTCATGGTTTTCAGTTCATAGTATGGCATCTCAGCATGCCTGAAAATTAGGGCAATATTCTTCTATATGTCAGTGTGCGAAGGGTCCACAACAAAGGTCACCTCAACCATTTAACCCACCACAGCACTCATTGTTGTGGTATTTTAAGTGCTTAAGTAATTACATGGTTACTGAAATACCTTGGATTACTTTAAAGGTTTGCTGGAATTAACTGGTTCCATCAGTGCAGAGGTCAGGTTGCTAAAGTTAATGCAAGTGCAGATACTTCTTGCATTGTGTGCTGTGAATTACTTTCATAAAACCACCTCCTTAACTAAGGAAAAAAATATGTATACAAGTGTTGCTGGAATTGATGTTGCTAGCCTTTTCCAGTTCAAAACCTTTTTTGCAGTATTGTAAAACAAACTATGAAAGTGTGTATTAATTTGTCTTGCAGAGTAAAGTGTTCTCAAGAGCTATGCCTACCCAATATACTTAGTCTTTACAACCCATATATGTTGCTTCTTTGGGGAAGGGACTGTCTCCTTTGTTCTGTAGAAGGCTATTGCTTGCAACAGGAAAGGGATGGCAGAAGTCATAGGAACTGGAGCAGGCTTCCAGAAGGATTAGAGATGACAGTGTTTCAGGGGTGGAAATGATCAGATTTACAGAGATAACAATTCATTTAAGAACATACAAATGTTGTGCTGGGTTATACCAGAAATCTGAATTGTCCAATACCTTGTCTATAGCAGTGGTCAGTACCAGGTGTCTCAGGGAAAGTAAAAGAGGTAGCAAACGCATGGTACAAATCTTTAAATAATACTTTGTTAATGTCTAACATATTTCAGAGCAGGGAATTCTTGAACCAGAAGTCTTGTCTTAATGGGCCTCAATGGATTTTTCTTCCATGAAGTACTTTATAACTCCTGAGCTTGTCGTCTGGGCTCTCATCAGAGTCAATGGCAAGATGAAAGTAATTCTGTTACATGATTCACCTCATATATTTTCTTGCCTAAGGATGAGAAAATAGCTGTCCAAAAAGCACTGGTTTCTTTTTAGAGGCAAGAAATGTAAGTTATTAGCTCAGATATGATGCTCTATGTGAAGTTAAGGAATGAGTGAATCTCATTCTAGGTGTTAAATTTGGATCACAGATCCTAGAATGGTGTATCTTCATGTGAACTATTCTTTGGTTCAATCACCTAAACATAGGCATTTACAGCCATTTGCGATGACCTGTCTGGCCTCCAGTATCTTTTCCAGAAGCATGTGGGTCTTCCCCCATAGGTGCTGTGCCATACTTGCCAGCCTTGAGAGAATGCCGCGGGGCATCTCAAAGGCACCAGATGCCTTTGCTTAAGAGACTGAATTGATCCCAAGGTATCTAAGCTCTAAACAAGAAAGGTGAAGCCTGTTCAGTGCAGTGAGTGAAGCCTAAGGGTGATGTGTAGAGCTTGATCCATCTGGCCTGAACGCTGGTGAGTGTTGAGATGCACTAGAGTGCCTGTGAGACATTCTCATGGAGCCGGCAGGTGTCACATGGGACCTGCTAGAGATGGTCACTCTTTTGAATGGCAGTTGGAGGCCAGGCAGAGTAACATCAGACATTTCAGTTTACAATAGACACCAGGCCAGGAGACTGAACTGAACCTCCATGGCATCTGAACTGCTACCCAAGTTTCATTGACTGTAGGAGCTTATGCCTAGTAGTCTAAATATAGGTGACTAGAGGTAACTGAGATTGTTTAGGTTATCTGAACCATTCATGTGGGAGTGGCATATACAAGATAGACATCTCTAGAGGAGACCCCTGGCCCTTCTGGTCCAGCATCTGGAGGCTAGGTGAGTACTCAAGTGATGCTAAATGTCCATGTGGGGAATAGAGCAGACTTCTAAGTGAAAGAAACAAGGCTAAAGTTTAGAAGGTGGGGGTTAAACATGAGGGCTGCTTTAAGAAATTAAACATTTGATGAGGCTTGGGTTATTTTCCATTAAAAGAAGAATGTGCAAATTTAAGTAGTCTTGGATAAAAGTCTTTGGTATGTTCAGTGGAGGATACTGAGATAAGGAGATACTGTTCTGTGTTCTATATTTGTACAGTGCAAGGTTGCATTCTTCTGCGACTGCAACATAAATAATAATAATAAAGTTGCACTTCTATTTCAAAAAAATAGAGGAAGGAGAGATTAAGATGTTTTTAAGAAGTTGAAAATAAAGATCATTCAAATACAGTTGCAACCTAGTTTAAAGATCAGAAAGTGACATTACAGGAGGAAATAGAGATAGTAAAATGTAAAATGTGGAAAAATTCATAGAGGAAAAATAGTGTTACAAAGAAGAAGAGAAGAATACTACGAAGTTGGAAGAGGTTCATAAGGAAACAGATATCCCATATTACGATTTATCCACATAGGCAGGCTTGGAAGAAGGAAGTTCAATGTTGAAGTTTACCGTGTTGTCATGAAAACTGAGAAAAAAGCAACAGAAGAAGAAAGATTGATCTGAACATAGAAGAGGAAGGCTTCTGCGCCACAGGCAGGATGAATCTATTTAAATAACTTTAGAGATAAATTTCTGAGTGAAAACTCCCTCTCCCAATACTTTATGAGCAAATTAAACACCAGAGTCTTTACTTTTTAAAGAAGGATTTTAGGGAGGAATTGGGGCAATGGACAGAATCACTGCAGTTTCGTAATAATTCACGTAGTGCAGTTTTTCCCATTTTCTACTTATTACGGTTTTCCATTGCTGAAATTCAAAAACGTTGTTAAAATGTATTTGCTTCACCTATTAAATGTCGAAGCTATGTTAGCACATTAGACAATAAGTGACAACAATTAGGGAAATTTTCCTTAAGTGTAAGTGAATTTGTTAGCTGGAAGAACTTTTTAGATTTTAAGTGTATGCATAGACATTTGTGTTACTTTCACAGTGTTACATCTAAGGATTCTCATAGATAATGATCTTGAAACCCTAAAACTTTAATACAAAACTGAAAGTATTTTAAGCAAGAAAGACATTTACTAAATCATACTATGATGAACATATATATAGAAATTTCCACAATAATCAAACTTAACTTATAGTTTGTTCTTCTGTAAAAAAAAAAAAAATCTGATGAAGAGAAAAGAAATATATTCCTACATTTTAACTCAGAATTTATCCATATCTTTCTTTACTACCCATAAAAATTATATAGAACAAACCACACATGCACACACATGGAGAGGGCGATGATTGAATGCCGGGGATTGTCAGAAAAAAATATCCTGCCATTTCCAATCAAATTTAGTCTGTATGTTATGGTGAAATTCTGTAAGAAAAAACAAAGAAGCTGTCATCACATCTAATGGCTCGCTTACATTCAGAATCCCCTCTGGAATAATAATTGCATCAGTGTATCCGTACCGATGTATCTCTGCTTTGCCTGCTCCCACTGTTGTGCCTGCGCTGTTAGATGTTACCTATGATTTATGCCAGGTGTCTATACGGCTCCGTGCTGTATTGGTGGCTGCACATTTCCATATGGATGGGTATCCCGTGGTTTCTGGCATCGCTCCCAGGCCCCACTGAATTCCGGGCCACTTTCATACCAGATTGCAAGGTATGTTCAGGAGGCCAGGGGAATTGTGGAGATGGGAATCAATCGCTTGTAATCGAGTTCTGCTGTAATCTCACGACTCACTTGGCTGATCAGTGTGCCCACAATTTATATATACCCAAGCACATAACCCTGGGTGAATTTTCCCCACAAGATACAAGTATCGCAACCGTGTATCTGAAGATATCTTAGCTATTAAGGGAAGTCTTTCAGGCTTTTACAAAGTTCATTGAGTTTTAGGAAGTTGTAAAGCAAGCTTCCTTTTTAAGAGTGGGAAAGCCAACGGAATCCATAGTTTCCGTCGTACTGAAATTGCATCTGTATCTGCTTGAAAATCTTGGATTTTTTAATGCCTTTAATAACTTAATGAAAAGTGTAGACTAGCTTTGGGCTAGTAATGGCATTCATCCGTAGTGATAAACAACTATTATTTTTATTGCTCCTGCTATTTATTTTTTTCTGTGGTATTACCTAGAAATCTTTCTTTCTAACATGTTTGAATGAGTGTCTCCTTCCTTATGTCACCTTACTATTAAAGTATACATATTGTACGATACTCACATTTTTACCGATATGCTGTTCTCCTCTTATAAGAACACAAATTCCAAGAACCAGGGAGAGAACAACACAGCAAAGGATTACAGTCACCACAGAAACGGGGTATTTTCTGTCCTTTAGTGCAATAAGCTGGCCTTGAGAAACCCACACTCATACATTCCTGATTTTATTCCTGGTGGGAAGATGGAGGTTGGCATTTCTAACACTTCAGGGACTCATAAAAAAATATCAAGGCAGTGGGCATGTGAGGAATCGGCTCACATGGGAGCTCACAGGGAATTGTTCCTGGCGTATCTTAGTTTTTCTCCATGATAGCAGTGGATCAAAACAAGTCACCTGTGCTATACCAGGAGTCGTGCATAAGTTGATAACCATCCTCTGGTCAGAAAATATCATCTGGTAAAATTTGTCTTCAGCCACAGACGCTGCAGAGGGAATGTTTTATATTGACAACTTCAGCAAGAGCAAGGAAGCAGCCGACACCGTATAGTCCGAGCATTGTGTTTTATATTTCCTTTTATTTGAATTTCTCATCTCTCACTCTGTAATTGCTTTCTGCTTTTGGTTTGGTGATGATCCAGGTTACATAAAGACTGTTTGACTGGAAAGATTTGGATGATCTCCCAGTGGCTGAAAGGTAATCTATGTGAAATGACAGGAAACAATTTTTTCCCCTCCCTGGCTTCTTCAGCAAACCAAGTAAACTCCTTGTTTCATTGGTGTCCATCGTCTTTGTGCCTGTCAGTCACAGTGGATTTGGAGTCACTAATTGTAGCTGTGAGACGGCTTCCCAGCGCCTTCGTGGCTCTCGGCGATTAAACATCCGCCAACATCTGGGCAAAACTTTTACTAGATTCGCCGTGGAACTTCCTTTTGTAGCTGGAAGAGAAATTTTAATACATCTGCAGTTTTGTCTGCTTCACTTACTGCAGTGTTCGCTGTAACAGGTCACCTCTGCAAAGTGTGTGTCCCAGACAAGGGAGCTCTGCTCTTACCTCTGCTACAACATCTAACAAGGCTTCTCTTTCTCCACCGGTTGCGAGTAGGACAATTTTGCCCTCAGCTTCCCATAGACTTCAGTAGGTGTTTTGGGTGCATGGTACTATAAGCGGACGTGTCTCCTGATGATAGATTAACAGTTTCAAATCCAGCAATCCCTAATCGCTTTTCCAGACAGCCGTGCTTATCCGAAGTAAAGCACAGCCAGGCAGAGTAATCTACGAAGCAATCAGTGATACTGTTTCATAATAAATCCATTTGCAAGCAGTTTGCTCCTGGTTCGGTAGCGCCACGACTTCCACGTTAACGTGTTTGTCCTTGTTGTATTCTCATTGCTTATGTCAGATGGATGGATCCAAGTGCCCATTTTGCATACCCCTGTAACTACAGCATTCCAATGAAACTCAGCGTTGTGTGCACATTTATGTATTTCTGTTGCAGAAATGCTGTTGAAAAGCTGCTTGGAGAAAGCAGCTGTGGAGCTTAAGGGTGTGTAGCGCTGCAGAGTAGAGAAGGGGAAAGCTCTAGGTTTGATGAAGCTTTTCAGCAGGCGTAACAGCAGTGTCACTTCTCTCCAAATGCAGTTCACAATCCACTGCCAAACATCACAGCAAACTGCATGGAAAGCTGAGATTTTATTTCACTGCCAAATAAGGCCAATCGCAGAGGTTGTTCCAGTTTATATTTCCATTTGTTCTTCAAACTGGATTCACTGAATACAAACACCAAAGTGTTACCAGTTTGGTTTTGCAAGAGGACCTTCACTGTTCTGCTGTGACCTAACGCAGAAATGCTGCCCCACGTTTCTCCCCACTGTTTCTTTTCCTAATGATGGCATAGTCCATGGAGGGAGTGGGGGCAATAATAAGTTCTATTTCCAGCTGGTGCTGGCTTCATTGGCTTTCACTGAAGCCAGTATATGAAAAGTGATTACAGCTAGGAAAATGTTCATGTCGATTATTTTGAGGTAATTTTAAATAGTCTTCACTTACAAGCTTCTCTTTCATCCTACACACTCAGGTTGTATCTGAATCCTTTCTTACCTTCATTTACTTGACCTTTTATAAAGCAGGTTTCACAAAAGTCCCTGTCTCCTATAGAAGCATGGTGGAAACTAAGTAATAGTGAGAAAAACTCAGGATCTACAGCAATGAGCATCAAAAAAACAGGAAATAAAGTTCTATGGGAATTACTGGTTCGTGGAAAAAAAATAAATTGGAAGTTAGCTTTATGCCACTGCAATTTAGAAAAAAAAATATTTTTATCTTTCGGTGAAACAATTTTTGGAAAAAGAAATTGAAGCCTAAAGTGTTCTTTCTGTCATAAAAGTCAAATCTTTGGAGATTGATTTAATTTATAAGTATATATGTACAAGAGTACATTTTGTCTTTAATGACAGAAGACAGTATGTTCCGTTTTGAAAATATAAAAAAAATTCCGACATAATCAAAATGCTTTTAAAACAGGCCTTCCTTCCTTCCTTCCTTCCTTCCTTCCTTCCTTCCTTCCTTCCTTCCTTCCTTCCTTCCTTCTCTCCTTTTGTCTTTCTTTCTCTATTTTTCAGAATTAAATTTCTTTATGGGGAAAGACTGCCATAGAAAGTTTTTATTTTGACAAAAGGGTATTTTTTATTGGAAGATTTTCAACTGCTTCTACCCAGAAGGAAGTTAATATATTTTCAGGGCAGTACTTGTGTAGCATGCCATAAATAAAGCTCAGGGCAAGAGACTGAACTCCATTGAACAAATAACTGGTTATTAATTTTAAAGAAACCATCTGCTTTAATAGGGCAAGACCCTGTGGAAAAAATCCCATGAACTTATCTTAAATTCCTGTGAAACATTGAACAATGTAAACACTGTTCAGGATTAATGATGGAATTTTTTAACTTTTAAGAGCTTTTCTTCAAAACCTTAACATTATTTTAATATAGATCTTCTGCATAAATTGTATATGTATATTTATACTTACATATGTATGTACATATTTATGTATACGATTACATCTTGAATCATCTGCCTACCCTGCCATGTTCACAAAAGGGAATCCTCTTCTTTCCACCGCCTTGTTCTGTGCAGTTGAGTCCCAGAGCTACAAGGGCTACAGGGAAAAAGGGAAGGCTCAGGTCTTATCCAGACTCTCTGAAAATGGTGATTCTATCTGAGACAGCAGAAAGGATGTCTAGCACAGCTCTTCAAAGCACTTTGTGTGTATTATTCGTTATGGAAGCAGAGAGATAAAGGAACCAGAGTCTCAAATCCAGTAATTGAGTAATTCTGAAAGCCACAGTGGGGTTCTTGCTCTTTCCTAGGATCAAAATGGCAGTGCATTTCTCTTATGTAGCCAGCACTGGGGAGCGATAATGTAGACCATTTGTATCTGTCTCCTTCATGACACACCATTCAACAGTGTGCAATGGAGACAAACCTCTCTGTTTCCCGCTCCTCAGCACAACTGCGGGAAAATAGCAGTGGTCATACCAAAGTCAGACCTTAGGTACATGTCACCCAGTACACTGCTTCTTACAGAGGTTTAGGGAAATAATTTTTAAAAGTGGATGAGTGAACTGTCTTGAGTGTGCTATCTCACCAATGTTTCAGGGATATCCCAAGGCAGGCTGCGTGTCAAGCCCATTGTGTCTAACTGGCACTGGTGGAAGCCTGAGTATATCTGATGCTCCCTGGAATCTGACATAGCCTCAGCACCCAGCCTTCTTGAGGGAGCAAATTCCACAATGTAACTATGTGTTGTGTGAGAAAGGGCACCCTTTCCATTGCTTTGAGCTTATTGCCTCGTTACGTAGAACATAAGGCTGGAAGAAACCGGCTGGTTGGTATTGGCGTTGAGCGTCCTGCTATTGGAGGTGATCACAAGAGTGTTTTAGTGTACAGGGGAACGTGGGATTTCTGTCTGATGTGTCCCCACACACCGCTACCGGCAAAGCATTTTCCAGCACTGTAAATAAGGTCCTTTACTGTGTATCACCTTCATGTGGCTTTTTTTTGAGCTGGAGAGTCCTAATCTTTATCATTCCTACTCCATATGTGAGCTTTCTCCTGGTCCTAATCATTCTTGATAGCTTTATCTCTACTTTTCACCTTCTGCTGTACCCTTACTGAGGAAGGGATTTAGAGTTTCATGTGCTGTTCAAGAGACAGCTGTACCTGGAAGGTATATATCCCTAATAGTTCCCCAGTGGTATTTGGTACTGTGCTGGTATTTTTAGTCAGCCGTCCAAAATTGTTCCAAACATCTCTTTGTTAAGTATGAAAAAATTCTTCAGGTTATATCTATGCCAAGGAATCAGAAGATTCCCAGTCAGTCACTGGGCCCAGTGTATGCCCTGATACTTTGTCCCTTTTCCCAGACGTGATCCAGGTGGACATGGGTTGCCAGGAGGGAGCTCCAGCCAAGCTCCTACTTAGGACAGGCTGGGCACCACGCTTAGATGGTATGCCATGAAGCATACTCACCTTCTAGCCACAGCCTTCCAGCCTATCATTATGTGTAGGTATAGACATACAGATAGATGTTTCTTTGTGTTTGTGTGCATATATATACACAGACAGACACACGTGTATATATTTATAACTTACTTTCCTAAAGAAGTGGGCTTACGTGCTGTAATTGCCAGTTCATCCATTTGTTAGTTTCTTCCTGATAACTTCTAAATGTTTAAATTCATTGAGCACTACCAAATTGGACACAGGGGTAGTGACCTCAGAAAAGTTAGGCATTTCACAACTACTGGTGGTTGACTTCTGGTAGATGCTTAAACTAAGCCTCTACTTTGACAGGCATTTTCATTTTAAGCTGACATTAGCTGACAATATCACTGAAAGCTTTCCTTCCCTCCCTACATTTGAACTAGCACTGAACTGGATTGGGGAACCAAGCCAACTGAAAAATAATAAATGGACAAAAAATTGGACAAAAATACCTCAGTGCTTACAGGGGCACATGTGAAGAGATCAGTAGCAAGGAAAAAGGTCCTGCTTCATCTAGGGCCACCTGATGCTGTTCAGGAAGGCTCCTGAAGGACAGCCCCAGGAAAGTGTTTCAGCCCAAACGCAGCAGTGAACTGCTCTGTTTCACCTGCCAAGAGGCCAGTCAGCAGGGACATACCCTGTGGCTTCAGCTGCAAAGCTCTGGTGGTTTATGTCACCGAGAGCAGCTAGGATATGGGGTGGGAGGGAGAAGATTAGGAAATGGGTAGAGGAGAATATGAAGACACAAACCTGCAGGAAACCAGGCTTTTCTTGCTCAAGTTGGAACATAAGACGTTCCACTTGAATATGAGGAAAAACTTTTTCACAGTGAGGGTGACGGAGCCCTGGAACAGGCTGCCCAGGGAGGTCGTGGAGTCCCCTTCTTTGGAGATTTTCAAGACCCGCCTGGATGCCGTCCTGAGTGGCATGATCTGACATGCTCTGGGTGGTCCTGCTTTGGCAGGAGAGTTGGACTAGATGATCTCTATGGTCCCTTCCAACTCTAAAAATTCAGTGAAATTCAGTGAAATTCTGCTGTTGGAACAGCATGTTGTCCGTCATAGGTCATTGTACAATCAGAGATGTATGGGGAAAGAAAACAGGCGAGAGAATTTTCCCCCAATATACCGTATTTATCATTTTGTTTATTGTAGCTTTTTACTAGTTTGTCTGATACTGTATTAAATATATTAATCTGTAGTTCCCAAGGTCACCCCTAGTCTTTTTTGAAATAAGTATGATGCCAGGTCAACAAGCATTTTCTGTCTCAGCTGGAACCAGATCTTTCTGATTCATTTCTATACTTAAGGAGGATTTAAGTGAATATATTGAGAAGTGTTATTATTTTAACTATAATGACCTTTACCAAATCTAATTTTACAATATTGTCAGCAAAAGCAGATCCATAAAAAGACAAAAAGATGTGTGTGTGACAAGGCAGAAAAAGCAGCATAGCTTTGTGTATTTATTATGCATATGTGTAATTGCAAAGCACATCACGATGCAGGAGTCCAGTTCGTATGTTGCTTCTAAGAGGCATTGTAGAAGAGAAAGTTAATAAAATAGTTCAATTAAAGCTGTGTGCAGCAGTAATGGTCTCAAAATAATGCATTTTGAGGAGCCCTATATGAATATTTTGCACACTATTCAGCAAATGGTGGCCATATCTTTTCATAAAGTGGTTTCATAAAATCTTCTATATGTGTTTTACATTGGTTGAGGTTTGGTTTGGTTTGTTGTTAATTTTTTATTATTATTATTACTTATATTTAGCTATTTCTAACAGCTTTTTGTTCTGGTAACTAGAATAGATTTAGGAGTGATGAAATTTTTTCCTGCCATTAAAATTAATCTTTTTTTGCAGCAAAAATCCCTCTTAGAAATTGTTTTATACTAGCCTTAGATTAATATGTAAAATGGGAGGACTCTTCCACAATTGTTGTCGAATTGCTCATGCTCTTTTGCTTTGTCAGCGAGCATCAGGCATTGGATATCTGCACGCGATATTTTGGAAAAGCTGGATGGTTTGTGTGGCCTGGCCTTGGATGAATCAAATAGATGTCCCTGAAAATAGAGACAGCTCACTCCTGTTTCTCTGTGCTAAGCAAATTCTCTGTCTGCCACATTTTTGTCATGAGCAAAGTCATGTTGATGTCAGTTGTTAACACAGTAGCTGATCTCAAGATGGCATATAGAAGGTGGGAAATTTCTTTTTACAAAAATGGTGACAGCCTTTTATTGATTTAATTGGAGTATCTTTGGTCTCTGCAATTATCATGCAATGTGGGAAGCCGGATCCATTAGTGATCCAAGAGATCTCAGATACCGTTGAAAAAGAAGAATTTGTTAAAAGATTTTATGCCGTGTGACTGTATGGTTTTTGAAAAGGCTTAATTTCTCTAATGTAAATGTGAGAAGGTTGAATTAGCAAAAAATCATACTTATGGCAAGATGAATGAAGAATTTATGGAGGCAGCTCATTGTAGCCAACTATCTGAGAGACTGCATGATTAATTCTAACTTCTAACTTTCAGTAAATAGCACAGAGTCCGCACAGATTGAAGCTCCAAGGTGAAACTGGGAAATCTCTTGCATTTAAACTGTTTCGCTGATCCCTGTACCTCTCAACCCTGACTGTCACATGTTTTAGGAGATCAGAGTGTCTCTCAGGATGGGAACACAGTAATAACAAAAGATGCTTTGTATGGTCTGGATAAATCTGTCTTCGGAGTGTGATGCTGAGACTAAATTTTTAGCCATGATGTTAATGGCTGCAGCAAATGGCAGCTCGTGAGGAAACGCACAGCTGGTTGTCCTGATCTGCGTGCAGGTCCTGGTTCAAAGCGGTGTTGTCCACGAGCTACTTTGTACCAGTGACTATAAGGCACATCACTGCAGGAACAACAGAAGTAAACAAAGCAAAACCAAAAGAAAATACAGCAAAACCCCTCAAATGCCATCATAGTGTTTTCATTTCCAAAACTAGCAAATAAAAAATAAATGAATAAAATAAGGAATCTTGCTTAAAAGAAATTAAAAGGGACAGAAAAAGGATATAGATGTACAGATACACGTTGTTTAAAAATACCATCTTGGAATCTCAGAGGAAATGCACATAATGCCTTAAAAAAAATCCTGTTAAAGCAATGAACTTAAAATAAAATCCAGTAAAATCCAAGCCACTGGGAATAAGGAGTGACTTAAAAGGTAAAAAGGCTATTCAGAATAACTGCGTATCGTTCCAGGAGTGATATATTCTCATGCAAAGAGTGAATCATTCATTATTCAAAGACTGTATGATGTCCTTTCCAAATAAGGAAGTATAGAAGAAGATAATATATAGCAAATCAAATAAAAATACAGTCATCTCCAAAAAAAAAATTAAGTAGTGAATTGCTTGAGAATTAATAAATAAATGCAATTTAATAAATAAATCCTTTGGAAACACATCCAAGCTGGTGGCTGCAAAGCTAATAGGTGGCCAAAAAGTAAATGGTGTGATTATAGACCACTTATCCTGCAGCAGACCAAACAAATGAATGAACTCTTGATATTTGTGTTTGCCATGGAGGAGCTGAAAAAGTTTGTTTAGCGCAAAATAAACCATCCTTATGGGAGATGGTTTAAAAACCTGTATATTGAAACATCTGCAGAGGAAATTTTGAACAGAACAACAAATTAACTGCTGTTCACAGATGACCAAGGCATTACCGTATTCACCATAGATCCCTAAAATAATTCAAGGATGAAATATTTGGCCATTAATTGTTCAAAACTGCCAGACGAATGTGCAAATGTGAGAGAAGAATTCTGGGCAAGATCTGTGGAACTACAGAGGACAACATCTGGTGTCTGTGCTGGGCAGGCTGGTGGAGGCTTTCACAAAGAGCAGAGGTGGAAGATGTGGTCAGGTGTTGGAAATCTATCGGTGTTCTCAAGGAATTACAAACATACAGGAGCTTGGGTAGATATAGTGGGATTTCCAAAAAGACTTTTGTTAAATGCCCTGAAAAAAAAAAGGCATTTAAAGGAGAGATATGATGATGATCATCATCTGATAGATAAATAATAGTTGAAAGATTAGAAGTTAAAAGTTGAAATAAATTGCCAGTTTTCAGTTCTTCCAGTTTCTTAGTGTGGGAGGTCACAAGGAAGGATCTCTTTCATAGCCTGCATAAATACCCATCCTTAAATAACTTAGAAAAGGCAGAAATGACAAAACATGACAAAGCTTCCTGAGTGATACTAACCCCATTGAAAGCTGCAGAAATGAAAGCTGACGGAGAAGATCTACTGAAGGATGTCATAGTGCTGTGCGCACAGCGCCTGAGCAGGCTGTCCTGCTCTCTCTGGTGTGCAGCAGAGGGTGCACAGTACCACATTTCACGGGCAGAATTAGTGCACTGAGCAGAGGAGGCTGATGAACGAAGGGGAACTTTCTGCCCCTCATGTCTGGGAGAGAGTGGGTTGTGCGCTGTAGACTCCTACAGCACTCTTCTGGAGAGGCATCGTGACGTGCTAGGGATATTTTCTTTCTGGAGAAATAAAAACGTATGATGGTGTGGAAAGTAACTGATTGTGAAAGATATCTGAGTTTTTTTATACTAATCTGTGTTGACTTTGTGAAGTCAGATGATGATTCTGACCTTTGCAGAAAGGATCAAGAGTGAACGTACAACAAGGAATTCCAGCTGGCAGCAAAGGGGAGAGAGATTGAAGGGAGCGTGTTTGCTTGTTATAACGTGAAGGCAGAAGAAAATTGTCAGTTACACAGCATATTAGAGATAAAGAAAGACAAATGATAATGGTTTTAGGTGGAGAAAAATGGAAGGATGCATTTAGTTAGATAGGTTCAAAATAAGATGTCTACGCCTTAAAGACAGCCTGCTTCAGATGAGGAAATCCTGTCTCTGAAGGAGTCTAATAAATGATGGCTCTTAGCACTGGATCCACTAACTCTCCTCTCTGACTTTTTCATTCACATATATTCAAGCACTTTTTTTTCTGAGAATGTAGATGTGCTAAGAATTAGCATGTCTGCATATTAAGACTTTCCTCTTAATATTCACAATAAGACTAGGGCGAATATTGCTATACTCATTTTATAGATGATAAGTAACGTTAAATTGGGGAGAGAGGCCAGGCATTTTAAACGATTAACAGGAGAGACACTATTAGTCTGTGAGAGGGCGTTTGCAATTCAACTAGAAGAGCAAAAAATACTCAGAACCTCAGCTCCAAACTGTGGAGTTGCTGTTTTCAGTAACAGGATAAAGAAAGTTGTTTCTCATGAGCTTTTTAGAATATGCCAGCTCTGAGGTATCTTGTAGATTAGGCAAGCTCACAACCTAACTAATGAAATAAAGAAAGATTCTGATAATTGTTTCATCTATTAATAATACTTTCCATTACTGCAAGAGCACATTTTAATTTTTAACTGGATAGAGTAAGCTTAGACTTTCTCCTTGAACCTATGCAGGGGTGGAATTCAATTGCTCAGAAGTCGATGGCTGCATCTGAGCTCCTCATTGGTGACCCCCCATAGAGTCGTTGAAGAGATTCAAGCCCTTCAGGGCATGCTATTTATTTCATCCTAAACTAGACATTTTCATTAGAGGAGTCATGCTGTAGTGTTTATTTCTCTGTTGACTCTACAGCATCCTAAAGTAACTAGTTCATACCCAGCTTTCAGTGTTGTAGATATCCAAAGTTACGTTAAATGAATCTCATTCTGAATTACCTCATACACACAAGGTGTCCCATTCTTGGGAATGGCAATGAAGGAATGTGAACTGGAAACTCATATAACAGCTTTCCATCCAGAGTATGCGGAAGAGTCTTTTGAACTGGGCATGTTACTCTACTGTGGTGGGTTGACCCTGGCTGGACACCAGGTGCCCACCAAAGCTGCTCTATCACCCACTCTATCACTCCCACTCCTCGGCTGGACAGGGAAGAGAAAATATAATGAAAGGCTCGTGGGTTGAGATAAGGACAGGGAGATCACCAATTACCATCACAGGCCAAACAGACTTGACTTAGGGAAAATTAATTTAATTTATTGCAAATCAAAATCAGAGTAGGGTAATAAGAAGATAAGAAAGAAATCTTAAAACGTCTTCCTTCCACCCCTCCCTTCTTCCTGGGCTCAGCTTCACTTCCAATTTTGCTACCTCCTTCTCTGCAGGAGTGCAGGGGGACAGGGAATGGGGGTTGTGGTCAGTTCATCACACATTGTTTCTGCCCCTCCTTTCTCCTTAGGGGGATGACTCCTCACACTCTTCCCCTGCTCCAGCATGGGGTCCCTCCCACAGGAGACAGTCCTTCACGAACTTCTCTAATGTTAAGTCCTTCCCATGGGCTAGAGTTCTTCATGAACTACTCCAACACAAGTCCTTCCACAGGATGCCGTCCTTCAGGAACAGACTACTCCAACGTGCATCCCCATGGGATCACAAGTTCTACCAGCAGACTTGCTCCAGCGTGGGCTCTTCTCTCCATGGGACCATGGGTCCTGTCAGGAGCCTGCTGCAGTGCAGGCTTCCTATGGAGTCACACCTCCTTTGGGCATTCAGCTGCTCCAGTGTGGGGTCCTCCACACGCTGCAGGTGGATATCTGCTCCACCATTAACCTCCATGGGTTGCAAGGGCACAGCCTGCCTCAACCATGGGTTGCAGGGGAATCTCTGCCCCAGGGCCCGGAGCACCTCCTCCCACTCCTTCTTCACTGACCTGGGTGTCTGTGGAGCTGTTTCTTTCACATATTCTTTCTCCTCTCTCTGGCTGCTGTTGTGCAAGAGTTTTTTTCCCTGTCTTAAATATGTTTTTTCCACTTCTTAAATATTATATCCTGGAGGCATTACCACCATCACTGATGGCCAGCAGCAGGTCTGTCTTGGATCCAGCTGGCATGGGGTCTATCAGACATGGGGGAAGCTTCTAGCAGCTTCTCATAGAAGCCATCCCTGTAGCTTCTCCCCCGCTACCAAAACCTTGCCACACAAACCCAATACATCTACCTCCATTTAAAAGGCTGCTTAAGGAAATTTCTCCTGGTAAGCAGCAAAAGGAAAACAATGTTTAATTTTGAGAATTGCATCTTCTCTTCACACTGTTGCTCACCGTATCAGTGTTAAGGAGAGCTCAGACCAAGATTCAGATGTCTTGAGTTTAGGCGCAGCTGCCCTGTGGTTGTTTTCTGACTCGCTCTCTGCAGGGACTCTTCACATTTTCTGTGAACGTATTACTGAAAAACTATCCACTGTGGGTCCATGAGTCACCTTTCGCCTCACAGTTCTACACACTTTCTTATCCAAGTGAAGGAAAGAGGTATTATTATGTCAGCGAAAATGAGATACCTTTGGACCATATTGTGTTATTCTCACCTTCAAAAATGGATTCATGCTGCTAAAGTAAAGTACCAAACTAGAGTGTGCTTATAACACAGAGACCTCTTTAGTTAAACTAAAGTCTGAAAAGGAAGATTCAGTCATATTTCTGCATGTAGGTACTGATGTACTGATAAATGATTCACTTGAAGCACAGGTAAATTTTTATGTTTGTCCTAATAAATTGCATACTTATTAGTAGCTGCTCCCAGGTCAGTCTTTCATGGGGCCATGGAAAAGTCCGCACATAAAAATTCACATAGATATTTTTAATGCTCTTCATACCTACATTTGAGATTTATATCACATGGCACAGCTCTCTTCAGTTTAAATAAACATATGGTAGAATTAAAACCTGATGTATTAACTACTTTTCTTTTAGACATGGAAGCCTTTATTTGGTAGGACAGTGAACTGGAATTTAGGAGGCTGAGGTTAAATCTTGGCTTTTTTACAGTCTTCTCTGACTTTTGATGTTACTTACAGAATGGTCCTCAAAAAAAGACATGTAGAGGGTGCATTATCTCCAAGTGTAGTGTAATATTTAGCCATTGAGATGGTTTCCTAGAGGAGAGAAGTAGTTGCATGGAGAGTACCAGTGCAGATGATCGGATTTCTCAACAGGATGTCCAAATCACCAACCCATAGGGGCTAAAACCACATTTGTTTGTCTTATCTTTGGAGATCATAGTGTGTTTAGAACTGCTCCCTCATGGGCTTTCAACGAGGGGGCATCCTTTATCTATTGCAATGAAAGTAACCAAAATGCTGCTAATAGTAACTTAGTGAAATCCAGACATCTGCTTTTATTTACTTTATCCTCAGAAGGTTTTAACATAAGGTGATGAAGATGAGATTTCTACTACACGTTGATATGGGGTACAGCACCACTTCATTCACAGTTCGTGTCTATTAAATGTCACAGACTCCCCCATACGCTGGCAGTAAACCAGCGACAAGTCATCAGGGAGAGAGAACAAAACCAAAACTCCCACCCTCAAAACCAGAAGCAGGGGAGTTGATACAGAGAAAACACCAGCTGCTTCAGGTAGCTGTGGGATTAGTAGCACACTCACACCCACTGGCAGGGAAATAGAAATATGGTCCATTCTGTTCTCCTCTTAATAACTGATAATGCAATAATAAATATGTAACAGTAATAATAATATCAAGAATACATGGCTGAGTGAAAATGAACTGTTTGAATAACTCACCTTCATTAGTGCAGCCTTATTCAGCGAGGTGCCAAGCACTCTTTTCTCTCACCTGGTGCATCTTGGAGATTCAAGACCCATTGATAGACACATATTTCAAATGAACCATTCCATGCTAAAATACTCTCAAGAACTTGAATGAAAGTAATTATGCAAGCTGCTTGAAGATAAACTCAATAGGAGGCATGTTAGCATGTACAACTGAGGCCATTTTTCTTTTTTTTTTTGCTTAATTTTTTTTAAAAAGAGAAGTATTGTACAATGTGCAGTAAATTGATAACGGCAAGCAAGGCATTCGTTGCAGGGCATTAAGCAGAGCAGGCAGCTGTAAAACTTTTGATCCACGTACATGGCTCTACTGAAAAATGAGATAAAAATAAAGCAAAACAATAAAAGTTATTAACAAATTAATCTTTTTTGAGAGGCAAATACCTTGGTTTCCTCTTACAATAATTGGAGTCATGGCTCCACTGCACGCTATAATATTCGTGGAGGAGAAAAAGGTGGGGGTTTTCATTTGAATGTTACCACGTAAAGGTAGTGTGCGGCATGGCCTGTATACTGTATACTGTTTGTAAAGTCATATTAGTTGTGGGTTGCTGACTTGTATTGTCTTCAGTGGTTATAATGTTCACTTGCAAAGTACAGTGAAACTTTGTTAGTAAGGGCAAGGACATTCAGTACATGCTTTTAGGTAAAAGCTAAAATATCCCATGAACAATGGAAAGAGAGTTCATTCTGAATATCAAAACTAAAAGCTACTTTGAAAAAAGAAGCAATGCCAGAAAAGAATTGATTTCTGTAATGCCTAATTACAAAGAGCCATTAAAAAAAAGGTGATTTAGATAACACAGCTAGAGAAGACAAAAAGATATTTTTTTTCTTCTATTAGATAGAAAAGCAGATCCAGTCTTGAATTGGAGTGAAAAATAAAGTAATGAAAATATCAATTTTCAAATAAAAATCTAGTCATCTGAGAAATTTTGGTTCAATAATTTGACTTTTTTTTTCCAGTCTGAGCTTTAATGTGTTTATTCCTCTAAATTAATTTACACTCGAAAGCAAAAATTTGGCTTGAGTTGAAAAGAGCCGTTTGTTTTGCAGTTGCTAATACTGCTACTCTCAATAATTTTGAGAATTTTGATCTTTTTTCCCAGCATTTCTATGAAGTGGGAATTTTCTTGAAACCAGTTCTTTACTGTGAACATAGAAGTTTCCATGAATCAGCACCTAAAGGTGAAAAAATGTTTCTTTGAAAACTGTCTTACTAACTATACCCCAAAGCACACAGGATGGGCACAAGGAGATTCTTTGGCCCTCAGGAAGGGAAAGGAAGAAGTTCTTTTCTCGCCAGAGCTAATACCTGGCTCACTGTACAGTGCTAGCCCATGAACTGGTTTTACTGGCTGACTTCTACTAGAGTTTCTAATGCAGATAAAGCAGGATTAGCATAAGTTTAATGGGAAGGGAGGACAACTGGGTAAGCAGCCATATAGCCTGCTAGTGGCCACTACTGAATGTTGCAAACCAAATCAGTGTCCCCCCTCAGAAGTGCGTAAAAATCATTCTCATCTATGCTATGCTTTTAAAATGGGTAAATGTAAGGACTCCTCCAAGATACCTTGCATAGTTACTATTTTAGGATGCATATGTCTAGCAGTTAAATATATGCATGCAAAAAATCTTTTACGGTTAGTGCCAAGTCTGCAGAAATCAAGTTTCTCTTTCTACTTGTCTGCTTCAGCCTTCATTTCCCTTCAGAACTTCTCTCCCTAAACTAAGCTCAGCTTCATATGCCTGTTCTTTCTTCTGGCCTACTTAGAAGGGTCAATGTCTCTAGGTACCTTCCTCACCTGAGGGAAACCCTTCCATTTATGGTATTGGAGGAGCTGATCCAACCCCCAATTTCTCTTTATTTTATTAAAATGTGGATCCCTTTTCAGTCGTATTTCATACATTTTTTCAGGGAAAAAAAAAAGGCTCTTTCCTTTTTTTTGCAGAGCTCTCATGTTTCTATTCTGGAAGTGAGGTAATAAACATTGCAGTTTTGTAACCACCAAACCTAGTTATTGTAAATATTCTTTTGTTTGTTTATAAAGAATAACTGTGTTAATTGGATATAGGAGTGGGCATTTGAATGCTATGTGAGACTGGGGGGTGTAGCATATGCCACTGGTGAAATTCTCTGTAACCTTAAGGCTTCCCACAGATCACCCCAGCAATGGAGACTTCAGCCAAAGGCTGCAAAAATACATGTAGTTCCATAGGTAGCCCAGGATCATAAAGGGATGAGATAGCTTAGCATTGCTACATCCTTTCCTCCTCTTGTCCTGTCATCCTCTGCATGATTTTAAGTAGAGACAGTGCCCCCCCAGGCATTTAACCCATTACCCAGAGTCCTGAAAAGCATATGTGTGGAGTAACAGATAGATAATCAGCACAGTAGTATATAATCATGTAATATTTAAAGTGAGTAAAGAAATGATTTTTTCTCATCTCATCTTTTTTTTTATTTATCGTGAAATTCTTCAGGTTTTAACTGTGCTGTGCTTTGCATGTAATTACCGTACATGCAGAATATAATAACTGAAAACGATTTGCTGGTTTGTTCTGAACTATGAAATATTTCATGCTATTTTATCAAAATCGGATAGGAAAATAAAGCCAATCTTTTAAGAACCCCATATAGCAAACAATCCATGTGTGAAAGCTAATAAAAAGCTTTAATGCTCGGACTATCAGCTTCCACGGTATCATACACACACAATTCTATTGCACAGAAGCCAGAACTGGAGTTTTAACTTAAGCATTAACTCAAATGGTTATTAATCTCTTGGGTGCCATTTGGAAAGCAAGCTGAGGGGTGGAAGACAAGAACACAAGTGCACGTATTGCATATCCACAGGGCAAACCACTATTATACTTATTAGACTTAGACTCTTTGACCTTGTGCATAAAGATGTGAAATGAGGCTTGAAATAAAAGAGAATGCGGTATGATTTGAAAGAGTTAAATGAAAAAGAAAGGCCTAAAGGAAAAACCAAAACAAAAAACCAAAACCAAAAAACTCCATAAAAATCCAAATCCAAGAAAATAACCCTCAGCCAAATATTATCTGATTAAAAATGAGTCAAAGGCATTGTTAAGTTGCCATTTGTTTCTATAGTTCCAAAGACGGACATAGTTGTTACTGGGTATCCTGGGTGTTACTGGGAGTCCTGGGTGTACACAGGATACACTCATTTTCTGAACTGTAAGGCCAGAGAAATTATTTAGATTCAGTTGTCTTTCCATTAAGTAAGTCACAGGATATTTTTATAAGTGCCACCTTGTGATTCTGGATTTCAGAAATTGCACAAACAAAAGGTTGGTGGTTTTTAGCTTCACGGAAATAGAGGACAACGTAGAATTATGTTACCCAAGATCACAGAGTCACAGAATGATATGGGGTTGGAAGGGACCTCTGGAGATCATCTAGTCCAACCCCCCTGCCAAAGCAGGCCCACCTAGAGCAGGTTGCACAGGAACGTGTCCAGGTGGGTTTTGAAGGTCTCCAGAGATGGAGGTTCCACCACCTCTCTGGACAACCAAGATACTTTGGCGTTAAGTATCCTTTGACAAATGTATGGCAGGGCAGTACCATGAAGATCTAGAAACACATTGGAATTAAATGCATAGTTGTCTTAGCTGGTCTCTAGTACTCATCAGTCTCTAGTTTATTCTTCAGTGGAATAGCCAAAGACTTGCATGATCAATGCTCCTTTTTCGCTTCCTCACCTCTGTTGGCTGATGTCCAAAGAGATTTGTGACAACAAAGACCCCTTCTCTCCCCCAACTTTATACCTCTTCTGAAAAATTCATCTTATGTTACACAAAAAAATGAGCCATAGGGCTATCCCAGCTAAAATTTTAGCTTGCAAAAATTGACTTAAGGGTTTGGGCCCGTGAAGCACTTCTATTGACTTCTCTGTAGGAGCTGCAACCTGTTAATCTACCCATTCCAAAAGCTGACAATTAACTCATTTATGTCTTCTCCAGACCATTGTTCGGTTTTTAAGAAAAAACTGTGAAGCTGTTTGGCACCCTTCCTATTAGAAAACGGGCACACGTTTTCCTTAGGCTTTTTTTACTGATGCAAAGAGTTTCATTTCCCAGCCCCAGACTCATTTTGCCTGGTGTCACAGGTGCTGGACTGAGAGAATGCAGTCTCTTTTCACCTCCAAACGACTAAGAAGTTAAGCTGGATGAAACAAAGCTTTTCTTCCACTGACCTGCCAAAGGCTGAGCAACTGAACTGCAGTAAGCTCCCAAATTTAAATTTAAATGTTTAAATAGCATCAAGTTGCAGAGAATTACTTTATAAAGATGTTAGCTCCTTTTAGGTAAACCCAAGTAATATTTAAAAAAAAAAAAAAAAGTAACTCATGGTATTTTCATCAGAAGGTCATCTTAATTCACCTTGAATAGAGTTGTAGATCGAAAAACAAACTATCTGAAAAATTTCAGTAAAGTCTCAGTGAAAATTTTGGATGGTTAAATTCCACATCAAGCAGAGCTGTTGCCAGGAAGTGTTATCTTCCCATCAAATCATGACAAGTTCTGGGTGAAATCTATACATTTCTGGGATGTGACTGAAAATGTTGAACCTCCAGTTTTTCACTGAAAAATAAAAATTATCCTGTGGTTTCTCTGTCATCTCCTTAAGAGTTGGACGAATATCATTACAGCACTGACTTTACATATGAGAAACAGGAGATGATACCTCCCAGCCTTTCTAGCTCCAGAGTGTACCACGTGGTCCCCATTTTTTCTCTGTTTCGGATGGAAGCGTTTGCACTGCTGAACAGAGAAGCTGGAGCTCAAGAACAGAACCCTGATCCTCCTGGCAAGCCCACTCCCAGGTGGTGCTGCAGATCAGCTCATCCTGAGACAAACCTGCTGTGACAGATGCTGAGGACGGAGTTGGTTGTGCCACTCCTCCCAAGGGCAAGAAGCTTGTCCCATGGCCTTCTTCTTTCGCAGTGTTGACCTGCTGAAAGTGCGTGGAGCCTGAACATGCCATCAGCACCCAGACACGGCTACAGCAGAATGTGGCTGCTACGGAGATGGACTTGGTGGTGGGAGATCACCGCAGTGGGAAAGGGATTGGCCGTTGATGAGGAAATCTACACCCTTCTATTTCCCTGCAACACCTCCCTGCATCGGGAAAAGCACAATATCTCTCTAGGCTGTCCTGAGTCATCAAAGGATGTTTCCACTCTCACAAGGGGGAAAGATCTCACCTGGCAACAGAGCTTTTTTAGCTTCCTAGGGTTTATTCACTGTAAACCAGTACACTTATGATAAGCATGGGGAAAAGCATTTTCCTCCCAAAAAGGATAGTCAACACTCTTCCAGTTTCAACTTATTGACTTCTTTCCTTCCCCCCAACCTCTATTTAACCCTGAATAGTAAAGGATAAGGACTGAACAAATAGCCAACGGAAAAAGAAATGGGGGCCGAAAAGCTTCTAATGGAAAATAACAGCAATACATGTTTCATGTCAAAGACATTAAACCGTAACACACAGAGAAAATGTAGTAAAACAGTGCAAGTATTGTTCCTACAAGAACAGAAAAATGAAGTGGTGCAGATACTCAGCTACAGCCAGTGTTTTTTATTAGAACATGTGGTGTGTATAATATCTACACAAAAATAACATTACAGAATTATAATCATTATGTAAAACATGCAGACATGGCTTCGGAAGGTTATATATTCTGAGTAGAAATCAAATCCTTTCAGATATCAGGGGAAAAAAGTGATTTTGCATAGTCCTTCCTGAAACTTGTGATACAATGACTGCAATTTGTTCACCACATGCAGTTTTGCATACAGAATAAGTGCGTTAAAAGAATTTTGAGCACCCTGATTGTAAGCAGCAAGCGAAATGGAATGAATGAAAAGTCAGATTCTATGGCAATATTCTAATGTATTACACCTATATGCAGTTAGGGAGAATTATGTAATTGAAATTAAGCGATCTGAAGAAAGGAAGAAAAGAACTGTTGTAAACCTTTTACGTGCCAGCCTGACAGCTGAGCGTGGACAATGAAGGCTTAATATCAGAAAACAAATTCTCAGAAGGAGTTAATGCCTTTCTTAAAAACAAAACAAAACAAAACCCCCAAAAGCAGAGGACAGAGGTCACGAAAAATGAGCAATCAAGTAGGCTTTGCAGGAGCATATGAAAAAGCACCTAACCTGCACTGGGAAGATTTCTGAATACCATATTATGAGCAATTCAGTCAGAAGACCAGAAAGAAAAAAGAAAAACCAAACAAAACGTGCACAACAACTGTCAGAATGCATGAGAGCAGAAAGGGAACAGATCTGCTGATCATCCTTTCCAATTCAAGTTTCAAGCCACAGCCATTGCCCATCGTTTCTGAAGACTGAAAAAACTGTGTGGAACTAATGAAGGTGAGAACCAGAAAGAAAATGTTGGCATTAGAGGAGACACAAAGAAATTTTGGCAGGGATGCTCCTGATTTGGTGTGAACTGTGGGTATCGAACTCAGCGGGAAGGAAGAACATACGCTAGAAACAAGGCTCAATCACTGGCAGTAAAACCTGAAGAAATGAGCTAGTCAAAGGAGTATTTTTATTTTGAGCTCAACAGAAAGTGAGTGCCATGCCCCAGCACTTTGAAGTCATCTCAGTAAAAGGCAGTGTATTGGACCAAATGTCTTAAAATACTACTCTTATGCCATGCTCGGTGCCCAGGAGTAGATAGCATTGATATTCCCGGGTCAGTTATAAAATACTTTCACTGCAACATTTACTAAAATATTGACAGAATCACAGATGGGAGACCATATCAGATCTCGCATTCCTTTGTCTTTATGTAGACTTTGAAGGATGTGAAAGAAATTTGCGTGCTCTCCTTTCTGCACCTTCATGAGAAGCTTGGCAGGCTCTGTGTCAAAGTACAGTAGTGATTATTTAAAGTTAGTATGGTGTTTGGAAAAAAAACATGGAACAAGAAGTTTTCACTTACCTTGAGGTAACTGAAGTGAGAACCTGTGCCATTTGCAGGAAGTCTGAGGCCACCCTAATTCAAAAATGAAAAAATCCAAACACTTTTAGGTGTGCACCAAAGTATTGATTTGGCACAATACTGACACACACTGAAGCCTTTTTCTTAGTACAGGCAAAGTAAAACACAAGCTTAAAGTTAGGTTTAACATAGATACTAAATGGAAACCTGAATACTCAAACAGAGGTGTGGAGGAGTCACAAACCCATTGCAAGTCAGCCTAGCACACTGGGCCTCATAGCACACTGTCCTAAATGAGCAAGGATATGATGTATGATCCACTGAGAAAATGATGTTTCTGTGGCATATACTCACTGCTCTTTCTGGGAATGTCAGTATTTTCCTCTCTGAATCTTCCCTGTGCATCTCCCTTTATAATAACCCTCCTGCAAGCAAAGAAGGAGGGCTCAAGAAAAAGAACGAGATCAGGCATTCAAAATAGCACAGTCACTACAAAGAAAAAGCCCAGAGCTACAGAGATGTTTCATGAGGCAACGTGAAAATTACCCAGGAAATTTAGTGATGGAAAAAATGAACTCTTCTCTTGTTTCATAGTGTTTGTTCTTAAATACCCCTCTGTAGAAAAGTAAGCAACACGCTCTCTCTTTTGATCATTCCCTTTTACATAAACTGTCGATTCTTAATACACACTCACAACATTTTGTAGGTTTAATTTTGTATTTGTAGTTCTTAACACTCCGCAGTTGTAGGCTATGTAGAGAAATTCTGTTCCTCTCTCGTTTTATGTATTAGCTTCAGTTTAATATGATCAGTCTGAAGAGACACTTGCAGTATTGCTGGCTGGCATAGTGGAAAATACCTTTTATGGCCTAATGCACCAATGTGTACGTAACCCTTTACCCTTACGCTTCTTGTTTGTTACTTTTTATAGTTAGTTGTGTGATTATATAATTAGCTGACCTAGTTTATTATGTTTGTTCCAACATTTGCTCCTGAACAAGACCATAAATAACAGGGAAGAAAAAAGAGGTATTTGTTTCCATAGAGAGTGATTCAAAATTTTCCCTCTGTTAGATTTTCGTACAGAAGGTCCGTTAGGAGAAAAGAAATTCTGATACGAGATTTAAGCGTGAGATACTCTTCATCTGATGGAGAGTGGATATTTTCTCTCTTTCTTGAAAATTTTGACTTAAAAAGGAGAAAGTGATATTTTATTCCAAGATGATTCACACATTATTTGAGGCACTGAGGAAAGCTGGAAGCTGTTAAAAACTCATGGGACTGAGGCTCCAGTATAGCAGTTAATAAAAAGCTATAGAGAATACCAGTGTTTACTAACAGTCATTTAGCTGGCTCCATTCATACTTTACAGCAAAAATAATTGTCATGGAAATTATACCATAGATGTGAACTTTTTTCCTTGTGATCCAGTACCCTGTTATTTTGATTATTTGTTGGTTTTGCCACTAGTTATTTCTTGTGTGTCTGCTCAGCATGCAGTGCTAGTTCGATCTGCAGGAGCTACCACAGCATAAATGCCAACCATAAAGAAGAGCCTTTAAAATGGACAATTAGGAAGTAATCTGTCCTTGAGGAAATTAGCTCCCTAATTCTCTATTAGTGGCAGATGCTACCAGCTGATCTAGAAATGTTTTCATTCCTTCAGCCTAAGCAAATCACTTTCCCATTCTACAGCCTTTCCACTGTATTTGAAGCTAAAATTATAAAATATAGCTGTTCTGGAAACAGAAGGCCTGTAAGATATAATGGGAAATTAAAATTTTGCTGTATTTTTTGTGTAACATTTTGTAAGATTATATTAGTGCATCCTCTGTAAAGTGTTTTATACCATTGAATTTTCTTCCCACAGAAAGGAAATCACATTTTATACTCTGCAGCTTTTTGGAATAATTGATATGGAAGTGAATTGTTGAACTTTTACTGATATTCTTCAGGAAGTTTATCCAAAGACCTTTTAACAGAGCACTTAAAGGACTGGAAATACTTCTGCATTAAGTGCTAAATATTCACTTAACAAATCTCTCCTATGCAGAAAAGGTTAGGTTGCCACTCTTCTCAAAGGAAACGGATTCTTCCAGCATTAACTTGAAGCAGAAAAAAAGGCTCATTCCCCCTCCCTCTCCAGATAATTTAAGTAAGGACTGACTCATTCTCCAGCCTAACAATTCTTTATAAAGTGCATACATTTATCAGGTTTAAGGTTTAAAAGTGTAATTCTGCTATGTGCCTCTAACTGCTGGATGTAGGCAGGCGAGTCTCATAGCCAAACATCTGTCTCCTGAAAAAGCAAACGAGGTGAAATTCATTATGGAGCTACAAGGAACAAATCAAGAAGGAGCACAGGGTACAGGTTTCTGTGACTTCCTCGTCCCCTGGCAGGGCTAACTCAAGCCACTCCTTATGTGCATATCAACGCTTTGAGGCTGGTACCTCTACCGTTGTAGCCTCACTGCAGGAAGAAAACAGCAGTTAAAGCAAAATCAAAACAAAAACCTTAAAACTAAGTTAAGATCCATCCTTTGTCTAAGCAGGTAAAAGCCCCCAACTTTGTCGTGTTTTATACATTACATCATACTTTAAAACCTTTGTTTAAAAAGACTTTGATTTATTGTGTGAGAAAAGGGTTACCTGGGTTTAAATTTTCACAAGGGCACTGGAAGAGATATTTTCTGAAGATGTGACATGTTTACCTGTAGACAATATATGATAGAAACATGATAGAAGTTATAAAGAGACTGATGGGAGAACTTTCAGAAATGCATGGAAAAGCACAGAGATGCTGGAATAAATTGTTAGCCCTTGTTGACAGTATAACACTGCCGCAGAGCTACTGTGACTGCTGTGTCAGCCTGTGCTACTCCACCTTAACAAATTGTTTGAAACCTTATATATAATTAAGCTGTATTTTCATTTTAGCACCCTGGTGTCATCTACCAACCTATTATGCTTTAGGTTTGTAATAAAATATACAAACCTATTATGCATAGTATGAAGTAGGACCCAGGAATATAATATTACTGCCTTTCTCTCTGCTACTTATTTAGATGCTAAAGCCTTGTGACAGACATTTGTCTTACTGCGTGAAGTATCTACTGTCTCTGGGTATTAAATCCATAGAAGACTAATGAATAAATAACAGTAATACATAGACTTCACTTCCATTTGCCATGAGTTTATAAGTTTATTCACAGTAAGTATAGAGTATCAATGTAGCTTAAGAGGTATACTATTGATGAGATACCAAAGAAGACAGTTGCCATCCCCCATATATAAACAATTTGTTATGCAGCACATTATGTTATTGTTGCATTGAAGATATATTGCAAAGGCTTATCTTACCCATAATATGTCCAATGGTTGTACTATCAGAAGCCATTGATTAATGTAGGAGCTTTCTGATTTGGAACATGATAATTTTTTCATCACTTCACACTAGTAGAAGATGATTTATTTTGAAAAGACAACAGAAATGTAAAGAAAATTCTAGGTTAAATCAGAAACCATTATGGCTATCCATTCCTACAACAAGGCCAGAATTTCATTTTCAATAACACTGTAATGCATCAGATAATGCTAGGTAAAAAAGTCTCACTGGAAAAAAACAGCAACTTTCAAATACTCTGTGTTTGTATACAGCCTATTTATTTCCATCAAAACTTTTGGTACTCAGGGCTTGTGAAACTGAGTCCAAAACTTCAAACTATGGTAAAGCTAAGAGGAAAGTGTTGTGGGTCAGGTTCCCTCAAATTGTTTTTATTTATTTAAAGTTCTGTGATAAAAGTCTGATAAAAGTCAAGAGCCCTCAGTGTGCAAAGCACAGTTATCTATTGTTGGCCTGATGACATAGCATTGAAGGCAGTATTGGACTAGACCTACAGAGATCCCTTTCACCCCAAGTTTCTGTGCTCCTACTTTGCATGTTTGATTTATGTAAATATTTTAATATACAGCTTGATATAGATTGTGTGTACAGTGAAAGGCAGATTCCTCACAGAAATTTGCCAAATAAATACCAAGAGGGGGGGAGCATGAAAGAGTTTTTTCCTCTTGTAGAAAGCGCTGTAATTAAGTGCAAGAGATACTTTTAAATCTAATAAAGAGACACTTTCATGCATAAAGAAGGGAAACAATATTTATCTGAATTGAGAGAGTGACCAGTTAGGGATGAACTAAGAGTTTCCAGAGAAAAGATTAAACCTGTTCTTTTCACAGAATCACAGAATATTCATGTTGAAAGGGACCTTTGAGATCACCAAGTTCAACCACAAAAAAACCCAAACAAACCCCAACAAAAAAACCCCTGCCAAAATCCAACACACACCCCCACACCACACCCACCCACAGACAGACAAAAACCAACAATCTCCTGCACTAGAGCATGCCCTGAAATGCCACGTCTACACGTTTCTTAAATACCTCCAGGGATGGTGACTCCACCACCTCCCTGGGCAGGCCGTTCCATTGCCTGACCACCCTCTCAGTAAAGTAATTCTTCCTAATATCTAATCTAACCGTCCCCTGCTGCAACTTCAGACCATTTCCTCTGGTCCTGTCATTATTCCCTTGGGAGAAGAGGCCAACCCCCACCTCTCTGCAACCTCCTTTCAGGTAGTTGTAGAGGGCAATGGGGTCCCTCCTCAGCCTTCTCTTCTCCAAACTAAAAATGACCAGTTCCCTCAGTCTCTCCTCGTATGACTTGTTCTCTAGACCCCTCACCAGCTTGGTGGCTCTCCTCTGAACACTCTCCAGCACTTCAGTGTCCTTCCTGTAGTGAGGGGCCCAGACCTGAACACAGTACTCGAGGTGAGGCCTCATCAGTGCTAAGTACAGAAGTACGATGACTTCCCTACTCCTGCTGGCCACGCTATTCCTGATACAGGCCAGGATGCTGTTGGTCTTCTTGGCCATCTGGGCACACTGCTGGCTCACGTTAAGCCAGCTGTCCACCAGTCTTCTTTTAGAAGACTTCAACAGGACATTGGCATATGGACTATGGTATACAGTCCATCTAGGGAGAATCAGGAGAGAGGGGTCATGTAAGGTCTGAATCTATCTGAGAGGGGTTTTTTGGGGATGTTCTTCCCCAGCAGCAACAGGCTGCTTCACTCAACAAAAGACAAAAAGGATCAACAAAGCTTAAAAGCCAGACTACTAGCATTTCAGAAGAGAGAGAGCAAGTCAGCTGAATAAGGAAGAATGACAAAGATTTTTTAGAAATAACCTTAGCTTGAGTGAATAAAGCATCGTTTTTATTTCATTTATTCACCTACATGTTTTATAGACATTTGTAACTGTGCTATTTTGAAAGAAAAGAGTAAAGGCTTGTGTTTGCATTCTGCCTTAGTCTGGTTTAAAGCTGACTTAAGGTCAGAAGCACTGAAGGACATAACATCAAAGCATTCCTCCTCTTGAATGAAGCCATATCTGCACACCAAAGTCTTGGGACAATTGAATAAGAGCTCTGCCTCCCAGTACATCTTCTGTACTGTGGAAAGCACTTCTGAGAAAACATAGAGCTATCTGAGCTCTATGGGAACATGTGGATCTGGCACCACAACAATACAGGGAGGTGGAAGTCTCTTCTCATGGCTACAAATGGTATTGGAGTCTCTCTAATATGCAGTAAGATATTGGGGTACTTCCTATAAGGGCCAAAAGGAAGGTATCCCACTATGCTTTTAACCAATTTGAAGATTCAGAGCTTTAAAGCTTTGGTCAGCCAGGCCAGGCTCGGGTGGTAGAAAAGATCTTCTGTCTGGTTTATTTGTGCTAGTTATCAGAACAATTTTGCTGTCACAGTTGTAGCTGCCTGATAGCTTTAGCTGATCTCTACTTACCAGTTTAAATTTTTAGAGTGTTTCTCAAAGAGGGACTTATGGTGCTACTACTTTAATACTTCCCAATAAAAATGGACAAACAATGGAGGCCTAGGAAAGTGAAATGCAAAAATAAGTACACCTTTCATTTATCCTCTTAAATTGTGAGTCTGCTGGCAGATAATCTTTCATACTATCATGCTGTAGTGCAATCGATACTAGTAAAACTGGATTAGGAAAGAAAATTAAAGAAGCCAAAAGGAATTGAGCAAATACATCTAAGGAGCTGCGAGTTCTTCTAATTGCATGAAATCTCTCTCAGAAGGTACTGTTATTGGCAGCTTTGCCAGTTGTTCCCTTAGCTGTATGTTGGGAAAAAAAAACCAACAACTTTGCAAACTTATGGCGCATCTGCATTGATCTCTGTGCTACCTGTAACGTAGGCTGGGTGCGAGGGGGGAGGAAGGGGGAGTGCAGGGAGCACGGTGGGCAGTACTCTCCTGCTGAAGCAGTGCAGCAGTGTCACTGCTAAACACGCAGCAAATTTTCATAGATGATGTGATCTCTCTTATACCTGCAGCGTCTAACATGTTTAGTGTATAAACAGCATTTTTTTTACACTACAAAAACCTTTGAATTATTCCCAACAGTTGCTAACAATGTTGAAATATTAAAACCCTATTTTGGCTGCATACCTGCTTTCAACACCATCATATATACTTTCCCTGATAAATATTAGAAGACATACTGGTATCAGACCCCATCGAAGCTTTTCTACATAAAGGTTTCTAAAGAGTGAAAGATTTTAGTTCTACCAGTCTGGATTATTTTTTTTTTTTCTTCTTTACTATAGATATTGTCACATGTTTTCTCAGAAGTGCTTTCCACAGTGCAGACTTTGTAAGCTTATGAGAACAAGCAAATACCAAATATGAAAACTTCAAGGATTAGTGAACTAGGGCCCTGAAACTCATGTAAAGTACTTAAACTCAAAGAAGTCGGGGTTTCTGCTGAGTTCATGGCATCTCCCAAAAAGTGGGAGTGATTGTAACTGATTGAAACATGCTATCTCCTGCATTGGACACATGCCTGAAGAAATTATAAAATAAAGCTGTGAATTATAGAATGGTGAATCCTAACAGGCAATAAATTACAAGATAAAATCTTAATCCCACCTGAACTAAGGAAAAATATAATTTAGTTTTGTCCAGTTTATCCACCTTTGCATGTGTCCCTTTTGTTTCTTTAGAGAAGGATAATCCAGTTTGGAGTCTTCTCTTAGAATTAGATCGATGACTTGATTCAGAGGCCTTTTAAAATAATTTCTACTGCTGAGAAGATTCTCCTAAACTATTGTCACTGTTGCATGATTAGTTAGACTTTTATAGTCTTTCTTTAATTGTTTAATTCTTTAATCTCATATGGCTAAAGTCTTTAATGCACGGGTGTTAAATAGATGATGTTTCTACTTCAGCGTGGGCTTTGGGCTTCCAGTCCACTGTGCAGAGATTATAATTGTGAAGTGTGTCCAGGTGTGTTCTTCTAGAACTGTAGCCAGTAGTAAATACAATTTCATGTAACCTTCTTAAAACAAATGATTGTTTAAATTAGCAATATCTATACTGAATAACAAGTTAAAATTATTTATTCAACTTATTTACATGGTTAGTTAAGCCCCTTCTGTCCCAGGCTCTAAACTGTGGGATTTGATTATTAATCTCTTCCCTCTCCATGCCATCCTCTTCTTGATGTTTCCCTCCTGCTATCTGGTATCACCAAGAAAGTATAAGATACATTAAACTTTCTTGGAGTTGTGACTTCCAGATCAATCTGGGAGTCTGAAGCACTCTTGGGAACTATTGAGCATGTCCAACGGTAGACATAACTGACCATCACAAATGAATGGCTCCTGCATGTTCTTCTTAGGGTGCATTATTTGACAGCTACAATTGACTCTACCCATCCCGTGCATTATAGAAGCAGCACCAATTATCTGCTCAAGAAAAAATCTGGACTTTCTAGGGGCAGTTCCAGCTTTTTTATCCCATCTTATTTATGAGTAAGGGATTGATTCACTAAGCTTTTCTATGAAAAATCAATTTGATATATAAAACTTTCTAAATATTGTATTCCAATATTTTTAGAGGAAAGCTACATGAGTCTCTGATGCATTATTTGACCGTCTTACATTTTATTAATATTATTACTACAGCAGTTTTAGCAGCAAGAGTTTGTAGGAAATTCCCTATGAACTGCTTTTAAAGCACAAGAAAAAAACTAATGGTAGGAGGCAAATGGGCTGAAATCTTTCAGGTCTGGGACACTGGATCAAAGACAGAATATCAGAAACTGCTGTTCCTCCAAGAGGCAGCCAAGGACCAAGAAGGTTAGAGATGTGTGAAAAAATATGACCATTTCACTCTACTCCTGAATTCCCTTAAAAACTCTTATCTCAATAATGGGGGGAAAACCCCCACATTTAGATGTATTCTTAAAGCTTGTTGCTGTGTTTGATCAAATACTAAATACAACCATATTCTTGCAGTGTTTGCCCTTGCACAATTCTTACCTTTCACTGAGATCTTCCCCACTCTCCTCCCAGATATAGAATCATAGAATCATAGAATGGTTTGAGTTGAAAGGGACCTTGCAGATCAACAAGTTCCAACCCCCCTGCCATGGGCAGGGACACCTCCCACTAGAGCAGGTTGCTCAAAGCCCCATCCAGCCTGGCCTTGAACACTTCCAGGGATGGGGCAGCCACAACTTCTCTGGGAAACCTTTTCCAGTGCCTCACCACCCTCACAGGCTTGTTCGCAGTCTAGTCTGAAGTTGGCTGTCTGGTCAGAGGCTATGAGTTCAAGGTGAAGTTATGCCAGGATGCAGTCAGGTTCCAGCAGCACCATGTTGTTCTGTGCTCTTCAACTGGTTTTTTACAACTTGGCTGATTTGATCTAAGGAATTAACCTGCATGTACATAAACTGAGCTAACACTACAGGGAAGACAACTGCTAAGTAGAACTTTTGAAGGGAGACATGCCGCTCACTCACTAATAAGTAAGAACAAAAAGGCTGCTTGATGTGGGCCAAAGGAACCATGATTACTTCTGCACCTGCAAAGGTTGTGGGTGGTTGGGTAGTCACAATTGCTACATTTTCATTTTGAAGGCACCCTGCCTTGTAAACAATCCCCCCAAAAATGCAGAGACAAGTGCTTTGCAAGAATCACATTAGCAGAGACACAGTCAATACAAATACAGTCGACAGAAGGGTTAGAATTGACCTTTTGTAGAAATAAATTGCGTAGGGGTGTCCATGGATGCAGGTATGTGAGCCCATGGGTATAAACTTACCTATTCAACAGTGTATATATTTTCCGCGTGACCATCTCCAGCTGAAGAATTTAGTTGTCCTCACTGTAGACACACTGAATTGACACAGTGTGCAGGTGTTTTGCTTCACTGGGATAATTAGCCCTATTGGTGAGACTGTCAGGCTTTAAAAGAGCTTATGGAAGTGAGTAGGGAGGAGAGTTGTTTAGGAAAGATGCCATGCGGGCCGAGAGGTGAGGAGCATGGGATTTTTGTACTGTGAGAGCTACCCATCTGGTTCATCCCTTCCCTTTCAGGAGACATACCCTGCGTTGTAAGAGTCCCTAGGTGCTCATCAGTTCCAGGCTGTGATGGTTGTTGCTGCAACTGCTTCCCTTGGCAGCCTATTTTATTGTCTAATAACTCTGTGAAGTGAAAGGGCTCTTCCTAATCTTCAGTACATAATAGGCATGGACAAACTAGCTCAGTTAAGTAAGAACTGGCCAGGAGCCTTGCTCATCTTTAGATGCCAGGGCAAAATCTCTTTGGGTTTAAAAAAGATTTAGGGAGATCTCATTTTTTACATTACCCCCTTCTGCTCCTGTTGGGGTGTGCAGATGAATAGTCTGTTCTTGTTCATGGAATTTAGAACATTTATCATAAGCTGGGAATACATTTCTGATATAAAGATCACTGAAAGAGCCTCTCAGTTCCTTGGCTCTGCCTCTGCAGTCTGCTGACTTTCCTAAAACTGTGCTGATGGGGGTGATATGAACTTTTGTCATCTGACAGTACACAGGATGGCAGCAACACAAACTATTCCCATAGTGACAAGTTCCAAGAGAACTACTAATATTGAATAATTGCGTTCAGTTACATCTCCCTTTCTAGAACTGATTTATTACACATATAAAAGTATTATGATCTTTCCTCCCATTATTTCAAAGTGAAACGCTTAAAGGGCTAATAAAATCAGTATTTAGCACACTTTTTATTTTGTAGTTCAAAACTTCAAGCTTGGCATAAAAACATTACCTCTAGGGAGTGAAAATAGCCTTACCCAGCAGCTTCAAATACAATTATCTGAGTCATTCTTTCTTTCACTCCTTGCAAACTGAGGTAAAACTTTTGGCTGATAGACAAAAGGAAATTATAGCTGTCTGGAGTTCAAAGGAGTTGCCATAAAACTTGAATTATGACAAAAATACACTGTTTGTTATTAAAGCCTCAACAGTTCACAAATTAAGTGTATGTTTCTCTGCATATTTGATACTGCTTATTTTTTCCTGGGCACATACATTTCTGCAATATAAAGTGTATTTCCCTTTCTCTGCATACAAAATTGTTTTGTTCACATCTCCTTATACACTTACATCATGATTTTTTGTGCAAGGATACCAATTTACAGTAGATGAGAATGAGGTCCATTGAAATGATTCACTAGGGCAGTGGACAATGTTAAATACTTATAAGTGTTCATGTATGCATGAGTAGTCACATCATTTGCTAATAATTTGCTGACCGTATTGTGGGAGGAAGTTGCTCCGTAGGCAGAATATACTCTATTGACTACCCTGGGTAAAATGTAGGCCAACAACATTTAAGCCACTACATACAAAGAATGAAGCAAGGATTTGCCAAGGGTACTGCAATATGTATTTTTAATTGAACAAGTGCACTAGGGTTTCCATTTTGAATAGGATCTGTAGGAGTTGTTGTTGACATTTCATGTAAGGATATGTTGGCAATTATGTTCATTCTAAAAATTTCTTTCATGTTTTAAATGATTCATTATGGCCAATAAAACAAGTGGATTAAGGGGACCTAATTCCCAGTACTTCGAATTTAGCTTTCAACCACATTTTCAGCATTTTTTAAATGGTGGAGGCTGCCCAAGCCCCTGGCTGCAGTGCAGCTGCTGCGCCAGTTGTGCCCTCACAGGGCAGAGGGGTGTAGAAACTGCAGTACCAGATCAGGCCAGTAACCCAGCAAGCTCAGGGTGTGCTCTCCCACCTACCAGTACTGGATTTTACAAGGATATTTTCAAACAAGTCAACGAGCAGCTATTTAACTATCTGCCTTGAGGCTAAATTGTATTTTCTTGCCACTTCGATATTTGCATATTCCTCAATGTGTGAAGGACTGATATCATACCTAGAATTTTGAACTTGGAGCTCAGCATGTTTTAATTATCCCTAAGAGCACACTCTGTGCTTTGGATTCAAATGCATGTTGTGCTAATTGGCTCCACACAGCTGGGAAAACAATACTTAGCTTAAAGTATGTCCACTAATTGTTGCTGTCTTTTGATTTTATTGGGATTCCCTTATCCTTGTAGCCTTGTAGGAGCATTGTATTGTGTTCTGCTGAATACTGTAGTATAGTGTCCATATCATTTACACGTGTCACCTTCTCTAAGGTAGTCTTTTCCCAGACTATTTGTCTTTCCTCTTAAGTAACGTTCCTGGTCGTTGGAGTTTTTCTTGAAAGAGGTACCTTTTCCTAGAGCATACATCTTTGGTCATACTCATCCCCCGTCTCTGAGCCCCCCGAGTTTCTGCTGAATATTTTTAAACACAGGTCTTAGTCTTCACAGAAGTGGGAATGCCTGGTCCAGGGGGAGCAGCCTCCTGCGGCGCCTGGCAAGACCCCAGGGCTACTAGAGCACCTAGGATGCTGCAGTCCCAACAGATATAGTCTTCTTTGCACGCCCTTCACTTATTTAATGAAGCTTTTTCATTGCCAAAAGTCCAGCTCACCTGAGACACAACTAAATGGTATACATAGCACTATGTTTGGCCACTTACAGCTTTCTGCTCCAAGTGCCCAAATCACCTCTCTTCATCTGTGTTGACTGTAAACAGCCATCAACATTCAACTCAAACCTCAGACTTACACTTTCTGGACAGGGAGCAAGTTGCTTGAACTACTATGCCTTTAGGAACCTACAGAGCTATTTAGAAACAATTTTTTTAGTATACAAAGGGTAGTGTTTATGCCAAAAAGTATCACACTAATCATCATTTAATTTGATAGAATAAATAACGTTGGGATAAACAAAAAAAAGTGGAAGAATGAGTGTGCCAGGGTTAAAGAATGCTGGAGACATAAATTTTCCATGAACACAACTCATCAAAAATAGAGCAGTATTGTAAAAGGTTTCCTACCCAAACTAGGGAATCAGCAGTATGCAGGCGGTGTTCAGTAGGCTGCCTGACAGAAATACATTACTATTTCCATGGCCATGTTTCTACTAAAGATTAAATGTAACTGTTTCAAAACGTCATTAAATGCTGTTATTTTTTACTTTTAATGAGCCTATTGTAGCCTCAGAACTGAGAGAGTGCATTCTTGCTAGACTTCCTCATTACATTTTCAGTAATAACTGATATTCCCAGTGCAATTTCCCCTCTGAAAAGTCCTCCCAAGTCACTTGGTTCATGATGCTATTGTAAAAAGAAGGAATTAGAATGTGTAAATCAGTGTCTAATCATGGCTAAACCTAATGTTAGCACAACTGGGCTGGCAGCCACAACAGAATTGTCTGGATTTGAATTAAATATTTTAGGGGACTTTATTTGGCATGTATACTGTAATAGAGACATCCAGATTAAGCATCCAAAAAGTTGGGGAGGAGTCGTGATTATGTTTGATTGCCTGACTCAGATACGGGCTTTTTTGTATGTAAAAACAAGGAAATCTGTTAAAGGATCATTGCTTTAAAATTACTGATTTTGTAACTAACTATTGCTTGAGGTCTGCATGTTTCCAAAGCATGTCAAGTCACCAGGGCCTCCAACTTTAATTGGAGAAATTAGTTGGTGGCCTTTGCTAGCAATAGTGAGGCTACTCAGCAGTCAAGCTCTGTATTTAGGTATCTGGACTTTAAAGTAGTTTTAGCTACTGAGTCTGTGCTTCTTACTATGATTAATAAGTTGTGTTTGCACTTTAGAACACTAAAAAAATAAGAATCTCTTTGTTAGGAAAAAGCCAAGGTCTGCCAGACATAGAAGCAATACCTTGAATATAATAAAAGGGAAGCCAAACTGTGCCTTTAATATTAAGAGTTCGGAACATGATGATGAAAAAGCTTTGTGCTAGCAAGCAGGGAGGAAACATGGGAAAATCAGAAGAATTCTTGGGTAAAAACAGAAAGCCTTTATTAGCTCTCGGGAAATTCCTGCTTTGGTTTAATGGCTGAACACTCTTAGGGGAATACATGTATTGATCCTTTTTCTAGTCTCTGCAATGTTCTCTACTGTAATTAGTTCCCTTTATGTCTAACAGAGTCTGAAAGGCAGATCCAAAATGGAGCTCAGGGTCTTGTATCTGAGACATGCTATACATGCTGTTGGAAAACAAAACGAACCCAAAACATGAGCAAATTTAACTTAAATGAACAGCTCTCTTGTGATTAGTTTTTAAAGTCTTTGTCATTGCATAAATCATCGTTTTGTTTAATATAATGTAATTTGTTACACATAAGCAAAAACCTCTGAACAGTGTTGTCTTTAGCAGAGAACAGACACTGATAATGAGGCAGAAAATTATGTGAGAGCCCAAAACATTGACTCATTGCTTAAGCTGTCTTTGAAGCATGCTTGTGAAAGGAGTGGGTAGTCTGTAGCCAAATGCCTCACATGCCCCATCAGAATTAAGGAGGGCACTTTCCTTACTCTGAGCTTTCTTACGTCTTCTTAATACCACAAAAAATTAGGATCTGGTTCTTAAAAAAGCCTCAAGTGCCTGATATGATTCCCAGTTGTACCTGTGTGATGATTTGGCAAATCTGTCTATGCATAACCTAGGGATTCAGCTGATATTACAAATCAAGGCAAAAAAATGTAATTAACTTTCTTAATGGATACAAATTCACAATTCTTTGACAACTTTTGGGTTACAAACCAATTTTAAGACCTTAATGACTGAAGAAAAACACATCAGGCACGCTGAAGCCTACAAAAAGTTTTCTTGAAAAGCTTTTCTGCAGGGTGTGGTGGCTTGGGAGCGGCAAATTCCCAGACACAGCAAAATGAAGCCATGTGTGAGTTAGGTGAAATATAAACCTGGAAAGACACCGAGTCAGCTCTGAGGTGGAGAAAGAATTAGGTGGGTATGCTTTCACAAGGAAATCTGAAGCTTGGATTTACATTTAGGGTGAAGTAACGTTAGACGAAATAGCTGACCTAAGAAGTTTTGCGATTTTGAAAAGAAGTCTTTAGCCTCAGGAGAAAGACCCTGGGAGCTAGAGAACCCCACAGAGCATTCCAGTGCAACGGGAGGAAGGCCACTAGGAAATTGTGGATAGGGGCACGCATGGGTCCTGCCTGTGTGTTTAAGAAGCAGCAAAACCCAGCTCGACTTGCAAGAATTTTGTGCATTTGCCACTGAAAAAATTGGAGAGCAGGGTCTGAGTACCCAAGCATGGTATCCTGGCTGATTCCTGTAGCATCCAGGGAACACTGAAAGGAGAATTTGCCAGTTTCGTGCTGGCCTCTAAAGCTGCTAGGTGTGACTGCCGGGGAGAAGTGGGGTCTGAGAGACCCTTCAGCATCCTGCGGCTTGGGGGTGAGGCACAGGTGAAGGGGTTGAGCTGGGATGGGAAGCCAGGCAGCAGTACCACACCTTGAGCTGCAGGATGGCCTCCCTCCTGCCACCGCTGCGATGCGGGGCAGAAAGCATGGGGAGAGGGCAAATCCTGAAGGGAAAGGCCCACCAACATAACAAGGAATGCTGAAGATGCGGCCGTGGTCTGAGCAGTACCAGCAGTGTACTGTAGCCACACGTGAATGTCATACCGAGGGTGGCCTCAGCCCTTGCCCTCACATCCATGGGAAAGATGCTCAGATACACAGCTGAGAGGGCAGCCCCAGCACACTGCAGCAGCAGGTAAATGCAGAGGTAACCATACGGCAACTGTCTCTATGCAAGTCACATTTTCCACACTGCTGGAGATTTTAGATTCAAGACTCCCACTGACTCTTAAAAGAGAAATAAATGGACTCTGTTTTGCTTTCTGCCAACACTGCATTTTCCACAGCCATTTCACTGGACGGGCCTGTGGCCTCCTTCAGGCATAGATCTCTTACAGAGACAGGTGATTTTCCACAAATGGGGGTGTGAGATGTGAACGGATGCAAAGTGGACCCTGGCCTTTTGCAACAACAGGTGTAACTACAGAGTTCTAGTCGGTGCCCCCATATTAGGCCCTCAGGTAGTATCAATTAGCATAATTAGATGCTATAATTTGTAAGAGTTGCTGAACTGTGCAAGTCGCCATCAGTAAGAAACACCAGGTTCTGAGGTGTTTGCACTGAGTAGTCTCCTAGGAAAAAATTATTTGAGGTATTTTGCAGAGTAGGCTATTGTTCTTAAGGGGACGTCATGAGGAAATGAATATTCCTGGTTTGGAGAAATAAGCAATAATATCCAGACTTCTGAAAGAGTAGGCATGTGAAAAGGTTAACATTTTAAGACTGCTATGACAATTTAGAACAAGGGTTTTTTTAACTGATTTATTATTCTAATATTTTTCTAGTCACCATGCTGATATTGAGGACGCCAGAAAATACCAAACAAAAAAAATCTTATCCTACAAGTTATATCCCCGTGTATTGTCCCATTCGCTTCTGTGGGAGTCTGCTGGCGTGCCAGGATCCGCTTGCAGCTTGAATGACAGCAGCGGTTTATATACAGTATATACATATTAAATTAAACTGATTGAATATTTCACACCTTGCAGGTTATCTGGCAAGTTAGACATCTTTTTCTGCCCACCAAATGTTTGTGGAAAGACTGTAATCTCTCAGGCTACGTCTTACTCCGATGGTCGTGTAGGGTTCCTGCAGGCAGCTCGGCAGACGTGATTGGAGTTGTGCTGATCGATGGCGTACAACAAGATGAGAGACTACCGATATATAATTGTTGCTCCCCGGGGCTCACGTCCGGATCCCAGCAGTTCTCTTCCCAGTTTATTGAGCTGTAGTTAAAACAAAAGGGGACACTAATCTTGCAGTGAGCACTCATGGGAAAAACTTTGACTGTTTTAAAAGCATGGACGGCAGTGAGTGTGTTAGAATAAACTGGCATTGAAAATAAAAGCGGAGGTGACGCCAACATGACAGAGGGAACTCACCATGGCCGCTGCACGTGTGTTCACACTAATTCTTCGTGGTGCTTCTGTCAAGAATCTTTTATAAAATCAAGGATTTTTATTTAGCGCTCGAGGAGAAGAGCTGCCCTTCCCTAAAATACCTTTCCCATTTAACGTGTTTTTATTTCAGAGGATAACTTCTCCTTCCTTGGCTGAATGGTAGACCTTTGTTCTAAGGAAAAAGTGGCACTGTAAATGAGCAGAAAGCGTTTGCGACTGTACCGATGCTTAAGAAAACAGACAACATACACTTGATAATGCTACAGCATTTTTTTTTAATTAGACTGACATATGTGAGGATTCTCAGGAGAAACAACAAGGGGAATTTATTTCTTTTTCTTCAGGAATTCAGAAACGAAACTGAATGGGCAGAGTACGTGGTAACACATCCTGTTGAGCAAAATGCCTTAGAGTGTTGACAGATTGTCAGTACTAAGTTTTGCAACATTTGAGTGAATTCTGCAGTGAGTTTATTAAAGTGATTTAGTGTGGTGCGAGCAAGTGCAATATGTGTTCCACCCATTTTGATTAAAACAAGGCAGAGCGCTGGAAAGATGCCAGGAAAAAAAAATTAAGTAATCCATTCATATCTTTTTGGAAAGTTTCTGCAAATACATGCCCACTTCATGAATGATGGGACATGGCTGAGAACAAAAAAGAAATTAGCGATCGATCAGGCAGCATAAAAACCCCTCCTCGTTTGCATTTAGGAGCTCGCGGTATGAGTATGTGGGAATAGCGGCTGACAAATAGTTCCCTGGGGGACTAGACAGAGCATTGTTATATGAGGTCAGCTAAGCAGGGAGAGGGGTTGTATGTCCATGTAAGGGTCTAGCGGGGCAAGCAATGGCAACCGCCTTCTTTGCCAAAAACAACTCGGCTAACTTTAGCAAAGGTCGCAGCTTAACGGCAGGAACAATCCCCTCCAGCTGTATACAAGTAAATAACAAAATGGAGAATGAAACCCTGTTTACAGCAACCTGATTCTGTTTCAGCTAACTGGGCGATTTACTGGCTAGAGGTTAGAGGCTTTGTTGTTGGTGCAGCTAACCAACGCAGCCAAGTCACCATGGCTAAAGTGGGCCTGTTGCACAGGGTGAGACGTTAAGAATGGCAGCATCACACAATGATACGGGGTTGGAAGGGACCTCTGGACATCATCTAATCCAAACCCCCTGCCGAAGCAGGTCCACCTAGAGCAGGTTGCACAGGAACTTGCCCAGGCGGGTTTTGAATGTCTCCAGAGACGGAGACAACGTTCAGGCTGCAGCTGTATGACAAGTGGTTTCTTAGAGCTAAATCACATACTATTAGCGCTGACCTACAATCTTCTGCCTTGTCAGCTACTGGCAGAGTATCTTGATCTCGTTCTACCTATCTCTGACAAACACCCTAGCTTCCTACCCTTATTTTCCTTTGGCAACCCGTATAAACTTTGATATGTCAATAGAATATTTTGCATTGAGCGCTTATGAGAGATGAAAGTGGGTTTGTAGCTGAGCAAACAGTGCCCTGCTTGGCTCTAAAGATTTCTCTGCATTGATGTTCTTGCCGTTCTGACAAGAAGAAATATCATCCAGTGAGGATTTTGACACATATCACACTCTGTATCCTTCTGGACGTTATCCATTAAAGATGTACAGAAGTCTACTGAAAGGATGTTTTTATTAAGTGTAGAAAATACGGTCTTGCTGCAATATTACTCTAGGCTGCAATACAATCAGGGCTTGGATTTGTTTTTATTATTGTTTTACACCACCGCTGGTTGGAGGGAAGATTTTATGAAACTGTCAGCATCCAAAATTGTCAGGGGAGCCAGGTTCAGGATATAATAAGACCCATATATTCAAGCAGGAGGCTTCAGAGGCAGGGTAGCTGGCTTGTGCAACCTATTGACAAAGCTGCTAAGTCTGTCTTGATGGCCTGGAAAAAAATGTGCCTTTTTTTCTGGGGAAATGTGAAAGTGGTAGATACTTAGCATTAAGACCCACGTAGCACTTGTTCAGACTAGAGGCGGACCCAAGCTAGAAAGCCCCGATGAGCAGCAGACCTAATTTGCTGGGATGCAGTACTGTATTAATGAGGTTATACTGTTTGACTAAACTAGTACCACTACATCAGGGATCGTTGTGACATTAATTTACCAGCAAGTTCGTAGAGCTACCCTGGGCTTATTTATGTAGTTTACACCTGCTGGAGTGGCTCTGTAATAACACCTCAAGGTGTAGCCTGGTGCTTATTTCTGCACGTGCTGCACCTGGAAGATGATACGCCTACTCACAGCACATCGACGTGTCTGGGGTAGGTCTTCTGCAGGTCCCCTCATCTCTCCTTAACACTTCCCTGTAACAACAACGACATACTGGTGTGTAAGTTTTACAGCCAGCATTTCAAACAAGCTTCCTGCCCATGAGAGTTTGTCTTGCTCATATGTCAAACCATGTCAAACCGTGAAGTTTATCTCATATCCTTCCTTTGACACCACTTTTCTGCCTGACCTTAGGCAAAGCGCCAGGTCCTCCACTGATGAGTTTCGCCCCCACTTTTCAACTCCCGGGATTCAGTGAAGAGCTCTTTAGAAGTGAAAGCACTTACTATTATTAACTTGCGTGTGTACACCAATTAGAACTGTGTGTAAAGACTTAGTTATGGCTAGATTCCATAATCTTTATTCATCCTAATTAGACTCTAAATTTGAATGGTCCATTGATTATAGCACTCCAAAAAGCTGATAGAACATGATCATTTATGTTGGAAATAGGCATTTTAAGAAAGCTAAGTGTTACTGTGAAAGACAATGAAGTTCACATCCCAAGTCACATATTACAAGCCTACAAATGTTTATGCATTAGCGTGTAAATGCAAGAAAGGTGCTATTCAGGGTTAAAAATATCATACATTTCTAAAACATGGGCACAATGTAGATTTTCTATCCCCTTTGCACCTGAGTTTTAGAGGTCACGTGGTACATTTTATTGTATATAGTGACTTCCTTTTCCTTTTTCCTTCTCAACCACCATATTCTATCTATTTTTCTAAACCTCGATTGTTGGACTCCAGACATAACACTGTAAAAATCTGTCAGCTCAGTTCAAGTCAGATAATGCCCTCGGCTACTTTTATTTTCCAGTATGTCACAAATGACCACTCATTTCTTGACAGAGGTGTCTGGGTCGGAATATGCCCAGCTTCCTGCTGGTAGCAATTAAAATTATCCACCACCCATGGGTAGATTTGAATTAAAGTATCAGCAGAAAAATGACTCTTGTAGCCAGCTAGGTCATGCATCAATAGCAAGGTGTAAGCAAAGGTGGCACTGAAAGGTGAACTTCATGTTACAAAAGAGTGAAAGAGAGAAAGGAGAAAAATTCTAACCTCAATGTTGTATGAATAATGGAGAAATATTACCACTGGCATAAGAACAGGATAGTGCAATGCTGGGGGGAAAGTGACACAAATGTCAATGATGGCTGTAACATCTGGGAAAAGAGATGGAAGAGCCAGGTAAAGCACCAGGGATGCCAGCAGGGTAATTCCTAAGTCTCAGAATGGCAAGGACTGCTGGATCATCAAAGGACTGATGAAGATATCATTTCCAGCTAACGCAGATTTCAAGCCAGGACATATCTAAAGGCCCTGTTGTGCCCTTAGTTGATTTCATTAAGTTTCATGAGCGAACGTAATGGCAAATGGCCATAAATGGCCATAGAAATACCTTTTGTTAGTCTGTTACAAATCAGTGTCTAGAAATGAGAGAAAAAGAAGATGAGCAGTTCCTGTTGATCCAGTTCTTGAGGTTTCCAAACTGATTTATGGTCCTTTAACTTATCACGCAGCACTTTCTCTCTGCTGCAAGAGGATTGGGATGAAGAGACTCCATCTATTGCTAGACTACGCTCGAGCTGAATCTACAGTAAGTAATTTTACTTGCCTATTGCTGGCATTACGTATAGCATTGCATTATTACACACTTGCAAATGAGTGGGGGGAGTTGCCTGCGCAACTATGTAAGGACAGTGGTCTGTAAAGGAGCATTGGTATTACAGTGTGGGCTCATCCTATGGAAAAGCATGATGACTGTGCTCTTGCCAATGAAAATTGTCTCTATGTCTACGTATCTTTTGCCTTGCTGTTCTGCTTACTCCAAAACAAGGGTCAGATTAAATCCAAGCCTCTCCGCAGCAGGGCTTATTTTTCTTTATCTGTCTAGATAGTTCAGGGTCAGATTAAGAAGCAAAATATTTGTTCAAATTATCTTTATCAAAGTAGTTCCATTGGAATCTGCAGAACTTTCAAAGCTACTTAAGGCAGAAAAAAGGAGAAGGAAATGTTATTAAAGATGTCATGAGCTTTTAATCAGGCACAATATTTTATTGTCTTGTAAATTCTTCCCCAGTGAAATTTATACCTCTAAATAAATGTGTATGTTCTACAGAGAACATACCAAAACAATTCTCTTTCAAGATTGATGGTGCTTCTAATTTTAGGGAGCCAAAAGAAAAAAAGAAAAAAAAGAAAAAGACTGATCCAGGTTATACCAGGGCCGAATTTAAGATATTTGATATTTATTTATCTATCTATCTATCTATCTATCTATCTATCTATCTATCTATACTTAAATGCATATTTAAAAAAAAAAACAAACACAAAAAAACCCAAAAAACCAAAACCAAACCAAACATATCACTTTGTATCCCATCTCCTTTATGCCCAGTTACTATGCCCACTGGCATCCGCATTCCTCCAACAGTCAGTGGGGAAGAGAGAGATGGCACCAGAGTTCCTCTCTTCAGAGGTATGATGTTTAGCCATTGATTTACCTTCTATTTCTGTTTACGATAGGGTGAAGCCTGGACAGCATGTTTTGGCTGGGTAGCTGGGATTTATATGGCTGAAATTAAGTTTAGCAAATCCTAGTTTTGATGCCTGATAGTACTGATGCAAGATGGGTGGAAACACAGCAAATGAAGAAAAATATAGTTCTTCATGAATGTAAGTAGGTTTTAAATGAGAAATTTTTTTTTTTTTGTTATACGTCTTCCTGCTTGCTAATGTGCTCTACCACAGAGCTTCTACGGTGCTTCAAGTTCAACATCATGATTTTTGGACCTACTTTCATATTTGGAGAACTCATCTATAATGGCAGAACAGCAGGGAAGCTATAGGAGTAAAAAAACCTGTGCATGGATCTCTAAACATTTGGTTGGTTACAACCTTAGCTGGTCTTACATTTCATCATCCAGTTTCCCTACCTGGACGTTGACGTGGCTGATGAAGAAATTAATTACATAATGATTTCATAAGGATCTGCCATGAAAAAATTATAGATGTGAGATTACTATTTTGTGGTTATTTATTAGTGCCACTTTGAGTTGTAAGCATAAAAAATGTTTAGTCTCTCTATAATCTATCTTTCAAATTGTGCTGAAGAACACAGTGATCAAAAAGGTGTGCACAGCATGGCAATTACGCTTGTGATTTTCTACGAGAAACTGCAAGGCAATTCAGATAATCAGTATGACTGGATTAAACTCTGGAAATAAATTTGGGGAAAAGCCCCTAGAGGAGACAATCCTACAGCTTGCCTCCACTGAACTCCCCTGCTTAATTGTGCCAGACAACCACAGGTAATGTGGAAAAGACTGAAGGGGTAACTAAAACAGCATTAAAACTGTGGCTCATGGCTTGGAAGGGTGTACTCTTGACTGGGTAAAAAATCTGGCTGGAAGGCTGGGTCCAAAGAGTGGTGCGGAATGGAGTTAAATCCAGTTGGTGGCCGGTCATGAGTGGTGTTCCCCAGGGCTCAGTACTGGGGCCAGTTCTGGTTAATATCATTATCAACAATCTCGATGAGGGGATCGAGGGCATCCTCAGTAAATTTGCAGACAACACCAAGTTGAGCAGGAATGTAGATTTGCTTGAGGGTAGAAAGGCTCTACAGAGGGACCTGGACAGGGTAGAAGCCAATGGGATGAGGTTCAACAAGGCCAAGTGGTGGGTCCTCCACTTGGGTCACAACAACCCCAGGCAGTGCTAGAGGCTTGGGGAAGAGTGGCTGGATTGCTGCATGGAAGAAAAGGACCTGGGGATGTTGGTCAACTGTCAGCTGAATATGAGCCAGCAGTGTGCCCAGGTGGCCAAGAAGGCCAACAGCATCCTGGCTTGTATCAGGAACACCGTGGTGAGTAGGACTTGGGAGGTGATTGTCCACCCTGTACTCAGCACTGGTGAGGCCCCACCTTGCATACGACCTGGGCTCCTCACTACAAGAAAGACATTGAGGTGCTGGAGCACGTACAAAGGAGCGCAACAAAGTTGTTAAAGGGTTTAGAGCACAAATCTTATGAGGAGCAGCTGAGGGAACTGGGGTTATTTAGTCTGGAGAGAAGGAGGTTGAGGGGAGACTCTCATCACTACCTGAAAGGAAGTTGTAGCAAGACGGGAGTTGGTTTCTCTTTCCTGGTAAGTGATAGGAAAAGAGGAAATGGCCTCAACTTGCATTTGGGGAAGGTTTATATTGCATATTAGGAAAAATTTCTTCACTGAAAGGGTTGTCAAGCACTGGAACAGGGTGCCCAGGGAAGTGATAAAGTCACCATCCCTGGAGGTATTTAAAAGACTTGTGGATGTCTAAACTCTGGAAGGGTTTGTTTATGCAGTCCATTGAGTATGCACCAAATCACCGATAGTTTAGTGACAGTAGAACTAATGTGATCTGGTTTGCTGTAGCTTTGTGCCTCATGGATGCCTTCTCCAGTGTGCAGGAGACCCCGCTGGGGGCTGAGGGAATGAGGACTGAGCTCATGCAGAAGCCAGAGAACAAAATGGGTCTCTTTCCCCTGCCCAACTCATCATAACTGCAACATATAGAGGTTTCTCACAGGTTCAAGAATCAGGAAGATATATATGGTATCTGTATAGAATGCAGAAGCCCTAGTTTATTAGAAAACCTGGCTACACAGGTCTAGGCAGAAGGTACACCCCATTGTTTAATTCAATGTGCTAAGTAATCCTTAGTAATGCTAGTCTAGCAAGGATATCGAAGCTAAAGGTAACACAAAGCTGGGCCTACTTCGAGCCTCTCCACTAGCTCCTTGATTCAGCAGCAGTTAAGGTTTTAAGACTCCAGTGGCACAACATGAGCCCAACGCTGGCATCCTTTACCCAGACTGGCATCAGAAGAACAAACTGATTCACATGACCTGTCTGCTTTCTGCTTCATGCTTCTGCTCTCCGACATTGCAACAAGAAATAGAGATGCTGAGAATTTAGCATTTTTGTCTAGACATGGAGGAGATAAATGACAGTTTTTATCAGGATCTGAAATAAAATTTTATCCGGGTTGTGTGACAATTCAGGAAGTGCCTAGCTACAAGTGCACACTAGAAGAAGTCCTCTTACACGTTCAAGGATAAATGTATAAGATTAACAATATGACCCAAGTGTACCTTTGATGCATTAACCCCCAAAATAATAAGCCTTATGAAGAAACTATAGACTAGGAGGCAAAATAATTTCATCCAATACAGAAAATGAAGTGCAACAAAGCTAACCTGTTAACACAGATTTATAGTATAATTGTAGCCCGCCGTTTGCTGAGTAAAATAAAAATTGCAAATGAGGTCCAAAATTCATTTACCCAAATCCATTAATAGACAATATCACTAAACAATTTACAAGGAGGAAGAAGATTTCTGCTAATTTTGGTATCTTGAGATATATGTTCCTTGTCAGGAAAAGCAGCCAACACTATGATCTGCAGAGAAGTAATGGGTATGCTACTATTCCTATAAATGGAGCACTGCAGACAGCAGATCTCATCTTGTTCCACCTGCAGGAGACAGTGTTGTGAATTAACAGGAGGCAGGTTATGAGCCAAACTCTGTAATCAGCTACATTAGCTCAACCCTACTGATTTCAATGAGGCTTAGCAGGTGTAAATGAGGACAGACTTGCCCCTACCTGAGAGTTCATAACGTCTGATAAAACAAGAATGAGAAGTCCTTCCAACTTTCTATCTTTTTCTCTTAGTAAATTTTTAAAAGTATATATGTACAGGACTGGCTGTTATTAAAGACATGAGAGAGGCTACTAATGTGATATAATATTGTCACAATACATATTAAACAAGGAATGAGTTTTTTTTTTTAAAGGTGACTGGCTGTAATTTGGGGTTGAAGGACTTGAAAATTTGGAATCTGGGGCAATGAAAACTGGGGAAAATACTGACTTCGGCTGTTCAGTTTATCAAAAAATTAAAAACAACAAAAAAAGAAAAAACCAAAAACATTCCACATAAAAAAAAATACATGAATTAAATATAACATTGGGATTTTCTCCCTAAGGTCTGCATGGTGAAGCGAGTCTTTTTTCCCCGCAGGAGACGATGTTTCTTGCTTTTCCCAAGGAAACAACTTCTGTGCTTTGCAAAGATTAAACTTCTGCCTCCAAGTGGGAAGTGGAAGCTGAATGTCAAAGGGTAAATTCCATGAGAGATGACAAGTGCTGATGGGCCTGAATTTGCACAATCAGCGGCATTCAGTCTCTCCAGGGGAGGTAACATGGGGAGTCGAGGGAAGGAGGGAGAGAAAACGAGTTCAGGCTGTCATCTCAGGAGGAAAGCTTGGTAAAAATATGTTCAGAATTTGGAGTTTGCCAATGAAATTAGCTGAAGTGCCTTAAAATATTTATTTGGGGGGTTTGTTTCATGTTAATAGGGAATGGAACAGTCTCTACGAGTCCTTGTTTTGCCAAAAGAGGAGCTGGGTGTGGTGGGTTGTAACACAGGGAGAGCTTATTGTTTACCCATTTTTTTTTCTTTCTTTGTTTTGGAAAAATAGTCCTTAAGGAATGTCAGAAAAAATTGGCAAAGCAGGAAAAAGAGCAGGATGTGATTTTTCATAGGGTTAAGCACCTACTTGAAAACGCAGAAGCACACAGCTGGGTATTGTGTCTCCCATGCTATATGAATTATATGAATTACACGAGAAGAGAATCTGCTAAGAGCTTGTCTTCTGTGAATTCGAGGTTCAAGAAATATCCCTGAATAACTTTTGAACTAAAGGTGTCACTACACAATAGAAATACCTTCAAGAACAGGTCAGTAGTGAATTCCAAGCGTGGTTATGTAGTGCACAATACAGCACACTGAAAGAAGGAAACTTTCAGCTTCCTGAGGAGAGCAGTTGTGGAGTTTCCTTTAGAAAAATGTCTTGGTCCCCTCAAAAGTAGTCTAAAATACCAGGTATCCATATGTGTATGGATACACATACTTATGCATACACATAAACACACAAAAAAATGGGTATCCACAACAAAAGTAGAAGATGAAGGTAAATATTGGAACAACTAATTACTTAGCTTGCCCTTTCCTCTGTTTTTATGAAGTTTGGAGGCACAATACATGAAGCTATCTTTCCATGAGTTCTATAGGAATATAATTTCCTTACCATGCTATTTTCCTCCCCAGAAGAGTCTCTTCAGAGCAAGGGAAGTAGGTGTTGTACAGATAACAGGCATAGGATAAAGACAAATATTATGTATGCCAGTTGTATGGGTACCCTACCAAAGTCCAGAGGGAGAAAAGACCAGTCTTAATAAAAGAAGAAAAGATCGTGAACATGTTATAAAAGAAATGCAGCCACATGCAGGGCTACAATGTTCTTCAGAAACCTGGCTTTTGCAGGGAGAGAGAGTATCTTTTTGATAGATTTTTAGAGTGTTTTTCCTACTTCCAGCGGTTTTTAATGTAGCAGCTATCAATCTGGTTACAGTCATGCAAAACACTAGCTCAGGCAAAGCTCAGAAACCTTTCACATGGCAGGTCCAGCTGAGGTCAATGCTATGAGCCTTCCCGTAGCTCGTTATGCTGTAATGGCAACGAGAAGCCTCTGTTTCCCCTGGCATTTTGCAGTGAGGCAGCTGGTGTACATTCATTACCTTTTTGTCCATATGCACCTTTAGAACGGTGAAGATGTAACCTTATTCTCAGGTTGCTCCAGAGACCTGATGCCTTCTGTGCTTCAAAGGCAGCCTGGATCTGATGTTTCCCAAACCTGCAAGAGGGACTCTGTTCAGCTGGTACCAGCCTGTGCCCCACTGGGACAATACTACGGGATCAGGCTCTGACAGAAATGACAACTGACAAGAAAGCACTGTTAATAGAGAAAGCCAGGAATCATAAGCCTTGTGTAATATTTTTCATTTCCCGGCCAATTCCACAAGTGGGAAATGGACCAAAATGGAAAGATGACAATTCTTCTTCTATCAAAAACATTAGGTACAAGGAAACAAGAGTAGACTCTCATTTTTGCTATTTGCTGGGGGGAGGAACAAAAATATTCTGTAGTGTGGAAATTCCTACCTGCCGTACAACAATTTAGGGTTTTATCAGTCTTACTAGTTTGCCTCAAAATAGAGGAAATTGAGTTGTAGTGACAAAAACATCAGCTTGACGTTGTCTTGACAGAGAAATTTCTACCAGGGCTGTTGCCTGATGACTATTTGAAGCTCATTCTTTTATGATTGAGCATTAGCAGGAGAATGTGGACAATAATACGGATAGGAAACTTTGGAAAAAGGATTATCCAGTGCAGGATGATTTTAAATGACTGTTTTTTAAAAAATGGTAGGTTACAACAAAGGGTTTTTGCCCTCTGAGTGTAGGAGAAAACGTGCATGAGTTGTAAAAAGATCAAGCGTAAAACATAGTTTCTGGACAATATGTTGTGTTGATGATGTATATGTGGGGAGGAGGACCTTGGATTTTGCAGAGTATCTTTTTAAGGTATCAAGAGAACTATTTAATGAAATAAATCCAGGTATTACTAAAGAGAAATAAAGAAGGAAAGCACACCGGTGTTCATTTTATTGTAATTACAAGAGAAGCAGCTGAAGAAAATTAGAGCAGATAATAATAAAAATAAGGAATATATCCATAAAGGATCTTACACTGACCGCAGCCATGAAGATGTCTGACTACCTGTGTGGTGTCCTAGAAGGATTAAAAAAAATGGAAGTGTATTTTATGGTGTAATTTTTCATAGAATATATGTGTGAGCGTGGCAGTCTGACAGCTCTGCCAGGTACATTTCTCCATTTAGTTATGGAGGATACAGAGCACAGGACTGTCATGATTAACATTTATAAATGTCCAGACAGATGGAAGGGCAGGTAAAAGCCGTGAATCTGGCCAGCTACAAGACAGGGTGAGCAAGCAAGAGCAGGACACTTAATGTGGCATAGTAAGCCAGTAAAATGAGCACCAGTACTGAAGAATTAATACTTCTGTAACACAGGACAAGGGTGACTAGAAACTATTTTTTATGACGATATCAACATAATAAAAAAATTCATATTTCATGCATTCTGGAAGATATAAATTTTATTACAGTTGGTCTATTCTTGCGACATACAGGTGCAGAACCACCCTGAGAAGTCCAAAAAACTAGCATATGTGCCAGAAATGAGGATTCAAACTCAGTTAAATCATTGAAATCATAGCAGGAAAACCACTAAAGAAATATAGCCTCAATCTTTCTTGCTGGAATATACCAACCATCCTATATCAAAACTTGGAAAATGACATTTTTATATTAATGGGGAGAAATACTTCTCTCTTCAGTCAATGTCTAAACTCACATTATTTATGAGTCCCACCCATAAGCAAATGAAGAACGGATTTTTTGTTGGATTCTTTCTGTATAAAAGCAACACAGTTATGCTCTTATAGGCTTACATTGTAATTCAACATAATTTTTTATCAATAGGAGTGAGGATGTCTATGATGATGCACATGTCACAAAGTCACACAGGCATTCCGTATAACAGTGCGGGGAGTTGTATGCTTTTTTTTTTTTTCTGCCTTTCTTCGAGAGCCTCTTTTGGTTTTCTGGCATGGATGCTCATGTGTGAAGACTTCAGCGCAGCTCTCGAGTCAGATGAAGTCATCTGTAATATCAAGCAAGTCCAAAAAAGATGCTGGTGTTTCCCTGTGGAGCGCTGAACGAAACATTAGATGAGTTATTTGTAAGGAAGGGTAACACTGCTAATAGTGCTGCAGAGGCAGGATGAGGTGGCACTAAATTGTGATGGGGGATAAGAGCCCTCCAATCCATCAATACAATAATTTAGAAGAATTCTTAGGAAGTTCTGGTCAACAAAAATTAATAAAACACCCATCTACCTAAGTAATGAACTCTTCTGGTACATCTTTGTTTGACTTGCCAGTACCTCTTCTTTCAGCTTCAAAGTAATGGATGGTTTGATGCTACACAGAGAGCAACTTAGGGGCAGGGAAAATAGTTAATCAGTGAGCAGGAACCCTAGAATATCCTTTAATCTAGTGGTCAATGGGGCCCATAGGTCTATTTGCTGAAACTGCCAGGATAAACCTGGGATGGTACCAACTTTCCACTCTATCAGGGAGGGGTGCATTTTATGCAGAGTGCACTGCATAAAATGAAGGAGTTTCTTCTTCTATTCCCCTCCCTCTCCCCTGAGGAGAAGACCAAAAGCTAGTCATTTTAAATGAGGAGGTTATTGGGAATTCAAAATTTCCACGTGACGTGTGCTGTGTTGATCCTTGCTGAATGTGAAGATTCTGAACAAAGGCTCGTGTGTCTGCAGCAGCGTAGCGAGGAAGGGTCTGAAAAATACTCAGCTTTTTCAAAGAATTTGCTTCTGCGCAGAAGGCCATCCTTTCACCATGTACCTTTACTTATAGCAGAATGCAATATTACTGAAAAAAACCCCACATCTGCTCCCTGTTGTCCCAGAGCTGCTCATGAAGAGACATTTTCCAGAATCAGCAACTTTAGTTGAGATCAGTGAGTTTTCTGCAAATAAAAAGTCTGCAGGGTTTTTTGGGGTTTTTTTTTTGGTGTGCGTTAGATGAGGTAATCTAGGTTTCCTCAGACTTTCTTAAGAAACAGAGAGGAAGTCTGTGGAACTGAAAAATTAAGCTCTGAAGCTGGAATTCGAACCAGCAGGGCGGAACATCTGAATTTAATGAGGCTCTGCTTGACATCAGCAGGCGCATTGGAAGGCCAAAGTCTACGGGATTAGGCCTCAAATTAATGATGCAATGAAAAGGAAAAATGCATAATTTTAGGGAAGATCATTTTGATGATTGATTTTATAATTATTCATGGCACCTAATGTGAATTATCAGGATGCTTTTATTGATGGCATTTATTATTGCATTAAAATTTTAAGCTATGCTCTGGAAGACTGTATAATACAGGCTGGAAACAGAATGAGGGGTTGAAAGAGGCTGAGAAATAAGGATGCTTCATGCAGTTTGATGGCATATAGAACATCCAGCTACAGCTATACCACTGTTTTAAACCTACACCTTTATTACAGGGCTGCTGCAACAATTTAATATTAAATTGTTATGTCAGGTCTTTGAATTTGTTGTGGTATAATCAATCAATGAAATATTTTTAAAAATCCTTTCCAAATGCATGTTCCAAAAGAAAATTAGTTAATGTAAGCTTAAAATCCCCTTTGTTTTACTTAGATGGTGCTTCTGTGGGCCCAAATTTGTGAAAGCTTCTCGCCATCACACCAGTAGTTCAGACTTGTGTCTTTCCCATAGTCAGTATGGACCCCATTGCTTCTGAAGCTGTAGTACTTCAAATTTGATTTTATCCTGGCCACAGTAGGAACTTGCACCTGAAACAAAAGTGTGGTAGTTTTCCCACAGTGAAGCAGAGCTTGCTACTCATTAGGCCATAAAAGATCACAACTATTCATAGTGTAAATGGACTTCCTGATTTTGAAGTCAGAGTTTTTTGCTTGATAAGAATTTAATGCAGACTGTACATTTTCATGCAGATGGACTCCTTAGCTGTTTCAGACCTTAACCTGTCCTGACTGTAAGATAACTACAACAGCTTTAGGACCTAAGGCAGTCAGAGTGGCCTTACTTTACCAAGAGTGGGAAACATGGTCTGTCAAATAAGTGAGGTGGCAGAAAAATTTCTTCTGCGCTTGCCCGAATAGCCAGCTTCTTCGTTATCACCAGGTAGCATTTTATCTTCAAGCAGTAGAGGAATGGGAGAACCCTGAATACTAAGTACCTTTTATGCTAAAGGATTTTCATTTCCATACCTTTCTGTGGAACAATACATCAAATACCTTTGCATCAGGTGAAAAGCACACTGTGATTTGTACACCCTCCCACATAAAAAGGAGGTTAGTAAGACAAATCCCACTTAGCAGTCTAGATGTTCCAACAGAGCAGAGCTTTGTGAAACGTAAAGCATTCCCCTTAATTTTTATGTTTTTATGGAGCTTCCAAAAATGCAATGTTTTCAGCCGTAAAATGTGTGACATTCTTCAACAGATCCCTGACATTAAACACAGCACTGTTTATTTCATGCCAGCAGTGCTGGCAGGACAGCTCTTGCTGGAGCAGCTTCTGATTCCAAATAAGGTTGGCTGAGTTTCATCTTTAGAAAACTCCAGCCCAGCTGCAGCCAGGTGCTCACTAACTTTCTTTTCACTATCTGGCTGGCTGAGCTCAGAAGAATTAGCTTGCTCTTGCTCCTCCATCCTATGTGAAAGGGTACGAGGATTAAAGCCCCGAAAACCTCTCAAAGATTTCAAGTCCCCTGCAGAAGCTGCTGAAGAACTGGGGTTTCTTCTTTTCAGTAGCAGGTAGCTGATCTCCTCTACTACATAATAACAAATAATGTGGAGTTTCGACCATTGTTTGGGAATAGAGGAGGTCTGGCAGGTCTACTGCATTAAGCCAAGGATCCAAACTCAAGCTAGGGCTCATTGTCCCAAGTCCATCTCAACAGCTGCCACCTAGCTGCTTTACATGTGCAAATCTTCCTTTAAAGATGGAGTAACAGCGTGTAATTTTTCCTTTGGAAAAGGAAAGTACTTCAGCTGTGTATGATGACAGTTCTGCTGCATGGGCTGGAATTATACGTGCTTACCTTTGAAACCCCCGTGGAAGTGTGTGATGGAGAAGGGAGTTACTGCTACTTACAAGCTCACAGTTTGCCCAAATTCTCATTTCCTACTCTCCAGTTCGATCCAGCAGACAAGGCAGCCGGTGCTATGCAGGGCCAGACCTTGCTGTTTATCCAGGGGCTCCGGGAAGGGATGGAGGGGAAGGCACTGGCTGTCAAAGGCTTTCTACTGCAGCTGCACGCATCCAGCTCCGTGGGAGGCCAGAGGAGGTGGGACGATGATCTCAGAGTAGTGCAGTTGGAGAGCCATGCACTGCGTTTCTGCGTGTGCCAGCAGAGATGTGTCAGCCCTGGCATCCATCTCATGGCAAGAAAAAGAGGGGAGCACCCTTCTTTCTCCAACTACAGGTTCAACAACTGCGGCCAAGAGCCCTGAGGTGACAATCCTGCCTCAGCCTCAGGCATCTTTTCCCACCTGAGCATCCTCAACTTTCCTGCTGCGGAGGCAGTTGCGCTCATTTGTGGGGGCTGCTTCATGCTTTCCAAAATGCTCCTCCAGTCCCTTCTGCCTGAGGAGGGTTTCCTGCAGAGTGCTCAGGCTTCTGAGTCTGTTTTCAGTGACAGCCTGCCCATCACTTCAAGGGGCCCTGAACTGACGATATCCAGCGGGCGTAACGGCTGCTCAGTGATCCAAACGAGATCATCAGCACTAAGTGTACATGATTTCAAGTCTCCTGAGCTACATTTCTTCAAGCGTATGTCGTTATTCTTCCTTCCGTACACACTCAAAAGGAAGACTGGTTTAAAGACTCTCACTCCAGCTGTTTATTAGCTGAGTTAACACAAACATTTCATTTCGAGCACTTGAGCAAAGTTTATGGTTCCCCTTCCAGGGTGGCTGACCTGAAACCTCTCTCTAACAACACTCTTGAGGAGAAGCATAGAAATATTCTTCTTGAAATCAATTTCAGATTGCTATTAACAGTCACGAACAGTACAGCAACGGAAACCAAGATGCGAGCTTTATTATAAGGCTTTCTAGGCCCTTCTGTGTCTAATGCAATACCATATAGCTGGCTTAGAACTGGTATTTACTTTTATAGTACTATTACATGAACAGGTTGCCCAGAGAAGCTGTGGATGCCCCATCCCCAGCAGTGTTCAAGGCCAGGCTGGATGGGGCTTTGAGCAACCTGCTCTAGTGGGAGGTGTCCCTGCCCATGGCAGGGGGGTTGGAACTCGATGATCTTTAAGGTCCCTTCCAACCTAAACCATTCTATGATTCTGTGATTACAATGGCATGTAGTGTACAGAGAGGAGTGAGTCTTGTCTGCAATGCTGACAGCCTCTGCTGACCTAAAAATTAGAGCTTAAATTCAAATCAGGTCTGTGTTTTACTGTGTCACAAGGTTGCCCTTGTGCCACTGTTGCCCGGTTTGTAGGAAAAATGATTGAGCTCACAGTTGTTCTTCAGTGGATTCATGCTCCTGCTGGTAAGAGAGTTGGTAAAAACGTGGTTCCTGGGAATCTAAACATATTCCAGTTAGTAAGAATATATACAAAACTTCCCAGTCCCTCTTTTCTCATATTATTTTCTTTGGCAGACAAGCCTAATCTTGTGGCCAGAAAAGTCTGATAATTGTTTAAATTTTTGGTCATGTATATCATGCATAAACCCATACGTTTCAAGTAGACAGAACAGTCAATTTTTCAATGCTAAGAGGTTTATTGTGCTGTCAGGTTGACACAACTCAATCATTTTTTTCTCAAGTTTTATAAGACATTCTCTAAAAAAATGCTTTCTTCCCACCAGAAGTGTCTCCCGTTTGTCCTCGGCTTGTTTCTTTTTATGTATTCCACACTTCTTCCTGGATTAAGCAAAGCAGCAATTTGCATGCCAAATCTGAAGTCATCTGCAACCCAAGTATGCTGTGATTAAAAATTATAGTACTGATATCCTAAACTACATTTTAATAGGTATTGTGATAAGAGGTGTTATTGGATTACCAGCCTTGAATTAATTTTCATTATCTTTCTTTCTTTTAATTAATCGTTTTTCTCTCCCTCTCTTCTTGCACTTAGAGTCCAGTAAGACCTAGTGGGCACTGGGGAAGTGGGGAGAAGGGAGAATAAATGGTAGGGTTGTAGAAGCAACAATTTTCTTAAATAACTGAGGCTGTGTAAAGAAAGGAATTAATCTTTTAAATTAATTAGACACATTAGGAGAAAAAGATTAAAAGTAGTGGAGAGTGCCCTTTTGTGATCAGCCTGAAGTTATGAATCTTTCAAATTATACCTGGAATTATTCAATCGCTTCAAAATTAAACACAGGCTCACGCTTTAAACAGACTTTCAGAATGCGGGGTAGGGGTTATATTTTTTAAAATATAGTGGTTATTGCTTCAGAAAAATTGGTGAAAGGTATGAGAGGAAAGCATGAATACTTGCCTCGTACATGTCTTAGAAAGGAAGGTTAATGGAGATCACAAGATTGATTATGACGATCTCTTTCATTCTGAACTGTATCAAGGCCCAGACAGATTTCATGAAACAAACCCATTAGAGTTTCATGTCACACTTCAGTCTTCTGAGGAACTTTAGGTATATACCATGTATAGACACCAGGTCACCACTAACATCCTAGGCCTTTGAAATGTAAAGAACAGATGTGCCTGGATAAACCTTATGGCTAACCATGTCTAGGCTAAAAACACCATCGTGGTCCCAAGCTGGTGTAAGATCTCTTCCTCATCCAGAACTAATGACGAGTCTTAGGCCACATTGACCAAGGCACTGCCATAGAGCAGAGGTAGACCACTTTTCTCCAAGCCTTTTGCCAACCAAATTTCTCTCAAACAGCAAAACTTACTGTAGTGCTGTTAAAGTATTGCAGTAGGTAATGAGAAGGTAAAGGTGGAACCGATGGCCTAAAAGGGTTCCTTTCAGTCTCCTTTATAGAAGAAAGGTGTCCCAATACAGGCCTCGGGTTAGTGCGCTATCTTTAGGTGATAAAATTTCATATCAATGAGGATAACATTATGGTGATGTCTGAAACAGTGAGAAAACAGGCAGGGATTTATTTCTTCCTCACCCAAAAATAAAGTAAGTCCAGTAAGAGTTTCAAGAAAGCAGTCAAATCAGCAGGAAATAGAGTGGTGGATTAGAATGTAATGGACAGGGTTTTTCCTGTCCTGTGACAGGAGGGAGGAGGAGGATGTTATTCACCTACCTAAAAAATGACTTAACAAAATTTACCCGGTTGATTCACAAGATTAAAATGAAGCATGAAATGGAAAACATCTGTGTGTTTTCTTGGTCGTTCTTGTTCTACACTTGAAATACTGAGATGGGTGGATATGCCTGTATTATAAGACCAAGACAAGGATGTCACAAATAATTGATTTGGTTTTCATTTGACTCAGAACTAATTTTCTCTAGCTAAAAGGTTTTCTGTTTTTGTCAAATATCTCCCCAATAAGTACAGTAATAAATATATCTTTATAGATTATGGCACTGGATTTCAGATGTTGAAATCCAGTGAACAGCCCTGGAGAACTGGAGTTGTTCACCCTGGAGAGGAGAAGGCTCCAGGGAGACCTTATTGTCACCTTTCAGTATATAAAAGGGGCTTGTAAGAAAGATAGAGAGAGACTCTTTACCAAAGCCTGTAGTGACAGGACAAGGGGCAACAGTTTTAAATCTAAGGAGGATAGATTTAGATTGGACATAAGGAAGAAGGTTTTTTTGTGACAAGGGTGTTGAAACACTGAAACAGGTCTCAGAGAAGTTGTGGATGCCCCATTCCTGGAAGTGTTCAAGGCCAGGCTGGATGGGGCTTTCAGCAACCTGCTCTAGTGGAAGATATCGCTGCTCATGGCAGTGGGGTTGGACTAGGTGATTTTTAAAGGTCCCTTCCAACCCAAACCATTCTATGTGATTTTATGTTTCTATGTTTTGAGCTACCACCAAACCCATTAACTGGCGCTAAGAATGGCCATGTTTCCAAAAGAAGACCTGATTTATGCATATTTATGTATACATAATATATATAAATAATATATAGAAGCTAGCACAACTTGGTAAGGGCATAAATACCAAACTGAAAATGTTTTCAAAATATTACAAAACACTTTGGAGAAACAGTGAGCACCTGGGGACTCCAGCAAGCCCTTTCCTGAGGGAAGGATGCAGACTAGCTGAGCAGTCCAAATGCTAGATGGACCCCTTCCCGTTACTCACATCCTGCTTAATGGATAAACCTCAACATCATGAATGGTTTAACGTAGCTAAGTAAGCCACGTGTTGGCTGATTGGCCAAAGCCTATCTGCACAGTTTAGGATTGCAAAATTGGGGAATGGAATCTCATGGCAGGCTTTCTTGTGAAATTTCCATTATTACCTAACATTGAGGCCAAAAATAATGGGCAACTTAATTGCCAATGTTTTTATTATTATCATTTACTATTATTACTTAACCTCTCTACTGCCAATGCCAAAAATTTTGCAATGTTCAAAAACCAGAAAATAAAGCCAACATTTTCTGTTTCTACTTGGAGGATTCTCTTGGAAGTTGTTAAACAGGAGACAAGCATCAAGATACTGAAAACAGAGCTATGTCTTCTCACACCAAGCTGGATAACGGAGATAGATGGTCACACCAGAAGGAAAGAGCAGTGGGAGTATCTTTGTATAAAATAGTTTCATTAGTGTATGAGATGTTTGGGGCATGCTCTACAAAGTGGTGTGAACTCCATCAACATCCATCACAACAAAGATGTGAGCACATACTCCAAAAAAGGCTGAAATCTTGCTTTCTGAGTAACAAAGAGAAAGGTGTGACGGAAAGCCCAATGGTAAAATACAAGAAGGAACAAATGTAACTGAAAAACTAGTTTCCTTCTGTGGGAGAGAGATTTTTAATTTCAGATGCAGTGTGTTATTTTAGGACTAGCCCTGGTTGTGTGAAACCACAAGCACATGTGAATTACAAGTTCTCCTATTCATGGTTCTCCCTGCCCTTGCTTTTTCCTTTGTCAACACCCCAGGGCCAGAGAGAGAGTAAGTGAAAACAGAACATCTCCATCACCGTGGCAGAAAGGCTGTGAGGAATAAGAGGATTCTTGCACTTTTGCACAAGCACAAAAACAATGGAGCATTTAATCTCTTAAACACTTTAATAAGTTAGATTAGAGTTTTTTTCCTTTTTTTTTTCTTTTTTTTTTGAGAGATACTTATGCTTCTGCAGAGAAAACAGAAGCAAAACACCACTTTGCACTCTCTGTAGTGCCTAGGAAGTATTACGTCCCATTCTGAGGGACTGCCTACACTGCTCAGATGCCTCTTTTATACAAACAGTCACATTAATAAAGAATGCCTCCCCTTTTAACCACCCTGAAGCTGATTTCTCATCTGGGAGGTTATAAATTATTTTTAGAGGTTAATTGTTATGCAAATCTGCTCATCATGGGGTTTCAGCATCTAGAGAAATGAGAAAACATTCCCTTCCCCAGTGGCAGAGGCTCATAGAGGACACCTTTTCATTTCTAAAACCATTTGGAAAGGATTATGTGCCATATGTTTTCTCAAACATATCGCACACTAACCATAAGAAACCTGTATTAAGACAGTGTTAAGGTTGCACAATTACAACATAATCATATATTTATGTGCCTATTTTGGGTATTTCATAGTATATGTTTCAAGACATAGTGCCCAATCCTGTAAATTCTGCTCAGATGAACAATTATCACATGGGCAAGTATCCCCTCTGACATCTGCAAATAAGCCTTACAGAATCAGCCCCAAAACAATATAGATTTTAAGTGTATATTTAACAAGAGAAATGGGGATAGCAAACACTATAGGCCAGATGATGAAGACAAAAGAATTTTGCAATGAGATTTTTTTTTTAATCTAAGAGCAAACAGGAAAAAAACCCCACAGTTAATTTCTTATTCACTTCTCATTTCTTATACTGTAAGATTCAACTCACATTCCTACCTTCACTTACCAGGTGAGCTAGTGGCAAAAGCCTCTTTCATGTGACTTTGTGTGAATGGGCTGTAAAGGTAACTGCTGGTGAGGATGGAGAAAAAGTTCCCAGAAAGCAGCAGGCTGAAGCATGAAAAAAGCCATGGTCTGAGAGGTAGAATGTCTTCCAAAAACTGAAGCTCTAGAGACTGATGGCCCTGTTGAATCCACAAGAACTGATGAACTCAGGACACCAAGAGCCTGCCACAGCTGCCCAGGGCCAGCAGCACGCACTCATGTCAACAACGGGCTGTGTAGCTCATTCCTGATTCTATTAATAATAACAAATTGAACAGTAAAAGGTGTTGTAATAAATATTTGTTGTGACCTGTAGCCCCCTAACTTGGTCTCCTGTCAGGGGATTCTACAACACTACCCTTTGAGACAGCTACAAAAAGTCGTCACATAAACACATGGGCCTGATAATTGTCTTAGCTGGTCTTTGTAGAGGTTTTCAGGGATACAGTATTTTCCCATCATCCAGGACCCATGGGGATCCCGAGAAGTCAGGTCCCTTTCCCAAGACCTTGGTACACCGCTGTGGAATTGAAACTTACAGAATCTTTGCAATAGGGAAAACTAAGAGTGTACAAGGTCCGTCATCTTTGCTAGGTCTTGTACGAGGTGAGAAAAGTCTCTTTTCTGTCAGATGGGGGACAAGATGAAGAGTAGAACATTACAGCAATTATCAGCATTGCTCTATGCTGCTTGTTCCTCCTAGCATGTATAGATATTCCTATAGTACCTTTAAACAATAGGAATAAAAACTCTGGCAGTGGAATTTATGAATTTTGATGACTAATTCTCTTTATTAGAAGGTAATGTTTGGTCAAATTCCAAGAGAGGCCCAAGAACTGTATGTCTTTACATACAAGGAAATGTAGCTAGGTTAATAACACAGATCAAAAGATCTCAGACATAGTCACAAAACAACGGAAGGTCATTCTGAGGCAGATGTATCATACTAATTTACACAGCACTGATTGATTATTGAAGTACCTTGGAAATATAAAGAATAAATTTCACCAGATAAACCACACCAAAGTGTTGGATGGTAACTTTCCTTCAACAGCAGATAATTATTAGCTTTTTTCCAAATTTTCATCAGGAAAAAGGTGAAATCACCCATGAGTTTCAAGTGATAATGAATATAACTTTTGGCAAAAGTGTAGTACATTCAGATATTAATGATTGTGCTATATTTTTTTTTTCCAAAAGCATCTGCAAGATGCTCTAAGTGCTCAATTTATTCCAAATCCACCTCATTCCACAATCCAGTGTCTTGTGGGGAATAAGTATTTTTGTTGTGTCAGTGCTGTGGGAAAATATCTACCTTTTAAGGCCTTGTCTTAGTGGACCAAAAATCCTACTTCCAGGACAGCCTGAAGCCTTCCCCTTCGACTACATCCCCCCAGTCAGAGGAGGTGTTGGGTCTGTTGGGTCTGGGTATTCAAATTCCCCTTAAGGGAATGGACACTGTAGTACTTGGTAGGGTCCAAAAAGTAGTTTCCCAAAAAAGGAAGGTACCTAAAAAAAAAACAAGTAACAACTTTTCAAAATATGGTCCACAATTAACACCTTTTAAATGTATATTTCAAGCCTGCAATTTATTCAACAGTAGATTCTGACAGGTATCTAATTTTGAACTTGAAGATAATGCCTCATTCAATGATAAAGTATTAAAATGAATAATTTCTTTTTTTTTAAATAAAGAAATTTACTTATTATTTTATGATATATGCAAGTTGATGTTTGAATGGTGTGTGGGAGCAGTAGAGAGCAAACAAAACAAATAGTCCCTGGTTCTTTCCAATTACTTTGAGAAAGATTAGGTGTCCTCTGAATCATGTTGAAACATTCTGAGCCAATGAAATAAAGATGGTATTTTAATATGACTTGGGCACACCCTGAGAACAGCATGAATTTGAATGAGACGAAACGACAAGTGAGGCAGTAATATGGAGGTGACCACAGATGAAGAGTCCTTATAACCAGACTCTTATTCTGTAATGAGAAGAAAGAAAAGTACTTGAATTTAACATCTGGATCTTATTTCACAAATTCCTCAGGAAGGAAGAGTCAACAAAAACAATAGTAACTGCCCTGGCAGAAGTGGGTCAACAGAACAAGACTCTATGGGCTAGTTTCAGTGTATTTTTAATAAAATCTCACTGAAATGGGTGAATGCTATAGAGGGATATAAATTTAAGGAGGAGGAGGAGGGGTTGGATGGTGCCCTCTGTAAAAATGAATACAATGCATTTACCTCTAAGAGCTGATTCTTTTGGTATCCTGAACCCAAGTGGAAGTCTGGACTCCCTGCAAAGTCGCCAGAGTTCCATACAGCTGTCGGAATCAAACCCTACATATCACACCAAGACCATGCAGAAAGCTGTTTCTGCTAAAGCTGCAGCTGCCTATAGTTATTGGGGCAGGCAATGAATTCCTTAATGCGTGTTCTGCTAATAATTTCAACGCTACATACATTTCCTGTCTATGAAACACTGACTTTGCACTATGATGGATGAGTTTTTTGCTGTACAAGAGTCCAGAAATTCTCTTAAAGTTTTTGTACCAGTGGTAACTTTGCTTTTTACATGCATGAGGATGTTATTTTATGCTATTATACGGCTGTAGTCGACAATTGAGCTGAAACTGAACTCTCTACGATGCAAAAAGAAAAATGGCTGGTGATGGAGCATTTTCCACAACATTCCTTTAATTTTGAAAATTGCACCAGCCTCCTTGATGTCCTTCCCTGGTTAGAATTGCCTGAGTTAACTTTTAAATTCCACCAATTTTTATGTTGGTTTATGAGGAAAAGGAGCAATTACAAGTGCAGGTAGCTTTAGATGTAGAAATATTAGAATTGCAATAGGAGTGCTGTGATATCATTAGTATTTTATATTAAAACAAGAGTGTTCTTCAGCAAGCAACTGATCTTTTCACTTTCAACAGATTGAGGGAAATAATTTAAAAACTGAGTTCAGAGTTTGGAGACATATCTCCAATGTGAGTTTCAGTTAATGTAGGAACGTTAGATATGGATTTCCTGAATTTGTGCATGTAAAACATAAATTTGAACACTGCTTGCTGCAACCTTAGATCAAATGGAATGTGTATAACTAAAAATAGAAGAAACAGAGAAAGAAACATTATTAAATATCTAGCAAGAAAAATTACATATATATGTATTTGTAGTTTTGGGTGGGTTGTGCCCTTCAGAAATCAGTTTTTAGGCAAAAACCTTCTTGCCAGATGATTTCTTTATCAGAACAATTTTTATGACTTCTTATGCTAAATTCTATTATTCAATCAGTAAAGTTGACAAGTACAAATATTTCTCTTCATTGCCAGTTAAGCACTTTTCTCTAGCATTCTGCATGCCAAGTAGAATTGTAGATTTTCCTTGTAAAACTACTTTGGATTTTACAAGTTAATGGGGGGGTGGAACAAAAGAAGCATGGCTTGTTTTAATAAAAATATTGACTCAAGGCTTTACAGAACAGAGCTGAAAAGGAAAATTTTCCCTGATCTTTTTTTCGCCTTCTATTATTTTTTTTAAAAAAAAAGGTTTCTCATTAAAATCCAAAGGATAGCTTTGTTTCAACCACAGAAGACATGCTTCTCCTTTGTAGAGCATCCCAACTGAGTAATTTATTCCCATCAGAGCTCTGTTGGCAAGAGGAAGGTGGATGTTGGTTAAAAAAAGAGGGCTTAGATCCAGCAGAGCACTTAAGCAAGTGCTTAACTTGTCAGTACTGCTAATTGCATATTTAAAGTTAAGCCTGTGCTTAAGTGCTGTGTTGGTTTGGTGCCTACCTCCATGACTTTTGGTCAGGAATGATAACTGCTTGTTGGTAGTGCCCTGACTTAAAAAAAATGGAAACCTTTCATACTATTTCTGGAGCCTGTTTGCCCAACGCCACTGTTGTAACCTCCATCAACACACTCGGCAGAGAAGCCATAGGAGGAGCTGGCAGTTAAATTCATCCTTTCAGCTCCACCTGTGACAGCAAAGAGATGACTATAGGGTGAGGCTTTTCTCCAGATTTAGGCATTTATGTCTGCCTAGCTGTCTGGGCTCTCCTCATGGACAACGGAGAGAAATAGGGCCCAGCAGAGACCCATTCACCTCAGAGTACTTCAGAGAAGCATCGAATGAATCATTATGGTTCTTATAAGTGCCTGCTTCTCTCCATTGACTGTAGAGCGAGATGAGAGGACTGAAACTGAACCAACCTTCTGTCTTGGTTGTAGACAGAATGTAAGGGCAGCTGAGATGAATCCCTCATCCCTGCACTCAGTGCCTGAACCGCTATTCTGGGTCTTTACATAAGCAATATATTAAAGAAGAAAAACTCACAAGTTTAAGTTACATTTTACAGAACATTTTAAAAAACTGTTGGGCCTGGTTCTGAAAACTCATTGCGTTTCCATTCATGTTCTCCCTGGAAGTGGTAAATAGTTTTAATTCACCTAAAATTAATGTGATCTGTTAATCTGCAGGCTATCATACTTATTCTCAGAGTGCTTCTCAGTACTTCTCAGCAAAAAAGTAAGAGCCATGGTCCCATCTGGTACACATTAAGAATCCATGGTTAGCTTCCCCATGGCAAGTCCTCAGAACAATAATCACAATTTCCCCAACCGTAGCTATGCACCTGAGGGTTGTTTGGTCAGCACTTCCAACACGAAATAGCTGCGTGAGCTCAGCAAGAGGCTGCTCTGGCTTCCTTGATCCTCTGATGAGGACTTGGAAAAAAGTCAAAAAAGGGCAGAAATCAGTGAGGAGAGGAAACATTTGTAATTCTTAAGGTTGTTTTCCTACTTCAGTAACAGGTATACATTTGCTTTGCCACATTTTCAGTGGAAAAGCATGCGGCTACCTCACCCCACCCTCCTTTCCCCAATTTGTTGTTGATTTACCAGTTTAAACATATGTGTTGCATTGTAAACTACTCTGCATATTTAGTAAAACTTGCACAAATATCACAAATAAACTCTGGGAAAAGAAGAACACATTTTACATGCATTTGAAAATACTTATTTTCTCTGGGCTTTTTACAGGCTTGTGAGAGATTACAGAAGGGCATTGAGCATAAAGTTGCCAAAACGCTTACAATTGATATTAAATACAAGGCAGAGTGCCATTATGAAAATGAAAGTCAGCTAAAAAAGAATATTCTGGAGACTGCAAAGGAATCTAGGGCTGAGATTCACTGAGCAGTGGGACATGTGGACCATAATGGGGTAAGCATAGTGTGGCAATACGCATATGACCAAGGTTTCCATGTTACCTACCAACAGGGAGCAATCTACACAAAAGTACCTTGAATCTTGTTGTTTTGCAGTGTAATTTAGAGAATTTAATTGTATTTCTCCTCCTCATTCTAGTTATAATCACCAAGAAGGTTGGAAAGGACCTTGAGACCTCACCTTGAGACCATAAGAACTATTTTATTGCCCCAAGATGGGATCAGTTGTGTTTGCAATAAGTAGTATGTTCTTAAAATCTTCCACTGCTGGAGGTTCCACACCTTCTCCAAACAAATTACGGAAATGCCTACTGGCAGGTATTATAATGTCTCACCTTACTGCAACTTCAGTCTCATTGCTTCTTTTCCATGTCCCATTGGATGGACATTAGGGATGTCAAAGACCCAGTCCCAGGGATGGGGAATCCCTCCTCTAATTTTGAGTGCCTACATCTGAGCTTATTATGCAAGTAACCCACTTTGATGGAAATAAATAAGCACTTCTAGAACTCAGTTAATGTTATCTATGCCATCTCTGTTTCAGAGAGAGATGAATTGAGCCCTTGAAGTACCTTTTCTTCTCTGGGTTTGTAATAGGAGTTCAGATGTAGGTATTTACGTTGCAGATATAACTTTGGTCAGATGAACTCCACCCTGTTCACAGTAGGATGATGGGAATATTTAATTTGCATTCCTCATCCCGGGAGCCCCTACATGTTGGGCATGTAGGGATCTCTGACTATGAGATGGCACCTGCACCGATGTGACTTCAATATGAAGAACTTGCTCTTTTATCCCAATAGCCTTCTTTACTATGTCAGATTGCCCCCAGTAGAACTTAAACAGCATCTAGTTTTAGGGAATCCTTCAGTTCTTGCCTGCCTACATTATTATGAGATGAAGAGATCCTGCATTTTTTTCACCCCATCTAAGGAACAGTAGTAGACTAAGAGATCCAGCGTTAAGTTTCCAGATGTGTATTTTCCTAACACTGCGATATTTGTGTTTGTTTGGATTCCTGCAGAGATGGAATGCGCAGCTGCAGCAATCATGACTCTCAATAGCAAGATTAACTCCTCTTAATTGAAGAACAGAAGACAAATTAAAAGAAAACAAATGATTTTCTGAATTTATGCCATGTTTCAGAAAAGTGGTCAGTCAATAATTGTTATTAGGACGCAAGCTAACTCAAGTCCAGAGAATTATTCTTGACTTTTTAGGTTTCTCATTATAAGTGGCTATTGCACTACACACAGCTCATTGCTATCAGTGCAACTGCAGTAGCTGCAGTAGCACTGATAGTTTTAAAAAAAAAAATAATGTAAGTAGAATCATTGTTGTTGCTCTGTAGACAAAAAGGCTAGAAAGTATGATCCTCAGAATGGTCTGTGAAATTCACTACAGACCTGTGCTGGTGTAATCAAGATCGGCATTCCGTAGTTTTCAATTAGGGTAACAGGATCCTCAGAGCAGAGCTTGATGATATTTAGGAAGTCAGGCTCTGTGACAGATTCTGGTCACAGTATGTCAATGGAATCTCTGGAGATAACAGAAATATTACCAAGTCACGGTTTTCTGCAATGAGGCAATTTGGACAGGCCTGCCACCATTTCTTGCTGCTGCATAATGGTCTAAGCTGAAAACACAGTATGTTCTCGAGTACAGGAATATTCTAATACTTATTTTTTATGCTCATATTATTAAAGTAAGTCCAGCTCTATCATTGCTTTGAAATAAAGTGAAGGATCCTAGCTAAGGTACAACAGGAGAACATTTTCCTTCAAAGAAAGTTGTGATATTTTCAGCTGCAGCTCACAAAGCACCTACCTTTATCCACAGGAAAAGGAGTATCAGATCTTTCAAAATCTTGTATTATTGTGCTGGAAGTGCTTCTTGGTGAAGTGATAACTTCTAGTCTTTAGGAAGAAAGTTTTGAGCCTTTCCGGTTCCAGAGCTCTCTTCCTCTTTGTAAATCGATTAATTTCTGTCTATTTGTCATGCTTCTGGTCTGACCAAAACACATAACCAAGTGTACTATGCCCTCCCCTCCTTTGTCTTTACAAACAGAAACTTCCAAGCTTGTTATTAACCATTTACTGGAACAATTGCAAGCACATCTTTTTTTTTTTTTTTTTAAATATTATCTCAAACTCCATTAGAAGGAAGTTTCTGCTTTGAATGATGAGGTCCAAAGATTATGGTCATGCCAGCACAGATGCAAAAAAATCATCAGAGTGAGGAACTTCCCCACAATGGTGGAGAAGGTATTTAAATGGTGTCCAATAGTAAGTACCACAATTATGTACAAGCCATCTTTAGCGGCAAAGCTAATCACTTTGTAGCAAGCAAACGAAGCTGAAATTTTGGCCAAGCTAGTTGGTGTACTGAAGTAGAACAGTGGAGATACACAATGTCACGATGGGCATGGTGGGTGACAGAGTATTGTTAAGGGTTGTGGGGAGCTGTAAGATATGTTAAGAATGTTAATGTTAAGAAACCATCTTTTAATAGTTCCCCTTTTTGGCGTGCATTGTGGTGTGGATATGGCTGATCAATCCCACTGTTTATAGCAGTGATAGTTCTCTCTGCGTGGAAAACAGCATCATAGGAAAGTACCCAGATAAAATCCTTTAACTTAACATAGTAAGGGACAGAAGACTTGGCTGAGGCCTGCGCTGCTCCATTCTTATTTTAAATGCCATTATTATAAAAACCAAAAGACAGAGAGGAGAGGAAACAGAAGCATAACCAGACTTCTGGTCTATTGGTTCTTTCCCCATTGGTGAGGGACCTGCCACAATATGCAGGTATGCAAACCATTAGCCCTATGCAAATATACTGCTATGGGATGGATTAAGTCTTATTAAAACAGGAGGATATAACTGTCATCATTCTTTAAGAGCAGTTGTAAGAAATTCCTTATGGACCCATGCAATTTAAACAATTGGATTTTCTGCTGCTCACACTGGTACGTAGAACACTAAAATTGCTCAGGAGTGTGAAAGGCATTCATAGAAGAACTTGGCACGGGAAATACTACAGACAAACACCATGAAGTCACAAAGAGATCATCAGATGTAATGGTAGCTTGACAGAGAAAATGCAGAACGAAAAGCAAGAAAGAATAGTTTTCAGTTGTGTGTTTGGCTGAAATAGGTTTGGAATTGGGAGTGAAAAAATAATTTATTATTTGATTCCTCTTGTAGTCAAGGAAACAAGACTCTGTATATCCTTTATAGACTTATAGTTTCATCAAGAAAATCTTAACTCCATGATCAACCTCTTTCTTTTATGGAAAAACGTTATAATGCCTCAAGTTTTGGCCAGCTGCTCAGACCAAAAGTTCTTACTCCATGAGAGCTGTAATGCAGAGCTCTGAGCTTGTGTCCAGGCAATCCAATGCCTCACAGCCACGCTGGCTGAAAACGAAGGTCTGAAGATCTGAAGCTGCAAGGGTTAAGAGTTGCCCAACCATGGCTAAAGGGAGTCAGGCAGGACCTGTTAGCAATAAGTAGGAGTACATAGGCTTGGTCAACGGTCAGTTGATCTCAAATGCTTCCTCTTTAATTGGACACTGTCCGTGCTCAAGGATCCCAGCACTTGTGACAGGCATGGGATGGGAATGCATCATCATGCAATTCTTCTTCCAGGCATAGTCACAGCATGATAATACAGTCCCCTGGCTTAAAACTTCCAGTACATGGAGAGAGCTAGGAAGAGCTGTTATCTCTTGGTGATCTTGCTCTGAGTGGGATTTCCAAGGTAAAGGCTCCCTGTAATCTCCCTTTGCTCTCCATCAGAAGCAGCCATCTACTACTCCTCTGACAGCAACGTTTCAATGTCTGCCAGTACTGCCTCAAACAGAGCTTTAAAGTTAAGAGCCCCTTTTTGTTAGTGTGTAAATCTGAAAAGAACTAGTATAAGGGTTTGGGTTTTTTTTCATATAAATACGGGGTCTACACATAGCAAAAGAGAGAGAGAGAATTAGAAGAAAAGAATAAAGGAAAGAAAGTAGGTCCAAGCCTGACAACAGGGACCTCCACTCACCACAAAACTTAAGGACAGATATAAATGTCCTCACTTTACTCATATAAGAAAATAACCACCCACCCGCCTCTCCCTAGACGCTCTCAGAGACTTCTATCTTCAGTCAGTCATCCTTGCTGTAAGTTTCTTTAAACTGTAATTGGAACATCTTTCAGATTTTGGGGGACCCCTTTGTGAGAAGAACTCCTGGAGATACAGTCTCTATTTGGTTTATCCAAGAGTTACTAAATGAACAAAAGACTGACTATAGATATTCTTTGTAGTAGAAATCCTGTTTTACCAGCAGCTATTTTAAAGGAACCTTATAACAAAAATATGTGTGCTTGTCCACTCAAAGTTTGTGTGTTTTATTTTCTGTCAAATGTAAGGCTCTTAAGTTTATGAATATCATTATCTCTGTGTCTGTGTTTCATTGGGATCTTGGAACTTAGCCTGTGCGCTTGCTACTCTTGACCTTAGAGATCCCAAAAGGCACCATTTGAACTAATTTCTTCAAATCTGTTTCATTTTCTCTCTCTCTCTCTGAGTACATGTGGCTCTCAGTCACATGCAGAAGCCCTGCATGGAGTAGAGGGGGCACACTTTTGCTTAGAAAGGACCATAAATCAGCCAATGCCAAGAATGGTGAGGGTCTCCGTAGGGTTGACATGCTGGTCCTATTAAAGACGGTGGGACTTTTCCCACAGATGTTAAGAAGTCTAGCCTGGAAGTTCTGTCCTTTGGAAGGGTGATTCGAACAGCTCTGCTTTAGGCATTAAGGTGAGTCAGTAGGCACTGAAATTGAAAACCAGATGTGGTTTCAAACAGCACCAGAATAACATCTAAATATTTTGAGAAGTGTTTTATTAGTATGTAGTTAATCACAGGTTCTGCCCCAAAGGTGAGCTTTTACTCTCAAAACAATGAGTTCACCAATGAAGTGCAAACTTGACTTCTGCTTGCCAGCTTTGAAAACTGATAATCACATATATTTTCCTGCTCCCTAATACCCCCTTGTGGTTTTTATTTTAAGTGGCCACCACAAAAACTGTTACAGTAGATTTTATGAAGAAAAGTACAAAGCTTGCATGACATAAAATTGCGGAGCTGATTAAGAAAATACTATCCTAACAATTGTAGGTCCTGTAATCTCCTTCTAAATTATCTTACATGAATTGACTAGTGTGGAAATGAAAATATATTTCCTGTCACCGCTACACCCTTGGATCCATATGCTGAGTATCGCCCTCTTTTCCTTGTTTGTCTTGGCATACTAAAAGAAAATATTGCTTGAATATTTAAGATAGATATGCTATGTCTTCATACTGACACTAGAGTTTTGGAACAGCAGGAATAAACTTTTGAGGTGACTCAGAATGGGAACAGTCTCCTTTGTCAGATACAGCCAATAATTATTTCTCATTTACAAGCAGAACAAATGACATATGGTGTGAAAAAGAACTGCAGTTTATTTGTTGTCATTCAGTCTTTCTGCCCAGGTGTGAAATGTTTTTATCATATACAGATACAGTCCTGCTTTCTGCTCTCATTTTCATTGCAAACCGTTTTGTTTATATCGGTGGCTCGTAGAATGGCTGATTAAGAAAAAGCTCAAAACTCAGAGCTGGTGTTGGTTGGTTTGTAACCCATTGTTTCCCTCTAGAAAAGTTCTTCTCTGAGTATTCAAAGTTATGCATGGAGCCTAGGGAGTAGGTGATTCTCTAAACACTGGCTCACGTCATCACCTAAGAGAGGAACATGGAGAGCTGCTTGGGAATGTGAAAAGCTTTCCACAGGAAGACACTAAGGTAGCAAGGATGTATAGATATCTAAGTACCGGTAGCTTCACCACGTTAAGAAAGGGAGAGAGAATAGTTTTGGAATTAAGTGTCAGCTGAAGTGGGCTTGGAAATGCGTGCAAAGAAATCACCTCCTGCTGTGTGTGGATTGGTTTTGGAGACACTATCTTGTGGTTTTAAGACAACTGTGTGTGCCAGATCCAGTTACACTTACCACATTGCCAATGTTTTGATGGAATGGTGTTACTGCACAGCACACTCACTCGGGTCATGTCTGTTTGAGGTCGAAGCCAGAGCAAAGTTGGATATAGAACATGCTTATTTGCTGCATCTTCAAATGGTCCCTTTCTGACTGTAAGGAAATGGTAGACTGGGTTAGGGGGTATTTTTAAAAAAAAAAAGGCTCAGTGAACCCAGGCTTTCAAATAAAAGTACGTCATGCATACATTCCCCAATAACTGGATGCATTTTAATGACTTCCCCACCATCACCTATCCGGCTCTACAGCACAAATGACATGCTTTTAATGCCACAAATGATGCCTGAGCAATAAGAATGTTTTACAGGTTTCTAAATAGTCTTTCTTTCAAGACTTTGTCCAAGAACAGGCATCTCTTTTTTTTCAGGGATTAGCCTGTCCTTAATCCTGAGGGAGCATCACCTGGGGCAGTTCTTTGCTTCTGTGGAGTCAGCTGGACATATGCAAGAACTGGGCTCGAGGCTGGCAGATGCCTTGCTTCTTATTGATCTGTAAAATGTCACTCACACCAAAAATGTTACAGCAAAACAACCATGAAAAGAGTATCTACCAGTAGTTCCCTCTCTCCCTATTCGTCTTGCTAACATTTAAAGATTAAGGGTTTATTCTTTAAATGTAGGTTCCCATTGCTGGCACAATTAGCTGTGTTCGTAACAACTAATAGGAAGACATTTAGCTAATAAGAAGAGTTGAGAGAATAGTTTTTTCTCTCCCATGCTGAGTAAGCCTGCATTAAAAATTAAGGAAGTGTATGTGTTCTGATTCTTTTTTAATTTTTCTCCCTCTGCGTTACTTTTTCCTGGAAAATCAACTTAATTTCTCATCTGTGTTCTGGTTTTCTCTCTTTTTTTTTCCTTTTCTGGCGATCCTAGACTCTATTTAAAAATGAAGGATCTTCAAAAAACTGAACACTTGTGACAAGAGGAATTCACATTTCTGTGGCAATGTTGACACCAGTCTCTCCAATATCCTACTTATCTCACTCGCACAATAGTAAGGGGTTTTTTTTTACTTATATGTTAAGATCTGCTGCTGCTTGTAAATATGTATATGCACTGATGCTCACAACACAAATAAGTAGGTGACAGAAACAACAGTATACTATCAATCTTTGACAGCTTGTTTCTTCACCATCACCACCAGTTTCCCACAGGGACAAACCGTTTTTGCTGCAGCTCTACTCAAGGGTTAAATTAACATGTGCTTCCAGATACAGAACTCTCCCTGAGGGGAAAGCATGTACAAAAATGAAACAACACAAATATCCATTATTGTAAAATTCTCAAAGGCAGATGTGTACAGAAAAATCTCCTTGTTCTCTACTAACATTAGACAGCCCTGGAATCTCTCCAAGCACAACACTTAGATGAAGAGAACATTTTAAAATAGAATTTTTAAACAATTAAATAAGAAGAAATACTTTGGAGAGGTACTATTTGTTTTTCACTTCGTACCCCTTTGCCTGCTCCTGTTAGAATAATAAATACACATGCCAGATGATAACACTGCCAAAGATATTGTCCAGTAGGGACATCTAGCTTCCTCCCATAGTCTGTAAAAAGATTGTTTCAATAACTCTGGATATGTCTATTTGACTGTAAGATTAATAATTGGTTGCAGTGGCCTAAGCAATAGTGTGTCCTTTGTCAAACAATGCTCCTTTTAAACTAGCTGATATTGGTGGTTTTTTATCTGAACCTCAGGTGCAAAGCAGTCCTTCAGGAAGTGAATCTACAAAAACACCCCAAATCTCTCAAGTTTACTTTGGAATTTTAAAAAGACAAATATCCTACTCTGAAAATGACCACAGCAAAGAATATGATAAAAATAAAAGTCGTATATATTCAAATAAAGACTTAGTAATTTAGGTTTTGGGAGCTTGGTCATCCTTCTTGTCACCATGAACAAATCACAAAATACCAGGTTGGAAGGGACCTCAAGGATCACTTGGTCCAACCTTTCTTGGCAAAAGCACGGTCTAGACAAGATGGCCCAGCACCCTGTCCAGCTGAATCTTAAAGTGTGTAATGATGGGGAATCCACCACTGCCCTGGGGAGATTATTCCAATGGTTGATTGTTCTCATTGTGAAAAATTTCCCTCTTGTGTCCAATCAGAATCTCCCCAGGAGTAACTTGTACCCCTACTATTTTCCATGTGTCTTCTTGTAAAAAAGGACTCTCCATCTTTTTCGTAGCCACCCTTTAAATGCTGGATCAAGGTGACAATGTCTCCCCTAAGCCTTCTTTTCTCAAGGCTGAACAAACCCAGTTCTCTCAGCCTTTCCTCATATGGCAGGCTTCCCAGTCCTTTGATTGTCTTTGTGGCCCTTGTCTAGACTGTCTCCAGCCTGTCCACATATTTTTTGTATGTTTTCCCAGGTGGAAGACCTTATATTTGTCCTTGAAGCTGTGGGGAACTCTGTTGAAAGCCTTGGAGAAACCCAGGCAGACAATGTCCACTGCTCGCCCCACATCAACCGAGCAGGTTGCTTTGTCGTAGAAGGCTCTCAGGTTTGTCAAGCTCGATTTGCCCTTGGTGAGTCTGTGCTGGCTTTTCCCGATCCCGTGCTTCATTTGACCTGTGATAGCCCCCAGGAGGATTCAATGTATGGAGCTCAACGAGTGGCAATCTGAACCTTACCTACTTGCACCCTCATTTATAATTGGCATTGCTTGAGAAGAGGAGCTCAGCAGTGGATCTATTAAGGACTTTCCAGCCTTACCTTTTCCTCAGACACAGGCAGCTTGCCCCAGCTTTTTGACACAGCTCACTCAAGTGCTGGCAAGATCAGGACCATGCAAGCAGATTAGCTTCATTTGCCTGAGTCTGCCATGGAAAAAATCTGCCGTCAGGACAACCAGTTGTTTGTCACTGCTGCACAGGGTGTCTTTACAAGGAATATGGTTTTCTTTCCCTAAGTCCTCCTAGGGTCAGGTCTCTTCAGGAAGTCCACGTAGTCAGGGCAATGGAGAAGTTTAGTTTTTCATGCCTGCATAAGGGAAGAAAGAGCAAAACAGAACAATTAGACATCTCTATAACTAGGCATTTTTCCCTTTCTTTACTTCACTGGACCCAAGATTCATAGTTCAAACTTCTTTTATTTTTTGTGCCCTCATCACGATCTCTCGCTGAGTCCCTAAGCTCTTCTTTGATCAGTAAAGATAATCAATTCTCACACTCAGTATTTGAAACTTAAACAAATATTGAGCAAATTGAAATTAAAACCCACAGCTTTCAATGAGGTGTCTCCCTGACCCAACTCATCTTTCCCATTTCTGAGCTGAGGAAGGTCCCAAACTTCTTGGAGGCCATCCCCAGGAGGCAGCAGTCAGGCAACACTCCCAGAAGGTTTGATCCTGTCCCCACTCAAGCCAGCTGAAAATTTTCCATTGGCTTTAAAGATGCAAGCTCCACCTCTTAGGTTGTGTTTTGTGTCGCTTTGGTGGCTGACTGCTTGTGACTGGACAGCATCCCTCCTGGCTGGGAGGGAAGGATGGCCTCGGGAGCAACTGGCACAGCAGGCTGAGAGAGAAGGGTGCTCACGTGTCCTCTCATCTCACGGGTTTCACAGGCAGCCTGTGGAAACACCACTAACCAGTTCACGGATAGCTTCTCTAGGAAGGTCCAGCTGTGTCTGAATGGTGTAGTGTCACACTGACACACACTGTGCAAACAGGAATGCTGTGCAGAGCCCCTCGTGCTCCAGCCTCTAGCCAGACCCAGGGCTGCACGTCCAGGTTTCTCTGCTCAGGCAGTGAGCCACATCTTCAGAGTAGCTCACGTATGCTCCACCTAAACAGGGCATGGGCTGCTCTTCCAATTTTGGAAGCTGTGTGCAGCAGAATATGGTGTAAAACAGGACCACGGTTTTGTCTCTTCTACAAAAAAGAACAAAGTTAAAAATAGGTAGACCAACACAGTTTTAAAATATATCACCCGTACCTGCAGCAATACTAATAATGAATGACAAGTAAAAGCAGATGGCTTATGAACTGTTTAATTGTGGGCTTCTTGGGGTGTGGGCAAAGATAAGTCAAATGCCACTGTCGTAAGTGTTTCACTTCTTATGGTCTCATTGCTGAAATTCTTGCTGATGTAGATATAAAGACACAGTACCTGGTTCTCTCACTGCTGTTATTTAAAAGCATAGTAGCTTTATCTATCTATGTAGATTTACCCTGTATTTATTTCAGTAAATATTTTTAAAATGTCATTTGATGAGTTTATTGAATTGTAAGTGCATATTCAGGGAAACTGGAGAAAGAGAATAAAGCTCACCAGGAATAAGACCCTATGGACAAGCACAGACTTGCTGAGCTCAGGGACAAAACTACCGTGACCAACCCCCAAGGCACAGCTCCCAACACCCAGCCAGCACTTTGCTCAAGTTTTGCAACAGATATAATTCTTGTCCTGTTAGGCATCAACAATGTGGCACAAAAATGAGGAGGAAATGTACCTACCTGATAAAAACTTTTTGAGAAAATACACATTTTTTGGAGCCTTTCTTCCAAAAAAAGACTCTCGAATTTGATACAAAATATCATTACTTAAAAGATTATAACACAGTCTCACAACTAGGCTGTCTAATACAACATACTATTACAGATATCTCACAGTTTCCATTTACAGTGCCAAGCAGCAATACCAAAAAAATGGACATGAAAGGTCTGAATGAAGACCCAGCTAGCAGCCTCATATTCATCAGTAGGAGAGCATATGGCTTCAGCTGGCACTATTTTCTCCACTGGTAATATAAAAGGAAAATGGCACTCCCTTCAGTCAGTGGTTTGCATATCCCAGGAGTCCCATATTAATCTCCGTGTCATAGTCTTGCATGCAAAAAACGTGGTCCCATGGAGTGTAAGAAGTTTAAAAGTCAATATATTTTATGGCCCTACAAGGAGCTGACGGATGAGTTCTGTCCTTTCCAGAGGCGCTCAGTGAGGCTGTACATAGGGGAAACTGGATCTTCTTGCTGGGAGTAGGGGCTCCCATTATTATCATATTTATCATTAGCAGCATGGGCACACGTGGCGCAGCAGCACTTCATCAATATTCATGCTTTGTGTGTTGGTGCCCTGCAATCATAAAGTTTAAAGCCACTGCCCCACTGTCTAAAAGTCACACAGACGTAGCGGTGCAAGCCACCCTGGTCAGCAGATGCCCTCTGGAGGTATCAGCTATCCAGAAAAAAAGGGATGCTGGGATATGGCAGATAAGTCGTATAAAATAAGGCATGAAGAGGATTTGCAGAAAAGGATTCAAAACAGTTGATGCAAGCAGACATTAATGAATAGTATTACTTCTTTCCTAGACGTTGTTTTTTATCCTGTCCCTTCAAGGCACTTTACCCAAGAAGTCACTATCATGATCCAAATTTTCCAGAAGCACGAGAGCTCCCATAGCCTTAGAGTTTTCCCTGTCCTTCATTGGGGGCCTGCCTTGCTCCGGGCATTTGGGATGGCTGACTGTATGTTTCCTCTCTCCCTGAGCAAGGCACTGCCACAAGGACAAGGTGAACAGGCAGGCTCTATCCCTGCTGCCCACCTGCACCCCATGATATACAATGAAAAATAAATAGCGAGGAGATGAACCGGCCTGGTGTTATCAGTCATGCGGCGTCACTGCTGTTCTCAGAGATTGGACCTTCCTGAACTCATTTGAGGGCTCTTCAGCTGCAAAGCCAATGACCTCATTTGTCACTTCGCAAATGCCTCCCTCCTGTGGACCTTGTGGATGATGTACATCTTTGTTTAACAAGACATCCAGCTTTGAAGAAGGAGGAAAAGATTACTGATAGTGATGTGAACTCAGAGCAGGCATAAGTCACCTTTCCAGGAGAGTTCAGCCCTGATTAAAGCACAGTTAAAAAATGTGCCTTTCCCAAGAATTCTCCTCGTAACATTCCCTGTCAGATTTTCCAGACTAGATTGCTGCATGACATACCAGGAAGGAAATATGACTACAATTTTGAGCATAAAAACAATTAAAATAATTATTTTTTCAGTGTTGATGGGAAAACCATGAACCTTTGCTGCTTAGTTAAAAGGGGCACCAATTCATGTATTGATAATAAAGATTCTACAGCCTGTGTGATACATCTAAAGCAAGACTAGGTGACAAAAAAGGGTGATGATTTATAATTTTATTTTTTAAAACTAAAAATTTTAAGGTGCAGCATTGTTTAATTTAAAAAAAAATAAAAAAAGCAGGTTTCTCAGTGTTCCTATGGAGGTAGCATAGTGAGAATGAGTTCTATTTAGGGAATATGATGGTGCTTCATAGATGTCATTGACTTCAGCAGGAGGTCAGCAAAAAAATGTTTTATCAAGATTGGGATCAGACCCTCATTTGTTCTGTTTTGCAAAAAAAAAATAGTTTCAAAGAAGAGAAAAAACATTTTGGAACTTTGGTGACAAAGAGCCAAAGCAGTTTCTCAAAACACGTCTTGCTGTAGTCTTTGAAATCTTCTGTGTCACTAATAAGAATGTCACACTTGAAGAAGCATTGTACTGTATTGTAACCTACCATATGAATTCTGGTGCCCAGCCACAGGTTAAATGCATACAATGAAATTCTCTTTCCTCCCGCTGCCAGTTCTGTCATTTACTACACTGAACTCCACAAAAATACAATATGACTCAGAATATGTAGGCTGTGGCTAAACAGAGAAAGTTCATTCAAAATTGATTTTCTTTCAGGCATCCCTGATATTCCCCTTTTCAATTGCTCACCTACTGTACAGTTGAGTGAACACTTAAGGAAGTTGCAAAGCAATGCAGCCTGTCTGGGACATGAAGGAATGTAGAGCAGGATAATCACAACATCATCAACCCAATTCTCCAAGGTAGCTGGCCAATAATGCTGTTCTAATTGAATAACTTATCCACAGCTATTTCCCTCGGGAGAGCCTACGGCTTAGGCTCTCTGTGTAGGCAGATGGTGCAGCATACACAATGAAACCTGTAATTTTCTCTTACTACTGGGCATGTTAACAGTGAGATGTTTTCCCAGTTCTGCTAGCCCGTTAATATTTTATTTTAACTGTTTTCTTCAAGTTATTATGCGCCATGCAGCAGAGAATGGAGAAATCTGTGGTACATTTCATATTTATTTTACAGCCACCTCACTAAGCTACCCTATGCTCATTAAGGCTTCTGCTTTGCTAATCAACAATTGCATATGTCATCATCAGGTATACGCTGAAGTGAAAGCGTCATAATTTAAAACAAAGGTGCATGAGTCACATCGGAGCCCTGAATTACTAACTAGCAGCAAAGAATAACAAATAGGCCGCAAGCGAATCCCAAATCTGCAGGCCTGTTTCTTAAAACATGCCACTAACGAGCGTGTGCCGAGCGTATTCCCGACTCCAAGAACGCCATCCTGATCTTGCACTCTGAACTACACGTCTTAGCAGTGCACTGCCATCCCCTCGCCCTTACACGTTGGAAAAAGCAGCATAATCCTCAGCAGCAGAAGCGGCTGAAAGGCAAACGCAGTCTGGGGAGGGCAAGGCAGCAGAGACAGCCCATCAACAGCGTAACAGCATGACAGATGACAGACCCAGAGGCGAATCCAGGCCTGCCAGCAGATCCGCCTGTGGAGCCTGCCAACGGGCCAGATGCAGCTACTGAAAAGATATCATCTCTAGCTTAGCATCTGGGTCTTGCCATGGCCAACCATGCTTCATGTGCTCCACGTCCTTACTGCTGACCCCAGCTGCTGGGAGAGGTTGGAACAATGAGGAAGAGCCTGACTGCATCCACACCACTGCGTTTACATTTTGCTAGTACAAACATGGTGACTATAAAAAAAAATTGCCAATCTGTGTACAGTACAATTATCAGTTTGCATTTATTTTAGGCTTTCTGGCAGTACTTATACATTGTTTCCCCTCTCCCACTACCTCTGAAAAAAAGACAACTCAGGGATTTGTTCTTTGTTTGCCATTCCCACTCAGAAATGCAGGTTTAGCTACTTCACCATCTCTCAGAAGTAGCAGTACACTGTAAATCTATGTGTAATTAAATCTTGGCATGGACATCCAGCAGTCCTTGTCCCTGGAAAGGTACAATTCTTTCTGATTCACAAGTATTTCCACAGCTTGGCTTGTAGTATTAGACATCAAATAAATCTTTGTCAAGTGACTGGTGTGACAATTAAAGTGAAAACTAATGATATGCCATCACGGAATAGATAATTGCACCCATTGTTAGACACTTCCCAGGTCAGGATACATGCTCAGCCTTTCAAAAGTGGCATTCATTCGTTCACCCTAGCATCCTAGTCTGACTACAGAAGTGTATTAATGAAGTCATCATTTTTCCTTTTATAGAAGTCAGCGACATTCTTTTTAGGTGATCCTACCCCCCCTGAAGTTCAGCTCTGCTTTTCTGCATACTAGTAATTGGCTCAGTCAGTCAAGCAAAATGTAAATGCGGACACTCAAAAGCATCCTGTTGAGGACAGAGAGGGAAAGAGGAAGGTCCTAGTCTCTTATTTTCTCATATATAATAGCTACTAAGAAATACCTTAAGCAAACGTTTATAAATGTGTTCTTTAGAAAATACGTAGTATAGGAAATTATTGATATGTAATGGAAAATTCCTTAGTCTTGTTGAAGTCTGGTACATTTATGGAAACCAAACCATATTGTCCCTTTAGGTTCAAGGTAGGATTAATCTCACTTACCTCAGGCATCTAAGTCACACTAGGGTCCCTTTTAAATCAATGGAAAAGGATAGACACCTTCAGAAGGCTATTCATCTTGTCCTAATGTAGGCATCAGAACAATTCATCTGAAATGAATCCTTCTGCAAAGGTACCTATGTCTTTCTATTAATTATAAAGGAAGCCTATGGAGACTAGCTTTGAATTAAGTTCCTATTTTTTACTCTTGTAATATCAGGTGGTGAGATGTGTCCTGTTCTTGGTGTTACTTTGGTGAAAGAGGAATGTGTACACAGAAAAATGGGAAGTTAAAAGAGCATAGCCTTTCATTTTAGATTCATATATATTCCCACAATTAAGAAAGGATTACCAAATAAGCTGAACCATAAAGCTACTTTTCTGTGTTTAACACTACAAAGCTGGAAATAGCACAATTCCCCATATACAGCCTTTGAGCCATTTGCAGTGGGAATATCATGTAAAGCTGGAAGATCACTCAACACTGATTCCTTCTTCTTTCCATTCATTTATTCAGAGAGATAAGAAGATCCCAGATGTATAATGGCAGCCTGCACTGTGGACCCAGTCTCTTCTGATGTTAGCAATTCCTGTAGTTACTACAGGGATGCTGAGCAAATGGGATATTGAAAAGGACGCTGGATATGTTGCAAACCACGCAATCACAGATGTTTTGAAGGGGACATTTATGAGATCAGTTCTGATGGAGATATGGTCCTCTAACTAAAACTGCTTGATGACACTGTGAATGATATAATAAGATTTTTTTCCAGTAAAATATCATTATTTTTTCTATATTCTGATGGACAAACATGGTATAAGCCAAGTGTTTCAAAATCTTCAAATGTCTGAAAAAATCCAAAACATTCTGCTTTAAAATTTTCCAAAATAAACTTTTTTAAAAAACTCAAATTTCATTTTAAAATTTATTTAAGCTATACAAAGAAATACCAACTGCTTTAAAGAAATGCATCATTCAGTGCTGGAATTTTTTTTTCTGTTGCTTTTAGCTAGCTGAATGCTCTGTCTGACAAATTGCTTTACTTTATAGGTCAGCCTAAAATTCAGAACTGCCAGAAGACTGAAAAATTGGTTATTCACCTAGCAGTAACGTAGGGTTAGTACTTCACCTATTGTTCTTCTTTTGCTATGTAATAAAGACAGTCTTGAAAAGTGATGCTGCTTCTCCTTAGAAGAGGTAGAATATGGCAATGCAAGTTTTCCCACAGCATCCTGTTGTTTGTCTAAGGTCACCAGTACAAAGGAAATAGGGTCACCAGCATGTGTCTATGGCCACAGAGTTCTCTGAAGAGAATCAAGCATGTTAGCTAATTCCACTTATGCTGCTGTTGCTATTTTCTGTGCTATTTATACTTTACTGTTCTGTCTTTACTGAATTCATTTCAGAAAAGCTACTAATGCTCCCCAGTTTATGCAAGCTGCAAGGAAAGTTAATATTCTAATCTGTTAAACAGCCACTTAGGGCAACCAAAACTTTCCTTGACACCTTGTACAGAGATGTTATTTTGCTACATGGACAAACAGAAGCAGATTTCTGCAGCAATTTAAATGAATTTTCATGTATTGGAGAAAATGGATCTTTTGGAGTACACATGCGTATTTTGAATGTGTAGCTATGTCTTTAAGAAGAGAGGCAAGAAACCAAGCCATCTGGTGCCTTAAAGTATTGAAGGGATCCGGAACTGTTATTTTACAGAAAACAACGCTGTCAAAAACTACAACAGCTTCCATGGGTCAGTCTCATTTTCTTTACTTTAATGCAGAACCAGATACAGGCGGTAGGAACTTTTCCAGGCAATTTTTTAAAAACTAACAGTCAATATTAATGGCATGAAGTAAGGTTACTTGCCATTGGTGTCTTCATCAATACATTAGGTCTACAGAAAAGCATTTGCATTGAAGCAGAACTTGCAGGGGCTTGGCTTACTGCAAATTCCTACATGGGGGAAAATGCCTTTACATCCCTTCTCTCTCTGTCATCTCATCTTAAAGGCAGGAAGGACTGTTCAGGAAACCACTTTTCCAAGAGCACAGGAAGGTGTGTAGGCCCTGATCCATCTCCCAGTGAGATTAATGTGAGGCCTCTTATTGACTTTAGCAATGAAGATACCTGGCTCACAATTCTCTGTGCAAACCTACTCTACTAAAATGCATTTTTAAAATCCTTCCTTAAAGGCCTTGAGTTGTTTCGCTACTGCTGATCACCTGAGCCAAAATCGTGCCCAGTATCTCCACCCATTTGTAGAAGAGGGCTACCAAAGCTAGGATGATGAAACTATTACTTGCTATATTTCTATTGCTATGGAAAATCAGCTGAGTTGTCTGCAAAAAGAATAACGACTTACAGCTGGATGGCACAATATAAGTCACGCTGATTTCTTGCAAATTCTATAGGATTTATTCAGGTGACCTGAAGGAGAGAGGGTGAGATCCAAATAATTCTTAACTTTGCATTGGCACAAAGCTTCACTACTGGACCAGTTCTCAGACTGGTGTAGTGTGAAGTAGGTGAAGTAGCAGAGAAGGTTCCCTGACTTATGTCAGGAATCATCTCAGATCCATAATCAGAACCAGGCAATCATGTTCAAGAAAAGGCCCTGTGCCCTCCTCTATATGAAATAAAAAAAAAAAAAAATTGGAACAAGAACAAATCTGTCTCTGACCTGTTTTTATCTCCTCTGCCTAATGTTCTCTCCCAGATTCGTAATGTAAATATGGAGTAAATATTATGCATTCTGACTTTACCTGCTGTCATGATTCTTTGCTCACAATATTCACCATAGTGTAATATGACAGAATGTAATCTCCATGACAGAATGCAATCAGATCAGCTAAAATTTAATAACTTCCTAATTTTTATCTAAATAGTTTGATACAAGAAAAAGAACATAAACTGTTCACAGGAAAACATAAGTATTTGGGAGAGAACATTTGTATTTATTTATGTAAAGGAATATATGTACATATATAAACAAATTGGGGATAAATAGGGGGAAGAAAATACCGACAGGAAATGGAGCAAATGAGTTATAAACTTTAAGTGTAGGAAAAATAAATCGTATAAATGAATGCAGCAGTAAAACCCTGTTTTATAAGCAGTTTTGACCTGTTTCAGGGGGAAATGGAAAATCCTGCCAAAAGCGTATCATATCCATCTGTCCAGTTTAGAATATTAGTTGGGCTTTTACTTGGACAGTTCTCAGCCCAATCCTGTTAATACTTACACATATTAATAGCCTTGTTCCTAAACGTATTCCAAAATCATCCACTCAACAAGACTGGAATGATGTGTAAGTAAGTTGACGTGTCACTGAAATGATGGGTAGGGCCAAATGTGTGCATAGGCACATGCAGGATTAAGCTAAAAAACTGTAATATATGGTTGTCATTATGGTGCTAGCCACAATTTTTGGAGGCACAGCTTAAGTTCCTATTTTGATCTAGATTTTCATGACCTTGAGACCATCATGAAGATGAAGATTTCCATGCTTTTATTCAATACTGCAGTTCTGCAAACTTCTGCAAGACCGGTGCTTGTATTTCTCTTTCATCCTATGTGAAGAAATGGTTTCAGACAAATGTGCACAGAATTGGATTTCACTCCCTACTCCAATGAAGTAATCTTTGGATTAAGTAAGTACTCTTTGAATAAGGCTTGGAGATTCACCACGACAAGCTGATTTCTCTAAACTCTTAGTTATGTATTACTCTCTAATCTTTACTGTCACTATCCTTAATTATCCTTATTTCTACCCTTATTTTCTTAAGTTCTTCTTTGCACAGTATGAAGCCTGGTGAGCCGGACGTTCACACAGGGAGATGAACCAAATTCAGATTCTAGCATCTGGATATTTTGAATTAGAGGAGGACTCCACCAATTAAAAAAAATACAAGTGATGTCCCCACAGGTGTAACTATAATTTTAAAATCCTGGGTAGTTGTGGGCTTTATAGTACACCTTTCTCCTCAGCATTTTCCTCGGGGCCAGTTTCATTGTCTGTATGTTCTCACATGTGGTGGATGGGTGGTGAATGTTTTGGTTATCCCATCTGATGTCCATAGTTGTCCCCAGGCCCCTCAGTGTAAAGCCAGGTACTCAGCACTCCCAGGCACTGATATTACAGACAGTGTAGTACACAAGATTGTGGCAGCGAAGTTGTTTTTTGGATCTCCAGTGCATCTGTGTCTCATCTTCATGTATATATCTGAAGAAATGCTATTTTCCCAGCTCAGAGAGAGTTGTAAAGATCAATTAACTGTTCAGATAGGAGCATGGTGAAACCATATATAAATACTAAAGCAAAGATAAAACAAGTTATTGGATCATTTAGGGCCTTGCCCAGAGGCTGTTCTGGGGAAAAAGCAGTATTTTCCTGCAGTGGCCAGCTTATCTGTTAAAAAAAATAGCTTTTCCAGCCTCAGGAATCACAACCATAGTCTTCTCATATTAAATTATTAACACTTAGGCAAGCATCTTATTTATTCTCCGGAATGTTTCTACCTATGAAGAACAACATAAGATAGCTGTAGAAGATTAGAGTAAAACATACACATAAGCTTGATTTAGGAGACTTTTGATTTTGTTGGCAAGTATTGCATGTGTAGAAATTTGGATACTTGTCCACTATTGCCATGTGTTCAGGCTTTTTCATCAGTTTTCTAGCACATCATGTACCTAGAAGTATGTTAAAAAGTTTTAATGAAAATCCTTATCAGACACCATTAATTTATTCTCAGTGGCTACTTTGCAAGGTTGAGATAAAGCTCTACTTCCTAAGCCTTCTCTGTCAATCTAACCTAAGATTTCAAGCAAAATGCAGAGATTTGGTGTTTTGACTGGAAACCAGGCAAAACTTTGCAGCTCTATTTTGTTTTTCCAAATTTATTTGTATATGGAAGGTGACAAAGAACAGAACCCCTGTGAGCTGAAAACCAAATCCACCCCACCTTGGTACAATTTTAGCTGAAATTTACTGGTTCCCAGAAGTTTAACTTGGCTGTTTGCAAAGTTCCTATCACATATAGTGCCAGGAAGTGTATTTTGGCTGAGTAAGTCTAACAAGTACATGTAGGACATAAGCTGTCTATTAGAGGTTAAAAAATAAATTCTATTTCTGACTTCCTTTCTTTCCTGATAGGGGCTTTCACCCTCCTTTTGGCTTTAGGCAGCTACTGAGATACCCATGGGTTATCTTCTCTGATGAAGAAAATGAAGAAAAAAAACCAAACAGAACAGTGATGTACAAATCGTGTATATCCTTCTGAATGCCTGTGTTATATTTCAATGAAATTGTTAGCAAAACAAATATATATACAAGGGTTTTAAGCAATCTGATTGAAAACAGGCCATGCCATCCAACTCTGTCCATTTCCATTTTTCAGATTCTAGGCTTTTGTGACTGCACTGGACATAGGAGGTTATAATGCCAAACTATGTACATTGTGAAGATGTTCACCTAGAAAGTGTCACGTGCACACAGTGTCACACCACCTTCAAACTCACCTCTGGGTGAAATTTAGTTTGATAGTCTGGCCCATATCATCCCAGTTGGTTAGCTCTGTGTCTCTGCAGGGCTCATTGGTCCATGAATACAATCAAGTGAATTTGTAACAAAACATTGTAGATGCTGTCTGCCAAAACTGTCCCTACATCCCTGCTTTTGCAGTTAGCACGAATTAAGTTCAGATCTGTCTGTGTAAGCTGTAGAGATGAGCCCTCCAGTCTTCAGTCAACTTGAAAAGCTAGACAGTAAGAAGGTGGTGGTGAATGATCATGCTAAAGAAGAAAAACTGTAAACACTCAGCTTTTTTTTCCTTATGCATGGAAAAGGATCAAAATTACTTTATTAGATTACCTTTTAAGGAGCAAATGTACTAACATACAAAAACGTAAAAGTCTCTTTCACTAAAGAACCAGTACATCTTCCTTTCCGCCAAGCAACAGGTGCAGGTTTATCCCCTTCACGGCTTAATAACCAAAATAGTTCAAATTGTCTTTTTTAGACTTTTTGCCATCTACAAGACTCCACACATTGTCATTACTTGTCTAATTCACCATAAACACCCAAAGGAAACACAGTCACCATCACAATAAACTAATGACTTTGCATATTTTAGCAACTACCAAGTGAGACGTCTCCAAAGATGCTGTTACTCAGAAATGGCTGGGCACTCATCCTCTGAAAAACCAAGCCACTCAGGAATCTGGGTAGTTTGGTTTCCAAGAACTTAATCGTGATACTGAATGTTTAACAGTTATCCATGCCTTTTGCTTGCCTTTACTAAGATGCATCACTATGCAACGCTCTTCTAATATCAGGCAGAAACTCTAAGTATACATGGGTTTTTTGCTCTGTAGTTTTCCAACTGACTGTTACTTTACATGTCCTTAGTGCATACATAAGGGGAAACCAGTGGTGCATGGAGGAAAACAGGCTTGAGTATTGTCAGATAATAATTACATTAGGAAAACAATGGTCTTGTTGCTCTTGCTTCTCTTCCAGCAAAATTAAAAATCACACCTTTGAGAGGCTTGTCAGTAAGGCTCTAGTAATGCTGCCTTGCCTGTACACCACCTCCAGGAGGCTTAAGAGAATCAGACATCTTGAGCTGTGATGAATCACCTTGGTTGTTTTTTTTATGCGATCCTAATATTCAGCTCAGTGAAGCAGGATTTTTCCTGCCCCAGGCAAGACGGCCTCTTCTTTGTGCTTCAGATCAAGGGGCTGTTGAAAATGATGGAGAGTAGACTGAGTAACAGGGAGAAAGTACCGAAAAGTTAATTACTGAAAGGTCAAATGAGCTCCTCTTTATCGTCAAACTATTTTTTTAACTCTATGAGAGATTGAATTTGGCTGTGGAAAAAAAAAAGTGTCAGGAGACCTACCTAACTCACAGAGCTATTCTGAGGATAAATACATTACAGCCTGCGAGGCACTGAGCAGCTGCGATAACAACAACTATAGAATATAGATAGATAGACTTCTTAATCCTTAAATGACTCATTTCATCCAAGTGTGACAATCCTACACCTCAATCACATGTAGGACACCACAGGGAGGAACACGTATGCTCCTTAACCTTAATGGCACCTAGTCAAAGATCTTTTTTCTTATCTTGAATATTTCTCCTGCAGTACTTCCCTGGTCTGGTACTCTTTTATTTATTTATTTTATTAAAAAAACCCTGTTTTTTAAACACTACCTTGCTGTAACATTCATGACATTTACAAGTTTCTGATAGGACAAGTGATGTGAGATTCAAGGAGCTTCTTGGTCTTACACAAAAGCAAGATAAGCCCTTTCTTTAGAGCCTTCAGCGTCAGAAAAGCTAAGGCATAAACAAACTGAACTGAGATACATCTATTACATGGACAGACAGGCATTCCTCTGCTCAGGCTGGGACATGGTTGTGGAGAGCTATCTTGGGTCTGGAAGACATCTAGGTACATTACTATAGCTCAAGCAACAGGAGAAGGGTAAACAAATATGCAGCTATACCCTCAGTGACCAGAGCAAAAGAGCAGATATGACAGGGTAGGATGGAGCAAAAAAAGGTTTATTGGCCACCTCCTAATAATTGAAAGTTTTAATGGCATTTTCCCCACCCCCCATGGAGTAGTTCGTACTACAAGAAAAAGAATGGTGTTAAAAACACACTAAAAGCTCTCTGCTGCCTTTTGCAGAAGATGAATGCAGTTTTAAACTGCAGCTTTATTGTCTGTTGGCAAAGTGACTGCCATGAAGGGATTTAAAACTGCAAATTCTTTAGTGTAGTCAGACATACTTTTGAAAAATGAAGTCCTCTCCTGCTCGGGGGATTAGTTTAACTTTTTATAACATTCATTTTTGTAATTCTTTACTACTTCTTCATCTTGTGTTTGCTTTATGAGGTTATTATTTTTATACTTAGTTTGGTAGTGCCTTAAGAAGGCTCAGAGAGACAGGTGTTTGAAATTCTAGGTGTAATAAAGAGACACAACACTTATTAGAAAAAAAGAAATGTGGCAGAAATGGGAGTTGCTTTCAGTTGCTTCAATACCCAGCTCAGTTCCCACTGCAGTAGTTGGCAATGCTATTTGAAATGGGGCTGTTTTAGGTCCTTAGGTAAGGAAACACTGACAGTAACTCTTTAGCTGAGATACAGTGGACCAAGGATAAGCCACTGCAGTTCTAGATACCGACATTTCAGCGCTGCCTGTCCTGTTGTGGGCTTGGGCGAGTCCCTTGGGGCCACCCACCTTCACTTATGTTCACTCAGGTTGAGAAGTCACTTGCTCAACAGAGGCCTAGTCAGCTATCATGGTTTTTAAATGCCATCACACAGGGTATTCCTTTAATATTCCGTTCTGAGGATTTGCATCAAACTAACTCCCATTACAGATCTAACACTCAAAGATGAACTAGAGAGTATGTGTTTTTAGAAAACCATTATATACTGATTGAGAAAACTCCATGCTTGGGCAATTTACCTGCAAGCTTTGGGAATGCCTTCCAGGCATTTTTTGCCCTACACCATTTAACTGTTTTTATCTCTTGTCTATTTATATAAGCTAAATGTCCCATTACTGCATTTTGGCCAGCCCTCGTTGATCAAAGTTTCAGTGGGCAACTTATAGACTGATTAAATTATGACTTACCCTGCTTCAGTAAGTTAAATTGACTAAGCCCTTGAGAGTTTCATTATAAGGCATATTTTTGAATCCTCACATTATTGTCCTGGGTCTTTTTTGATTTCTCAGCAGTCTTTCTGAGGAGTTTACAAATGAACTGGGCTCAGTATTCAAACAACAGTGATAAAAGAACCAAAGAGATATTAACTAGAGTGTCTCAACTGAGTTATTGCCAAAGATTTCTGGGAAAAAAAAAAAACATACTTCAGGACTTCTGTGAGTTCTTATTCACAAAAACTGGAAATTAAACTAAGCTTTGAATGTGTGTTTGTTACTGCCTTTATCTTAATTTCTTCATTTTTCTGATTATCTCAGTTCCATCTGTGTTTGGGAATGTGCGCGTTTAAGTTTTTAAATATGTTTGTGAAATAACTGCAGATCATCTTCAGATTTTCAGTGAGTCCATCCCCAAATATTCAAGTTAATATTCACCTCCATCTTCATCCCCCCCTTCATCTTCACCTCCAGGCAGCTACACACTGTCCTGTGCAATCTGATAATTGTAGTCTACCTTCTGTCTTCCTATATGTATGTTGTCACAATCACATCTATTAAAAACAGAATGTTTTATTTGACAGTAAATTTTTGCCAGTAAGTTACGACAACCCAATCTCACCTGTCCACCTCTTTCATTATTAGCTGCTCCACTAATCTTCAGATCAGCTCCAAGTGCGATCAGTAGGGGGTAATGTTCATTTCAGAACACCAATAAAATTGCTGTACTGATAAAAAAGTACTGTAAAGCCCGAGAACAGATCCAGTCAGGACCTTGTGATGACTTCTCACTCGCATATTTTGAATCATCAGTTACCTAGCATTTGGTCCATTTAATGTCCAAATGTCCATTGTCCTGATTTTCTGTTGTTTTGATTTTAGCTATAAGGTTGTACACCATCAAACCAAATGCCTCACAGAAGCTAATGCAAATATAATTACTTTTATCAGCCAAAGATCTGACTTCATAAAAAAGTATGTATCAAGTTAGTTGACAATTCCTTACCATCAATCTATGTGGATCAACGTTAATTACATTACTGTCTTTTAAAACTTGATTTACTGAGCTTGATATCATTCCATTACTTTTCGCTGGGACTGAAGCCATAATGACAAGGCTGAGCTTCATCCATCTTTCCTTCTTTCCCTCCTTTCTTGTTTCCTCTCCTCCCTCTTTTTTTTTCCTCCCTCTCTTCCTTCTTCCCTCCTTCCTTCCCTTCCTTCCTTCCTTCCTGCCTTTCTCTCCCTCTCACACACTGTCTCTTTCTTCCTTTCTTGCTTTTAGAACAGTTTAAATGAACAGAAGAGAGACAAGAAGCTATTCTCTAGTCTGTTTTGCAGCTCTCTGACCTGTACAATGAGAATACTGACATTATCAATTTTTTTCTAAAGGCATTTGAACTCCACAGATGGAAAAGACTCCAGAAATGCAAAGGATTATTGCTAAGTATTGTTGTTGCTGTTCTTAACATCAGCTGTTCCAGCTTAAGCGCTGCACTTTAGGAGGGCAATGTCAAAGAATAAACACAAACTAGCGAACAAAGGGACGAGAGATTAAGAGCTCAGACATGTAGAACCCGCTTCTCTCAGCAACTGTGCCTCAGCCCCTGGACCAGCAGTCGGGTGGGATGGATACAGCAAATTTCCAGGTCTTGAGGGCTCCGATTGATGGGCTGCTCTTCTCAGCGCTGTCTCCCTGGGGCAGGAAAAAATTGGAAGGTAAACAATTAGATGGCTGCACTGCACAGGGCTGTGTGCACTGATTAGGAGATGCCGCCTGACACAGAGGGATGTCACTGCCTGCAGTGGTGTCTGCTCCTGTCACTATCGGCGTGCAGCAGGTGACACTGTGGAGGATGGAGCTCGGCTGAGCTGCCTGCAGAGTTAAAGGGAGGTGGCGGGGGAGAGGGGGAAAGAGGAAGACACAGCTGATAACCGCAAGGAAGCCTTCGGTGCCTAAATGAGGAGAGGAGGGGTAGGGCAGGTGGATGCAGAGTTGGTGTGGCACAGCGTAGGTACTGCAGCTGGATCAATTCTGAGACAAAAATAGCTACTTATATCCTCCGCCACCGCAGCTATTGCATAAAAGTCTCTGACAGTGTTAGACGATGCAACCCAGCCTTTGCTTCCCCTACGTAGCTGAAAGAGCACCCCACAGCAATCAGAGCTAAGAGCGGCTTAGGAAACCCACCATCCTCTTCCACACCCCCACAGTCACCCTACCACCATCGTTGCTCTCTAAGGAGGGGTGAGGAAGCCAGAGTTAGACGAAGGGAAGCGTGGCTGCTCTAGGAAGCTTTTTTATGGATTCACTTACACCGTGCCTAGCACAAAGCAGTATATATTAGTAGCCACCTGACTGCTGGTAGGCACTGATGGTTCTTTGTGTGGGAGAGAGGTGCAAATACATTTCAAATTCATTTCAGACACTGTCAACGTAGAAGTGAGCTGGGAAAGAGCTTAGAAAAGCCATAGGATAAGTTGGAGAATGGCTACGTCCCTTGGGAATTCACTGTTCTGAGCTTGTCGTCCCTGTGGCTTGTCTTGGAAGACTGCTCCTCCTTCCTCATATATCGTCTTTGGGACTGATCAGTCAGCCCTTATGGAAGACTTGAACTAGCTGTATATAAGACAGGTGAAACTAGTGGGGTACTAGAAACAGGCAGTAAAGATGTGAGGGAGGGAATGACTGTTCATTTCCTATAAATGCAACGGGAAGTTGTGTTTTTTTCATGTTTTTTTTTTTCGCTCTTGAAATACTATCAAAATTCGATGATAAAAATTATTGAACAAAATATGATCACTAGGAAGGTTATCATCTATTAAATTCCATGGGAATCTTTGGTCAAGAAGGGAGTAGTGGACAGATACTTAATACCTTAATTTCCACTGAATTATTTTTCTCATATTATGTCACACAATAAACAACCATTCTATGGACACAGGTGTCTCTGGATTCCCACTGCAAGGAATTAAAAAAAAAAGAAAAAAAAAAAGAATTTCACCCACAAGTACATTGAAGACATTTTGTTAAAATCATATTGGGCTTGTTAAAAACAAAAAAAAAAGTCCTTACCACCTTTGTAGAAAGGCAATCAATTATTTCATGAAAGCCAGAATGAATTCTGAAGATTCATAAACAGACACCCCCAGTGCAGGGATGAATCACAGAGAAAGCGTAACAGGATCATCCTTCAGGTTTGCCATGTCCTGTAGAAATGTAAGCTGCTGGCATGGTATTATTCTATGGCTAGGCTATATTTCTGCTTTTCTGAGAGTCTGAAAGTGTGGTTACTTAAGGATTGTGTCAAGCTGGCGTGTTCGTAACTCCCTATAAGGAGGTTCAACAGTGCTGGTGTGAGGCACTGTTACCAAGATACAGAGCCACGTAAGTGCAAAAAAAAGCAAACGTGAGACGTAATCAGCCAGCCCAATGGCAAACATTTCCCTAGGGAATGAGGAGAGAAAAAAATTAAATTATTTGTGTTTGTCCATCACAGACAATCAGATACCACTCTGGGACTAGAGGAAAAGATTAACTGGGTATAACTGGAATCAATAACTTAGTTTAGTTTAACTCTTGTGAAAAAAATAAAGAAGCATGTATGCTCAGACTGCAGCACTGTGAATAGCAAAATACTTGCCCTACCTGAGGACCTTCCGATGTTTTCATATTCAGGTCTAGTTTTTTTTCTATCAGGTCATGTCATCTTCTGCACTGTATTTAACTCAGAGGATCACTATAATATTGCAAATATTCATATCTTTTGTTAGCAATAGCTATATCTTGAAAGGGTGTTTTGAGTCTTCCAAGTGCTGCATAAACACTAATTAATCTACTTTATTGATAATTTAGTTCTCTCCTAAAGGGCTAGAAAATGACTACGCATAAGGAAGAAGGCATTAAAATATTTTACTCCTTTATTCCTTCTTTACTATTGTACTGTAAGGCACTGAAAGGTAGTTTAATAATATACAATAAGGCGCAGAAAGAAAAATAAGAGTACATACAAAGATACTGCAACAAAATTTTTGCTAGTGCTCTGCTATCTCTCTTAATGATCCTGGCTGAATGGAGTCATGGGGTGAGAGAGAATAGCGCAATAAAACTGGCATCCTTCAGCAAAAGTATAAATCCTCAGTACCTGAACATAAACTTTGGAAACTACATTTGTATGAAAGAGAATTTTTTAAAACATCATGTGTGAATCATTAGCTGATTGTCTATGGGCAGCAGGCTGCTCCATGTTAGCTTTACCTCTTTCTCATCAGTCACTAACAGGGTACTAACAGCGTGGAAAACAAATGAGGTGCCTCAAATTATTTTAATAATTGGAGAAATGGGGGGCTTAAGAGCTGCTCACCTAATTTACTTTGTATGTAACACCTTCTTTGGAAGCAATGCACCAAATGATCAAAATAAATAAAAGCAAATCCTGGTAGTGTTTATAAAACTCTAGTTCTTGCTTTACAGAATAGAGACACAGAACATGGGTTAAATGCTGTAACAGATAGCCTATTGCTGGATATTTTTCCATTGATTTAAGTGGGATTTCACTCACAGAATCACAGAATGACATCGGGTTGGAAGGAACCTCTGGAGATCATCTAGTCCAACCCCCCTACCAAAGCAGGTCCACCTAGAGCAGGTTGCACAGGAACGTGTCCAGGCGGGTTTTGACTGTCTCCAGAGATGGAGACTCCACCACTTCCCTGGGCAGCCTGTTCCAGTGCTCTGCCACCCTCAAAATAAGTAAATTCCTCCTCATGTTTAGGGGGAACTTCTTATGTTCAAGTTTGTGCCTGTTACCTCTTGTCCTGTCACTGGGCACCACTGAAAAAAGACTGGCCCCAAAGGATCCAAATATTCCTGAAAGCTGAACCAATACACGGTCTTGCTTTTCAGTATCTGATCCCTGACAGTTATTTGATAAACCCAGGAAGTGAGAAGACATTCTAACCTTTATAGGCTGGAGCTGGACATTCAAAGCCTTGTGTTGTTGATTTTATCAAGTTAGTACAGCCAAAAAATCAGTCTGAAAAAGAAAGCTGGAAAGAATTGATCAACCCTCTCCCTCCCTCTACCCACAAGAAAGTTTTAGGCCGTGAAGCTTGATGGCATGAACAGTTTATTAGCATTTAGAGCAGTTAAGTGGATGGAAACATCCAGCAGAGAGCAAAGGATCTAAAACCACCTTTGATTAGTAAAACTTTTTCATGTATCAGTGACTGATCTATTCCCTCTAATATCAGCTCCATGGAAATGTTTTGATTACTCATATCTGGAAGTTTCTGCCACCTCAGTTTTGCAGAATGTCAGATCAGTACTTTAATTCCCTGAGCAGAAATATATGGCTGGATAGGCTGGATATACTTAGGTAAGCATCAGAAACTCTTTAAAATTTTTAAGAAACTTAATCACCTTTGTGGAAAAAATAATTGGTAAAAAAGTGACTTGTTAATGACCCTGTTGGAGCAGAGATTGGTAACTCTCATTAACACGGCAAAGCCACTGAAAATCAGTCATCTTTAAAAAGGGATCAAGTTTACCCTAGAGAGTTTTTAAACATAAAGTGTTTCTATTATTTGTTAGTAATTTAAAAAAAAAAAAAAGAGTATATCCATTTAGTTCTATTTTATTACGTCCATTCTCTCTAAGCTTTTACATTTCACTGATCATGATGATATCCAAGACATGGTTTAAATTCCTATTTTAAGCATTTAGAAGTCTGACATTTAGGTCTAAAGCTTGTCATTGCAGGCTCCCTTTATAATAACAAAGAGAAAAACAGGTACTGCTAGGTAGTGATTCATTTCATCCTAAAATAGGCTGGATGAATCATCCTCTGGAGGTACCTATTTCTCTGCTAGGAAGCTTAGGGTGACTAGTTCAGACTGTGACACTGAACTGCTAGACTTCCAAAATTAAGTCCAATGGGTCCCACCCCCAGGGGCTCATCTTCAAACTAGGTCAGCTTGAGAAGTGCTGTTAAGCCGAATGGTCTACCAAGAAAGACTGAGGTCAGTGTACTACTCATACAGCGCTACTGACAACAAGTGAGGCTTTTGATCCTCATTAATGGGTACAAAAATACCCATAGGTATTGCTGCTTCATTTCTGAAAGCTCACAGTGCAGTGTTTATGGTCCAGGGTACAATTCAAAACTTCCCAAACCTTAGCACAGCAAAAAGTCTCAACATATGGCATGAAAAAAGCCAGATTTAGATTAATATATCTGGGGCGCTAAGCAAACCGTGGTGCTTTCCATCCTTGAGGTGACAGGGAAGTGAGCATGCATTATGTGTAACAGCTTTCTGCTATGCTGACTGTAGGATCTTTCTGGGTTTTTTTTTTTCACTTTTGGAAGAAGAAATGTTTCTCCCTCTCAATATGCTTTCCTTGACTCTGTGTGGGAGTTTCTAAGGAAAGGAAACTCTCTTCAGAAACCTGGCCAGAAATTAAGAGAGCAGCATCTGTTAAACACTACAACTTTGGTGAAGCTTTAATGATGTCGGAGTAACAGACCAGACTGCAGCCTGAGGTGGCAATCCTGAGTTTCCTTAGATGAACATTAAGGAGAATTAAAATGAACAGAGATAATTTTATCTATCAGAACTATGATTTTGATGACTATGGTTGGCACTGATCAAACTTAAGTCCCATTTCAAAGCATTCCCCAGTGGCTACAAGAAACAAAATGTATTTTTTTTGAAGAACGAGAGTGAGACCCAGATTTAGTCCTGTGTCTCCCGGAGCTGGGAGTTTAGCCCATGTCCCAGTCAAACTGAGGAAGGCAGAATCTGTGCCCCGCATCCTCCCCCTGCACTTGTTCATACTGGTTATTCTGTTGTTCACAGCACTTCCATTGCTCTGTGGTATTGAACTTTGCAGCCTTCTTATTGGTGTCGCCACATCCCAGTGCTCCCTGAAGTTGCAGGCATGTTGAGATACACAGAGTTTGGAGACCCCAAGTGTCCTGTGTCTACTGCCAGAATGTTCTGGTAATGAATGGCAGCTGCTGAGAATACCCATGCCAACACGTGCTTCCACTGCACGGGATAGTACAGAGAAGCCGAACCTGGAAATGTCAGGAAAGAGCCAGGAGTTTTTATTTCTCATGTAGAAATTATACGTGAGTCATGAAAGGGAAGGACTTGGCCTCCCCAAGTAGCTTAATTTTCCCCTTTGCCTAGCTGAGATTGCAGGAGAATAACACAGTTTCAGCTCTGTATCCTATTCCTCTGGACTTGCTTCAGACAGACAAAAAAAAAGAAAAAGAGAAATCAAAGGGAAAGAGGAATCTTGAAATGCGATCAGTTGCAAGATGTTAATTAGAATGCATACACCTTTTCAAGGAAATCCAAACCCTCCACTGGCAGAACATAGTGAAATGCAAAAATCAAGGAAATAAGTTTCCCACTGTGGCGGAGCCCAAGGCAGAGAGCAGAACTAATAACCGCCAGCTGGTTTTGGTGAAACAATGCCTAAGTATGCCAGCTAAGGACCGGCTTCAATCTGTAGCACTGCCCATCTTGCGTTTCTGCTGCCTCACTTCAGAAATTTTTATTATATCAGAAGCATATGGGCAGCCCCTTGGAACACACCAAGGGCATATATGCCAGAAAGAGCGGAGAAAGGTCTGCTGTATGAAAAAGGCATGAAGCACTGATGCAACACAAACCAGGTGGAACAATCATGGAACAACAGCTGGTGTTATGTGAAAACCACCCAAGTTTACATTAGTAATTGGCATATTGACTGAATCATACTAGCAAGATGCTGTGTGTGAACACAAAGTAAAGCAGTGCTCCTTCGTGTTTTGAAGTTTCTATACGGTTCTTGAGGTTTGTACTAAAGATTTATTGATCCTAGTCTTCAGCAAGACCTCAGTGAGCCCTTCCTCTGACCCTTTCTGTTTTCCTCTACTTTTCTTTCATGGAGTGAAGGACTCCTGTGGGATAACCTACTCTGGGCTCTAAAGGGCCAAAGGAAAATCTTTGTGTACTCCCTCCTTTCAGTTACTTGGCAGATGTGCAAATAACTTGGGATGAATAATGTAAAAGCCATTCCACTCTTTACACACTTCTACTTTTTATTGTTTACCTCTAAAAAGGCTGCATCATTGATCAGTACAAGGAGGTGTTTAAGATAGAAATGCTTATAACACATAACATAATGCTTGTGCGTTGATACTCCAATACAAAAATAGGTGCTTATTAATTTAAAATTGGCCTATGTCACACATGATATTTTTGGCATTTGTGCTTCCTAGTCCATACTGTATATATTACCCCGAAGACCAACATTAACACAGATTAAAGCATTAGATTGTGCCAGAAATGGAATTACTTTACAGAAATGACCATAAGATGCTGGTTTTAAACCTTCACTATTTCAGTTTCCCTCTTCTTGGGGAAAATATCTGCCCTTACTCAGCATGAAATTCTATGCACAGCTTCCTCTGGGTAAGCATTTTCGTGTACCACAAGAGGACACGTATGGGAGAGCACTCACTAAGTTTAGAGACTATCTCTGTAGTCAATGAATGACTTATTTTCCTCCAGAAGATATGTCAGAGCAGGGACCAACTGTCTGAAGTGGCAGACAGTGAGTTTTTTCAAAATATTCACATAGGGGTCTGTGAGACCCCCATACATAAGACTTGTGTCCTCCAACTTCCCCTGAGAGCAGCAGGATAGAGGGACAAGGCAGGCTGAGAGCCCTGCTCAACCAGGAGACCTGGTTAGTAGGATGGCCACTTACCTTCTTGAACTAGTATTAGGCTTTATTAGACATAAAGGGCTGAAAATTCAGTAAAGAACCATGAAGTTGCACATGTAACATCATCCTTATCTATAATAAAAGCTTAAAAGAATATAGGTACTCAAAACCTCTCACAGCAGGCATGTGTCACTGCCTTGCTGTGTCCTTCAGTTGGATCTGCTGAGAAATACACACCAATACAGAGTATATCTTCCTCCAAGTGTTAACTTTCTACTCTTCTGACATTTTGGGTTATACTCTTCTCCATTCCAGTTGAAAATCTAACTAAATACTTCACTTATAACAGCTTCAATCCTAAAACAATAAGAAGTATACTGTTTTTATAAATTAAATTAAAGGCATCTGCATTGTTCTAATAGTGCGATTGTTTAATTTGTATCAGATTATTTTGCTTAAACTTAAAAAATACAAGCTCACCTTCCAGAAGATGTATTGAAAATGTTGTAATAAAAATGGCTTCCATAAATACTTAAGTGTGGCAGTATTCGTTTGTGTGATCTGGTAGTAGAATGACTGAGTATAGTTTTGTATAAATTACCTATAACTATTTTAAATCTGGCTTGAATGCAGAACCATACAAATTCTCTTTGTAGAGGCACTGAAGACAGACTGGTACCTTCAAAGGATGTTTCATCTCATCCTAGCAGTATAGGAAAGCTGAATTGCCCTCAATGTGACTCTTTCACCATTGATCATAAAAAGAGTCTGGACGATTGCCTTAGATGTGAACAATTAATTTGTTGGTACTGAAAGTCAGATGATATAAATCCCATTCTATGACGCTGGGGGAAACAGCACTGGATTATGTCTGATGTTGGGGAACACAAGGACAATTAGTCGCATTACTTATCAGCTCTAATCTCAGCCTTGCTTAAAGAGAGTGTTACTTCTGTTGGTATATACATAATTATTTTAAAAGGGAAAGGAAGATAGAGAGGAGGAGAGACAGACAGACAGCAAGAAAGGCTTGCTTTCCGTTGAATGAATAAACTCAGGCAGCAAGGGGGTGTTACTGATCCCTGAGTCCGCATTCAGAACTTTTATGCTGTCTGTAACAAACCCCTGAAGGCACCCCTAATAGCAAAACAATGCTTTGTAATCCTCTGCTGACTTCTTTCAAATCAGAAGGCCTGCCTATAACTTCTGCAGCTTTCCCCATAGAAGCCTGAATGGCTGTGCTCCAAGGTACTAGAAGGCGAAAGACAAATTTCCTCCAGTTGCTCTGACACTTTTTATGTAGGAACCAGCATAATAAGAAGAATCTCACTTTTTTACATAAAAAACCTTTTAAATTAAGTATTTTCATTCTATAATAAATTAAATGTATTATATATATTACATATATATTACATACATATTTTTAAACCAAAACTGCCGATGTAATATAAGGTTTTTATGTATAAATGTCATATTTATGTAAACTGTGTTACAGACCATTCACTGTCTTCATGTCTCTTTTTCTTATCTTCCATTAAAACCTGTATAAGTTTACCTTGGAGACTCTTCATGACTTCAGCTTTTATGATTTTTATTACTGTTCTTGGTTTGGGGTTGGGGTTTTTTGGGTCTTTTTTTGTAGGGCTCAAAGCAAATTGCTTTTGAGCACTGCCAGGCTGAGGAGTGATATCGCAATTTAGTTAACACATAATAGGTGTATCATCATTCCAGAATACCTATCCTGTAAAACAGGGAAAACCTCACAGCTTGCTGGTGTGATGAAGCTACGTATACACAGTGTTTCTACTACAGTAAGATAGGCACAAAGGACCAGCATTTCAATAGTGATATATTTCACTGAATTTCACTGAATTTTCAGAGTTGGAAGGGACCATAGAGATCATCTAGTTCCAACTCCCCTGCTGAAGCAGGATTGCCCAGAGCATGTTACTCAGGACTGCAGAGCATGTTACTCAGGACTGCACTATATGCCTATACGCCCCTATCCATATGCTTGTTTGTTAATGCAGTCTGGAAGTCGTCTCGGTGCTTGCTATCAGTTTTCCCCAACCTGGAGAAAATGACTTCAAATGAACGCGATCCTTTTTACTACCTACAGGAAACCCTTGCAAATAAATCCCTGTCCTTTACAGCACGTGTTACTGGGTAATAGTAAAAGTGCAGTGACAGGAGGCTTTTCAATCAATGTTATGCTCTTGGTAGCGACAGCGCGCTGGGGTTTGGAATAAAACCCGTTGCAGTCGGCTGACAGCTTGGGAAAAGGTGTGTTTGCAGAGTGTCACCTAATGCGGGTGGCATAATTCTCGCCGGCGACAGCGGGCATAAATACAGCAGCACCGCTTCCTCCAGCTTGCTGGATCACAGGCCACTTGACCTGCAGCTCGAAAGTGACATGTAGCTCTAGAGTATTTTTCATGTCAAATGAGAAAGGGGCATTCAAAGACAGCCAGAATATATAATGACTGCTTTTGAAAGAATGCGCAGAAGATATCTTGGGTCATCTCTACCAGTACCTGTCAGTACAGGAACTTCTTGACATTAAAATGATTCTAAGCTTTTGGGAGAAAGTGTCTCAGCCTCCTACAGATTGTGTATTTACATACTGTTTAAAAGGAAAAGGGAAACATCTTTCGAGAAACGGAGCTTCTGTTCAGTCTCTAACTGACAGCACAACATCCACCTACTACAATCAAAATGCCTCTGATGATACAAATTCTGAGAACCTTTTGAAGAAAACACCACAGCAGTCCTAACACACCATAGAAGAAAATGAGTAAGAGTGAGTTAGTTCAAGGAAATCACTCCTCCAAAATCCCACCCATGCGATGAATGGTAAGATTATACTTCAGCTATGTTTCAACTCAGTTGTTATACTTCAAGTCAGTTTATGAGTGACAGCACAACATTACATCATATTGACCTCCTCTATTCAGTATGTAGCTACTTACAGTAGAAACTCACTAATTGGCCCTATTGGCTGAAAAACCCACTGTAAATTTTTGAAAGTTGCAAATTGGTATGTGAAAAAAAATACATTAAAACCCCCTCAAGTGTCCTTTGTTCAGTTATTTTGACAGTTATAGCATGTATTATTCATTGGACTTCATATTGTGCTGGTGAATGTTCTGGAAAAATAATGAGTTGTGACCTCATTTCTCTGAAGCTCCTCTAGACCATCGAGCTGAGTAAAAAGGGTGACAACACGAGGGTGCAGAGGGTTTTCAGTTGACAGAATGTTTCTTTCCTCAGAAGAATAATCTGATGAGGCATTAAGGTATATAAGAATTGGGCCCAATATGATTCTTCAGTAATCTCTTCAAATCTTCAGATTGTGGAAGTTCAGGGAGGCTTCAGTGAACACAAGGGCTTTTGTCTCAACTGCTGTGTACATCTGTGCTTCAATGGCCAGGCCTGGACACAGATGCAATAAGAACAGAGGGTAAAACTGAACACGAGTAAAGCAAAGGAAAGCATAACAATAGAAATCAGAAAGTGCCTACAAACCACAGAAACAATTTCTTACTGAAAATGGTGATGTTTTAATAATATGCCAAAAATTTCCTTAACAACAAGAGACATTCCAACACCAAAATCTGACTGCAAAACTATTCCTGCATTCAAAATCCTTCTGTATCCTTCAGAGGCAGCTGCAGAGAGGCAGAGAGAGGGTGAGAGCACCTTAACATGGCTGAGTGGCTTGGTTTGGACTCCTAGGGAAGGACTTATTCTGCCAAGCAAAAATCCACAGTCAAACCTTGCTCACGTTAAAATCAATGCTAGCTACGACAGAACGAGAACAGGGGCCCTAATAAGCATTCGTAATTGTTTCCCGTGTATATACAGCTTCTTCCAGGTGCTTCTACGTGTTTTTAGGAAGTCTTCATTTTCATTTTTCATGTTGTGCCTTCTGAAATAAGTGTATTAAACAAAAACGATGCATTTGGCTAGGCATATATTGTGGGGACCAAAATTCACTGTAGTTGCTTTTGTTGCCTTATCATCACCATTTCTCAGAATATTCTAGCAAATTTGTTTCATGACAGGGACAGCCATTTGAACAGAAAGTTTGGGTAATATGTCAGAGGAGGAAAATTCTGAATGTAGAAAATTAACAAAGATCAGAAACACACAGCACTTACAGACAAAACTAAACAGCTTGGTTCAAATACCTCAACTCAGATTCCAAATATTGGCAGTGAACATCTCCCTCCCACCCCCAGGATTACCAGTCTAAGCATAAGTCACTAAACCATGCCGTTAAGAAAAAGAATGCAGTGGGTGAATGGGTGTGAACATACTATCTGCTGCTTACAGAGTTCACAAACAGAAAAAAAGAGTAAGTCATTTACTGTGGATGAGACTGAATTCTGGGCTTTTGGCATATCTAGGACAGAGGTTCAAGACTGAATGTAGGTTCCAGTATCCCTATAATTTGGTTGGTTTGGGGGGTTTTGGGGGTTTGTTTTTGTTTGTTTGTTTGTTTGTTTGTTTGTTTTTGTTTGTTTGTTGTTGTTTTTCCTGCATACAAACAGAACTTGTTACATATATTTGCACTTACAGAAATGGTGACATGATGACATTTTATTCTCTAAAGGAAAGCTGTAAGGAAAGAATGAACTGGTTCATACCAGTAGAATTATTCTGTAGGTCATTATGCAGAGGACTAACTGCTCATTTGTTTAATTTAACCTATAGAACCTATCTTTGGAAGCACAGTGTGAAAAGAATCCAGGGCAGATGTATAGTCACCCAGGCTGTATACAACATGCACGTGGACAGACTCCACATACAGAACATTATTCCTATTGCTGTCTTTCATCCCTATCATCTTTGGAGTGTCTCATAACTGAATGTTTCTTTCTCTGTTGTCAGGTTCATTGGTTCATTGAAAGAAGAGTATGGCTTGCACATGGTTTTATCACAACATTAAACCCATCAGAAATTCTTTCGTAGCAAAAATTGCAAAACTGCAAGAAAAGCAATAGTATCCTGCTTGTAGAGAAAAAAAATGGACCGGGAATGCATTGGATACAGGAGGTAAACAACAGCCATCCTCCCTATTAGCACATATAATAGTGTCACAGATCCTGCAACCCTAAGCCAAAATTTACACTGAAATAGTTTCCAAATACTGGGCAGCATGGGAATGCTTGTAAAAAGAAGGGTGGGGCTAAGGGAAACCTAGGCAGGGCAAGCTGGTTGGGAAGAGATGTATTTTCTCTTCCTGTCATGTTTCCTGTGTTCAAATTTTATTCACAAACCTTGAAAGTTAGCAGTCTGCCATTATCAGAGACAAAACTCCAACAGGGATCCATGAGGGAAACAGGAAACCACACATACGTCTACAGGGCTTCTAATAGAGAGAGAAAGAGAATCAGGAAGTCTGGGTCTAATGCCACAGTTTCCCCTTACGTTCTCTGTAACCTTGAACAAATCGCTTATCCCCCAGTCCATTTTCTTCTTTGCATAATTACGTAAATGCTAATGGCGTACCTGGAAAATATTTTTGAAAATAATAAAAATATTTTGAAAAATCTCCATTAAAAGATCTGAAACAAAACATGTGGACTAAATGGTTTTCTCACAAGCAAGAATGGAAATATGGAAGCGTTCACACAAATGAAGGTGATAAAAAAAGGTTCTTTATGCTCAAATCTCTAGATTCTCTAAAAAGAAGGGATTTTGACATCTAGTGTGGACTTTTCCCGAAAGAATGTGACAACAGCATCCTTCGCTGAGGAAAATTTATCCTGCAGTGCTGCTTTTTGAATGAAATGAAATGAAATGAAATATATTCAAAGGACATCTAGTATATTTGTAGTGGCATTCAAAGTGAGAAAAACAAGTCAGACATTTTGCTTTGCTTCCTTCCTGGACCAGACTGACACAATGCCCAACCCATGCTGGTAACCGGTGGTACCGAAGATGTCCGCAGGATAGACAGAGTTGGTATTTTTGTGACATCTTGTGGCAACTGGTATCGTGCTTCCTTTTTTCTTTCAATTATACAAACTGTATTAACAAATCTGGACAGATTGTTTTTTTTTTCCATTTCAGAAGACTAAAGAACTCTCTAATCCTTCTTCAATATAGTCAGCACAATGAATTACTTGGGCAACGTATCCAAAGTGTCCTGTTTGGTTCATTCTAATAGGTCTAATTCACCCTAACACAGCTGTACTATCACAGCTGTACTATCTTCACAAAAAACTCCTTATTTAAAATGATGTTAAGAAAATTTGCATTCATCGCTTTATTAATCTTTCCATAGGAGTGATTCTGAACTAAATAGTTCCTTTGAATAAGTTCTCTCACTAAATTCTGATAGCACAGTAAAATGCATATATATTTATTACAAAATTAAATCATTTTGACAAGAACTTTGGCATTACTGGTATATGTAAAAACAGTAAAAAATATAGAAGGCGCTGTAGACGCTTTGGGCTAAGAAGAACTGAAAGAAAAGATGACCTGAAATGGATCTTCTGGCTAACCTCACATTTTTGTTTCACTTGCAATACTCATTTCCATCATTCGGAACTTTACTCCTCAAAGCAATGAGGTTTCCTCTCCTTAATAAATAGTCACTGTTACAGCAACTGCTACACAAGGTTTTGTTCCCTCTACCTTTCTACGAAATGTTTGATTCAAAGTACAGTTAAAGACAAAGTCACTCTCAAATCTAACTGCAATTACAGTGATTGCTTTCATCATTGCTTTCTCCAGTGTCCATCGGAATATTAATACATTTGTATTACTGGAGATATTGCCTCACTGTGGTCTAGTGTGGCAGTGATAGCCTCTGTGAATCCAGAGAAGAGACAAGATAGAAGAGGAGAATATTTCGGCTGAAAGGGACCTACAACGATCATCTAGTCCAACTGGGTGACAACTTCAGAGCGGCTCCTTGTAGGACATACTTTCTAGCCCTTTCACCAGCTTTGTTGCCCTCCTCTAGACCCACTCAAGTACCTTAACACTATGGAGCCCGGAGCTGCACACAGGGCTCAAGGTGAGGCCCCACCAACACTAAATACAGAGGGATAGTCACCTCTTTTGACCAGAAGGTTATACTGTGTTTGATGCACCCCAAGATGCGTTCTGCCCTCTTGGCTGCCAGGGCACACTGCTGACTCATTGAGACTGCTGTCGACCAGGACCCCCATGTCCCTTTCTTCAAGGCTGCTCCCCAGCCACTCCTCTCTCAATCCTCTACCAAAGCTCTTGAGAATCTGGAGAGTCCTCCACTGACTGGAAGTTTGCTGACATCATTGCTTCTATTTACAAGAAAGGTTTCAGGGAAGACTCAGGAAACTACAGATGTGTTAGTCTAACAACTACCTAGAAAAATTATGAATAATATCACACTGGGTACTACTGAAAGGAGTCATATATCTTAGGTTTATTATTCTATTACTAATATATAACTAAAGTAGTTGAGTTTTTATAAGTCATAAATCTCATTCTTTAGGGGCCAGCACAGCCCAAACTGCGACAGTGGTGCACGAGTGAAATCTGCTGGCTGGATCACAAGGGCAGGGGCGCCTCTCTCCTTGCCTCTGCCAAGGGTGGTGCTGGGGCTGCACGATGCAGCTCCTCAAAGCCCAGGTGTCGGAGCTCATTGAGGGGATCCAAGCAGCAAAATCACATCGGCACCTGCAAAGACAGAGTCAGAAAGCGCTGATGAAACCATGGAGGCGGGAAGAGGCGTGACTTTGTCCCTAGTTCTTTGGGAAGTCCAATGAAAAAGGGGTAGTTCCTAGCACAGGAGACAGAACCCTTACTGGCAGCGACTACAGTGTTGCTTTGGCCCCTTCTCAACACCTGCGATACCCTGAGGGCACAGCAAGTTGACAAGAGATGTGCAGTGCCCCTTTGCCAGGCAGTAGGGCTGGTCAGGGAACCCCCCGAGGAATTGTGATGTGGTCCTTTCCAAAACCTGAGCAGTAGCATTCCTCCTTGTCCCTTGTTAGAAACGTAGGTTAGAAGGCAAAACCCGCTTCTTTTGTATTGTTTAGTTGTGTTTTTTTCTTCCTTTCATTTTCTCAGGTGAAATGGGAGCTTTTGAAGAAGTGCCAGTGTTTCAGTGTCTACAGCTCCTTGCTGTGTCTTTGGGACTCAGACACCACCAGCTTGTGCTAGGCTTGCCAGCTGACGTGAGCAGAAAAGTGGGACTTTGCCTCTTTCTGTAGGTACTACCTGACAGTGGGTCAAAGAACTCCAAATTGTGAGTCTTGTGACCTGTCTGGGGGATCTCCTCAGCCTTGCACAAACAGACCACCAAGAAGTGCAAACTGAAAACTGCTGAGGCTGAGACGTTACATTTCTCCTGACGTACATGTTCTCACAAGGGCAGGTGCATACTTCCCTGCTGGGGCCATCTCTGTGCACCTTGGAAATATTTCTGCTACTCAGAGCAGAATGTTCAGAGCTTTGAAAGATGGACAGCAGAGTCTGTTACACACACCTGGGCTCCTTGTTCTTCTTTCCTGCTTGTAAGGCCTCAGTTGCCCATCCCTGAGAGCTCTCTTTCTGTCTTTCTCCTCTTCCTCTCAGGTTGCCCGTCTCTTCCCTCTTCATCAGTTGGTTTTCTCTTTCTGCTTTCGTGGGAAGAGCCTGGCAATCTTTCCATTCAAGAGTGTTGTTAGACAGGTAAGGCCATGAGAAACTTGAACCAATCCTGCTCTTAATCAAAGCTGGCTCGCTTTACCTTTTCTCCTGGGACAAGCTCTGCAGGCATTTGCCTTCTGGAGCAACTGGAGGCTCCTGCAATGGAAATGTGGCCGTTAACAGGTGGCAAGGACCTACCTGCCCGATTGCTCCCTCAGCTCTGAAAGGCAGATCCCTTGGATGGGTTTCCTCAGCTCAGCTGAGCCACTTCTGTTGGGATCACTGCACAAAGTGCGATGGCCAACCTGCATCAGCCTTCCAGAGCTGCAGGCTGCTGAATGACCTTGCTTGTCTTTGCAACACTAGTCCCACCTTCTGAGGGGGGAGGCTTCTGTTCTCATGCTGTTTGTGGCTCTGACATACCTCTGCTGTTTCCGCTTCCACCTGAGGTGCTGGCAATTCTTCACCAGATACTCCGGCAAGGTCAGCCACCTCCTCCTCCTCAAAGAGCTCCCCGTGGTTCTCAATAAGGAGCTCCACCAGCTGGGTCACCTGCAGACAGCAAACCATTGGTTTCCCCCTAGGTGGCTCAAAACGGGTCAAGCAGCCTCTCCCACTCCACACCCTTGCTTCTGTGCAGAAAGCTGCAGCTCTGCACAGGGCTGCTCTTCCCAGCAGCTCTTCCCGTCCACCAGCGTTTGCTGAAGAGAGGAGGCAGCCAGGTCCCTCTGAGCAGCAAAGCTGGGCTGGGCCCAGAAGGCTGTAGGCAGCTGGTCAACACGGCGTACCTTCTGTGTCACCTGCGCCAGTGCGTCCAGGGGGAGCGTGTGCTCCTCCGGGGGGCTCAGGAGGTTTGGCCCCACGCAGATGGCCAGGTTGTGGGCTGTCATCTTGCTGGTGGCCACGCTTCTGCTGATGTTTTGAAGCACAGACAGCAACTGCTTGAGGAGGAGGAAGTTGGCTTTGGGCAACTTGCTGGTCACCCTGAGGGAACAGGCACAAAACGTT